>CM061540.1:183749012-184999012 GCA_030864215.1 Capsicum pubescens
AACTGAGATCGTGATAACAATGGATACTGATTAACTGACATCTGAGTATACTGATACTGAATTACTGATAACTGAATGACTGTATCTGACAATTTTGATTTTGTGGAACTATACTGAGTTTCATACTGAACAGAATAATTGTGTCTGATAGTCCTAACTCTATAGAACTGAACTGAGTTCTGTACTGATACTGAATCTGAAAATGAGACTGTGGGAGGTAATCATCTAACTGACATGCCCCTTTCTAAATAGATTGGGGTTCAAACTGTAACCCTAATTGGAAGGGTGCCAATACTGTTCCACGGTAAATGCAAGCTGTGAGTTAACCTTCTCTGACAGGAAGCTCGTTCGTCAACCCTTGCTGGCAGGAAAACTCGAATGAGATGTATCAACCCTAATAATATCTTGCAGGAAGATATCTCAACCTACGCTGGCTACGTAGTTCTATAATGCAGGGATTGCTACTATGGGTCAAACCCTCTCTGCTAGCAAGAATGCCCCCACACATGGGTTAACTCGGTGCTGAATCCTACTCCCAACTTAATAGATACTGAACTGATTTCTAGTTCATACTAGGCTTGACTGAACTGTTACTGATTATACTATCTAAATGAACTGGACTAAGTTCACTGAGTTCCATTGACTAAAGGAATACTACTAAATTCTATTAACTGGCTGAATTTATTGAGGCCTGAACTGAATACTGAACTAGACTGGACTGATATTGATCTACTAAGTTTTTCCTGAGTTCTGTAACTAACTAGGAGTACTACTGATCGTGACATGACTAATACTATCCTGAGACTGACCATGGCTCTAGGTAATCAGCTAAATTATCGGGTATTAAATACCCCCAGGACTCGATAGCATAAATTATAAGACATGGCACAATCTTGAAACATGATAAATAACTACTTGATCATCATTCATTCATTGGGACATTCTAGCAAACACTTGCATGACATGAACTTGAATACATGCTATCATGATATATTTTCATTATTTAATTCTCATGAACAACTCATCAAATACTTGGAAGGTATTATATATACACATAATACTAATCAACACATGAGCATCATAATTTCAAGGCTTTAACATGAATTCACATGATACTACATACATGATAGTTGTTTTTACATAAATCTTGCACTTAATCATGGAATAGAAATCCAATAAACATTATAATCATGAATACACTTGAATCCAAATCATGGAAAGCATGAAACCAAGCTACTTGAAGTTTAAAAGAGTTTCTTGAACTCCAAGTGTGGAAGTAACCCTTGGATGAACACTTGACATACCTTGGTTGCTAAATTCCTGAAGATTAATAGTGGAATCTTGAGCTTTGAATTTGAAATTTCATCTCCTAGGATTTTTGTTCTTGAGTGTTTTGAGAAAGAATGAATATAATTTGCTAATTGAGGGCTAAATCTCATGTTATGGGGGCTGAAGGACGTGAGAAAAGACCCAATTACCCCTAAAAATGCGGCTTTTTAATGATTGAAAATTGAACCATCGATGAGCAGACCGACACACCACGTCATTGGCATCGACGCGATATCCAATGCACCGCGTCGAGTCTGCATCGGTTCACTGGAAATTGCCACTGGGAGCCAAGGAAAATATTAATCTATGCGATGGCCGATGCGCCATGCCGAGATCACGGCGATGCACTATTTTGGATTCCCAAACGTGGTTCAAACGAGGTCTTAAAAATCCAAAACTCATCCGAGAACACCTACTAACATTCCTAATTATGAATCAATCTAAAGATCGATACTTTAAGGTCATAAAAGTCATGAAATAGAGTTGCCAACTTACAAAGGAAAAAATAAATCTAAGTCTAAATACTTACGGAGAATTTTCTAAGTCTGGGACCCCTTAGCAATCTTAAAAGACTGAGTTAAGCTTAGGATTTTATGGGGTCTTACAGAGAGTCTATCCATGTACCTGGGAAAGCTCCCAAAGTTCACAAGACAAAATATCCTGGAAAACAAACACTACCGGCTAAGGAGGTACAAGTTTCTTCTGAGGGAATCATCCCGATTGATCAGTTGAAAGAGTTCATTGAAGGGACCCTCAAAGTGGAAAAGTATAATATTGTCACTAAATCTTCTTTGACATATATAAAGCTCTATATTTCAAGAATTGATAGCCTCAAAATGCCTACTTGCTATCAACCTCCCAAATTTCAATAATTTGAGGGTAAAGGGAATCCAAAACAACATGTCGCACACTTTGTTGAGACATATAATAATGCTAGATATAATGACTATCTTGTTAAAAAATTTGTTCATTCCCTAATAGTAAATGCCTTTAATTGGAAGACAGACCTTGAACCTAACTCTATCTATAGTTGGGAGCAATTGGAGCATGAGTTCCTGAATCGCTTTTATAGCACAAGGCGTACAATGAGCATGGTAGAGCTCACAAATACGCGGCAAAAAAAGGATGAGCCAGTCATTAACTTCATCAATCAATGGATAAATGTGATGCTAAACTACAAATATAGGCTCAACAAAACTTCTGCAATAGTTATGTACGTCCAAGGAATGCACTGGGAACTTCTCTATATCTTGCAAGGAATCAACCCAAAATCCTTTGAAGAGTTAGCTACTCGTGTTCATGATATGAAGTTGAGCATGCCTTCTACTAGAAAGGAAATAACGTCTATCCATGACCCTCGAAGGGAAAATGATAAGTAGTAACCCAAAAGATAGAGAAAGTTTGTCCCCAAAAATGAAAATAAGGAATCCATTAATATCGACGTATCTTCTATGAAGGTCTCCACGAAGGTGAGCAAGAAGCAAAGTGTGAAGACGACTTCTCGAGCACATCTAAATCAGATGTTAACTTTAAAGGATATGCAAGAAAAGGAATACCCCTTCCTTGATTCTAATGTTTCTAAGATTTTTAATGAACTCTTTTAGCATAATATCATTGAACTCATAGAGATGAAGTGGCCTGACAAAGATGGAAGGATCGATGACCCAAATTATTGCAAGTATCATAAACGTGTGAGTCACCCTCTAGAAAAGTATTTTGTCTTTAAGGATAAAGTCATGAAATTGGCAAGTTAGAAGAAGATCTTCTTCGATAATGAGATGTCCAGTTCTCATCAAATCTCTATCACTTTTGGCTCATTCGATCCAGTTCAAATATGCATCGAGAAACATAAGAAGAAATTATTAAAGCATGATAAGTCTTCGATTGACGAAGGTGATAATGAAGGTTGGACTCCGGTGACTGGGCGCAGGTGCAAGAAAATGAGTCCACAAAAGGAGTCGTCCGAGCAGCCACTAAAAGAAGGATGGTAAAGAAATCGAGGAAAAAAGACTAGTTGAGCTTCCAAAGAAGACGGGGGTAATGAAGCTTCACCACCAAAAACCACGACGTCTAATGACTTTTAAAGAATAATTACCAAGTTGGTTCTGTGCAAAAATGGCTAAGAAACCTTGAGGCATCTTGTTTTAATATTTGCAAAAAAGGGGCAAAGTGTGAGAACTTACCTACGGAAGCTCCTCCTTCATCCAAAAAGCCTACTAAACCTCTTATCCAAGAGGCACATGTATGTGATACTAAAATCACATTTACAAATAATGATCTTCTTCTTGGTAAAACCCTACACAATTGTCCCTTGTACATGGTGGGTCAAGTTTTAGGAAAGAAGATAAATAAAATCTTGATAGACGAGGGATCTGGAGTCAATATCTTGCCATTCGTATAATGAAGGAACTTGGCATCGCTACTGTAGAACTTTTTGAATGTCGTTTGATAATCTAAGGCTTTAACTAAGGGGGTCAGAGGGACATGGGATCTGTCAAATTGGGGATTCATATGGATGATTTTTTATTGAATGCGTTGATGCATGTGATCGATGTTAAGACTTTATACAATATATTACTTGGGAGGACTTGGGTGCACGAGAATAAAATTATTTCATCCTCTTACTACCAATGCTTGAAGTACCTTGAAGGCGGAGTGGAAAGAAAGATAGTTGTTGATAATAAGCTATTCACTGAAGCTGAGTCACACTTTGCCGATGTGAAATTCTACTTAAAGAATTATGTTGTGAATGAGAAAAGGGTTAATGATGTCACCAAGACCAAGTGAGATGATTGTTCAGATAAGAAGGTCGTGGTAATTATCAAAAAAGTTGCCACCAAGAAGCATCTCTACAATTCGAATAAAGAAAGCATCACATCTTTGAAAAAAAAGGCAACTCCCATTCTTCACAATGTACCAAAGGTAAAGAATGAAAAAAACTTTCATATTATTCCCATGATAATATACTAAGAGGGATAACTCTACCTATCAAGAAGATTGATGCAATAAATCCATTCTTAAGGATACTAGGAGAATTTGTGGCTCAAAATCTACCATAAGAGATAAAAACTCCCTATGAAGCGTACAAAAAAGGGCTTCTCCAAATGCATACAAGATATTTGTAAAGGTTGGATTTAATCCTAATGATCCATTAAGGTTGGGCAAATTTTCATTGAAAGGTAAAACCAGGAAGGCACGTGAAGGCCTAGGGTACACAAAACTACCTCAAATTTACATCTCCATAAGAAGGGTGGTTAGTAACTACATCACTATAGAAGAGGAGTCTACTGCATCCAACAAAAGGCCTTATGTATTTAATTAATTAGGATAACCTACTATAAGAACTTCTATTTTTGATAGGTTGGCTCTACTAAATACCAAGAAAAGCAACAAGAGTCAGAGAAGTTGTCTAATCACAGCAAGACGCCCTTCACCTAAGATCCAGAAAGATTTACAAAGTTTGATTCCTTATAGAATGAGGCGACATATGGAACTGGTGGTTTTATGCAAGTAAGTGTTAAAAGTGAAGGAACATACTGTGGTTTATACCATGAAGTATAAAAAAGATGAAGAAAGTGTTGACTCCTCATATTTGTTACAACCTAGAATGAGAACAATGTCTTATCTCAATTAAAGATTTATAAAGAGATAGAAGATACATTCTAGTGTTACCACATATACATTAATGATGATGATCCTAAAAAGGAGAAAGATGCTGAAGATAATCCATCGCAACTTGAAGAAGGAGTGAAGGCCACAATATATCCATTGAAGAAAGTTAATCTTGGAACAGATGAAGACCCAAGACCAACTTACCTGAGTTTATTTCAAGAAATAGAGAAAGAAATCTCTTATATGGACATACTCAAAGAATATAGGGATGTATTTGATTGGACTCATAAGGAAATTCCTAGATTAGATCCAAAAATAGTCGTGTATTAGTTGGCAGTCAAGAATGGTGCTCGTCTTGTTAAGCAAGCCCAAAGGCATTTTATGCAAGAGTTGGTTCCATTAAAAAAATTGAGGTTAAAAATTTGATTGAAGTTAGATTTATTTGTGAATTTAAATACCCCACATGGATTTCAAGTATTATTCCAGTTTAGAAGAAGAATGGCCAAATTCGAGTTTGTGTCGACTTTAGGGTTTCAACAATGCTCATCCTAAGGATGATTTTCCAATCCCTACACCAGAGTTGATGATTTATGCCATCATTGGTTATGAGGAAATTTCCTTCATGGATGGTTCATCTAGCTACAACCAAATCTACATGGTGCCTAAATATGAAGAGCTCACTACATTTCATATGCCCAGAGGTATTATTACTACAGGTGATGCCTTTTAGTTTGAAGAACGTTGGTTCCACTTATCAAAGGGCCATGCAAAACATCTTTGATGATCTACTCCATAAAAATGTTAAATGCTATGTGGATGACTTAGTGGTAAAGTCAATAAAGAGAATAGACCACTTAAAAGACCTAATAATTGAAACATTCTAGGTTTTGACCCTTAGAAAATTTCCTGAAATTCCATTCTCCAGACCTAATATGACCCATGAATAAGAACCGTATGCTGGGGTATGAGTGGTATAGTTTTATCGTATGATGACCAGTGTTAGTTGATGGGATGGTTTAGGTCACTGAATGGGTATGACTTAGGGGTATGAGTCATAGGAATTGGTACGAGTCATATAAAGGACTCGTATGGTTGGCAATGTTTGATCCTCCTGGTATTTTATTTTGAAAGGGATACGGGTTATGGGTACGAATCGTATGTTGTGGTTACGACTTGGTTGGATGAGTCATTTACTAGATAGTGTTTTATCCAAAAGTTGAGGCTTGGATACGAGTAATGGATACTAATCGTATAGAAGAGTATGACTCGTATGGGTCAGTCGTATCCCTGAGACAGGTTTTTTAAGGATTTAAGTGGGGGTATTTTGGATATTTTACTACTTATCAGAATGAGGACCCACGACTTCTAATATACTTAGGAGGTTATTTACTCTATTATTCTATTCATTAATACTTAGAAACTATTCTGAAATATCTCATAATTCTCTCAAAAGCTTTTGGGGCAAGAAAGCTAGGGTTTCATCTTGTGGATTTCTTTGGGGATTGTCTTAGTGATTTACTTCCATCAATTCTTAGGTATAATGCATGATTCTCTTCCTCATTGTAATTTTAACTAAAGGCATGGTTTATATGATTGATTTCATGATTTTACTATTTCATGATTATGGTTTCCAACTATTATTTGGAGGTTTTGATATTGAATGCTTGGTTATGGTTTCCTATGGCATTACTTATGCTTTCATATGCATCAGTGGTGTATTTGTACATTTGGATTGCATGGTAATGGTTTAATGGTCTTTGGAATTAGTTTAGGTTATATTATGCCCCCAAGGTGTTTGAAAAAAATACTTATAAAGATATGTTCTTTGCATTGACTTCTTTTAATAGAACTCTTGCATGCTTTAAACTGGATAAAAGATTTATGCATGGTTTAAGTGGTTTTAAAAGGCTAAAGGCTAAATGGTTATGCTTGTGGATAACATGAAAGTCTTCCAAGGGGATTTTATATAGTAATTGGAAGGGAACTTAAGGTCCTCTTAACCTAAATAGTTTAGCTATGGATATTACTTGCAAGTAAGAGGTGGTATGACAATACCACTAATATTAGCCTTGGTTAATAAATGGTAAATGGATTGTTTAGACATGGTTTTTATTGGGTAATAATGGCAAGGTGTGTAGCTAAGCCGTGGAAGGTGGCGGTCCTGGGGGGCCTAAACTAAAAACTCATATTTGTCGATATGAGGGGTCTTGATGACCATACACGTGTGTTATATTTTATATTGGGGGATGTACTATTCATCCCATGGGATATTTCCTGGTCGTGCAGCTATACATACTAGGGCCCTTTCAGCATGGGCAACTAAACCCATATGGTTTGTGGGTGGTTAGGACAACAAAGCTACACAACCCAGGTTTAAACGTTTTAACTGCATGCTAATCCCGACACTTATATATGTATGGTTGTATGCATTATAGATGGTTTCACTTGGTTTTAGAACTGGCATTATTTTATTCTTATTGTGAGATTCATGCTAGCGGTTATTCACTAACCCCGTCTACTGGCAGCTGTATACCCACACTATGTAGGAACCGATTGTTTGACTTTTTTATAGAGTGATTGAGCCGGGGACTATATTTGGACTGAAGTGGTGAGCTTCCATCTTTTCGGAAGGAATCATTTTATGTGATGGATTTCTTTAGGCACTTTTCTTTTATTTTGGATATTGGTTTTGGCCATAGTTAAGCGCATGTCCCAACTGGATTTATTTACTCTTTTGGAGAAACTCTTTGTGGTACTTCATGAATAATTGTATGGTGTGTTAATAGATTAAGGTTGAGCACATAAGGTCAAGAGGGTTGTATTAATAAATTGATTTGCTCAAATAGAAGTAGGAAATGATCAATATGAACTTCGTTACCAGTCTTCCTCGGTCTTGGAATCAGTATGATTCGATTGGGTCATCATCAATAGGATGACCAAGTCTTTATATTTCTTTCTAGTGCGAGCTACCTTTTCAGTAGAGGATTATGCGCAGTTGTATCTTCAGGAGATTATGAAGCTGTATGGTGTACCCGTTTTGATTATTTCTGATTGTGGTACGCAGTTTATGTCTCATTTATCACGGTATTTCAAAGAGAATTGGGTACTAAGGTTAGTCCGAGTACTTTTTTTCATCCATAGTTAGATGGGCAAGCAGAGAGAACAATTTAGACATTGGAAGATATGCTTCGAGCTTGTGTGATTAACTTTGGTGGCAATTGGGTTGAGCATCTACCTTTGGTGGAGTTTGCTTACAACAATAACTATCATTTGAGTATTGGTATGGCTCCTTTTGAGGCGATGTATGATAGGAGGTGTAGATCTCTTATTAGGTGTTTTGAGCTTGGAGAAGCAGACATGTTTGGTCTGAATTTGATTTACCAAGTGATGGAGAAGGTAAAGGTGATTTGGGATAGGCTTAAAGCTTTCCAAAGTCGCCAAAAGTACTATGCAGATATTAGGCATAGAGACTTAAAGTTTGAGATTGGAGATAGGGTGTTCCTCAAGGTGTCTCCCATAAAAGGAGTGGTGCGATTTGGGAAAAAAGGGAAACTCAGTCCGTGGTTCATTGGTCCTTATAAAATTTTGCGAAGAGTTGGCAATGTTTCTTATGAGTTGGAGTTGAGATCTAGATTAAGTTTGGTTCTTCCAGTCTTTCATGTTTCTATGTTGAGGAAGTGTCTTGGTGATCCTTCTTCGGTTGTTCCTTTGGAAGGATTGGGTATTTTGGATTCTCTGTCTTATGAAGAGATATCGATTGAGATATTAGACAGGCAAGTTCATCGGTTGTAGACCAAGAATGTGTCTTTGGTTAAGGTTCTATGGTGGAACGATGAAGTGGAAAAAACTACTTGGGAAGCAAAGAAGGACATGAAGTCCAAGTATCCACAATTATTTTCTGCTCGTGGGATTCGTGTGAAAGGTATGTGTCTTGAACACATCTTTATTTTCTGAGTTTGTTAAAGAAAATATTAACATCTTTGCCACTTTGTTCAAACTCTGTTAAAGGGATGTTTGATAATGCAAATGACTCTGTGTGTGGTTACCCCTACCTTGTCCATCATTTGGGGATGAATGTTCTTAGTGGGAGAGACTGAAACATCCTGGGTTTTGAACATTAGAAAATTTCCTAGAATTCCGTTCTTCGAGCCCAATACGACTCATGAATACGAGCCATATACTGGGGTACGAGTAGTATGGTTCTATCGTATGCTGAGTAGTGTTAGTTGGTGGTATGGTTTTGTCCACTATAATGGGTACGACTTAGGGGTATGAGTCGTAGGGATTGGTACTAGTCGTATCAAGGACACGTATGGTGGGCAGTGTTTGATCCTCCTGGTATTTTATTCTGGCAGGGATACAGGTTATGAGTATAGATCGTATGATGAGGTTACGACTTGGTTAGATGAGTCATATATTGTACAATGTTTGATCCAAGGGTTAAGGCTTGGATACGAGTGATGGATACCGATTGTATAGAAGTGTACGACTCGTATGGGTCAGTCGTATCCCTGTGATAGTTTTTTTATGGATTTAAGTGGGGGTATTTTGGACATTTCTTAACTTATCCTATTTAGGAACCACGACTTCTAATATACTTTGGAGGTTATTTACCCTATTATTCTATTCATTAACACTTAGAAACTACTCCAAAACATCTCATAATTCTCTCAAGAGTTTTTCGGGAAAGAAGGTTACGGTTTTATCTTGTAGATTACTTTGTGGCTTCTCTTGGTGATTTCCTTCCATCAATTCTTTGGTATAATACATGATTCTCTTCCCTCATTGTAATTTCACCTAAAGGCATGGTTTATATTATTGATTTCATGATTTTACTATTTCATGATTATGGTTTCCAACTATTATTTGGGTGTTTTGATATTGAATGCTTGGTTATGGTTTCCTATGGTTTTACTTATGATTTTATATGCATCAATGGTGAATTTGGACAATTGGATTGAATGGTAATGGTTTAATCGTCATTGGAATTGGTTTTGGTTATATTATGCCACCAAGGTGTTTCATAAAATGCTTATAAAGATATGTTCATTGCATTAGCTTCTTTTAATGGAACTCTTGCAAGCTTTAAACTGGATAAAAGATTTATGCCTGGTTTAACTGGTTTGAAAAGGCAAAAGGATAAATGGTTATACTTGTAAAGAACATGGAAGTCTTCCAAGTGGATTTAATATGGTAATTAAAAGGGCACCTAAGGTCCTCTTAACCTATATGGTTTGGCTATGGATATTGCTTGCAAGTAAGGGGTGGTATGACGATACCACCAATATTGGCCTTGGTAAATAAATGGTAAATGGGTTATTTGGACATGGTTTTAATTGAACATTAATGGCGGGGTGTGTGCTAAGCCGTGGAAGATAGCGGTCCCGGGGGTCTAAAATCGGGAACTTATAGTTGCCGATATGAGGGGTCTTGATGACCATATGCATATGTCACATTTTATATTGGGGGATGTACTAGTCATCCAATGGGACATTCCCAGGTCGTGTGGCTACACACACTGGGGCCCTTTCAGTATAGGGAGTTGAACCCATATGGCCCTTGGGTGGTTAGGACGACAAAGCTACACAACCCAGGTAGAAAGGTTTTAAATGCATGCTAAACCCGGTTCTATTTCCCAGCACTTATTTATGAATGGTTATATGCATTATGGATGGTTTCACTTGGTTTTATAACTGGCATTATTTTATCCTTATCTTGAGATTCATGTTAACAGACATTCGCTAACCCCATCTACTGGCAGTTGTATACCCACGCTATGCAACAACCAACATTCGAATCCTCCTAAATATTGATTGACTCGAGGACAACATTTGAACTAAAGTTGTGATCTTCCATCTTTTCAAAAGGCATCATTTCATGTTATGGATTTCTTTAGACACTTTTATTTTATTTTGGATATTGGTTTTGGCAATGGCTGGTGGCATGTCCCAACCGGATTTGTTCACTCTTTTGGATAAAGGCTTTGTGGTACTTCTGGGGGTAGGTATGGGCATGATCGGTATTGGTGTCAGCCTTGGCATTTGAATAAGGCGGTAGGCTAACATCATTGGACGATATTATTGGTTGTTCCATCCTATTACATTTTAGGATTAATTTTCATATTATGTTTTGGTATTCCCTTTGGTTTATGGTCTAGCGTTTGGTTTGGTATGGTTGTGAGGTTGGTGTGTTACGGTTGGACTCAGTTGGGTCAGTCATGGTTGTGACCCTATCCTAGAGTCTTAATGAGAATAATAATGTTATCATGTTCTATGTTCAAAATTCATCCTATCTAAAGTTGGATATAGGTGGTTGGATTGGGTAACAGGGGGCGGTCCTTGGTCTTGGTTGGACTTGGGATGCCCATTGCGACAAGGACTGGGGTTGGGTTATGTCAAAAATGGTATTCGAGTTGCTTCAAAAAATCAACTTAGGATAAATCCATTAAAATGTGCTTCAAAGTCACTTTCAAAAAGTTCTTTGGTTTCATTGTACGACATCGAGGAATCAAAATTGATCAGGCTAAGGTCGATGCGATTTTGAAAATGCCCGACCCTCGAAACATTCATTAGTTATAAAGCTTTTAAGGAAGCCTAGAATATTTAAGGAGGTTCATCTCAAACCTAGTCAAAAAATGTCAACCATTTAGCTGCCTCATGAAGAAGGATGCTCCTTTCGAATGGGACCAAGCATGTAGTAAGGCCTTTTAAAGTATCAAATCATACTTAATGAAACCTACAGTCCTTGCGGCGCCCATACCTAGAAAACCATTGATACTCTATATCGCGACATAAGAATGATCAGTTGGAGCACTATTGGCACAAAAAATAGTAAAGGAAAAGAAAACTCTCTTTACTATTTGAGCATAGTGATAACACCAAATGAGCTGAATTATTCTCCAATTGGAAAGTTGTGTTTGGCATTGGCCTTCTTAATCTAAAAGATGAAGCACTACTTTTAAGCTCATGTTGTTCGTCTTTTGTGTGTAGGGCAAATCCCATCATGTTTGTAATGTCATAACTAGTCTTTAGTGACCGACTTGCAAGATGATACCTTCAATTCCAACAGTTTGAGATCATGCATCCCCAAAAGCCTATAAAAGGACAAGTATTAGCAGACTTCTTGGCAGACCACATGATACTCGATGATTGGGAACTGGCTTATGAACTTCCTGATAAAGATGCAATGGTTATTAAATCTAGACCCCCATGAAAGATGTACTTTGATAGTGCCGCACATTATTATGTAGTTGGTTCTGGTATATGGTGTTTGTCACTCCACAAGGAAAGTTCATCCCATACTCTTTTACCTTGGAAAACCATTGCTCTAATAATGTTGCTAAATATTAAGCATTAATGCTCAGCCTTGAGATGGAATTTGACATGAAACCACTATAATTAAAAGTCTTTTGTGACTCTTAATTGGTAATCAAGCAGCTATTGGGAAGCTATAAAGTCATAAAGCCTATGCTACGCCCATATCATGATTATGCTCAAAATTTAATAGGATGACTTAGAGAAGTGACCCTCCAGCACCTACTAAGAAAATAAAATAAGCAAGCTTATGACTTCGCTGCCTTGGCTTCAACCCTAACTATTCCAAATTAGACATAAGTTACTATTCACCTAGAATGGGCAGTACCGCCGCTGAGTGAGGATAAAGATGTAGAAAATAAGGTTGAGCACCTCATCGTCGTGTCTGAAGTTGTAAAGGAAGATTGGTGACAGCCTATCATTGACTACTTGTGTTATGGTATACCTCCAGAGGAACCAAGAAGAAGGACTGACATCCTTCGTCGTGTATATCACTTTCTTTACTAGAAATATACACTGTACAAAATATCATTTGAAGGAGTACTCTTATGATGTTTGGGACAGGAAGAATCAATTCAAGATTTGTAAGAAGCACAGTTGAGAGTTTGTGGATCTCACCAATCTGGATCGAAGCCCCATTTTCACATTTAAAGGATAGGATATTATTGGCCAATGATGGTAAAAGATTGCTTGGATTATGCTAGAAGGTGCAAATCTTGTTAATTCCATGAAAATTTCATACATCAACCTCTTGAAGTATTATATCCAACTATAGTATCTTGGCCATTTAATGCCTGGGGACTGGATGTTGTTGGACCACTGCCAAAATCTTCTGGTAGACACTTGTACATCTTGGCCGCGACAGAATACTTCTCAAAATGGGTCGAAGTTATTGCTCTCAAGGAAGTAAAGAAAGAAAATATTGTGAACTAAGTGAATATCATCTACCGCTTTGGAATCCCACTGTACATAACAACCGATAACAACAAGTCATTTGATAACAAGATGATGAATAAGATTTGTGATCTTTTTGGTGTCAAGCAGATTAAGTCTTCTATGTACCATGTCGCCGCCAATGGCCTAGCTGAAGCATTCAATAAGAATTTTTAAATCTATTGAAGAAAGATATCTCTAAGTCCAAACGAGATTGGTATGAGCGAATGGAAGAAGCTTTATGGGCATATAGGACAACTTATCACACACCGACATAGGTAACCTCATACTCGCTTGCTTTTGGAGTTAAAGCAGTCATGTCACTTGAGTATCAAGTACCTTCTTTAAGACTGGCTATTTAAAAAGGGCCCATGGATGAAGAAAATTCTAAGTTGCATCTTGCGGAGTTGAAAGCTCTTGATGAGAAGAGACTAGAGGCTAAACAAAATCTTAAATGTTACCAATCCTGTCTATCTCATTCTTTCAAAAAAAAATTTGATTGAGGTGCTTCCAAGTTGGAGATCAAGTCCTTGTAGTAAGGAGACCTATTATCACTTCTCATAAGTCTAGGGAAAAATTCACCCCAAAATGGGATGAACCATATGTCATACAAGAAGTATATTCATAAGGTTCTTAAAAGATTATCGTTGTTAATGGCATAAAAATTGGCCCTGTAAATTAGGGTTCGGGATTCGGTTTAGTTTGGTTGTTTAATATCGATTCATTTTTTCAGTTTTCAAATTGACAAAAATGACAACCATAACCATGTTGAAATAAATTCGATTTGGTTCGCTTTCTACAAATTCGGTTCGGTTATTTCAGATTATTATTTCGGTTTTGAAGATTAAAGTAGTGAACCTTCTTTGTCATGATTAGGCATTTAAAATTGATTATTTTTCTAGAAAAATGTTTTTTTTCAAATCTATTTTTCATTCCCAAATATAAATAACTCAACACACATGAAATGAAATGAAATAACCATAAGTTAAACATAATATACAACTGCCCTTAGAAACTAAACACTCGTTATCTCGTCTCTCGAGGCACTGCAAATCCACCAAGTATATAGTTTAAAGTAAGAAAATTTTATCAAGCTTGCAAGTTGAAGTTGCCAAATTCACTAAATTTGAAAGTTGAGTCGCCCAAATCGCCAAGTTTGCAAGTGGTAGTTGACAAAATCTCCAAGTCTTCAAATTAAGGCCTCCTAAATTTCCATGCTTTAAGATGGACAAAATTTGTCCTTTTAAGCTGGCCTCTCACGATATTACCCTTATAAGGATCTCAAAATTTTCATGCCTTAAGGTGGAAAAAATTTGTAGCTTTGCACCTTAAGCTGGCCTCTCACGAGTTTATCCTTAAAAGGATCTCAAAATTTTTTATGCCTTAAGGTGGACAAAATTTGTCCCTTTTCACCTTAAGATGGCCTATCAAGGGTTTATCCTTAAAATTATCTCAAATTTTCATGCCTTAAGGTCGACAAAATTTGTCCCTTTGCACCTTAAGCTGGCCTTTCACGGTTTTATCCTTAAAAGGATCTAAAAAATTTCATGCCTTAAGGTGGATAAAATTTTTCGCTTTGCACCTTAAGATGGACTCTCATGAGTTTATACTTAAGAGGATCTCAAAATTTTCATGCCTTAAGGTGGACAAAATTTGTCCTTTTGCACCTTAAGCTGGCCTCTAACGGGTTTATCCTAAAAGGATCTCAAAATTTCCATGCCTTAAGGTGGACAAAATGTGTCCCTTCGCACCTTGATCTGGCCTCTCACAAGTTTATCCATAAAAGGATCTCAAAATTTTTATGCATTAAGGTGGACAAGATTTGTTCATTTGCATCTTAAGCTAACATTTGAACAAATTTGTTATGTATAGCCACCATTTTAAAGTAAAATTGGTCCGGTCTTAAGGCGACGGAGGCGAATTTAAACTCTCACACCCTAAGTTGTATGTTGAATAGCCACCATCTTGAAGAAAAATTGGTCGGGTCTTAAGGTGATAGAGGCGAAGCTAAACTCTCGCACCCTAAACCGATTGTTGAATAACTACCATCATGAAGTAAAATTGGTCGGGTCTTAAGGTGACGGAGGCAAAGTTAAAATTTCACACCCTAAGATGATTGTTGAATAGACACCATCTTGAAGAAAAATTGGTCGGTTATTAAGGTGACGGAGGCGAAGTTAAACTCTCGCACCTCAAGTCGATTATTGCATAGCCACCATCTTAAAGTAAAATTGGTCAGGTCTTAAGGTGATAGAGGCCAAGTTAAAATCTTGCACCTTAAGATGATTGTTGCATAGCCACCATTTTGAAGCAAAATGGTCTGGTCTTAAGGTGACGGAGGCGAAGTTAAACTCTTGGACCCTAAGCCAATTCTTGCGTAGCCAGCATCTTGAAGTAAAATTGATCAAGTCTTAAGATGATGGAGGCAAAGTTAAATTCTTGCACCTTAAGCCGATTGTTTCACATTTTTATCGGCTTTGATTCTACAAGAAAAAAAAAAGACAATACAAATAAAATACAAGTAGGAGAGAGATTGGAACCTGGCTAGACGTTTCAAACTTGAAAGTCATATATCACCAATTTGGATTGAGACAAAATATTATGGTGAGAACGAATCCTCAAAATTTGGTTTGCAACAATCAAATTACCCTTTGATGGTGACATTTCTGCATCAAGATGTAAATTATTTTGTGAGGCAATGAAAATCTGAAATTCTCTATTGAACATAATTTAGGATCAACTTAAAAAATTATCTAGAAAAAAATTGAAGATCATAAATTTAAAATCTTGGATATGTTATGTATTCTTATTTCTGGCATCTATATAATCAAGTGGATCATGATTTCGATACTCCCACATTAACGTTTAAATTTTCTGGTGTCACCGCGCAAATTTGAAGTTGTTTGTGCATCAAAATTCACTGCTGATTGTAGGATAGTACCTGAAAAGATCTCAGAGGTATTAAATTATGAATTATAGATATATTATATATCTTTGTGTCTAGTTTCACAAGAATCAAGCGACTTGTGATTTCGTCTTTCCTACTTCAATATATGAAAGTTTTGGCAAAGACGCACAGATCTGAAATTTTCATTATGATAAAATTTAGGTCTAACTTCAAAAAATTATAGAGAATTATATAGAAGTATTTTAGATCTAAATTTTTTATATGTTAAATATCTTGAATTTTAGTTTCTATAATATCAAACGGTTCATTATTTTGATTTTCCTACAATGAGATAAAAAATTTCTACCACTAACATGCTGGGCTGGAAAAAGGTGACAAAAAATAAAAGAAAAGCAGAAGGAAAAGAAATTACCTCAACATTATTCATGGCTTGGAAACCCACAAATTTATATTGAAAAAGTGGGGAACCTACATCCTTTTATAGAGTTGTAGAGTGACTATTTCCTTCTCAATATAAATTCAAATTGAAAGAGTTTTCATCTCCAATATGAATTCAAATTGGAGGTTGTTTCTTTCTTCCATATAAATTCAAATTGAAGGTTGTTTCCTTCTCCAATATAAATTCAATTGGAGGAGTTTTCATCTCCAATATAAATTCAAATTGGAGGTTGTTTCCTTCTTCAATATTAATTTAAATTGAAAGTTGTTTCCATCTCCAATATAAATTAAAATTGGAAGGGTTTTATTCCTGATTAAGCAAGGCGGTGAAAAGTTTTCCAAAATCTATTTGAAATTTGACAAAGTCAATATATCCTAGAAGTAGACATCGCTAAGAAATTCATTATTGGAGTTGGATATCATGTCTCACCAATGGGTCATAGTGTAGAAATTCATGAAATAAATCAGGACTAAAAAAGAGAGAATTTTTTTAGAGGCAATATCAATATGCAAATTACATGGTTCAACTTTAAATTTTCTCAACTAATGAAATGGGTATTCATATGTATGAAAATCTTTGAAGCACGAAGAAAGCATGTTTAAATAATCATACTTCAAGTCTAGTCTCTAAAGTATACACTCGACCAGCCTTGAAGTAGGGAACATTTTGTAGGCAACAAAATTTTATTAAATTAATATCCGTACAAAATTTGAATTATATTAAATTCAAAATATATTAGTTCCAAATAAATGTTGTGAATTTATATAATTGGATTAATTATTTAAGTACAAATATGTAAGAATTTAATTAATGTCCAATTTTTATTAGGCTAGCCCATTGATTTGGGCTACAAATGATGAGCCCACTTTGCTAATCCCAAGATATTGTCATATTTTAGAGGTCCAAATAAGTGACATGTGTAGAATGACATGGCATTCCAAGTCAAGTTAAGGAGCCAACAGGGCCATGCCACATGTCAAAATGATGCAGTAGGCCTAGTGAAATCAAAGTCCATGAAAAAGTATCATGTCACTTGAATTTGATTGGTCAAAAGAAGTCTATCTTCACTATGACTCTGCACTTTTCACAACTATAAATAGAGGTCTCATTATTCAGAGAAAGGTACCAAGAACTCTAATAAGAAGCAAGAAAGAACTCGTTGATCAAAAGCTGTAACTTCTCTACAAAGCTCAAGCATTCAAATTCAGTTCATCATCAAGATTTAATATCAAGACCACAAGATTCAAGAACAAACCCAAAATCCCTTGAATCTAAGTACAAGTCAAGATCAAATCCATCAAATCCACAAATCAAGTTTAAATTCAAGATCAAGCTCGAAGCCCTTGAATTTATATTTGAAAAGGTGAATCAGAGGATTCATAGAGATTGTAGCACTCACTTACTGAAATCAATAAAATTATTGTTGAAATATTTTTTTTATCCCGACTATTATTTTTTGGTCTCGAAATTTGATTGTACAACAATAGGTTCAAAATTATAATTTATGAAAATTATTGTTATAAAATATATTATTTATGTAGATGTCCACTTAATGTAATTCTTCCATCTTCCCACCATTCTTCACCATTATGTTTTACCTCCTCCATGATCTCAAATCCTAAATGTTATGTCTTTTACCTCCTCCATGATCTAACTCCTTAATGTCATGTTTATGACAACATTTTATATGTCGATCCTTTCATCTTCCCACTATTCTTCACCATTATGTTTCACCTTCTTCATAATCTCAAATCCTAAATGTTATGTCTTTCACCTCATCTATTATATTACTCCTTAATGTCCTGTTTATGACAATATCTTATGTGTCTCTAGGTAACACTATAAATAGAGGCACGAGGGTTCATATCGTATGGAATGGATACACTTGAACAATTGAAAGAATAGAAAACTCTCTTCTCTTGAGCTATCATTTCTTATCTATTTTCTTACTTATATTGTTCTCTTAGTTTTAAAACATATTATTAGCACGGAATATTCTCATTTCAAGCCAATCCTTTGTCAAAATATTGGGCTAAATTAATCTATCAAAGATTTAAGCACTATAAGTAAAGGTTATCCTTGTCTCTGTATGAGGCATGCATATTTTTTAAAAGACACCTTAAATGAGATAGTCTATGTATGTATGCTTAACATATATTGTTAATATGTTTATTAAATTAAATACTGCTTATTATGACATGTTATTATCTTCATAAATTTTTTACGTAAGTACTTAGTGAATTGGATAAATATTATTGTGTGATTTGGATAAATTGATCAATCATAAATTTTCCTTATTAAGGTATACATTAATTAAACATATAAAGACTACACTATTTTCATTAATCATATAGAATAAAATTGCAAATATATATTACTGGGAATACTAATAGATCTAGATAAAAACAGTTAATTTTACACTTTATCTTTAATGGAGGAATAGATATAATTGTTTTGGTGTTTTAACTAGTCATATATGAGTGTTCTTGTTAAGTATTATTTACTTAGTTGTCATGTTCTAGTTGATTTTGCTTCTATACTGTTTAACAAGTTTTTGTTTTGGAGACTAATAGTGTTTGGTGAAGCCTTATTGTTGGTTGCAGGATAGGAAGAATGAGGCAGAGCATAACTTGTTACTCACTATAAATATGAAACATCAACTTCATTTCTTTTGTTAAAGGTATTTACTTTTCACTATCTTAGTATATAAATACATAATTTCAAAGAAGGCATAAACTCACCAGATTACACTTTGTGTTGCATCATATGATAATGACTATGGACCAAGCATTAGTCCTAGTGCACTGTGGCCTATTGTTCCATTGGTTGAGGATAGGATGGTAGATTCAAGTCCTATCACACCGAGAGAATAAGACATTAAGTTGGAATCTCGATGCACCATGTTGGGTTCAAGTCCACTGAATTATTGCTTAGTATGTCTTTTATGGTTAAGATGTTTAAGTCCCACCAAATTATGGCCTATCATGTTATTTATTGGTAAGACGTTAGGTTTAAGTTCAAATGAAATATATTGATGATAACGATGATGGGGGCAAAATAGACTTTCAATGAAAAATCATAAGATCTACAACACATTTATTTTCTTCATTCTTTGATGTGGATGTAGTATCAGTGAATAATAAGTCTAAAAAAATAAGTTATTTTTCGTATATATGGATGTAAAGGAACAAAATTATAATAACCATCATTATGGTAAAAATGAAGAATATTATAGATTGATAAAATGGACCTTCAAAAGTGAAGGTAATATTTACCATCAATTTGGTATAAAAGGTATATATTGGGTACACAGTTGTCAAGCGGCCTACTTTGATAAATATTAAAAGTCCCCCATTAAAAGAATATAAAGTGGTGGTACATTTAATCTTTCAAAGTAATGTTAAGGTGAATTATGTAATATAGCAAATGTCAAGACATAACATTGAGACTATAATAAAATTTATGAAGTATGTACAATTATTACTCTATTCCTTGAAGAGAATATGGCATGTGATAAACATGTAAATGTTAGGCCATTCTTGAAATTAAAGGTATCAATATGTGATAAAATTGAAAAATAAGAATGTGATTATGGTTGGATAAATACCACTACTCACCTCTACGGAAGGTTTGATTCTCTGATTATCAAACTATAAAAGCAAGAAATAATTCTTGTTAGATTTGATATGGCATGCTCTATTATGAACTATCAAATGGAAAAGGAAAGAAATAATTATGTCATATAAAGGTTGTGATCATGACCAAATATGAATGTTATTGTGTGGCTACACAAATTTGTCACAGAAGTATTTGATAGCTTTGAGAAAAAGCTAATGTGTTACTACATGAAGGACTGAAATTCTTCATGAAATTGGGCTTGTAGTGAATCCACAAAAGAAACTTTTTAAGTTTCAAGAAAATTGACAAACAAAATAATAATAATTATTATTTAGATACTACAAATTATGAAAATATTTTATACTCATATTACTACAATCGAAATGGTTTATAAATATTTATGTGAAAGGTTACTCATTTTTCTTCTATTTGTCGACATAAATATATGTGCATGGTGATAGAATCACATGTGACAGTTTTCATGACCCGATTTATGAGTCATGATGGCATCGACTTTATTTCATCAGTAGGTTAGTCAAACCATAGCCCAGAGCTATCAACAATGGGCTGATTTGTTGGAAAATAGCCTAAAAGTCTAAAATCACAAGTAAAAGGATTATAATAATAATAAGACAATCATAATAGTCTAATAGATAGATATAAGATCAACAATCATCCCATGACCTAGTAGTGTCGGTACAAGAGTAACTATAAATGGAACATAAGTATGAAAATAGTCTAATACAATCTGTCTCAGAAACTAAAAGACTATACACAGATAATAGAAGAAAAAACGGCAACTCAGCTCCAAGATATCACCCTATCTTCAAAATCAACCCAGCATGAACGTCACACCAGTGATGGCAACTAGTACTCAGATCTGCATAAAAAAGGTACAAAAATATAGTATAAGCATCAAACCTATGGGTACTCAATAGGCATCATCAGCCGACTGAGCTAAATCATGATATAAATACGATAATATAAAAGATGAAATAAGCTAAGTCAAGGTAAAAGGAAAAACCTAAAAATAAGCTCCAACAGTATAAATAAGTGATCGGAACAGACGTAATATATAAAAAAACATAATTAATACTACAAAACTGGCCTTCATAAGTCAGAAAATGTGAAAAATAAATAACCCAGCAGGGGCTCACATAAGCCCGAAGGGTACAATCAAAGAAAAATAAAAAACCAAAGATCCATAACTTTATCGAATATCATCTATAGCCATTAAACCATCTATACCATATAATATCTTGGCTAACTATTAATACCAGACTCAAATCGGAACTTATATCATCATCATCATCATAACATCCACAATAGTATCAACATCATAGCATTTGCCGGACTTGAACCAAAACTCATATTATTAATATTATCATAACATCCTCAATAGTATTAATATCATTTGTCATATTTGAACCCGAACTCGTATCATCAATTGTGGACTCTAACCAAAACTCATAACAATAAACTATATCAATAAACCATACTAATAAATTATATTAATAAACCAGTGGGTTTTATCCAGAATTAGCACCTACTCTCATATATCAAACTAGAATAATCATTAAGTATTTAATCTCCTAAAATACCTAAAATAAGCATTTCAAAGGGTATAACATGTAATGACCCTTCCAGTTATTTTCCATGTTTTCACTTATCTTCATTATTAGGGCTTCTCCATAGCTTTTCCAAGTCATTTATGACTTGCTGGAACTGACAGTTTGGTTACCAAATAATTCATTTGATTTTTAGAGTCAATTTTCTGTTTTGATGTCTTTATTGATTCCAAATGACCATCGATCAAAAACTTTGGTAAAATGATCCCGGATGAAAATTTTGACTGTTCCAGCAGATCTAAAATATTTATTTTATTTTAGGTAGACCATTGGTTTGGGTACCAATATACTCAAGCTTATTTCGACCTATTGGTCGGAAAGTTGAAAAATCAAAATATGGGTATGGGATCCACATTTGGTCGAAATGACCTCAGATTGAAAATTTGACTTCTTCACCACATTCGAAAGATTGATTTTAGGTTAGGGAGACCCTTGGTTCAGGTCCCAAGGCTTTCAAACTTATTTTGGGCTATTGAGCGGATTTTAGAAAAAAGTAGAACTATATATGTGGGCCCTATTTTTTGCCGAAATGATCTTAGATGAAAGTTTTAATGATTCTAATGGATTTGAAATGTTGTTTACACTTAAATTTTACTATTGGGTGATATTATTTGGGTTTCAAATGAGTTTCGAGGGTCAAAAATAAGTTTTTGACTTTGTTGTCACAAGGATACCGCACCTCTTTGCCGAGGGGCTCTAGAAATAGACCCTAAAATCGCGAATTTGAGTATTTTCCCTTCATCTTTGAGAGCCTACAATTATAAATGGTTATGATAACTCAAAATTAAGTCTTGTGGGAGTCTAGGGAGCTTGGTAAACATCTTTTATCATGATTATCATCCAGATTAAGGTAAGATTTCATTACTTTATTGGTGAATTTCATAGTTTTCGATCCAAAATCTCAATTTAGCTTAGGTCTTGATTTAGAAATAAATTTAATTTGTTTGAACCCATTAATTGAGGGTTATGATTCATTGGTGATGTATGAGCATTGGGTTGGCCTCGAAAATACTATTTTCGTACTTGGAACCCACTTGAGGTTTTTGGTGTTGTTTTTGGATCCGAAGCACAATACTGCAATATGGGTATTTTTAGAATCGTATTGATGGTTACATTATATTTTTGATATCATGATGACAGTTGGAAATTGTGAAGTGAAGATGAGCATATGGTGCATGATGTGAGGTTTTGTGGTTCGCCCTTGAGGTAGGCTTTTACCTTCTCTTCTTTAAAGATGATGTGTGTTATGTATGAAATGTTAATATAGATGTTAGGCTTGATTATGAATAAATAACCTACTATTGATTATTGGCGTTTGGGAAATTGGATGAGGGTTTTGGACCCGTAATGTAGTATGTCTATGACCCTTTTAGAATCCTATTGCCTTCTCTCTAGATAGAATTACTTTTTAGTATGAAAATGTTATGATGCTAGGTTTGGGATATGGTACAAGTTTTGTAATCATGGTTAGTGTGACTGACCTTGGTTGGGCTAGTCTAGTGATCTTGAAACCGTATCTTAGCGTAGAATTTGACATAATTGCCCATATTTCTAGATAAATTTCCTATTTTAGGATTGGTTATGGTTTACTTGACATTTAGAAGTTGAACTAGATACCTTAGTCTAGTTTTACATGTAGTTTGCATAAATATGGAGATTGAGGATTATAAGTAAGATCATCTACCCACTTAGGCCAAGACTTGTGTTAGCCCTTGTGGGCTTAGTTATAGATAGTAGGCCTAATAGAGACTAATGAGCCTTATTTATGAGATTTACTTAGTGAATTGATAAACTGTGATAATTTTTGTCGGATTATGATTAATGGATTATAGAGATGTTAATTTTCCTTAGATATGGTATTGATCCTTTAGAGATGTTATTTCGTCGTAGTTATGATATTTGGCCCATAGAGATGCATTTTCCCTCTTAGTTATGATATTTGTCCCATAGAGATGCATTTCCTCTTAGTTATTATATTTGGCCCATAGAGATGCATTTTCATCTTAGTTATCATATTTGGCGCATATATAGATGCATTTTCCTCTTAGTTATGATATTTGACCCAAAGAGATGCATTTTTATCTTAGTTATAATATTTGGCCCATAGAGATGCAGTTCCTTCTTAGTTTTGATATTTGGCCCATAGAGATGCATTTCCCTCTTAGTTATGATATTTGACCCATAGAGATGCATTTCCCTCATAGTTATGATAGTTGGCCCAGAGAGATGCATTTCTCTCTTAGTTATGATATTTGACCCATAGAGATGCATTTTCCTATTAGTTATGATATTTGGCCCATAGAGATGCATTTTCCTCTTAGTTATGATATTCGGCCCATAGAGATGCATTTTTCCCTTAGTTATGATATTTGGTCTATAGAGATGATTTTTCTCTTAATTATAATTATTGGGCTTATAGAGATGATTTTTCGCTTGGTCATGATGTATGACCTATAGATATAAGATGTCTAATAGAGGTGATATGCTTATTGATATTATGCCTCCTAGATTTGAGATGCCTCCTTGATGTGAGATGCCTTTTATATGTGAGATAATTATAGATATGCTATGGCTTATAAATATAATTATCAATATCAGTTTTAAATATTCTTATGGGCCTAAGGCTATGATTATAATGTTGTGATTATTCCAAACATATTATTGGGCCAGGGGATGTATTATGATATTGGTTGGATATTCGGGAAGTATTTATTCTTGTAAAGGAAACAGTTGTAGAATATAGATACATATATGTTTATGTTGCTTATGATTTTATTAACTGAATACTAGTGATGACATACATAGATTTGGTACATTCACGATTATTATATCGGTATTAATGTGATCCTAGCTGAAATACAACCTTATCACGATTTTTCCTAAATAAGGGTTAAAACCCACTGTTCACCTTAACAAGGAATTTCTTTACTATAATAATTGTCTAACTAAATGATATATTTATACGTATAAAAGAGGTTAAAAATATTATTTTAAAGATTTGACCGAGACAAATTCTGATTCATGACTTGCCACTATTATTTACTCCGATCGTGAGATATTCTGACCTTTTCTATATTTGTACAATGATTTAGTCTCAAAGATCATTCTAGGAAATAGACTAACAGATTTATGCTATTTTACCCACGACTTAAGTCCATGCACCTATTATATATCTATATATATGTATTGAGGGTTATGATGATATTGACACCTGACAAGGTCGAAGGATATTGTTATAATGATATTGATACCCGTTAAGGGTGGAGGATACTGTTAAGATGATATTGATACCCTTCAAGGATGGAGGATACTATTATAATGATATTGATACCCGACAAGGCCGAAGGATGTTGTTATAATGATATTGATATCAGGCAAGGTCGGAAGATACTGTTATGATGATATTGATACCCGAAAAGGCTGGAGGTTGATTATGATGATAAAGATGGTTATGATGATGAGATTGTGATGTTAATTATGTACCTTGGATTCATTCTTACATGCACATCACCTATCAACAGTGTGTGCCTATGTCTATCAACTGGTATGGGATGGTTGCATAGATATGGGTGATGAATATGCCTTATGTTGTTGTATGTTGATTGAACCTTCCGAGCCTGAGAAGGTGGGGGTATGCATAGGCTTGGCTAGGTATTTGGTTGTCCGAAATAGACAGTTATTTGCACTGTTGTTGATATTGTTATTATCATTGTGATGATCATTATTATGGCTAGTTTATGACAGATTGGTCATTAATTAAATATTGAGCTTTAAGTTATGTGTTTGGCCTCTTTTATCTTACGATTGTATTATTATATGTGATTATTTCATGTCTAGCCATATGGATTAGAAACCCTGAGTATGATAGTATTAAATCCTGATAGGATCATAATGAGGTCTTAAAATGAACACATGATGATTAGGTTATGCTTTGAGTTGACCTCATAACTATACATATATATATCTAGCTATATGTAGCTATGGTACTACCGTATATCCCTTCTTTCATTTGTTCATATTGTATATTTGTTCATTGTCATTGTATATTAGTATATATTTTTCTTCCACTCTTTATTCGTATATTGGATAAGGATATATGGTACAGTATTGAGATTCCTAAGTATGGCTTGAATAAGATAGTGCATCCTTATTACTTACTTAACCTTATTATGTTGGTCTATTGGACATGAACATGATAGGGTTTTCTTATTATATCATCAGCTTGTTATATGATTTCTGGACTCTTGAGTGTAGTTTTCATTCTGTTTATATATTTTATATATCTGTCTTATCTGTGGAGCTCAGTTGACAGTTGCCTACTGAGTACCATTCGTTTGGTATTCATTCTACTCTTCTGCAGCTTCCTGTTCATAGTACGGGTTATCTCCATTGATGTGTGGGTCGTGTGGAGGAGCCATAGTCCAGAGATACAGAGTGAGTTCCCAACGTTTGGAGTAATACTTTTATCCCTCTTATGTATTAGACTAGTCTCTATGTTATACTCCGAGATAAGTTGTATCCGTGTATTTTCCTTGATATTTCACTTTTACCCTTATTATATTAGAGCTCTTGTACTGATACCACCAGGTTTTGGGATTTATTTATGTATTTGCACTTCTGTTATACTTATTCCACATTCTTTCCTTATTCTATTTAGTAGTCCATTACTAGTCGTTCCGGACTATAGGTTTGACTTACCTATGGTGGGTCATAGTAGGCGCCATCATGACCTGAGAAATTGGGTTGTGACATAACATGAGTATATAAGTCTACAAGTATTAACACAATTCCTTGCATAAGATGGGTTGGAGGGGCTTACGTTTAATCTCCTAAATCTATTTTAAGGCATATTCTACCCGGGACTAGATTAAGGTATCTAAACTCACTTATAGATGTTAAGTAAGTTATAAATAGCCTTAAGATAGAAATTCTACCTAAAACATGAGCAACTAAGTCAATTACGCCTAAATTACGCTTTCAACATAGCCTAAATAATCCAAATAAGAGTAATCATACCAATCATGCTTCCAATACCTAAATCCCATCCCATATATAGTATAGTATCATAATTATACTACAAATTATCTCAATAAGAAAGAGGGTAAACCTAGCCTACATGGACACCAAAGAAAAGCTTGAAGAATTTGCTAAACCGATTTCTTTTTTCGAGAAGCTTCCGCAACATGCCACGCTATCAAAATTATAATCTACTCATCAAAACAAGAACAATGATACCCATATTGAATTAACATACTTTGGGTCCGAAATTACGTAAAATATCGTGTGAGGCTTATTTGTGGAGTTTCACTTTCAAAACCAACAAAAATCTCTCTATAATCAAGGAACATTTACCCTAAAAAATGGGTGAATTCCGATATTACATGGTGCTACAATCACCCCACCAATATTCTAGGGATTTTTGAATTAAATGGAGAAATTAATTATAGAATTTGATGAAACTTATCAAGAATTCAAAGAAGAATTGCGTAATTTAAGTCAACAAGGGCTCTAGAATCACCCACCAATGATTCTACCAAATTTTCACATATTTTAGGGTTCCACACACTTGAACATGGAAGAAAAATGGGAGAAATCGGGTTTAGTGGGGTTTTTATACCCTTCCCACATATTCGGGTACCTCTTAAGCAAATACTAGACTGCTTAAGAAACCTAGTGTCTCTTTAGTGAGATTTAGATACCCGCAAAGGTACCACTTAAGTGGTCCCTTGCTGCTTCAGTGGCCTTCGCTTATGAAACAACCCGAGCCAGGGTGTAGTCGTGTTGGGTGCCTCAAGCCCCATCCGAGACCGGAGACCACCACCAGCACCGAGCCATTACTGCCTTACACCTTAAGTTGGATGAATCCAAATAATATAACATAACAATATGGAACAATCAAAATCAAATACAGTCAAACGTTGTCTTCCCCAATACCAATACCAATGCCAAGGCTAACACCAATATCGACAACGCCCATGCCAACCCAAATTAGTCTCACAAAGCCTTTTTCCAAAATCAAAACAATATCCGGTTGCGACATGCCCCTGAACATAACCAAAAACCAAAGCCTATGAAATAATAAGAGTATGGAAGTAATGTAGAGAAATCCATAACATGAAATAGAGCCTTCTAGAGTATGGAATCTCACCATTTCAATCCGACTCTAAGTTGTCCTCGAATCCAAGATCATTGAGTAGGAGGAGTAGTATGGAAGGCTCCTGCATCGTATGGGGATACAACGCTCGAAGATGGATTAGAGGGTGAATGATAGCATATTCATATAATGTCAACATTTGAAACTAAGTAAATAATCATATTCAATCACATCCATCCATATATATATAAATATATTCCTTGCCGGGAAAGGGAACTTGGTTTAGCATGAATTTAAATCTTTAACCTAGTTGTGTTGCTTGACCGTCCTAAAACCACCCACGGGCTATGTGGGTCCAGTGTTCCCCTATGAACAGGCCCCAGTGCGTGTAGCCACATGAACAAATGATATCATAATGGTTGGGGATTCCCGTGTACTCTTCACCCATCATGATACATACATACAAGCATAACATAGGGGATTCCCGTGTACCCCACAAACATATGGTCACCATGGCCAACCCCCATGTCGGCAAAAATGAGTTTCCAGTATCCATCCATTGGGCCCACACCTTCATGGTTAGCTATCACAACCTACCATTATTTCCCAATTAAAACCTTTAGCACATAACCAAACCACTAATTCCATGTATTAATAACCAAGGCCATTATGAAGTGGTATCGTCATATCAACTATATCTTGCAAGCAATTTCATTAGCCAATACTTAGGGGATTCCCATGTACCCCATAGTTTCCATTATTAAAATCACTTAGGGGATTTTCGTGTACCCCACAAGGATTTTCAGTTAAACTAAAGCCATGGCCACCAAGGCCTTAACATTTAACTATTTAAACCTACTTTAAGTTCCATTACCATATCACGCAATACAAAGTTTTTCATAAAAACCGAGCTATGTGACAGGCATTCTCATAGGAACTTTAACATGTTGAGGGCATATAGTTTCCAAAACCAAAACCAAGTACCAATTAACCATTCCCATGCAACCATGTGTTCAAAACCATAAATAAAACATAAAAATAATAATTAAAACATGGGAAAACATTATCCAACCAAGAACAACAAAAACCCTCTACATAATTAAAAACAAAACAATACAACATCAATACCATGAAAACCATACATGAAAACATGCTTTTAGTTTTAGCAAACAATGAGGGAGGAGTAACATGCCTTAGATACCAAAGAGTACAGAGAGAAACCACCCTTGTAATCCCCGAATTGATTGCATTGAAGAAGCCCTAAAATTTTTCTGAACCAAGATCCTTGAGAGAGATTTAAGAGTGTTTAAAGTGTTTTTTATTGAGAAGAATAGGGTAAATGAAGTCCTAATAGTGTTTTAAGTCGTGGGGTCAGAAGAGGTTAAGAGGGGAAATATCCAAAATACCCCTAACTTAAACTGTAATAATCCAGTAGGTGGGTAAGACTCCACCACCCCAAAAATTATCCACAATATACGAGTGGTATCCACCACTTGTACATTGGACATCACATAATGTCCACCATACGCCTCTTCTTGCCTAAGTCATACCCATACCATATGACTAGTACCTTCAAACCGTATCTAAGATAGAATCAAAGAGATTAGACACTGGATAACATACGAATTGGACTATATCACTCGTACCATCTCCATATTACCCTTATGAAATCCATTCATACCTTGGACAGAAACCAACCAAACCACACTGCTTATCATACGAGTTGAGGACCCTAAACCATACCCACATTATACAACAAGTATCCTCAAGTCATATAATGTCCAGAAGGTCAAACTTGGGAAATTTCTAAGGGTCACAACTCAGGTTTTTTCAATTCTCCCCCACTTAGATCATTTAACCTCGAATAATGGAATGAGGCAGTACTAGAATGAGTTTAACCCCCAAATGTCTCTACCCTTACCTTTAATATGGAAAACAGAATATCAAGAAATCAATCTTTCCTTTAACAATGTTTACAAATAAAGACATTGTGAAGAACACATAACTTTCTCATGAACTTTTGGAGAAGAAAATAGGAGCGGATACTTGAACTTCATGTCCTCTTTAACTTCCCATGTAGCCTCTTCCTCCTTATGGTTCCTCCATAGAACCTTTATCGAGGCCACATCCTTAGTTTGTAGTCGATGAACCTAACGATCCAAGATCTCGACCAGGATCTTTTCATAAGATAGAAAATTTGAAATACCAATATCCTTGATAGGCACAACATGCGTTGGATTACCAATATACCTTTTTAACATAGATACATGGAATACCGGGTGAATAGAGCTAAAACTAGAAGGCAATCCCAATTCATATGTTATATTACCAACCCTCCTCAATATAATATAAGGACCTACATATCAGAGTTTCCCCTTTTTCCCAAACCGCATCACTCTCTTCATGGGAGACCCTTTCAGGAACTCCTTATCTCCAACCTCAAACTTCAAGTCTCTCTGCCTCATGTATGCATAAGACTTTTACCGACTATGGGCATACCTAAGCCTATCCCAAATCACCTTAACCTTTTTCATAGCTTGGTGAACTAAATATGGGCCAAATATCTATAACGCCCTGAGTCTACACCCTGAATGCCACATAATACTTACGACCCTGAAGGACCACCAGCTAACCCATGACTGGTACCTGTTGTGAGAATTGAATATTAACACTGAAATAATGCATACGTTAGGCTAAAATGCCATATGGTTTGTAATATGACTACTGATAAATATAGCAACTAATAATAACATCTGAAAACTGAATACTGTCCTTACTAGTCTAGTCTAAAAAGTCACTAACTGAATTTTCTGACTATGGAGTTGATGGGATAAGCCCCCAACTAACTCCTTTTAAGAAAGTACTGAATCTACTAAATTACTGAAATAATAGCTCTGTCTTCAAAATATGAGGACTCACCACTGAAACTGCTACTTCTAACTAAATATGGCTAAGCACAGTCAGGTACTTGAGCCTCTGAACCTATGATATGAGACATCATAGCGCAAAAGATAGTATGCAATCAGTACGTGAAATGTACTGGTATTCTAGATAAGTTAAGGCTAATATACATGGGCTCATATGCATGAATAGTAACTGGATGAATAATATGAAGTAACTGAATTAGAGTACATGGATAACTAAAACTGTTGTACATACTGAGTATGCAATACTGTGTATTTACATGTATACTATATCTGAGATTATACTAAAACTGAGTAATGAGTTATGATAACTATGTAACTAATATCTGAGTAATTGATAACTTAATTACTAATAATTGAGTGACTATTAACTGACAGTCCTTATTCTGTAGAACTAAGCTAAGTTCTATACTAAAGACAGAAACTAAAACTATGGGAGGTAATCATCTAACATGATTAATGATTCTAATGGATTCTAAAGTGTTTAATGAGTTCCTAAGGTTTTTATTATGTAAATGTGTGTAAAAACTTGTTTAAAATGTATAAGGGTCAATTAAATCAATACAAGAGTCAAAATAATAAGTTAAAGATCAACGTGCTAGTTCGTGATTATGGATGTTGTGTTAGTTTGAGCTTTAATCCGTAGTGTTTGATGTTATAGAATTCTTAGTGAGTTGATTATTATGATATATGAATTATATGAAATCTATAAATAAAGTGGAAACAACACTACAAGGTTGGTAATGTATCAACGGAAGCACAAGATATGACTCGGCGTAAAATTTGACACGTTGGATGTCACCAGCGTGTGTAGGACCTTGGATATGGCTTTGGGGTGCGTGCTATGCATAGGGAGCTTCATAAGGGACCTATAATAGTGTCCCATTTCTATGATCCCGCATCGCGATCCCAATCCTAGCGGAATGGCCCCTAGACCCGCCCCTTGTTCCACCGATGGCAAGAAGCCTTGTCCTATAAATCAAACACTTGAACTTGTTGTTAAGGATTTTTGGATGTCTTTTGACATCGAGAGGGGCTGATGAACACTTATTTTAGGGTTTATTTCTCTTTAATTTAGCTTTTTAATGGATTATATCATGTATTCAAGAATCTTGATTACGGTTATGTCTATCAGTAGCTAAACGCCCCCTTTTCGGGGTTAAGGCCAAGAAAATGTTTAATCTTGCTTTGAATTGATTTTTTATGGATTGCTTATCATGTTTGGATGTTTTCTTATCCTTGTTTTAACTATTTTAAGAAGTAGATAACCTTAGAATACATATATTATCGATCTTGTGATCTCAGGAGAAGGAATAAGAAGATAGAACATGGGGATAAATAGAGAAATGTTCTTATTCTTTTATGAAATAAAGAATTTGAATTAGAATCTAGGATAGGGATATACCTAGAATCCTTTCTTGGTTTACATGTAGTATGACAGCTTTATGCATCTAATTAGATTATTACATCCCCGCTCAATGATGTAGTTGTAATGTCTAATTAGGTAGAAGGTTAGAGGTTGAGAGACCATGATCATACTATGAACCCTACCAATAAACAACCAAGATAAGTAATCTAATGAATAAAGTTAAATAGTGTAATATGATTGTTCTTAGTGTTTTAACCCCGAGTTTTTATCCATTAATTGTCCAAAGTCTTTACTTTTATGCGCTGTTTATTTTACTTTTAGTTTATAAACATTAAAAACTATCTTGGTTACCTTTGCACCACATTAATCTTAATAAGTTAAACTAGAATAGGATAGTTGTTAACACAAGTCTCTGAGGGATCGATATTCGGCTTTTTTTTAAGGTCACTGTATTACTTGGTAAGACCACGTACACTTGCGTGTGCGCTTGGGTGCAACAACTAACTTCAACTTTGGTTTTGACTTTGCCTGAGGTCATTGAGGTGTTTGTGGTTTAATATTATGCATCTCGTGTGGGACTTGGCTTTGTATTGATGCAACATAGAAATGTGATAACTTATGCCTCTAGACAGTTGAAGGTGCATGAGAGAAATTATCCAATCATGACTTGGAACTATTAGTTTTGGTGTTTGCATTGAAAATCTGGCATCACTATCTATATAGAGTGCATATAAATATCTTTCCTGATCATAAGAGCCTATAGTATGTATTTACTCAGAAAGAGCTTAACCTCAAGCAGAGGAGATGGCTTGATCTTCTCAAGGATTATGACATGGGTTTTCACTATGATCCTGGTAAGGCTAATGTGATTGTTGATGATCTTAGAAGGTTTCCCATGGGGAGTCTAGCTTATGTAGATAAGGAAAAGTATGATCTAGTGAAGGATATTCTCCATTTGTCTAATCTTTGAGTTCGTCTCTTGGACTCCAAGGATGTTGGTGTATTCATTTGGGAAGTGGCGCAGTCGTCTCTTGGTGCTGAAATCAAGGAGAAGTAAGTGTTAGATCCTGTACTGATGAGGATCAAGGGTGACATTGGTGGGCAGAAGGTTATGGCCTTCGACATTAGTGGTAATGGAACTTTGCGGTACCAAGAGAGTTATATGTTCTGATGTAGATGGTTTGCGATAAAGAATCTTGGCTGAGGAGCATGAGTCATGCTATTTTGTACATCCTGGTTTAATGAAAATGTATCATGATGTAAGGAGATGTATTGGTGGAACAATATGAAGAGGGACGTGGCTTATTTTGTGGCCAAGTGCATGGTGTGTCAACAAGTTAAAGTTAAGCAAAGAGACCCGGAGGATTATATTAAGAAATTGAGATTTCTGAATAGAAGTGGGAAGTGATCAACATGGATTTCGTTACTGGTCCTCCTCGGTCTCGAAATCAATTTGATAAGTCGGCTCACTTTTTTCCAGTGAGGACTAACTTCTTGGATGAGGATTATGTGAGGTTGTTCCTCTAGGAGATTTTGATGTTGCATTGGGTACCTGTTTCTACCATCTCTTATCAAAGGAAACAATTTTTATCTCTTTTTTAGCTGTCATTCTAGAAAGGCTTGAAGACTAAGGTTAGTCTTAGTATAACTTTTCACTCGCGGTCGGATGGGCGATCAGAAAAGACTATTTTGACATTGGAAGACATACTTCGTGCGTGTGTGAGTGACTATGGTGGTAATCGAATTGAGCACTTACCTCTTATAGAGTTTTCTTACAACAATAGCTATAGTATTGGTATGGCTCTATTTGAAGCATTATATGGTAGTAGGTATAGGTCTCCTATTAGGTGGTTCGAGGTTGGTTAGGCGGAGATGTTGTAATACCCCATATTTTCCTAGCTCAGTTTAGCTCTCAATACATGAGAATTCCTACATAAAACTTGCAAAATACTCAAAATTTTCCAGTTTAAGACCCACCATTGTATAGGAAATTCAGTTAGCTATCGAATGATATAAAATTCGCCATAATTGGATAATCGGGTAAGAAGTTATTGCGATTTTAGTTTTGGCAGTCAGGATCTGCGATATCATCGTGTTGCGGTGACTGGCCAAATGGTATTCATCAATTTCCAGTGAAACACCATGATTCCATCGCATCGCGCCATAGTTCCAGTTCACACTCGTCCTTTTCCTGTGTGTTACCGTGATGGCGCTGTGTCGCGCCATAGTTCCAGTTCAGAATTGTTAATTTCAAGTGATGCAATGCGATTCCACCGCATCGCTCCGAGGTCCAGTTTTGCAAATGTTTGGTTTTAAACAGTTCCATCCAAACTTCCAGTGGCTCATCGTGATGCCCCCGCATCGCGGTGAAGGCCAAAATTGGGAATTTTAATGACAAAAATTTAAATTATTCCAGGGGTAGTTTGGTCTTTTCTGTGACCCTAAGCAGCCTAAACAGGGGATTAATACCCTAATAACCTTATTAGATCATTATTTACTCAATTCCTCTCAAATCAAGATTATTATCTCTCAAAATAGAAAACCCTAGCCTCCAAGAATCAAGACCAATTCTCAAGAAATCCACCATGAAACTTCAAGAACACATATTCTCTAGTATGTTAGGTGGTTATCCATTGGCCCTTACCACCCATGGAGTCCAAGAACCCTTTTTAAAAACACAAGTTTTCAGATTTGTGATTTCCATTCTTGAATTAGATTGTACTCATGTTCATGATGTTGTTTGGGTTTCAACCCATGATTAACTACAAGTTTCATAAAATTAAGATAGTATCTGTGTTGAATTATGTGATCCTCATGTTAAACCCTTAAAATTTTCAAGTTGAGTGTTGTATTCATGATGCTTATATGTTGACCATTATTGTGTACATTAATTATGGCCCCTAAGTGTTTGATTGAATGCCTATGTAAATCGAATAGTGAAATCATGACATGTTATCATATGGACCCGTTCATGTACAAGTTCATGCCTCTCAAGTGTTTGACAAAATGTCTAAATGAATGCATTGTGAACAAGGCAACTGCCATAATGGTTCGACTAATGTCCCACTTCCATTCAGGCAGCTCAATTTCTTGATATAATCCTCCGAGTCTCTTGTGCTTAACTTTCACTTATTGACACACCATGCACTTGGCCACAATATTATCCACGTACCTCTTCATAGTGTTCCACTAATACATCTCCTTAGGTCATGATACATTTTTGTTGAACCAGGATGTACAAAATAGCATGACTCATGCTCCTCAGCTAAGATTCTTTATTGCAAACCATCTACATCAGGAACACATAACCTCTCTTGGTACCGCAAAGTACCATTACCACTAATCTCGAAGGACTTTACCTTCTGCCCACCAATGTCATCCTTGATCCTTATCAGTATAGGATCTAACACTTGTTTCTCCTTGATTTCAGCACCAAGAGACGACTGCGCCACTTCCCGAATGAACACACCACCATCCTCGGAGACTAAGAGACGAACTCCAAGATTAAACAAATAGTGAATATCCTTCACTAGCTCCCACTTTTACTTATCCACATGAGCTAAACTCCCCATGCATAACCTACTAAGAGCATCAACAACCATATTAGATTTATCTGGATCATAGTGAAAACCCATGTCATAATCCTTATGAAGCTCAAGCCATCTCCTCTGCCTAACGTTAAGGTCTTTCTAAGTAAATACATACTGTGGGCTCTTATGATCAGGAAAGATATCCATATGCACTCTATATAGATAGTGACGCCAGATTTTCAATGTAAACACCACAACTAATAGTTCCAAGTCATGATTGGATAATTTCTCTCATGCACCTTTAACTGTCTAGAGGCATAAGTTATCACCTTTCCATATTGCATCAAGACGTAGAGAAGTCCCACACGGGATGCATCATAGTAGACCACAAACACCTCAGTGACCTCAGGAAAATTCAAAACCAAAGTTGAAGTTAGTTGTTGCGCCCAAGCGCACACGCAAGTGTACGTGGTCTTACCAAGTAATACAGTGACCTTAAAAAAAGACGGATATCGATCCCTCTGAGACTTGTGTTAACAACTATACTATTCTAGTTCAACTTATTAAGATTAAAATGGTGCAAAGGTAACCAAGATAGTTTTGAAAGTTTATAAACTAAAAGTAAAATAAACAGTGCATAAAAGTAAAGACTTTGGATAATTAATGGATGAAAACCTGGGGTTAAAGCACTAAGAACAATCATACTATGCTACAGTGCTGACGGATCCAATAAATATATCAATAAATTGGATTACTTATCTTGGTTTTTGATTGGTAGGGTTCATAGTATGATCATGGTCTCTCAACCTCTAACCTTCTACCTAACTGGACATTACAACTACATCATTGAACGGAGATGTAGTAATCCAATTAAATGCATGAAGATATCATACTACATGTGAATAGAGCAAGGATTATAGGTATGTCCCTATCCTAGATGCTAATTCAAATTCTTTATTTTATAAAAGAATAAGAACCTTGCTCTATTTATCCCTACGTTCTATCTTTCTATTCTTCTTCCCGAGATCACAAGATCGATAATATATGTATTCTAAGGTTATATACTCCTTAAAATAGTTAAAAAAAAGGATAAACAAACAAACAAACATGATAATCTATCCATAAAAACTCAATTCAAAGCGAAATTAAACATGTTCTTGGCCTTAACCCCAGAAAGGGGGCGTTTAGCTATTAATAGACATAACAGTAATCAAGATTCTTAAATACATGATATAATCCATTAAAAAGCTAAATTAAAGAGAAATAAACCCTAAAATAAGTGTTTACCGTCCCCTCTCAAAGTCAAAAGACGTCCAAAAGTTCATAACAACAAGTTCAAGCGTTCGATTTATAGGACAAGGCTTTTTGCCGTCGGTGAAACAAGGGGCGCGTCGTGGGGGTCATTTCGTTGGTATGGGGCTCGCGACGTGGGATCATAGAAATGGGACAATATTATAGGTCCCTTAGAAAGCTCCCTATGCATAGCATGCACCCCAAATCCATTTCCATGGTCCTACACGCACTGGTGACATCCAACGTGTCAAATTTTACGCCGAGTCATGTCTTGTGCTTCCGTTGATACATTACCAACCTTGTGGTGTTGTTTCCACTTTATTTACAGATTTTATATAATTCATATATCATAATAATCAACTCACTAAGCATCCTATCACATCAAACACCATGGATTAAAGCTCAAAACAATACAACATCCATAACGATGAACTAGTACGTTGATCTTTAACTTATTGTTTTGACTCTTGGATTGATTAAATTAACCCTTGTACATTTTTACAAAAGTTGTTACACACATAATTACACAATAAAAACCTTAGGAATTCATTAATCACAGTAGAATCCATCGTAATAGACTAGAACAACACCTAGCTTAATCTGGTAACACTAGTTTTCTTATTGAAACTCTAAGTGACCAAATTAAGTACAAACTTATTTGAAAGACACCTTTAACATTGTAATCACATACTTAAACACTCAGATGCTTAATTATATCATCATTAACACATTAATCACATAATAAGTCCTCAAAACAAGGCTAATTAAGCTAGAATACAACACTAAGGTGCATAAATCCACCTCATATCATCACCTCACGCTTAAAGCTTTATTCGTCCTTGAACAACTCTTCACTATTAGCATCATAAGCTGAGATGACTACACTTCTACCACATGTAAGACACTCAAGATAGTACTATTATGACTACACATAATGCAAGTTACTACACTAAGCATGTTATGTACACAATTGAGAGTTTAAGAACACTATTTCAAAATATCCTAGCCTTAAGAATTGACTCACTAAGTTGGAAAACTCATACATATTGTTCAGTCACAAAAATCATACAAATCACCTCACTATCATCAAACATGTTCCCTCACCATAAGAGAGTTGCCCAAAATCATTCACATAAATGCAATTTATAACAGAATGGGTACAAGAATCAAGTTACTCTTACTCTCACAAGGAATTCACAAGTTACAAATGATGAACCATAGGCTTGCCCTGAGTTTAGTACTTCACTAATAGAAGAATGTTGAATCTTAAATCAAATAGTTCTTTAATGGTTGTAATGTAGGCTAAGGGATGGGTAGGAACTATCTTGTCCAAGAATAGTGACTATCTTCCCTAAGCATTTTAATACATAACACATGTCATTCAGCTCACATTTAATAACCACTTTACACCCTTTTTGTCTACCCTAGTCTTTCATTTTTGCCCCATATCATTAATCTCACTTATAAACACTATAGTGGGAGTCCTCTATATACACAACTTATTCAATTTGAACAAAAAATTTTACTCTTTACATTATTCAACTCCCAATCACAGCACATATAATTTTCTTTTGAACACCAACAGCTATTACTTAGGGGCTTCACTTTCACCTTTCTCCTACTTGAATTTCCAACCCCTCACTCAATTAATTATAAACTAAAGCCCTTAGGATCTTTGGATCAAATTAATGTCAATCAAAGAAGGAATTAGGCTACATATGAGGCTTCCAAAGAATAAGCGAAAGGCTCAATGGGGCTAACTAGGATTATGCACAAGGGTAGGTAAAAAGAAGGTATAAACTTGGCTATCAAAGAAATTCCTATATCTTCTCCTAAAATCACACTCTTAATTTTGTTTTGTACACACACCACACAAGTTCTAGCACCAAATGCAACATGGAATATACAACAACCTTACATCACACATGGCACATGCTTAACTCAAGTAGGATCATCATAGACTCTTAACCAAACAATCACTTGAATTCATATTAAGACAACAACTACATGAGTCATAAACATGAGCCTAGGAGTCTCAAAAATAGTAATTCACACAATCAACATACTTTTACAACCAAAACACTTGCATCATGCAGCCAAATATAGCACCAACACGAACATCTCACTTATTCCTCACACAATTTTTTTAAAAAAATTACCCTAAAAATAGTAATTTCCTCACTCCACACTTAAAAATCTACTTTGTCCCTAAAGTGTATTGTAAAGGTAGAGATTGAAATAAGAGAAGGGTCAAAAATACCCCTCTACATTGAAAAATTGGTCAACTTTACCCTCAGTCATACTTTTGGGTCATATTTACCCCAACTGTTAAGAAAGCTATCAAAAATACCCCTCTTTTTAACACTTTTCCATCATGGCAAGATCATAGCCACGTGGCATGACATTTTGTGTGAGATGGATGCCAGTGGTATGCCACCTCAACATCATACTTTTTTTTTAATTTTAAATTTTTTCTTCAAGTTTTATTAATAGTTTAATTTTATTAATTTTTTTTAAAATATTCAAAATAATATTTTAATTAGTAACAATTAAAATATTATTTTGAACTGAACAACAAGATCCTAAGGTGCATTATGTTCATTTGATCACGGATAATCCTGATCTAAGATATCAAAAGCTTCTTTCATTCTTGTGTTCATCTTTTCACATATTTTCAGTGGGAGCCGTCCAGACTGGAACTAATTAGAGATAATGATGTTGATCGTTACTTCTCCAAAATGGATGACAAAGATTGGAAAGACCTAAAGTTGCCTCCATATGCAATTGCCAAGCTTTAAAATTGACCTCTAAAGATCTTTCAATACTCTACAGCATGTTGCCCTCTATTCACTACATCATAATGAATGCCCAATAATTATTTGAATTGTATTTTTTTATGTACACCGAATAAAGGCACATCACTCAGCTGAACGAATTGTCAGAAATCAAGCCTAAGAAAAGATACATTACTATTGCAATACTTGCCAGATAGTTAGGTACACAGATATACACACCATTCCATTGAATTGAGAAGTCAAAAGTCAAGCATAAGGTTAGATTGTATAGTAATACCTTGCAATGTTTTTGTATTTTTCTCTCTAGTTCTCAACCAACTACTCTTGTGATGCGCAAGCACTCCAATATTGTTGTTTTCGGTGAGCTTCAATTTGAGTTGGTTGTTTTGAATATTTTTTAAAATTAATAAAATTAAATAATTAATAAAACTTAAAGAAAAAAATTTAAAATTATCTAAAAAAAAGGTATGACATTGAGGTGGCATTCCATGTGGCATCCATCTCACTCCAAATGTCATGCCACATGGCTATGATTTTTCCATGATGGAAAAGTGTTAAAAAGAGGGGTATTTTTGATAACTTTCTTAACGGTGGGGGTAAATATGAACCCAAAGTATGACTGGGGGTAAGGTTAGCCAATTTTTCAGAGTAGAAGGGTATTTTGACCTTTTTCCTTAGAAATAATCCCTGAGGCATCTAGGCCTAGCTTGTAGCATCTTCTTGCATTAAGGGATTCTGGGGACCCCACACTCAGTTTTTACCATGCTTCTTAGCTCAGATTTTCTAGTACTCAGACTCCCATCAACCTGCGACTCCCAAGCAGCGCCTGATTTAATGTAAAAACTAAAAATACTGAAAATAAAACATACCTTAACTTGGATTGCCTCCCAAGCAGCGCTTGATTTAATGTCACGGCACGACCGAATCAATTTTTTCCTCTACCTTGAGGATATGAATTTCACCCCCAACTTTACATCCATCTTTTTAGTTCACTCATAGGGTGGTGGTAAAAAGATTAAGGAACCAAGTAATGGATAGTTCATTGTAAACCACTCGGCCTTGAAGTGAGGTGTGTTTTTATGTTGCTTAACTGGTGCAAAATAAGGAATATAGGATTCTTATTCCTCATCCTCACACTCTCCCACTATTTTAGATGATTCCACAGACAAGACATAATCTAAACATAATGTAGAAAAGTGGTTTAAGTGATACCCAATCAATCCCACTTCTAAATTTAAACAATCCACAATACACTCACTCTTATTCACCTTCTCAATTTTAGTCTCAAGAGAAAGATCACAAATGAATGGATATGATTCTTATGTCTGTTCCACACATTAGCTAGTATCCTCCTTTGCTTTACTCAATCTCTATAGAGATGGTGGTTGCGGTATCTCCTTAACCTCTTCAGCAACTTTATGTTTCGAGTACTCAGACTTCCTCGAATTATCAGCAACTTTGTATGTAACTGGTTGGGGAGTCAACTCTGCATCTACCTCCTTAGTTGTCTTTTGAGAAACGCCAACAAACATGAATAAATTAGGATTAGTAGCAAAGATATCTGCAGAGTGATACATATTGCCACAAACCACACACCAACTTGAGGTCTTCTCCATAGGTTGTAAACAAGCATGTCCCTTCCAAGTGCTTCCATCAAAATCTAGACAAAAAGCCTCTTGGTGGGGTCCTCCACAAAAACAAAAAGAATCATCATCCCTCGAAAACCATCTATCCCAGGTTGCCATGTCAAGAAGTGTGATAACAGAAAATAAAGGAAATAAAAAGAAAAAATAACTAAACTATGTACAATTCAATATAGCTAACTAAAAATATGATAGTTGCCCAATTATAAGTCCCCGACAACGGCGCCAAAAACTTGTTGCCCCCAAGCGCACACTCAAGTGTACGTGGTCTAACCAAGTAATATAGTGGCCTTAAATAAAGACGAATATCGATCCGTCAGAGACTTTTGTTAACAACTATCCTATTCTAGTTCAACTTATTAAGATTAAAGTGGTGCAAAGGTAACCAAGATAGTTTTGAAAGTTTATAAACTAAAAGTAATGTAAACAGTGCATAAAAGTAACGATTTTGGACAACCAATGGATGAAAATCTGGGGTTAAAGCACTAAGAACAAATATACTACGCTATTGAACTTAATTCGTTAGATTACTTATCTTGGTTGTTGATTAATAGGATTTATTGGATGATCATGGCCTCTCGACCTCTAACATTCTACCTAACTGGACATTACAACTATATCGTTGAGCGGGGATTTCATAATCCAATTAGATGCATAAATCTATCAACCTACATATGAAACAAGCAAGGCATCTAGGTATATCCCTATCCTAGATTCTAATTCAAATTTCTTATTTTATAAAAGAATAAGAACCTTGCTCTATTTATCACCACGTCCTATCTTCCTACTCCCTTTCTCGAGATCACAAGGTCGATAATATATGTATTCTAAGGTTAGATACTCCTTAAAATAGTTAAAACAAGGATAAAAAACATCCAACTATGATAATAAATCCAAAAAGACTCATTTCAAAGCAAAAGTAAACATGTTATTGGCCTTAACCCTGGAAAGGGGGCGTTTAGCCACTAATTAACATAACAGTAATTAAGATTCTTAAATACATGATGTATTCCATTAAAAAGCTTAAGTGAGGAGAAATAAACCCTAAAATAATTGTTTATCAGCCTCTATCTAAGTCCAAAGATGTCAAAAAGTCCATAACAACAAGTTCAAGTGTCCTATTTATAGGACAAGGCTTTTTGCCGTTGGTGGACTAAGGGGCGCGTCGCGGGGGTCCTTCCACCAGGATGGGGGGTCGTGCCATGGGATCATCGTGAGGGGAAAATATTTGGGGTCCCTTAGGAATATCCCTATGCATATCACACGCTCCACATCCATTTCCAAGTTCGCACATGCGCCAATGACATCCAACGTGTCAAATTTTACGTCAAGTCATGTCTTGTGCTTCTTTTGATCCATTCCCAACTTTGTGGTGTTGTTTCCACTTGATTTACAGATTTTATATAATTCATATTTCATCATAATCAACTCAAAAAGCATCCTATAACATCAAACACCATGGATTAGAGCTCAAAACAACACAACATCTATAACGGTGAACTAGAAACTCGAGCTAAGACTAGGCTTGCCCACGTTGATCTTTAACTTATTGTTTTGACTCCTGGCTTGATTCAATTGACCATTGAACATTATAAAAGAGTTTTTACGTACATAATTACACAATAAGAAACTTAGTAACTCATTAAATACATTAGAATCCATTGAGATAGACTAGAATAACACCTAGCTCAAGCTAGTAACACTAGTTTTCTCGTTGAAACTCTAGGTGACCAAATTAAGTACAAACTTATTTGAAAGATACCTTTAACATTGTAACCACATACTTACACACTTAGATGCGTAATTATATCATCATTAACATATTAATCACATAATAAGTCCTCAAAACAAGGCTAATTAAGCTAGGATACAACACTAATGTGCATAAATACACCTTAGATCATTAGCTTATCCTTCAGCTTCTCAAAACTCCCTTACAAGCATCAGACCACAAGAACTTTACCTTATTCTGAGTCAACTTAGTCAATGCGGCAACTATAGTCGAAAAACGTTCGACAAACATCCTATAGTAACCAGCTAAACCCAAGAAGCTCCAAATATCGTTTGGAGTCATGGGTCTAGGATATTTTTTCACCACTTCAACTTTTTACGGATCTACCATGATCCCTTCACTAGAAATGATATGACGCATAAAAGTGATAGCATTGAACCAGAATTCACATTTAAAAAATTTAGCATACTACTTCTGCTCCTTCAAGGTCTGCAATATAATGCATAGGTGATTCACATAATCCACCTCGCTCTTCGAGTACACCAAAATGTCATCTATGAAAACAATGACAAACAAATCTAATAATTGATGGAAGAACCTATTCATCTAATCCAAGAATGTCGAAGGGGAATTGGTCAACCCAAAAGACATAACCAGAAACACAAAATGCCCATATCGGGTACAGAAGGCAGTCTTAGGGATATTCTCCTCTCTAATTTTTAACTGATGACACCTAGATAGAAGATCAATCTTGGAGAAGAACTTATCATCTTGCAATTGATCAAACAGATCATCTATCCTAGGAAGAGGATACTTATTGTTTACCGTCACCTTATTCAACTATCGGTAATCAATACATCTGAAGGGAAGCATCCTTCTTACGTACGAATAACACCGGTGCACCCCACGGGGACATACTAGGATTGATGAAACCCTTATCTAAAAGATCCTTGAGGTTCTCCTTATGCTCTTTCAACTTAGAAGGAGCCATTCTATACAAGGGAATATTAATTGGACTAGTGTCTGGAACAAGTTCAATCCCAAACTCAATCTCCCTATCAGGAGGAACACCAGAAAGGTCATCAGTAAAGACGTCAGGAAATTTACTTACCATCAGGATGAAATGCAAAGAAGGACCCTACGAGTTAGAATCCTTAACTCGGACTAGATGATAGAGACACCGCTTGGAGATTAATCTTCGAGCTCTAAGATATGATATGAACTTCCCCTTAGGATCTAGGGAACCACCTTCCCACTCAATAATCGGCTTATTAGGAAACTTAAAGACAACCTTACGAGTCCAATAATCTAGAGAAACATAGCACGAATGCAACCAATCCATCCCCAATATGATATCAAAATCCACCATATCTAGTTCAAATAGATCCACCAATGTTTTTTAACTACCAACAGATACCACATACTCCCTATATACTCTTCTAGCAATCACAGAGTCACCTATCAGGGTAGAAATAAAAAAAAGGGTCCAAAATACACTCCGGACTAAAACCAAAATACACAGCGATAAATGGGGTCACATAAGAGAAAGAGGACCTCGGATCAAGTAAATAGTACACATCATAGGAAAAGAGTTTCAATGTACCATTAACAACATTAGGCGATACCTCAAAATCCTATCGGGTAGTGAGAGAATAAAGGTGGTTCCGACCAATGCCAGAACTAGATAGTGCACCCTTTGGTGCCGGAGCTGATGATGAGGCAGCTGGAACTTTGTTCTCCCCCGAAGCAACCTTACCAACAAGATAGTTTCTAAGAATATTCCCTGAATGACCATAGTTAAAGCACTTATCCCTTCCCTCATCACAGAAACCCTGATGAAATCTACCATAAAACCTCTAGGAAAGATATGATAGAGCTGACTGGGACTCACTAGCCTGATATTGGGCACCCTGTACCCTAAAATTATCGCCACAATAGAAACGCCTATCACCCGACGGCTTTGGGTAGGGAGTACTAACTGTCGAGTAAGAACTAGAATTTCCCTACTTCTTCTTGGGCCATTTACCACCATCCCTGCCACTCTACTGTTGGCCACTACCCTACTCAGAGAACCTGAACTTTTTGCCCTGCCTCTTCTCTATTTTAGCCTGTTTCTTCTTCTCTTCCTCTTCCTGTTACATGTACACAACCAACTTAGAGATATCCATGTCCTTGATAAATAGGGCATCCTTACTCTCTAATATCAACTCTCTGATAACCCAAATGCAAACTTTCTTATTTTAGCCCTAATGCTAGAAACCATCTTTAGAGTATACTGAGATAATTGGTGAAACTTCAAGGCATACTCCTTAATAGACATCTTAACTTGCCTCAAATTAACAAATCCTTCCACCTTTGCTTCCTTTAACTCCTGAGGAAAGAAGTGGTCCAGGAAAGCATTAGAAAAATCCTCCCATAGAGATGACTCAATATTCTTACCCCTTGCATGTTCCCATTCCTCATACCAGTGGTACGCCACATTCTTTAGCTTATAGGTGGAAAATTCCATACCCTCCCTATTCATGGCATGCATAACACAAAAGATATTATCTATCTCATCTAGAAAACCTTGAGAATCCTCCTCTACCTTAACACCTATAAAGGTCAGAGGGCTTAACCTCATGAACTGGCCAACCCTTGTGTCCTCAGAAGATGGATTAATAGGAACACCACACTCAGACTAAGTAGCTACCAACTGTGCCAACATATGAATAGATTGACAAAACTCAGCATTTTTCACTTCATCCCAAGGAACTTGAGATGGACAAGAAAGAATTGGTGGAACTGCAGAACAATCTAAAACAAGACCCCTAGATCAGGTCTGGACCCCATAAGTAGCACATGTCCCATCAGCATTGTCCTTAGTTGGTAAAAAGGAGTTTCCATGAGCTTTAGATCATCGAGGAGGAATGATATGAAGAGAAAAAAAATTGAAATTAGAGGAGAATTCAAGACCTTGGACTCTACATCTTGAAAATAGAACATAAGAAAGAGAAACATTCCTAAATACCTTGTAGCCTCTCCTTTATGAGTGTGGCATGCTATAGACCCCTAAAAGAGACTCTACTCGATATGGCTTTATGAACTCCCAATTGACCATGAACCTAGTCTCTTATACCAATCTAGTATGATTCAAGCCAGGTCCTAGTTGTGTTGGGTGCCTCAAGCCCTATCCGGGACCAGAGACCACCCCTAACACCTAGCCTACCGCCTTACACCTTAAGTCAGATGAATCTCAATCATGTAACATAACAAGATGGAAAAATCATAAATCAAATACAGTCAAATGTTGTTAACCCCAATACCAATACCAATGCCAAGGCTGGAACCAATACTGACACCATTCATACCAACCCAAAGTAGTCTCACAAAGCCTCTGTCAGAAATCAAAACAACATCCGGTCGGGACATGCCCCCGACTATAGCTAAAAAAACAAAGACTAAGAAATAGCAAGAGTATGTAGAGAAATCCATAAAATGAAATAGAGCCTTTTATAATATGGATGCTCGCCACTTTAATCCATCTTAAAGTTGTCCCTGAATCCAAGATCAATTAGCAAGAGTAGTAGTACGGATGGTTCCTGCATCGTATGGAGATATAGCGCCTGAAGATGGGTTAGGGGTGAACACTAGCATGTACTTAGGAGTAAGGATAAAATAATGCCAACATTAGAAACCAAGAAAATAATCATATGCAAACACATCCATACATATATATATATATATATATATATATATATTCCATACCTGGAAAGTAAACCAGGTTTAGCAAGCATTTAAATATTTAACCTGGGTTATGTAGCTTGACTATCCTAAAACCACCCACGGGCTATATAGGTCAGTGTTACCCCTGAATGGGCCCCACTACATGTAGCCGCATGAACCGAAGAAATCATAGGGGTAGGGGATTCCCGTGTACCCTTCACCCACTATGATACATATATACAAGTATAACTTAGGGGATTCTCGTATACCCCATAATTATATGGTCACCATGACCAACCCTCATGTCAACAAACATGAGTTTCCAATGTCCGTCCATTAGACTGACACCTTCACGGTTAGCTATCACAACCTGCCATTATTGTACAATTAAAACCTTTAGCACATAACTAAACCAACAATTCCATGTATTAATAACCAAGGCCATATGAAGTGGTATCGTCATACCGACTATATCTTGCAAGCAATGTCATTAGCCAATACTTAGGGGATTCCCATGTACCCCATAGTTTCCATTATTAAAATCACTTGGGGGATTCCCATGTACCCCACAAGGTTTTTCATTTAAACAAAAGCTATGGCCACCAAGGCCTTGCCATTTAACCCTTTAAACCTACTTTAAGTTCCATTACCATATTATGCAATTCAAAGTTTTCCATAAAAGCCAAGCTATGTGACAAAAGCATTCTCATAGGCATTTTAAAAAACATGTTTAGGGCATATAGTTTCCAAAACCAAAACCAAGGACCAATTAACCATTCCCATGCAACCATGTCATTCAAAAACATAAATATAACATTAAAACCATAATTAAAACATGGGAAAACATTATTCAACAAAGAACAACAAAAACCCCCAACATAATTTTAAAAAACCCCCAAACAATACAATATCAAGACCAAGTAAACCACCCATGAAAACATGTTTTTTATTTTAACTAATAATGAGGGAGGAGTAACATGCCTTAGATACCAAAGAGTATGGAGAGAACCCACCTTTGTATGCCCCAAATTGATTGTATTAAAGAAACCCTAGCCTTTCTTGAACCAAAAGCCTTGAGAAAGATTTGAGAGTGTTTAAAGTGTTTTTGATTAAAAAGAATAGGGTAAATAAAGTCCTAGTAGTGTTTTAAGTTGTGGTGTCAGTAACAAACAAGCCTGTTTGAGTTACCCAGCTCAGTAACAAACAAGGTTCGTAGAACAACCTAATTACGAAACAAACCTTATTGATTCCCCAAAGTTCTACAAGCCTGGATTCTAGAGAAAGAGATGCTATTAAGGATACTTTAACAGAACCTTAGGACTTATCTTGAGTTGGGCATCCCTAACTCCATTCTTGACTAGAGAAGGGAATGCGGTGAATCACCAGTTTGGATTGAAGAATAGGCACCCACGAATTAGCAGCATATTTGTGGGATCTATCGAGTGGAAAACCGGGAAGACTATTGATACACCAAAGAGCTACCAAACATGATCACCAACAAGAGAGTAGCAAGTGATGGATTGGGGCTCATAGCTCCTTAATCTTGGGTTCGCTTTTGCCTCTCTCTAAAAATTGCAGTCATGGTAAAATCTTGGTTTATTGTTTCATCAGGGACTCCCAAGAACATGAGTTTTCTACAAATCAAAATAGAAGTCTTGTTATTCAACAGTATAACATAACTTATATACTCGTGTCAACCAAGGTGTATGTGGATCTGTTCCAATTTTGTTTTGAAGTTGATTGGAAAAATACGGACTTTTTTTACAAAGAATTAGAATTTCGATATAATAGTGGGTTGCCTGGGGTTCGAACCTGAAACTATTCGGATTGAGTAGATTAGTTCCTTGTTAAATAAAATCAATGTTAATCTGAAATGAAATAAACAAGTAAAGATCCTTCCCCAAGTCGTGCTTGCACTTTTCATTGCACACGGCTTTCCCTATGTATACATCAGTTCCTTTCTTATAGAAATTTGAAATACTTTTCAAAGTTGAATACTCAGTTGATTTACCCCTTATTACTATTATTATTACAATCAATATTTCAGAATAGTGCAAATTTTTTATCTCTTCATCATTTAGCAAATCTAAGAATGAATCATTGATAATTCGTCAGATCATTGATACAAAAAATATCCAAATACCAAATCCTACTTCTATATACTATACTCCCCATAAACTAGACGAAGCTCATGGGAAGGTCACAGAAAGAAGAGGCATCTTCCTGGCTTAAAAATAGATCAAAAATCCACCCTTCGCCCACCTCTCCCTCAGCGAGGAAATAGTAGTAGCAGTCTCCCCACTAATTTAAGGTTACAGTCCCAACTAAGTCAAAGAGTCTGGTATGAACAAAGGCATTATATGAAAACTTTCCTTAACCATTCAAGTAAGGGGTTCGACTTAGACCACTTAGTAGGACCTTCTGGCTTACAGGAGACTTGATGTCTTCCTAGACTTTCTGCTTATTCGGGAATGTGAGTTTTTCTTTCCCAGTCCTTTATTGGAGGAGAGCCTACAATGTCTGAATGATTCAAAGAAAGATGCTAATGTCACTAAGGTAATAGCTCCAACATTCCTTATTCTAGTTCCAGAAGCTTTTATAGACCAGCCTATCTCCTCTGTGGGGAAGACAAGGCTAGTATATCAGAATCAGAACCTTAGCTAGGGCTATCTAGAGACTATGGCTATCTAGAGTAGAGTATCAGTATCGGGAAATCAATAGTATAGGTATTCCCCTCCTCTACTGCTGGTGAGATCTCTGCTTGAACGTAATTATTCTTGTTTTGGATCATTTTGAGGGTTGTTCTAGATGGATGCACCACAAGACCTCTCACGGATGCTTACCTAAGCTACGGAACTCAATTGTTGGGTGCCTTAACTAAAGAAGCTAAGACGGAGGATCTCATTCCACCTTATCCTTCACTGAATCTTTCCTTTTTCCTTCCCCTGAAATGGAGACAAAACTTTCTTATTCAACTATGGGGGTTAGCGAAGGAAAGAAATCTCAACACGTCTTATTTAGAAGAATTTTCCTGCATCAGTATATCAGCTGATTAGATATGAAGCTATGTAGCAAGATCCCCCATTGGGTTAAGAATCCGTCTTTTTTCTGCCTCAATTGAGACTTGTAAGAGGCCAAGCTTAACTCCTAAAGATAGTAGGATTAACTGGGCTTATCTTAGATAAATTCTCTTTAAACTCATTCAATAGCTTTCTCGCCTTATCCTGCTAACAGCCTATGAATGTGCACTTGTCGGAAATCATCTTCAATATTTGATTCCTAGTGCGCTGATTCGAGAACAAGCTCACTTTCGTTCACTTCCTGCTGCTCTTACTAATGCTATTTCTACCTCCTTCTTTGCTCCTTTGATACGTGCCTGGTCGAAATCTTGCTTTATTTATATTTTTCCTAAAAAGGTCATACTTCTGCTCTCTTTCTTTCATCAGCTATTTTAACTATGAGAAAGCTTTTCATCATATAGTCTTTAGTTCTTTTTGTAGGCCGGACATCTTTTTCATAAAAAGTCCTCACATGGTCAGTGAAGGCCCAAGTATACCTATCTAAAAAAGAAATGTACGGCATCTTTTGAATAAATAAAGGTGCATCTTTCTTTTCAACAAGAGGAATCACAGCTGATTAGAATGCTACCAAGTTTCATTTTTGGTTGCAACCTGAATTCCCAGGAGAATGAAATTTAAAAAGTTGAGGAATGAAGTAATCTCATCCAATGGCCTCCTTCCTCTCCTTTAGAGTCGAGTTACTTTGTACCTTCCTAGTTGTCTATTTCAATCGTGCTAGTTGGAGAAAAGCCCATATTTTTTTGCCTACTCCTGGTTCCTAAAAGGTAAGAGCTTCTTCAATAGCCAAGTCGAGAAGTCAAGCAGTAGGTTGAAGTGTTTGACTTCTCAAGTCCTACTCTCAAGCAAAAGGCTAACATCGCTTGTTCCACTTTTAGCTCGTTAGGGATGGATTTCTAAAACCTCTGATGCCCTGACTCTCAGTCTCAATAAAGTAAGAAAGGGAACCTTTTTAGCTACGACAATGGGTATGGACCTCTTCCCTTTGCTGCTTACCCAATGGACCACTTAGAATAAACCGAATCGAAGGCAGTAAGCATTATATAATCATTCCAAGTTTTCCAGGATGCCCATTCTCTTTGTACGAAAAGTAAGAGTAGGAAATGTCGTAGGTAAAGTCGTCCAGTACTATATCCTCCAGCCTTCCATGTATTGCATTCGTCTATCTGGTAATCCCTATGTTCACTCCCATCAGGGAAATTTTCCTTAATTTTGATTCTATTACGTACAAGTGGGCTAGCCAATCCCTCTGGTAATTGATTCTGTATTCAAGGTAGGATATTTTGTCCTAGCTTTCCAATTTATCTATCCTAACAGTGTTCAAAGCCTAACATCCTTGCAAGCTTTGGATTCTTTCCTATATCTGATCGGGAAAGAGGTTACCAAGCAAGTGAAACTGTACTCGCCTCTTCTTCTTCTTGTCCTCTTGTACTTCCATTCTTCTTATTCTCGTATCCGGAATCGGAAAAAGATCTTCTTTAGCAGCCTCACTTTGTTAGCTTCTTGTTAGCAATACTAGTTTGTAGTCTTAATTGACCTGGAACACAAGCTTTACCAGCCAACCCAATCTGACCTTCAAAACTCTCTTCTCATACTCCTCGTTCGTCGTTCCAGGCGTACTCCAGTTAGCTCTTCTCTTACAGAACCTTGTCTGTTCGATTGATTTCCTAGTCTTCTTCCTGCTTCATTAGATAAAGATTTTTCATTAATAGATAGAGTTGGAGTATGTAGTGAGAGTCAAGGTCAAGGTTTATTGATGAGTTCAGTGGACAGAACGATCGATGTAGGCCTAGGTCAACGCAAAAAGTTAAAGTGTGACTTCCCCCGCAGTTGGGGGCGGGGGTTAAGCGTCTGATTCGACAATGAATCCTAAATGAAAGAGGCAAATCCATTTTCTCACCCACCGGATATTGATTGGAGACTTATTCAGTAGGTCCTCCTTCCCTACAGAATGGAATTCCAAGGCATCTTGCGACGATCGCATTTGCTTTCCCTTACTCCTGAATAGAGAAAGATTGAGCCTTTTTTGTTCAACCCAAGTGTTGGAGTTCCATAGCACACTCTACCTTTGCTTCCTCATTCTTCTGTGCCAGGAATGATCCAATTGAATCTTCTGAAGCTGATATGTAAAATCTCAAGGGCTCAGAAGAGGCTCATTTATGCTAATCAAATTAGTACTCGTGCAGAAGTATTTCCCCTATCATAGAAGGTGTGAAGCAGGCGGGGTCTTTAAAGAAAAAAAGAAAAGCAAGTTCCAGGGATGCGGGCAGAGGGGTCTTTCTCGATAGTCCAAAACTAGTGATCTAGGTTTTTTAAGCAAAGAATCGACGCATGCCAAGTAGACTACAATTTGTGGCCCCATATCCTACCTATCCCGAAGGGAAGTCTCCAAAGTGGGATTATATATTAACTCAGTCTCCGACGAAGAAGGTTCAGGAATGCTTCGACTTACCTATGATTCGCTAATTCATCTTTTTTTCTAGTATTCCGCAAAGGAGGTAGATAGGGTCAACGAAAGAAGTGGCGAGGGCAGAAGAAAGGGTTTTCAATTTGACGATTCCCGCTCCTTAAAATGGGTATTAAACAAAGGACATAGTGGGTTAGGTAAAACCTATTTTGAGAGGAAAGATCTATCAAAAAAGAAAGTCCAAAGACAAAGGTTTTTTCAATGCGTATGCTTTAAAAGTCAGACTTGGATTATATTATTTATCTGTGCTTTATTAATGGGATAGGAATTCGTAGTGGGATGTTCTTTTCATAGATCCTTCGAGCGAGAAAGGTTCTGTGCCGGGGCATCCTTAAGGTCATTCAGAACCACTTTAAGAATGTTTATTGACCATATCAACGCAATGTTCAGTGGTGGGGCAAAGCACTAGCTACAAGCTTCCCATGGGATTGTTTTCCTAGGAAATTTTCTTTTTTTGCGCTTATACGCTGTCTTTGATGTCAAGACCAGTCTCAGTGACCCATTAGATTGGATTTCTCCCTTGGGTGGACTCCATATGGGGATAACTTGTAACTTGTAAAGTCCAGGAATGAATGCTTATTAAGGAATCGGTAAGCTGATGTGCCATTACTGGGTTCCATCCTATGGAAATTATCGACTCGAGAATGAACGAAGTCGCTTCACTTCAAAGTAGAGGTTTGTGGTAACGGTGGACTGACTGATCAGCTCCAAGGCGTGAGTTCCTAGGTTGCAGTGGTAAGAGTCGTTGTCGATGGAGTTCTAGCTGCCAGAGTCTTCGATACGAAAGAGGCGTCTAAGTAAACAGAAGTGAGATCTTTCTAGTTCTTGAACTAGCCTTCCCCAGCTTGAAGTCAAGTGAGGAACTCTTTCTCTTATATAGGCTATTTTGCCTTGAAATCCCATTCTATCCATCTTATTCTTCTGTGTAAGTAAAGACTAGTAGGGCATTCTCTTGCATCAACTCCACCATCCCAAATCGTACCCACAACATACGAGTGGTACCCACCACTCATACCCTAGAAAGAATGTTGGACATTATACACTGTCCACCATACAACTCCCCTTTCCCAAGTCATACCCATACCATACGACTTGTACCCTCAAACCGTATCCAAGACAAAATCAAAGGGATTGGAAATTGATCAACATACTAATTGGACTATACCACTCTTACAATCTCCATATGACTCTTATGATGTCCATTTGTACCTTGGAAAGAAACCAACCAAACTACATTGATTATAATACGACTTGAGGATGCAAAACTGTACCCACATCATACGACAAGTACCCTTAAGTCGTATGATGTCCAGAAGCTCAAACTCGGGAAATTTCTAAGGGTCAAAACTCAGGGTGTTTCAGCTTAAGAGGTAGGGGGTTTTCTTAATCGGACCTCCACTGGGCTAGCTCAATCGCTTAAGTAATGGACTATTCGCTTTATCACCCCTTAAATTAAAAGACCTAAAAGGGCATTTAAGCGGTGCACCCGCACTAGATGAGACTTTTAATTGTTCCAAGTCTCTGCCAACCCCTTGGGATTAATCCAAAATTTTGTATACATAAATGAACTATGCTACTCTATCAAATTCAACATTTTTGACTCAATGGCTAAGTTGAAATTTCCATACAAGGTTATTTTAATGAAAAACGGGTCCTACACCCATGTGTCATTTTTCTTAACTCCCGACCAATAACCCAGAAGCCTCAGGACCTGAACCAAGGGTCTACCTAACCTATAATTGACATTCTAAAGCTGTTGGAATTGCGGAATTGAAACACGAGACTAGACTGATGTTTTTGCCCTGTAGCCAATTTTAACTAGTGAAGACTTCAAATTAGGATATTGGCTTTAAAATCTAATCAAACTGCCCGATAACCGAACTGCCACCTCAACCAAGTCATAAATGACTTAGGGCAGCTTTAGGAAAGCTCTAAATAGCAAAAATGAGCAGAAATGCAAAAAATGACCTAGAGGGTCATTATATTATCCACTACTAAAATGACTTTCCTTAGCAAAAGTAAAGGATTAGGATGTACCTGAAGCCTCAAACAGGTGAGGATACTGGGCCCATATCTGGTTATCGATTTCCCAAGTAGCCTCCTCTACTGGATAATTTTTCCACTAAACCTTAACTACTAGAATCTTTCGAGTAGGCAACCGCCTGAAATCCTTGGCTAATATGAAATCGGCTCCTCCAAGAAGGTCAACCGCTCATCCAACTGAACTGAGTCCCATCTAAGCACATACACATCTGGGATATACCATCACAACATAGAAACATGGCTTTTCCACTATAAAAAAATCCAATCCTGCAAAGGATTGTTCATAGAACTACCTGGAAAATCAAATGAATAACAACAAAATCTGAGGCAAAGCTAACTCATAAGCCACCTCACCAACTGTGAGAAGGATCTCAAATGGTCCAATATATCTATGTCTAAGATTGCATTTCCTCCTGAACCTTATCACATCCTTTATGGGAGATACTTGAATGAATACCTGCTCACCAACTCCAAATCATAAGGCACAAAGTATACGATCAACATAAGCCTCCTGCCTACTATGAGCTACCTTCAACCCATCTTGAATCACCCTGACTCTATCCAACTGCTCCTGAATCAAGTCAGTACCACAAGGCCCAATTTCAAAGGTCTCAGACCACAAATAATAGAATGACATCGCCTACCATACAAATCCTTAAAAAGCGTCATCTAAATACTCAAATGATAGTTATTATTACATGCAAACTCCACCAAGGATTTTCTCCTACTGACCTCCAAAATCCATAACACAGGCTAGGACTATATCCTTGAGAACCTGAATAGTTAGCTCTGACAGCCCGTCAGTTAAGGATAAAAGGCTATATTAAGATCCACCTGAGTATCCAACTCCTTCTGAAAAACCCTTCAAAATCTAGGAGTGAACAACCAACCTTGGTCTAAAAATATTGATATGGGCGCTCCAGTTAACAAACTATGTCACGAACATAGATACGGGCTAACCTCTCAACACTAAAGAACATCTGAATAGGAATAAAATATACCGACTTAGTCAACCGATCCATAATGACCCAAATACCATCAAAACCATGGAAGGTGAGAGGCAAACCACTAACAAAGTCCCTGGTAATCCGCTCTTATTTCAACTTGGGAATGGGCAATCATTGAATCAAGACACAAGGACTCTAATGCTTGGCCTTCACCTGCTGACAACATAGGCAATGAGCTACAATATCCATCAAATATCTCTTTGTACAACTCTATCAATAATGTTGTCTCAAATCTCTATACATCTTAGTTGTACCTGGGTGAATAGAATATCAAGAGTCGTACGCCTCACGCAAAATTGATTGAATCAAGTCTCCAACTATCAAAACATAAATGCAGCTATCAAATGTCAAAACACCTTTAGAATATGGTATCCCTCTTGGACTCTCCACTCAACATTTGATCACAAATATTGCAAAATCTCATATCCTCAAACTGACGACTCTGAATCTACTCAAATAGGGTAGACCTCACCTCAACACTAGCAAGAATCCTTCCAGGATCTTAATAATCAAGTCACACCATCATGTTGGCTAAGGACTGCATGTCCAATGCCAATGACCTCTAAGATACTGATATAGAAGACAAACTACCCATACTTACCACCTTCTAGCTCAAAGCATTCGATACCATGTTTGCCTTGCCCGAAAACAAAATAAAGATTTCATAATCCTTAAGAAACTCCATCCATTTATGATACCTAGGATTAAGCTCTCTCTAGGTCTTAAGATGTTGAAGACTAAAATAATCCATAAAAATCTCATAATGCATGCCATAAAGATAATGCCTACAAATATTACGCGCATAATCTACTGATGCCAACTCTAAATCATGAGTGGAGTAGTTGTACTTATGCACCTTTAACTGCCTTCATGCATAAGTAATAAGTTGACCCTACTGCATCAATACACAACCAAAACCAACACCAAAATCATCACAATAAATAGTGAATCCCTCAACCTCGACAGGAAGAGCCAATATAGGAGCTAAAGTAAAAAAATCCTATTAGCTTCCCAAAGCTCAATTCAAACTCCTTAAAACATTAGAAAGGAACCTCCTTCTAAGTCAATCTAGTCATCGACCCTGCAATAGTGGCAAAACTCTCAACAAATAGTCTATAGTAACTAGCCAAACTAATGAAGCTAGGAACCTCAGATGAAGATGTAGGCCTAGCTAAATCACGAATAGCCTTAATCTTTGTTGGGTCTACAATAATCCCATCCTTAGACACCATATTCCCAAGAAATATCAAAGACTCCATCCAAAACTCACATTTAGAGAATTTTGCAAAAAGCCTATGATCTCTCAAAGTCTAAAACACAATTCTCAACTACTATATATGCTCTTCTCTACTCCTTAATACACAAGGATGTAGTCGATGAACACAATTATAAAGGAATCCAAATAATGTGTGAACACGCAGTTCATCAAATCGATAAATATGGCTAGGCCGTTTCTCAACCCAAAAGATCTCACCAAGAACTCATAATGACCATACCGGGTCCTAAAGATTGTCTTTGGATATCCTTAACTCGAATCCTTAATTGATGGTAACCCGATCTCAAATCAATCATAGAGAACACTACTGCACCCTGAAGCTAGTTAAGCAAATCTTCAATGCGATTCATAAGATACCAGTTCTTCACTATCACTTTATTAAACTGCCTGTAGTCAATTTACATATGCATGGAACCATCCTTCTTTTTCGCGAATAAGGTACGTACTCCCTAAGATGACACATTCGGTCTAATAAAACCCTTATCCAAAAGATCCTAAAGTTGAGAAATTAGCTCCTTAAGTTTGGCAGGATCCATACAGTAAGGTGACATAGAAATAGATCGAGTGTCAGGCTCAATATTAATAATAAACTCAATATCACACTCTGGTGAAAGACCAGGTAGATCAATAGGGAAATATCAAAAAACTCATGAATTATAGAAACAAAGTCAAACGGTGGACTCTCCACACTAACATCATAAATATAACTAAGATAAGACTCACAACCCCTCAAAATAAGACTCCTTGCTCGAATATATGAAATAATCCCCATCAACTCGTGGCTAATAGCTTTCTTCTATACAACCAGGGGTATACCAGGCATGGCTAAGGTAACAATCTTTGCAAAATAATCCAAGACCATATGATAGTGGGATAACCAATCCAAGGCCAAAATCACATCAAAATCCACTATGTCTAACACAATAAGATTATCATGAGCAAAAAACTCTCGAACAATCACAACACATGATATATAAACTCGATCTACTACTATAAAATCACCCATGGGAGAGATACACATAATGACATAGATAATGAATCCTAATATAACTCTAATCATGGGGCATAATAAGAAAACATATAAGAATAAGTGGATCTGGGGTCAAATGAAGCAAAAACCAGCTGACAGCATACCGAAATCATACCTGTGATAACAATATTTGAAGATACTGCCTCGGGTTTAGCAGGTATGACATAAAACTAACCACGCCCGCCTCTTCATTGGTCTCTTGACCAATATGTTGTCCTACCTGCTAAAGAAACCTCATAAGCACCGTAGGTACCACCCTTATGATCATGCATACCACCTATAGATGGGGGCATAATTTCCCTAAACAATGGAACACTCTGAACTAAAGGGACCATTATTCCATAACTGGGGCGCTCTCTCGAGAATTGGCCAAAACCCATACAACCATAACATGACCTGGTGTTGTATTAAAACCAAAAAATTTGGCTGATCCAGAATAACCATCATGGCTAGAATAATCAAAATATGAACCCTTCAGAGGCTGACCATTACTCTGGCTAGGATGATTATTGTAACTAGATTGACCTCCACCGGTGATCTAAACTATGGCCTGAACGGTCCTACTAGACTAATCCTGATGCTAATACGACTGATGCTGAGGGTACCTACCCTGAGAACCACTACCTCTAAACTGTAAGACACTACGGCTCCCACTGAAACTACTCTAATATCTCAAGATCTTATTGTTTCATCCTTGCACCTTATGATGCATCTCCTCCATAACAGGAGCATGATCAGAAACCTCAATAAAATACCTACCCACAACAACCAAACTCTATGTAAACATGCAAAGAGGGAGTTTTAATCCCCGAACAACACACCAAAACCTCTTATACTCAATTGTCAGAACAAAAGTAGCATGCCTAGTAAACTCATGAAATCGATCCTTATACTCCATGACAGTCATGGAGCCCCATTTCAACCTCGAGAATTGATCTCTGAAATGATCCCTAAGACTTCAAGGCACATACTTCTCCAAGAAGATCTCAGAGAACTGAGTCCATGTCAATGGGGAAGATCCAGCTGCCTAGAATCAAGATAACCTCTCCACCAATGTCGAACAACCAAGTCTAACTAAAAAGCAGTTTAGTCTTTACCCTGAGTCTCAACTAGGTCCAAATTATGGACCTTATTCTCAAAAGAAATCAAGAACTCATAGGCATCCTTGCCCAGTGCACCAGAAAGCCTAGGCAGAGCCAATCTCAATAATCTACCCAACATCATTTGCTCCTCAATAGAAATATTAGGCTGGGCAACTACCATATTAGCAACCATCAGTGCAGGAGGGACCTTAACTCCAGGAACCGTAACTACAGGTTGCGCCTCTATTTTGATACCACTCTGATCCGCAAACTGTGCACTATTAATGGTGCACCACCAACTAATCACAAGAAATAAACCAATGAATCCCTAAGAACTAAAGAAAAAATAAACTTCGATGGATCCTGGTAAGCTCCCTGGCCCACCATTAGCTGAGGAGGAAGAATTTTTGTCTCGGAAGCAAGAATAGGGTCTGGTGAAGGCCCACTATCCTGTACCCTAGTTAGGGATACATCTTTAGACTGCCCACAATCTCTAGGTCATCCAAAAACTACTATAGGATCCCTAGTCACGGAATTGAGGTCCTCATCTCGTAGAGCGGTAGCATGTGTCCTAGTCATCTGTGAAAAGGTGAAACCAAAGGAATTCTTTAGAAACCAACTTAGAATCTTTGCATGAAATAAGTGAAATAAGTGAAAAAATCCTAAGAATGTCCTATAGCCTTTCGAAGATAAGAAATATACATTATTGTTTTGACCTCGGGTCTCTAATAGATACTTCCTTTTTGTACCAATAATTCTAGTGAACCTAGTCTTTTATACCAATTAGTCATGGCCCATTTTACGAGTCATGATGGCACCTACTTTATTCCGCCAAAAGGTAGGAGCTATAAGCAATGGAATAATTTGGTGGAAAAGGTGTAAAAGCTGAGAAGTTTGCAAGCAAAGACTTATTATAATAATAAGGTAATAATAATAGTCTAAAAGATAAATAAAACATCAATAACCATTGTACGACCTAGTAGTGGCGATATAAGAGCCATTAGCAAAAAAGAACCTAACTACTGTAAAAATCAATATACATCAGTCTCGAATAGTGAAAGACTAAACACAAATAGTAGAAGGAAAAAGGGCAACTCCAACTTCAAGAGCTCACCCTATCTCAGAACTAAACTCAACACGATAGTCAAATCAGCGACTACTACTAGAACTCAGATCTGCACCAAAAAGGTACAAAAGTGTAGTATGAGTACAAAAACCATGGGTACTTAGTAGGCATCATGATAGAATTACGATAAGATGCAAGATAAATAATCCAAGTCAAAGTAAAAGGGCAAACTTGGAAATAATCTCCAACACTGTAAATAAATAACTAGAATATGTATAATATGAAAAAAGGCTTTATTAATACTACAAGACTAGCCCCCATATTCCAGTAAATATAGAAAAGTAAAAACCCAATGCAAGCTCTATAAGTACATACGGTGCAATCAAGGAAGTAAATAACCAAAATTTCATAAATTTACCAAATATCAATCCATAACTATGACTCTATCCATACCGTATCATATTAGAAATAAACTCTTAATGTCAGACTTTAATCAAAACTCAATATCATTATCAATAATCATCATTTGTTGGACTTAAATGGAAACTCATGTCATCTATATGATCATCAATTGTCGGACTTGAACCAGAAATCAATATCAATAAATCACTGAACTTAGTCTAAAATTAGCACCAACTCCTAAGTACCAAACTAGCATAAATATAATGTATCTAATCTTCTCAAACTCTAAAATAATCAATTTAAAGGGTATAATATGCACCTAGAAGTCTACAAGAGCTACACAAATCTTGGCCTAGGGTGGACCGAAGGGGCCTACTTCTAATCCTTGAAATACATTCTAGGGAAAATTCTAAATCAGACTAGGCTAAGGTATCTAAATTCACTTTTAGATGTTAAATAATCCACAACTAGCCCTAAGATTGCAATTCTATCTAAATCATGAGCAACTAAATCAATTACGCCTAATTTATGGTTCCTTAACAAGCTAAACAATCCAACTAAAACTAATTATACCTATTATACCTTGAAGACCGAATTCCTATACTATATCTAGAATAATATCATAAATATACTATGAATTAGCTCAATCTATGAGGATGGTAAACCTAGCGAATCTGGATGACAAAGAATAGCCCGAATAATCCACTAAATCATCGATTCCCCTTTCCAAGAAGCTTTCGCAAGATGCCACTCTATCAAAATCATAATCTACTCATAAAATTGATAACAACTATACCCATATTGTACTTTTGTGCTTTGGGTCCAAAATCATGTAAAATCTCATGTAGGGCCCGTTTATAAAATCACACTTTCAAAAGCGATAACACATTCTTCTAAGCTTAAGGAATATTTACCCTCAATAATGGGTGAATTCTAAGCTCAAATGGTGCTACAATTAACCCACCAATTTTCTAGGGATTTTGGGGACATTATGAGAAATTAACCATGTAATTGATGAAAACTCACTTAGAATTCAGAGAAGAAATGCGTCATTCGAGCTAACGAACACTTTTCCCAAGTTTTCACACCTTCTTGGGTTTCGTTCTCTTGGAAATAGGTGAAAATGGGAGAAAATAGGCTAAGTGGGGGATTTATAAGTGCCAAATGTTACTTAAGCAGCCAAGTGACGCTTTAGCGACATTATTCGACTATTGTGAATGTCTCTTAATCAAAATTTATCCACTTAAGTGGCCACACTTAAGCAATAAAGACATCACTTAAGAGACACCATTCTGAGCAAGTCAGGATGCTTAAGCGGCAGGCTATCCACTTAAGTGAATGCACCAACACCAGCTAAAGACTTAGAAATTTCCATGTCTATACCGACCCCTCGAGATTCATTCGAAATCCTATATACACAAAAAATTTATGCTACCCTATCAAATTTGACATTCTAGACTCAATGGCGCAGCCAAAATTTCCATCCAAGGTCCTTTCAATGAAAAGTAGGTTCCATACCCATGTGCTATTTTTCTTAACTTCCGACCAATAGCCCGAAATGAGCTCAAAGCCTAAGGACCCAAACCAAGGGTCTACCTTGCCTAAAATTGGTGTTCTGGAGCTATTAGAACTGTAATAATTATCATATAAGGTCATTCGAATAAAGATTTTTATCAATAGCCAATTTTAATAAGGGAAGACCTAAAGTAGGAATTGGCTCTAAAAACAAATGAACTACCCAAAAATTGAACTGTTAGCTCTAGCAAGACATAAATGACTTGGGGCAGCTGTAGGAAAGCTCTAAACCACAAAATGAGAAGAAATATAGAAAATAACTTGGAGGGTCATTACAATAGTAACCTTAAAAGTTTATAAAAAGTATGCTAGTTGGCATGTCATGACCCAAAAAGGGTTGTGAAGGCACCTATCGTGGCTCAGCGTTGATAAGTAAGCCAATCACCCAAATTGACAAAGAAAAAATCAAATCAATAACAACATAACAAAGCCAAGACTTCTAGAATGAATTCAAGCCAATATGTAAAAATAATTAAAGTAGATGGTTGAAAGAAATCTCATAATTTGCAAAATCTAGTTTCATAATGTAAGAGCGTATAGTATATAACCAAATTTGAAAATACAAATATGTCTCTGAAACCAAAATAAACACAGATTAAAATAGGAGGCGGCCTGGAGTTGGCCCTGAAATTCATAGAGCACCTAGTACCTCAAACACTGCTCCAAATCTATACGAAGTCAGCTACCACAACGTGTACTCATAATCGGATCTACATCGAAAGGGATAATAAAGGTGAGTACGGTCTATTTAGGCTTAGTAGGTATCATAGACTGACTAAGCAAAGTAGGAAATAAGGCAAGTAAAATATACTATGAGCACGTCACCTACAAGTAGAAAAGTTCCAAATGATAGCTCACACTGCTTCCACTAATAGTTCTAATAAATACATACATAGAAACAGAAAAACACAAATACACACACACACACACATATATATATACACACAAAAAAAATTGAACAACACATACACACACACACACACACACATATATATAAGAATACACTGAACCTAATTACAGGACAATGAATCTAGGAAAATCAAACAAAATATATGTGCAATGCAATGTAATGTAATGTAGATGTGATAAATGATTAAGTCATCGCATTACTTTCTGTATGCACCCATCAAGCTCACACCTACCAGGTAGGACTTTAGGGGGATTTGAAACCCATATACTATATCTTAATTTAAATCTCAACTCTTCTCACCTCTCCAACTCATGTTCATAAAGAGAGTTTTCATAAAAGTTTCTTATTTTCTTTCAAAAATCTATTTCTCAATAGTACTAATATCTTATGAATGTATATGTAAAAAATAAGGATGTAATGCTCACAATCAAATCAATATGATAATATCCTATTGATCCAACATGGATATATTTATATAAGTGAGCCCAAAAATTAACTCAATATGTCCACAGTTCATGATTCATCAACTCCAATTATGCACCACCAGAATAAATATACATGTAAGACATCATTAATATCATATCAACCCCTTACTTGGGTATTTTATCATGATATAGGCAATCAATGCTCAAACAAGGCCTATATTAGTAAAAAAGCCCCTGCATAGGCATCATATCTATAATAAAGGCATTTAGCTGTACAGATAAGGCCAATAATGGCAAATAAAGCCTCCATATGAGCTATACACAATATCATATATCACAAATCAACCATAATAAAATATAAGCTCCACACGGGCACACAATAGTAAAAATAATCTCAAAATATAAATTGCGTATTTTTTCCTTAACCCATAGCATGTTTTACTTATTTATATCTATCCTACTCATCTGAAAGAAGTTAAGCCATAACCTACCTCAAAACGATAAAATCCTAGTCTAAAGTATTTCAACTTGGAGCTTTCCCTCAAGAACAACCTCAGAATAAACTACAATATTCAAATATAGCATCTACATAATAAAAATACTAATGATACCCATATTGCCTATATTTGTGCTGAGTTCAAGATAGATTCTAAAGACGAGTTCGAAAATAAAATACATTTTGTAAGGTTAAAGAAGTCTATTGGATAAAACCACATTAAAACGAGTTTAAAATAAGGTCCATATCAAAGAAAAATCATTTTCAAGCTTTACTGACAAAACCCTAAAAATCCATCAAAAATTGAAAAAGGTGAAAATAAAATCTTATTTGAAAATAATAATCATCCAAGGAAAAGGACTCTATTGAGTGATTTGATATGAATAACTTTTAATGAAATCTACAAAAAAAGATAATTGGTGGTTAGTAATTGATGGTTGTGATTGTACATTGCAGCAAAGTGTGAATATAAGGTATGCCCTAAATTGTGTATAATCTTATTCTCCTATGTATATAGTTACATACATGATATGTATTATAGTGTATCTTCTTGCAAAATTTTTGTATTCTTAATTATCTTGGTTGTTACAATTTTGATGGTCAAGGTAGCATAATAGGTAGCGAGGGTTGTTACAATAGAGTATTAAAGAGAGAGAGAGAAAAAAGTATAGAGTTATTTATGACAAAGGAGTTCATAAGAGATATGGGTTTGGTTGTTACATGGAATTATGTCCTTTAGTCATGCTATGAGGACAAAGTAATAATGCTATTATAAATAAAAGGTGGTAAGGTTGGAAGTCGTAGCAGGTTAAGTATGATAAGTTTCTAAGTGTATATTGTCATGATCTCTTCTTGATTTATACATATTGTAATATGTTTTCTGACCCTGGTCAGCTGATCATACCTACCAGTATGCTTGTTTTGTATTTATACTACATTTATTATATCTCCTTTTGTATATCTATGGTTGCAGGTTAATTTATGTTTCAATAGTACAGCGATGACCAGTTGTACAACATGATACCTAATTTACTTATTATACTATGATTTTAAATGTACTACATTATCTCTCTATTTTATATGTGATTAGCATATCTCACATACTTAGTATACCCTATAGTACTAACCGCATACATTTTCATTGCTCTATATCCTATTATGATATAGTTCGTGTAGTCACTCTCACAAGTGGTTATTATGGATCCTAGTTTCCAATAGTTGATTTGGTGAGTCCTCATCATTTAGGAGATATCTTGCAGTTCCAATTATTTCTTTTTAGACTTTATTTAAGTTGTTTAGAGTTAGAAGGGGTCCTGTCCTAGTAATTCATTAATTTAGTAGAGGCTTTCAGACATAGTAAGAATCATCATTTCAAAAAATTCAATTTATTTTTAGGTTACCCATTTCAGTTATCTTTTATGTTTCAACTTAATATTTTAATATTATTTTTAGTAATATTCCAGTACCAAGGGTTCGCGTGGGATAACTTGTGGTTCTCAGCATTGTGCCTAATTTTTGGTGTAGACTCGGACCATGATAGTTTCTTTTATATTAGCAAGCTGACATGATACATATGTATGTATGTAAATACATATATATGTATATATATCTGTATATATCTATCTCTTTATACATACACACATTTATACACACACACATATATATATATCTAGTTTTGATATAAATCATATACTGGCATGCTTGAAAACTACCTTTGTATCCTCAAAGTGTAATAATGTAATGTCGCGACCTAAGTCTATACCCTAGATGTGACCATACTCTAGCCTAGCATAACAAAAAAATTGCATGCACAGTACTGATGAAAAACTAAAGTCACAGACTAACTTTTGAAATAAAGATAAAATACAAGAATAAAAACATTTATTGACTACGACAATGAATCTTTCAAAATTTGTGTACATATATTTTAACGTAACTGACTGTCTATTGTCACGACCCAATTTCCCGAGTCATGATGACACCTACTTTACTTTACCAGTAGATAAGACAAATCATAGCCCAAAATATATAATTAATAGGCTACTTAGTGTAAATGGCATAAATGTTGGAGATGTGCAAGTAAATGAATTACAAGCAATAAATCATAAGAATAATAACATTAGGGGAGAGAAATAAAATAAAAGTAATATCACCCCACGACCTAGTAAGGTCGGTACAAGAGCTTCTAATCAACAGAATACGAGTACTATCAAATTCAAATATAAAATAGTCTCAAAATAGAAAGACTATCCAAAAATAAAAGATGAAGAAAAGGTCAACTCGATCCCAAAAGCTCGCCCGGTCTCCAAACTCTGACTACCATAATCGCAGAGTCAACGGAGGTGGTTAGTATTCAGATCTGCACCAAAAAGGTATAAAAGTATAGAATGAGAGACAAAGCCACGGGTACTTTGTAAGCTTCATCAGCCGACTGAGAAAAATCATAATATAAATACAATAAGATGCGAGATAAGTAAACTAAGTCAAAGGAAAAGACAAACCTAAAATAATACTCCAAGTACGGAAAGTAAACAATCAGAATAATAAAAGTAAAGAGAACATAGCTACTTCTAACATAATTGGGCCCCATAAGCCCAGAAGACATAAGCAAGTAATTAAATAACCCAACATGTGTCCCCCATAATCCCGTGGATGCAATCAAGAAAAAGTAATAACAATAATTAAACCAAGTATCCATAATTTTAAACTATAATCATGGACCTTTCCATACCATAACCACCAAACTCAAACTATGTAAAACCCTGTAAAACATCAATGATTTTATTTTTGACCCTCCCGCGTTTGTAATGTCAATTTTTCATTTAAATTATGTTTAGGGGTGTTAAAAGGGTTTTTTTGAAAAGTTTCAAAATTTTTAGAAGCGGTTCGGGGTCATTTTGGAACTCCGAGGCAGTGAGCCTTCATGATATTGGGTTGCCCCAACGGTTAGCCACCATGATAAGGGTATGACATAGATGCTACCCTCTGCAATAGCGGCGTGCCACATTGCTATTTTGATTTCATCCAGTTTTTTCACTTGGGGTAAGGGTCTTTTGGTCTTTTTACTCCTTAAATGACTTATAAAAATAAAATAAACCTTTTCTTTTAGTTTTTAAAGATCAAAACACCATTCATTCTCTCTTAAAACCCAAGATTTTACAGAGGATTCACCATCCAAGCTCTGAACTTTGAATTTACTTCAATTTCTTATGTATTTCAGGCATGTATCTCATTCTCCAACTTTAATTTTACATTGTGGTATTTATTTTCTCATTATCCGTATGGTTTGAATTGATAGGTTTGAAATTGGGTTGAGGATTTTCGATTGGTACCACTTAAATTACTTTTCCCATGTTTTAAATTGATGATTTATGCTTTAATTTTTAGTTTTTCGACAAAATGAATGCATTGTTATGGGAAGTAGAATGGGAAACATTGGTTACCCAAATTGATGACTTTTTCTCTTTGTAATGGCATTAACCCCAACCCACTTAGTAAATTTGGTTTTTAAACATGGATATTCGCAAAATTCAACTTATGAATTCATTTCATTGGATTATTGGATAATTGGTTAAAATAGATTTGAAAGGCACTTGCTGGCCATGTCTTGGATTTTTTAATGGATCTTAAGAGTCTAATGGTTACGTGGATTAGTTTGGCATGATTATATGAGCTTGCAAGTGTAATTGGTATGAAGATACTTAATAATTCCCAAGCTACACCTTCAATCTTAATATTATACAGTCGCTGTCAAATATAGTAACCCAACGAAGGTTGGGTCAAATCCCAAGGGAATACGTGGAATTATGGTTTCATCTATTGTAATCAATGGGAAGAATTGGAAAAGTAAATGGGGGGTTTGTAGTATCAATATTGAACAAGTAGAGGATATAAACTTTGGTCTTAATCAGTCCTTGATGAACACAAGGATTATGTTCCCTTGGCTTCTCAACTCCATAGGGTTATCGTGATTTATTGAACCAACTTGATACCTTGCATGTAGAATCTGGTAAGTTATGTACCACCAGTCGTGTTTCGGACAAGCTGACAGATTTTACCCTTTACCTTTTGAGTCTCAGGATGTCACCTTTTTAACCCTAATCCTAGATCCCAGTTAACTGTTACCTTTTGAATCTCTAGTTATTAGATGATAACTAACCATCTTACTTAGATAATACCTAGTGGCGTGGATCGACGGTTAAACTTCAAAGTACTATTGTAATTATCTTTTCCTAGTCACCACTCCTCTTTTGGAGTAAGTAGCAATAATCTAGAAAGGATCCTAACATTTACAACCGCTAAGATAACTATTAATGTGATGATAATACAATGCATGCATGGGCATTGGTTTAGAACAACATAACACTTTCCCCTACTTCGTCAATTCACCAGGGTTTCCACAACCTTAGCTAAGGGTTATTTAGGTGATCATGCTTGTGAAAGAATCAATAACATTAATAATTGAAAGCATGAAATGTAATCATAATAATCACAACTAAAAACCCAAAACTTTAATTTTATTAATCAACCAAAATCAATACAAGAGAATTCCAAGACCAAAATTTGATTTCAGAATCAAAATATGGTTGTCAGTATTAAGAGTGTGTAATGTCTACTAAAAAACACATAAGGGGTATTTATTGTACATGAGGTAACCCTAAAATCAAAGCCTGGACGAAAAAGGACGAAAAAGATTTGGTGTCCACTTAACTGTGTCTACATGTGGCCAGACCTTGGGCTCATATGCCATATGCGGCCTGACCCTGGGCGCATGTAGACATGGGTAAGTACCAAAAAAAATTCCTACACCCTTCCACTCTCTAGACTTTGGACTTCTGGCACTTACCTTAACCACAAGTGGTTGACATGTACTACATGCGGTCCACATGTTGTCATAGATAAGTGTTGGAAGTTCGTTTTTAGCTATTTCAACCTCTGGATCTTCAAGTTTGATACTTACCTTAGTCTCATACAGACCACATGTGCTACATGTGGTCCATATGTAGACATAGGTAAGTGCCAATCCTTCTAACTCTATTGACCAAGCTTCCAAACTTCAAGTTTCAACACATGCTTTGATCACATACATCCGGAAAGTGTTACATACATAAGTAGCTAAAAACTCCATTTTTCATCATTTTCTTGAACTTCGCATCCAAAATCTTGTTTTCTACAAAACATACCCAAAACACATCATATCTAACAAAACAACCTAAGAAACCTGCATATTTTAATAGTTTTAAGCATCAAAAGTGTTATATTTCTATAGCACATCAACACCACCAACTCAGAACGCTCAACATAATCAAAGCAAAACAAAACACAATGATTAACTAGGAGAATCTAAGTTATTCAAGGCAGTCAATTAATAATTTAAGCTCAAACCACAATACCATTTCCTATTCCAACCTTTCAAAATCAACTGTTTATAAACATAAAGCACAATAATTTGGCATAATGGGATCAAGGTATGGAATTACATCAGCAACAAACAACCATGCATTTGTACAAGTTACACTACCCAAACACGTAAGCAACTAGTAATATGACTCATAATCCCTCACAACAAAGAAGTCCCACTTACTAATATGAAATAATGCATATCAATGTAAGGATAGTCAAGAGACACTCACACTCTGAAGAGAAGTTCCAATCAATGTGCACCAAATACCATAGGCTTGCCCTTATTTTCTTTACCTTAACATTCAGACAGTTAAGTTAGGATCACTATAGGACTTTTCTTAACTTTTAATATAGGCCTGGGGGCTGGTATGGTACATATGGATATATCAAGTGACTAAGCCTCCTTGGCACTACACTAACTTTGGGATCCACTCATTATCTATCTTTTCTTTGTATTCCACCCTTATTTCTCCCTTTTTATTCTTTATTGCACATTCAGGTTGGGTATGGCTTTTACTCTTTCTATTTTTGTTTCACTTTTTCACAATTTTCTTTTTCTTTTTTTTTTCTTTTTCTTTTGCTACCACACTAATCCCTACTAACTTTTTCTCTTATTTTTCCCTTCTACATACCCACTTTATATTACACACCCTTATAATAGCTACTTTCAACTTAGGTGATTTTCCTGAGTTAAGGTGCACAATGTCCAAGGAGGAATAAGCCAAAATAGGTTATTGCAACATAAATAAGAAGGTGTAATTAAAATAAGAAAAATAGGCTATAAGGTTAAAAGTAGGGATCAAGGGAAACTAATTAACATTCGGAAGGTCATTTAGGCTAAAGGTGGAATAAAATAAAAAAACGACCTATGATCATTTCTTAACCGACTATCCTTCAACCTAGGCAAAACTAATAGGGCAAGTTTTGAATTCAACACACAATGACAATGAAGTAGCATCTCCCACACACATGGAACAGAGTCAATATTACAAATTACTACTTATCTGGTTCATTCAATTGTTAGCAAGTCATTATCATGTCCGTAATCCTAATGCTAACAAGATCCACAATGTTCACACATATATTCATTCACACAATTCTAAAATTTTGGAGGGATATCATTTTTCTTAAAAATCAATCAAAAAATATGACAAATGACCTAAATACTTACAAATCTCCTAATTACATAAGAACACAACACAAAATGAAACAAAACCCAACACGACACAAATTAACCTAGACATGCCAATTCTACAACCAGACCATGACTGACAGGAAAAGAAGCACAATAAAAAGGACCCACGACAGCTATGGTATAACCCACCCCCTACTAAAAATAGGACACTGTTCCCAATATTCTAAAATAATATAAAACAAATAGAATAAGTACATACCTAGAATGTACAATACGTCCATGTCATGAGAATCCACAAATTGGGGTATATTGTAAGACCCCACAAAGTTCCCTCGTAGTCTGAGCCTTAGAGTGTGTCAAGTGAAGTGTAATCTACAAAATTGAGAAAAGACTTCCCAAGTGATTGGTATTTAATCCATATAGAATTTTCTTAAATTTAACTTTTTGTCATGTAGAGAATAGAATTAGATTTCGAATGATACCAATTTTTTCCAAATCTGGAATTGGGGTGAGAAGTTATGGTCGTTGACTGAGAGTTGTTGGAACCGCCCCAGGTGCGACGGACGATCAGACAGACCGTCGAGTCTATGATGGACCATCGCTCATTCCATCGTAACCAAGGCAGTAACTCCCTTTTCTAGCCCAAGTGCAACGGCCAAAATGATAGACCATCAAGGATGCGACAGACTGTCGCTGGGACCGTCGCGCTCAGGCAGTGTGGCCTCATCCTGGCCAACGTGTGATGGACAATCCGATGGAACGTCATTTATATGATGGACCATTGCAGAGACCATTTCATCTAGGCAGTGTGTTCATTTTACGGCCAATGTACGATGGACGATCCGACGGACCATCGCTTCGACTGTTGCAGCCCCCGTTCAGTGTTTTTAACTTATTTTAACAAGGGTATTTTTGGTCTTTCCACTATTTTATCAACCAGATATATTTTGTGCAAAGCAAATGACTTCATTCATTATTCAAAACATAAGAAATCTAGGGTTTCTCCCTCAAGATCAAATCTAAAACCCTTCTCCAAGAAATCCAAGAACTCACCATGGATTCTACAAATTTAATTGAGATTTGAGTTCCCCAAGTTCAAAGGTTGCAAGAACTCTCTCTCAAGAGTAAGAAGAAGAGTTTAGATCAAGTCCGTTCATCTAATTTCATAATCTAAGGTATGTGGGGTTTTCAACAAGGGTAATCCTTTCAGCCTTATGCCCAAAGGCCTATTTAAACTATGATTTTCTGAAATCTATGAGATTTTACATGAATTTGAATTAGGGTTTTTCACCCATTATTATTGATTGCAATATTTTGATGTTTCCCATGAATTGAGAGTCTAATGGAATGATTTTCACATGTTTTCTTGAGAAATTACAGCTGGGTCTATACCCCATGATTTTAATCCTTGAGAAATTAATAGTTGAAATGTTTGAGATATTGAAGTATATGAGTATGTTGAGATTTTGAAACAAATTGCTGAAATTTCCAGATTTCTACATGAGTTATGAATCTATATGTTATCTATTATGGGTTTGATGAGTTTTAACTTGAGATTTAATTATGGGTTATTGATCCCTACTTGAGATTTGCAATTTTATGTACTCTTATGCAATATGCACCCATGATTTAAGTATTCTGAGATTATTGAGAAATGTTTTGACCTAATAGTCATGGAGTTTTGAAATCCACTTCACTACATGAGATTACAAGTTTTGATCCACATATACATCTATGTTCTATATTGTCTTATAATGTAAGTTCAGGTTCTCAGTCCCAGCCTCGTCAGTAACTTTCAAGTATCTCTATCTATATTTACACAGTGGTGAGTCCTCATGGTTCAAGGACCTATCTTCAGACATTGTTGCATTTGAGAGACTATGTTATTACTTTCAGTTCATTTTGAGTCAGTTGGGGACCTGTCCTAACGGCTCTCTAGTTCATGGATTAGGTTTGTCAGACTACTTATTAGATTGTGATTGTGTTGAGAATTCCAGTATTATGGTAGTTTGGATCTAGTATTTTCTCAGTATCTCACTTCATATTGTATGATTATGCTAGTGTTTGAATTATTTCATCTTGAAATGAGTGTTATTAGTATAAACAGGCTCAAAGGGTTAGCTTGGGGCTACTTGTAGCCTTAAGCACCGTGTGATATCTCGAGAGGCGATTTTATGTCGTTACAAACTTGGTATCAGAGCCTATGGTTTTAAGAAGTCCTAGGGAGTCTGAAAATCCGCGTTGAGTAGAGTCTTGACCATCGGTGTGTAGCGCGCCACATCTATGAGTAAAAGGCTACGAGACGTTTTAGGAAAAAATTGTTTCTTCTTTCAGATTCTATAATGCCTACAGTTTTTCCTCTCATCTAATAATTCGTGCTTCTCTATTTCAGAAAATGCCTCTACGAATAGTGAATGCCCGCAGGAATGATTATGAGCAACCCCCACTTATTAATCCTTTGAATTAGACTGTGTCTCATGCCGAGTTTCGGGCGGCCTTTCAGACGTTAACCCAAGCAGTCACCGCCAATTTTTGGGACAATAACCAGGCTGTAGTTGTTAATCAGGAGGGAGGTGATATAGCTATGGCTAGGATTTATGATTTTATGCGGATTAATCCGCCAGAGTTTTATGGGTCTTAGACAGATGAGGACCCACAGTTGTACCTTGAGAAGGTGAGAAAAATCACACAAGTGATGCATATTTCTGAGGAAGGAAGTATTGAGTTGGCATCCTACAGGCTGAAGGACATTGCTTATGACTAGGTTGTATTATGGAGGAAGGGTAGAGGTGATAATGCTGCTCCTATGACTTGGTAGGTGTTCAGAGATGCATTCTTGGACAAGTTCTTTACGCTTGAGATGAGGAAGGCAAAGATTGAGGAGTTTATGAACTTGAGGCAGGGATCCAAAACTATTAAGAAGTACTACTTGAAGTTCAACCAGTTGGCCAAGTATGCTCCTAATTTGATTTCTGACACCCAGGGTAGTATGAGCAAGTTTGTGATCGATGTTTCTGGGTTAGTACTGAAGGAGTGTAGGGCTACGATGCTGCATAGAGATATGGATCTATCTAGGTTTATAATGTATGCCCAGCATATAGAGGAGGATAAAACTAAAGAGAGAAAGAGAGTGAGGGGTAACAAGAGAGCTAAATCCGAGCAGTATGAGTTTATCCAGCCTAGGTTACATGGAGAGAACCTCTATCAGTTTTATAGATGTCTGTCTATGCCAGCGCCTTCATCAGCTAGTGCTCCCGCGCCTAGAGTCAGGCCGGAGCAAGGGGCAAGTCTCTTATGTCTAGGTCACAGAACAGTGTTGGTAACAGACCCCGTTATCCTCCTTGTGCTAAGTGTGGTAGGGATCGTCTCGGTGAGTGTTTTGTAGATTTGAGAAGTTGTTTTGGTTTTGGAAAGCAGGTCCACAGGCTTAGAGATTGTCCTTATGCTAGACAGGGGAACAGAGATGCCCGACCTCAGGCAAAGTCTACTAGTGTACCAGCTCTTGTACCCCATCCTACCCCTACTCAGGGTGCTTTATCTAACACTACTGGCGGTCAGCACCAGAATAGATTCTATGCCTTACCATCCTGTCAGGAGTAGGAGGAATCTCTCGATGTTGGACCCCGGGTCAAGTCTCTCTTATGTGACCCCACTTATAGCTGCGAATTTCAAAATAACTCCCGAAAAGATTTTTGAGCCCTTCTTAGTTTCTACACCAGTAGGGGAGTCATTTGTTGCTAAACAAGTGTATAGAGATTGTCCTATTACTGTTTTTCATAGAGTCATACTTGCGGATTTGATAGAGTTAGACATGGTGGATTTTGACCTTATTCTGGGTATTGATTGGATTCATTCTTGTTATGCATCTATAAACTATCGTACCCATGTGGTTAAGTTTTAGTTTCCTGATGAACAAGTTTTGAGTGGTCCGGGAGTTCGGTATCTCCTAAGAGCCATTTTATCTCTTATCTCAAAGCCAGAAAGATAATATATAAGGGTTGCATCTATCACCTAGTTGGCGTTAAAGACACTAAGTCCGAGGCTCTAACTATTCAGTCGGTCAATATTGTTAATGAGTTTCCAGATGTTTTTTTGGAAGATCTCCCGAGGGTACCTCCTGATAGAAAGATAGAATTTAGGATAGACCTTCTTCCCAATACTCGGCCTATTTCTATTCCTCCATACCATATGTCTCCTGCAGAGCTTAAGGAGTTGAAAGTACAACTCAAGGATCTTTTAGACAAAGGTTTCATTAGGCCCAGTATTTCTCCTTAGGGCGCACCTGTCTTATTCATGCGAAAGAAAAATGGTTATTTGCGTATGTGCATTGACTATCATAAGCTTAACAAGGTCACAGTAAAAAATAAGTATGCTCTTCCAAGAATTGATGACCTATTTGATCTGTTGCAAGGTACAAGTTATTTCTCCAAGATAGAACTTAGATCCGGCTATCATCAACTTAAAGTAAGGGAATGTGATATTCCAAAGATAGCCTTCCGAACCCGCTATGGTCACTTTGAGTTTCTAGTCATGTCTTTTGGGTTAACCAATGCCCCAGCAGCCTTCATGGACCTCATGAATCGAGTGTTTAAGCCATATCTTGATATGTATGTCATTGTCTTCATAGATGACATCCTTGTATTCTCCTGTAATAAGAGCGACCATGCAAATCACCTTAAAATTGTCTTGTAAACTCTTAGAGATCACCAGTGGTTCCAAATTTAGTAAGTGTGAATTTTTGCTAAGGTCTGTAGCCTTTCTGGGTCATACTGTTTCAGCCAAAGGTATTAGAGTTGATCCTCAAAAGACAAAAGTTGTAAGAAATTAGCCTAGACCTATCTTTCTATCTGATATTAGAAGTTTCTTGGGTCTAGCGAGATACTACCATCATTTTGTTGAAGGCTTCTTTTCTATTGCGTATCCCATGACCCGGTTGACTCAAAAGAAAGTTAAGTTCCAGTGGTCAGATTTATGTGAGAAGAGTTTTCTGGAGTTGAAGACTCGACTTACTTCAACCCCTATGTTGACTTTGCCTGATGGTATGATGGTTTTGTGGTGTATTATGATGCCTCTAGAGTTAGCTTGGGTTGTGTGTTGATGCAAAAAGATAAGGTTATAGCTTATACCTCTAGACAGTTAAAGCCGCATGAGAAGAATTACCCACCCTATGATCTTGAGTTAGCTTCTATGGTCTTTGCTTTGAAAATTTGGAGACACTATCTTTATGGTGTTCATGTTGATGTGTTTACTGATCATAAGAGCCCGTAATATGTGTTTACTCATAGGGAGTTGAATCTTAGGAAGAGAAGGTGGTTAGAATTGTTAAAAGACTATGATATGAGTGTGTTGTATCACCCGGGCAAGGCCAGTGTAATGGCGGATGCCCTTAGCAGATTGTCTATGGGGAGTGTTGCCGATATAGAGGAGCATAAGAAAGAGTTAGCTCGTGATGTGCATCATTTGTCTAGATTGGGTGCTAGGTTGCTTGATTTAGCTGAGGGAAGTACTTTGGTGCGGAGTAGTTCCGAATCCTCTTTAGTTTTGGAAGTAAAGGAGAAGCAAGAAAGAGATCCTAGTTTGGTCAGACTAAAGGAGTCAGTTAAGGACCAAAAGGTAGAAGTTTTCTTCCAAGGGGGAGATGGTGTGTTGAGATTGCAGGGTAGATTGTGTGTTCCGTGTGTTGATGATCTGAGGAAGAGAATTATGGCTGAAGCACATGGCGCGCGGTAGTCCATTCATCTCAGCACTACCAAGATGTACCGTGACTTGTGGGAAATCTATTGTGGAATGGTATGAAGAAGGATATAGATAGGTTTGTAGCAAAGTGTGCAACATGACAACAGGTTAAGGTAGAGCACCAAAGATCTGGTGGTGTGATGTAAGAGTTTGGTATACCCACTTGGAAGTGGGAGGTGGTGAATATAGACTTCGTGGCTGGGTTACCACTTTTGCGTCGTCATCATGATTCTATTTGGGTTATTGTGGATAGGCTGACCAAGTTCTCGCATTTCTTGCCTGTGCACACATCTTATACAGCTGAGGATTATGCTGGATTATATATCCGGAGTTAGTCAGGCTGCATGGAGTTTCCTCATCCATTATTTTGGATAGCAGGGTCTTGGTACGGAAGTTCTTTTGAGTTTCACTTTTCATCCGCAGATAGATGGTTCGGCTGAGAGGACCATTCAGAACCTAGAAGATATGTTGAGGGCATGTGCTCTTGATTTCAAAGGTAGTTGGGATAAGCCTTTGCCATTGATAGAATTTGCCTATAATAATAGTTATCATGCTAGCATCAGGATGGATCTATTTGAGGCCTTGTATGGTAGGAGATGTAGATCACCCGTAGGTTGGTTTAAAGTGGGAGAAGCTACCGTGATTGGGCCTTCTGCAGTGTTTGAAGCTATGGAGAAAGTTAAGATGATTAGAGAAAGGTTGAAGACAGCTCAGAGTCGTCAAAAGTCTTATGCCGATGTGAGGAGAAGAGATCTTGAGTTTGAGGTGGGTGATTTCGTATACTTGAAGATTTCACCCATGAAAGGGGTGAAGAGGTTTGATAAAAAGGGAAAGCTTAGTCCCCGTTATGTTGTCCCGTATAGAGTCTTGATCCGTGATGGTAAAGTAGCCTATAAGGTTGAGTTGCCCGCAGAGTTGTCAGTTGTTCATCCTGTTTTTTATGTCTCTGTGCTTATAAAGCATATTGGTGATTTTGTTGTAGTAGATCCCTTAGAAAGTGTTGATATTTAGAAAAGTCTTTCATTCGATGAGATTCCTGTTGAGATCCTAGATTTTCAGATCCGTAGACTGAGGGACAAAGAAGTCCCTTAGTCAAAGTTTTGTGGGTGCTACTTGGGAGGAAGAAGCAGACATGCGAGCCAAGTACCCGCACCTCTTTTTTGCGAGTTCAGATCAATCTGAAGGAATTATTCTTCCTTAATTCAACCCTTCTAATCTAAAGTTCATCTCTATATATCTATTATTGCATGAGTTCTTGCAATTTCCGAGGCATTCGAGAGTTTAGAGAGATTTTGCCCTGTTTAGCAAAAAAAAAAAAAATTCTTCAGCTATGTGTACTCTATTTTTTCTGTGTTCCTAGTCTAACTAGCGACATTTGAGGATGGATTTTTTCAATGGGGAGATATTGCAAGACCCTGAAAAGTTCCCTCATATTCCGAGCCTTAGAGCGTGTCAAGTGAAGTGTAATTTTTGCCCTAAAAGATTGAGAAGATACTTCCCAAGTGATTGGTGTTTAAATCATATAGAATTTTATTAAATTTTACATTTTTCCATCTAGATAATGGAATTAGCTTTCCAACGATACCAATTTCGTCCAAATCCGGTATCGAGGTGAGAAGTTATGGTCGTTTTACTGAGAGTTGTCGGAACTGCCTCAGGTGTGATGGACAATCCGACGGACCGTCGAGTCTGCGATGGACCGTCGCTCGGCCCATCGCAACAAAGGCAGTAACTCTCTTTTCTAGCCCAAATTAGATAGACAAAATGACAGACCGTCAAGGATGCGACAAACCGTCGCTGGGACCGTCGCGCTCAGGCAGTGTGGCCTAATCCTGACCAACGTGCAATGGACGATCTGATAGACCGTCGGGTATGTGATGGACCATCGCTGAGACCGTCGTATCAAGGCAGTGTGTTCATTTTTTGTCCAACGTACGACAGACGATCCAAAGGACTGTCTGACTTGCAACGGACCGTCGCTTCGACCGTCGCAGCGCCGTTTAGTATTTTTAACTCATTTTAACAAGGGGATTTTCGGTCTTTCCACTCTTTTATCAACCAGATATATTCCAAGCAAAGCAAATGGCTTCATTCATCATCCAAAACACAAGAGAGCTAGGGTTTCTCCCTCAAGATCAAATCAAAAACCCTTCTCCAAGAAATCCAAGAACTCACCATGGATTCTACAAATTGAATTGAGATTTGAGTTCCCCAAGTTCAAAGGTTGCAAGAACTCTCTCTCAAGAATAAGAAGAAGAGTTTAGATCAAGTTCGTTCATCCAATTTCATAATCTAAGGTATGTGGTGTTTTGAACAAGGGTAATCCTTTCAGCCTTATGCCCAAAGGCCTATTTAAACTATGATTTTCTGAAATCTATGAGATTTTACATGAATTTGAATTAGGGTTTTTCACCCATTATTATTGATTGCAATATTTTTTCTGTTTTTCATGAATTGAGAGTCTAATGGAATGATTTTCACATGTTTTCTTGAGAAATTGCAGCTGGGTCTATACCCCATGATTTTAATCCTTGAGAAATTAATAGTTGAAATGTATGAGATATTGAAGTATATGAGTATGTTGAGATTTTGAAACAAATTGCTGAAATTTCCAGCTTTCTACATGAGTTATGAATCTATATGCTATCTATTATGCTTTTGATGAGTTTTAACTTGAGATTTAATTATGGGTTATTGAGCCCTACTTGAGATTTGCAATTTTATGAACTCTTATGTTATAAGAACCTATGATTTGAGTATTCTAAGAATATTGAAAAGTGTTTTGACCTAATGGTCATGGAGTTTTGAAATCCACTTCACTACATGAGATTACAAATTTGATTATTGGGCTCTTGATGAACTATGAGATTATTTTAAAGTGTATTTCCATGAGATGAGCAAGTTAAACTAAAGGGAGTAGTATTTAGCACCGAGTTGGGTAAGTTACTACGGTTTCTTACCCTAGAACTACGTCCCATCGTAGGTTTGAGAATTCAGGCCTAAGGCCAAGATATTGCGCCCGAGGCCGAGATAAGTGATCACTGAATTGAGGTTATACTCCCTGGAAAGAGTATGACTCTCCTCCGCAACGCGGGGTCTCTTCCTTAGGAGGATAAAACATTGGACTCCATGTAGCTCACATAGTTTATGTCGGTTAAGAGAACCTCCCTTTATACAAGTTATTTTCCTAATAGTTAAGTTGCATATTTGCTCCCTAAGACTAAAGTATTTTCCCTTGATATAAGTATTTTTTCCCTATAGCTTGAAACAAGATATTTTCCTAAAGTGAATGAAATGCCTTCAAGTATGTTTCAAAGTTATATGATTCCAAATTCCAAGTACTTGAGTTCAAAAGAGTTATGAGTTCTTGAGCATTAAAGAAGTTTTACTCTCCGTGAGACATATGAATGAGTTAAAATTATTATTTAAAGTTTCCTTTAGCCTATGCGTAATGACAATAAGAGAAGAGTACTGATTTCAAAGTTAAACTATGATGACTCACGATATTTTTGTTACATGCTCCATTCTACATGATTCATGAGCTTTACATTTTATACTTTTATGAGCCATGTGAGTCATTACTTATTGCATGCATGATTTGATTCAAAAGTATTGATGTTGTTTTATATAAATGCATGCACCCCCACATACTCAGTACATTCCCAAGTGTTGATCCACATATACGTCTATGTGATATATTGTCTTATAATGTAAGTTTAGGTTCTCAGTCCCAGCCTCGTTAGTGACTTCCGAGTATCTCTGTCTATATTTCCACAGTGGTGAGTCCTCATGGTTTGAGTACCTATCTTCTAAAATTTCCACATTTGAGAGACTATGTTTTTACTTTTAGTTCATTTTGAGTCAGTTGGGGACTTATCCCAACGACTCTCTAGTTCATGGATTAGTAGAGGCTTTGTCAGACTAGTTATCAGATTGTGATTGTGTTCAGAATTCCTGTATTATGGTCGTTTGGATCGAGTATTTTCTCCGTATCTCAGTTCATATGATATGACTAAGCTAGTGTTTGAATTATTTCATCTTTAAATGAGTATTATTAGTAGAAACAGTCTCAAAGGGTTAGCTTGGGGCTACTTGTAGACTTAAGCACCGTGTGATGTCCCGGGAGGTGATTTCGGATCATTTCATATATCTAATGGAAGAGATGGTGGTGGTAGCTGTTCATTACTAGAAAAAGCACCTACTGCTATCTCTACGTGTCTTTACCTTTCAATAACTGTAGAATCTATCGAATAATGTATGGCCTTTTTAAAGGCTTGGTCATATAGCATGTTGGGGTCCTACAGATCCCTCAAGTGTCCTCTCTTGTCCACAACCACTGGGACCTCCTCCTCATCCTCCGCAAATAAATCAAAATGTTTGGGTCTACGCGGAGGTGATGTCTGAACAACTAGGGGTATTACTAAAGGATGGACCATCATATGGCTCTCTGTGAGAGTGCATACCTATGCTCGCAAAGTGTCTACTTCCTCCCTAATATGACCTAGATTTAGTGTCTCAATCTCTACAAATGAGGTAGCAACATATTTTTAAAAAATATTGATACGTGCTTGTAAATCAACACATAACTCTAACATAGAAGCTCTATGTGTGGAATCCCATCTAGCCTCTTCTATCTCTAGTATAATCCATACCTACAACCGGATGTTCCTATATAGATTAGCCACCTTAGTATCAATAGCACATAACCACTCATCAGTGACTCTATAACTCTCTACTAGGCTCTGCAAAAACTCACGAGATACTAGAGTATACCTGTAGCAGAAGCTATAGTGGACTGGCAAGGGGGCAATGACGAAGTACCCACCAGCTTTGAACTAGAAGCTGGGGCTGATGAAGAAGTGGCTGGTGTCCCCTCACCCTGAGTATTCAAATTTAGGGCCTCCCTTTTTCCCCCATCTCAAGATCAATACTAACTCCCACATCACCTCCAGGCATATCGCTAGGATATGTGGAAACTATAGGGCCCTCAGACTGGACCCAAGGTACTGCGGTAGGCTCACTATGTCTCGTGGAAAGGGTCGAGTATGTCAAATCCTTCATTGTCTTTGTCTGTGCAGTGGCCATCACAAGTACTCTCTCATTGACTCCCTATATCTTTGGTATGCCTTCCTCATCACACAATCTCTGAATAAGGCACCAGAACAGAAAATTCATTACCTCCCCAAAAGATTTATCATGGATCTCATATCGGAGGATGGCTGCAAAATCAATCCCATACCCGACCATCATATTAGCAATTAGGGAGGCTCCCTCCCAAGTTAATACATTGTCTGAAGCAGTCGAGAAAAGTTGAAAACTTATGATCAACCATCAGAACTTAGCAACAAATGTCAATGAATCCTTCTTTATCACACCATGTCCCTCGATCCACGGGGTCTCATTACCCAGGGTGAAATTTAACAACCTATCCACTTAGCCATCTCAAATCTCTCATGTTTATGCTCCACTTCCAGCATGAAATGTCCATTTCATGTGACTCTCAATCTTTAGTCACACTCTATTGTGGATGTGGGAGAGATATAGTCCTGATAAAAAATAACCCAGCGGATAGTCTCTGCTAAAAGATTAACCCGGACCCCTCTCACAAGGTTTTTCTCAAGATATGGCTACTCTAAATATCTCATTAGGCCTAAAAATCTGTGCAAAGAAATAACTATTGTGGAATGATATGATGCATAGATTGTAAGAACTTAGTTGTCTAGTCATCCACTCCAACTGATAACAATCAAAGAAAGCCTGCAACTGTGGTACTCTACTCAGTACAGATAAATCAATCTTGTGCTTCTAAAAAATAATCTTCTTAGGCCTGCCGGTCTCTGAGATATGACTGTATATATCATATAACATACATATTCCCTCCATACACCACCTCGGTTTATCCTTATCAATGCGTGCTTCTGAGGCATGTGTGAGGGCGGCGGAACTCTGTCTCTATTATGCTGGTGCCTCTTCTTATGGAATGGGCACCATATGGGAATCCTACTCTATACCCTCCTCAAACTGGGGTGCTCTTGATGATTGTGTATAAGTTGTCGTACCCTCCTCAAAATGGGGTGCTCTTGATGATTATGTATAAGTTGTCGTACCCTTCTCAAACTTGTGTACCATTGATGACTCATCCTACTCTGTAGCCTCGGATAAATCCTGGGACCCCTATAACTTATTTAAAATCCCAACCAGTCTAATGTACACACATATATCAAGAATCATGATTTTCAATGCAATCTAACATTCCCAACATTTGGTATCCTCTACTTGTTCAAGTTTAACTTTTGTTCTGGGCCTAACCTTAGAATTTAATTCGAAACAAATCCCTACAATAAGATTTTAGGCTACTTCAAGGCTTTTATACACAAGCATGATTGTTTCTATATATTTTTCATGGACATACACCTATCAACTTGTTTTTTAATAATTAAATCAAGATATAACTATGAGAATCAGAGAAAGTTACATTTTCTTTGAGAATCCGGAAGAGAACAATGAAGAAATAGAGCAAAACCCAAATTTGAACTTGTTTTTAGTATGTTATGACAATTTGGTACCTCAATTAAGTTTCAATTTGGCTTTTTTCTAAGTGTGGGAATAGTTTAGTCTTTGAGAGGAAAGTTTGAATTTCAAGAGAAAAGTGAGATTTTGAGGATTAAAATGGGTTAGAATAAGGAAAAATATGTTTAAATAGTGAGGAGGGCCAAATTAGGTCTTAAATAAGCATTAGTGAGCCCAAAATTTTAATTGGAATTTGGACCTACAAACGAGCAACTTGCGGCTAGCCTATGGGCGCATGTCCCACATGCGGTCTCCATATGCTAGGTATATGTGGTCCTGATTTTTTGGCCCAACTTCTTGCTTCCCAAACTTTGCATTTTAATGTTTACCCATAAGCTTATGGTTCTATAACTTGAATTTACAATTTTGAAAGCTTGATTTTGTGCCAAATCCACAACCATTCTCATCCTTAAAATTTTATCTTTTCGATTACCATTCACATTACCTAGCCCAAGTGGGACTTGTGACCCTGATGAGTTGTACATATGGTCCCCTTACCTTTAAGTTTATGAATTTAGCACTCTTACCATATTCTGGGTAAGTCCATAATCTATAAACCTAAAAAATCAAAACAAACAAAAGTGAACACAACAATATTGGGTTGCCTCCCACCCAGTGCTTGATTTAACATCGCGGCATGATGAGGTTACCTTGATTACTTATCATTCACAAGATACCCATATGAATACGCTCTTAGGTCATCAATATAGTCTATCACCAACACCACCCTCATGTCGGTCTGCTGCTTTGCTATTTTTTAGATGTTGAACGTGGCCTCCTCACCGTCTCTGAACTTTAGATCTCCCATATCCATGTCAACTATCGCTTTACCTTTGGTGATAAATTATCTCGTAAATTTTATGGGAATCTCATTGTCAAACTACTATCCAGAATGACAAAGTCAGCCAAAAATATGAAGTTATCAACTCTCATAATCATATCAAAAGAGATGCCTACAGGTTTCTTCACAGTGTGGTCAACCATCAACAATCGCATTGTAGTCAGTTCAGGAGGGATCAATCCTAATTGCTTGAATACATCCAATGATATCAAATTTGTGTTATCTCCTAAGTCATATAATGCTTTGGAGAACTGAGATGACCCAAAAGTGCCTGGTATAGTGAATGCTCCAAGATGACCCTTTTTCTAGGATAAAGATCTAGTCGTGACTGCAATACAGTGATTCAACCCGTCAACATCCTCAATTGTAGCCCTTTTCTTCTTTGTAACTAATTTCTTCATAAACCTGACATATACAGGTATCTTCTCCAATGCCTCAAGAAGAGGTATGTTCACGCTCAATTCTTTTAGCATCTCAATAAATCACTTAAAACTTACCTTTCTCTCTCTTGTGCTTCAATTTCTAAGGAAAAAGTGGGGGAGGTCTTGAAATTTATCTTATTTCTAACTCAATGACTGAACCCTTACCTTTGTCCTCACCAACTTTACCGTTACCACCTGTTGCCTTTTCAGGCTTTGGAATATGTATCTCAGATGTGTCATCAACTTTATGCCTTAGCACTTTCGCAGCAGGTAATGGCGGATCCGCAGTAATGATACCACTCCTTGTGGTAATGGCAAGAACATGACCGTCGTATTTTAGATTTTGCACAGTGATGCTTGGAAGGGTACCTGATTTCCTCTGGTTCAGTGTTCCTGACATTTTCCCGAATTATTATTCCTACTGCTTGATAGCAGTAGCATAAGATTAAACTTCTAGGTCAACCCCAAAATGTCATCCTTGACTTCTTAAGTCTGTTCTTCTAATTTTCTTGACCCTTTACCATCTTAGTCAGCATCTCTTCCATTCTTGATTTTGCATCTCGTCTGCTAGGAGGAATGTACCTATATCATTTCTCTCTATATTCATCTTTCATTCTTCAGTCTTTATGTCGCTCCCTACTGCGGTCTTTGTATCTTTCATAATAGTTCCAACCTTGGATTTCTTCCCCTTGGGCTCGAAAACCTACCAACTAATGATCTAGATAATTTGCTTCCTCCTCTAACTCTGGCTCATAAGCTTTGGAAGCTGAACCCTGTGCTCTTACTATGTTCACTTTCCCAAAACTTTTTATTGCAAACTGCTTTTCTAGTAACCCAAGATCAGTTCTTAGCATCGCAATTTCATATGGTACTAAATGATTAGCTACTTTATGGTAATAGAAGGCACCAACGGCATATGTGCCAGATCCTTTCTCATCCTTTCGAGTTTTCCACTCTCAATTAGTGAGCGAGATCTAATCTAGAATATCCAAAGCTATCTCCCAACGTAGTCTCATAAAGGTACCTCCAGAGATGGTGTTTTCCATGGCTCTAGAACTGATGGTCAGGGCTCTGTTGAATATCTCCAATAAGTTTGTCCCTCAAATTCGATGATTAGGCACCTTACTCAGCTTCTTCTTAAACTTGAACCAAGCCTCATACATAGACTCTAACTGCAGTTGCCTAAAGTTACAAATCTCATCCTTAAATTGCAACATCCTAGATAGAATAAAGAACCTTTTACAAAATTTCCTTCACAACTCGTTCCATGTAGTGATAGATCCCCTTGGCAGTTCGCCTAGACATAAAGATGCTTATCCTATAATTGAGATGGGGAATAGCCTCAGTCTAAGCGCCTCCTGATTTACGCCTGGATTGGTATACAAACTGCAGGTCCCAATGAAATGTGAAAGGTGCATGTTTGCATCATTTGTAGAAAACCCGCAAATACACCCTTCAGATTTAAGAGCTGAATAATTACGCTTGATATGTCAAACTTAATATCTGGGGTAAAACAGAATGAATAATGGCTCCAATCTCTGCAGGTTTAACGTACCGCAGATCGTCTCCATCATTCTTATATTAATGCAAATATTGGTATGTTGGGATTACTTGAGAACGACCACCTCTAGATCTATTCTGATTTCCACTTGAGTGTTGCTCGACGGTCAACTTCCAACCTTGTCATGACCCAAGGGTGCCCTCTAGTCGCGACAACAGTGCTTACGATCATAAGTGACCACAAGCTAACCCGTGAGTTGGTACCTGTTGTGAGCACTGAATGAAATTACACTAATATAACATATGCAGAAAATAAGCTAATAAAAATACTGTTAAAATAGATACTGAAATATAAAGAAAAACATGTCTGAAATATCTGATAACAACTGATAATACCAAAATGACTGACTAATTGTCTAACAAAGTATCCGAAAGACTCTAAACTGACTATGGAGTTGATGGGACAGACCCCCAACTAACTCCAACTGACTGATACAAATACTAAAGTAACTGAGGTAAGCAAATAATGTCCATGATGGATGTGGACTCATCACTATTGTTGCTGAGTGCGCTGAGCTACCTAAGAGTGGCTGGGAAACTGAACGTCTGAAACTATGTTATAAGACAACATAGCGAAAATACAAGTATTCTATCAATGCTTTAAATATACTGGTACGTGAGATAAGGAATGACTGAAATGCATAAGATAATTGAGTATAAAATGCATGAACATGAAAAAATTTGAGAATGCAAGACTAAGTATACATGTGTTACTGAGATAATCTGTAATTTGAAAGACTAAAATCTATAACTCTATACTGAAAATATTTACACTTGGCCAAGAAAACCTGAACTAAAATACACTCATTTTTTTACTGAGACTATGGGAGGTATCATATGACCAACATGCCCCAATCTGAGAAAATTGGGGTCCAACCTGAAACCCCACTTGGAAGGGTGTCAGTACTGTGCCACAAGTACTAACATTGGCTGTGTGGATCCACTAATCTAATGTGCTAAAGGACCAGGTTGCATAAGATTTCTGACGGCTTTGGGTTGCCTTCAACCTCTCCCAAAATAACTGAACTATCTTCATCACCTAAAATAATGAATCTGGCCCTATCATTGTAGCCTCACCTATTTCAAACCAACTACCTTCAAAGTCAATAACACTGGTTCTCAATATTTCCTCTAAAGTCTAAATTTTCCTCTCTGCCTGATCATTTGTCTGAGGAAGGAAAACTATACTGAGATAAACTTGGGTACCAAGAACCTTTTAAAAAGCCTTCCAAAAGTGAGAGGTAAGCTGAGTACTCATATCTAATATGATAGACAACGAAACCCCATGAAATTTAACTAACTCTCTAAAATAGAGTCTAGCATAATCCTCAACCAAATAATACGTATGAACCGACAAAAAGTGAGCTGACTTGGTCATTCTATCCACAATGGCCCTAATCGAATCATGTTGACGACGCGTATGAGGCAACCCTATCACAAAATACATGTTCACCACTTCCCACTTCTAAGTGGAGATGCTAAACTCCTGCAATGCACCACTAGGCCTTTGGTGCTCAACCTTAACCTGCTGACAATTTAGGCACTTAGCCACAAACTTTGCAATATCTTTCTTCATACCATTCCACCAATAAAATTCTCGCAAATCACTGTATATCTTAGTAGATCCTGAATGGATTGAGTATCATGCTCCATGTGCTTCTACAAGTATTTTCTATATCAAATCAACACATGAAACAAAGAAACTACCCTAACAACGAATCACACTATCTCCCCCTTGGGAGAAAACCTATACTTTCTGATCTCTAACTGCCTTATTCAACTTAATCAAACTAGGATACCTATCTTGCTTTTCTTTCAGTTCTGCAACCAATGAAGATTCCAAATCATTCTGAACCCATATACTTCCTTCGGGTGAATCGACCAACTGAACACCGAATCTAGCAAGCTGATAAACCTCCTAAACTAAGTTCTTCTTATCCTCCTTTACATGAGCAACACTACCCATAGAAAACCTGCTAAGGGCATCCACCAATACATTGTCCTTGCTCGGATGATACAACACACTCATATCATAATATTTTAACAACTCATGCCACCTTCTTTATGATAATTCAGATCTTTCTATGTGAATACGTACTATAAACTCTAATGGTTAGTGAACATATAAACATGAACCATCAAAATTTTTAAGGCGAAAACAACTATTGCCAACTTAAGATCATGGGCAGGATAATTCTTTTCATGGGGTTTAAGTTGTCTAGAGGCGTAGGTTATGGCCTTGTCTCATTGCATCAAAACATAACCAAGACCAACTCTGTAAGTTTCATAATAAACTACAAACCCATCTATGCCATCTGGAAAAGTCAAAATTGGAGATAATGTGAGTCGAGTCTTCAACTCCTGAAAACTCTTCTCGCAAGAATCTGACAACTAAAATTTGACTTACTTCTGAGTCAATCGAGACATGGGGGAAATAATAGAAGAAAACCCTTTAATAAACCATCTATAATAGCTATCTAAACTTAAGAAACTCAGAATATATGATGGAGAGATGGGTCTAGGCCAGTTTCTCACTACTTCAGTCTTTTAAGGGTCAACTCTAATGCCATCGATGGAAATAATATAGCCCAAGAAAGATACTGATCTTAGCCAAAATTCGTACTTACTGAACTTGGTGAAAAACTAAAGAACTCTAAGGGTCTGCAACATAATTCTTAGATGGTGTGCATGATCATTATCACAATGAGAATAGACAAGGATATCATTAATAATGACTATGACGAACATGTCTAAGAACTGTTTGAACACCGTTTTCATCAAGTCCATGAAAGATACAAGGGCATTCGTTAGTCAAAAAGACATAATTAGGAATTCAAAGTGACCATACCGGGTTCTAAGAGATATATTCAGAATGTCACATTCTTTGACTCTAAGCTGATGATAATAGGATCTGGGTCTATCTTAGAGAAATAACTGACACCCTAAAGTTGGTCAAGTAAGTAATCAATTCTGGGAAGCGGATACAAATTCTTGATGTTGACTTTGTTCAACTGACAGTAGTCGATGCACATTTTAAGAGAACTATCTTTCTTTCGCAGAAAAAAGACTGGAGCATCCCATAGAGAAACACTGGGCCTGATAAAACCCTTATCTAAGAGAACTTTTAACTGTTCTTTTAATTCCCTAAGCTCAGCTGGAGTCATCCTGTGGGGGGAATAAAAATAGGTTGGGTATCATGAAGGAGATCTACTCTAAAGTCAATTTCCCTTTCGGAAGGAACGTTGGGGAGATCTTCAGGGAACTTATTTGGAAATTCCCTTGCTACTGAAACTGACTCGAGACTCAGGGTCTCAGAGATAAAGTCTTTGACTCAAACGAAATGGTAAACACATACTTTAGATATCGTCTTTCTTGCTTTAAGATGAGAAATAATCTAACCCCTCACTACAGTAATAACCCTCCATTCAATCACCGATTTATTGGGAAACTAAAATTGAATGACTCTATTTCTACAGTCAACTGAGGAATAGCATGAGTGGAACCAATCCATGTCGAGAATGACATCAAAATCAGTCATCTCTAACTTTACAAGATCAACTGAAGTGACTTTCTGAGATACCGTGACCGGGTAATTTTTGTATACCTATCTAGCTATGATAGATTTACCCACTGGGGTAGACACTGAGAAAGGTTCTGCTAAAGATTTAGGGATAAAATTGACTGATATATAAGGAGTCACAAAAGAAAGTGAAGATTCGGGGTCTAATAAAACATACACATGAAGGTGAAAGACTTGTAATGTACCCGTAACCACATCAGGAAAACTCTCCTGATCATGTCGAGTCTGGAGAAAAAATAGTTTGTTATGGCATTTCCCACTAGTGGTACTAGAAGTATCACCCTACTGAGTCGGGCAACCTACTGTAGCTGCTGAAGAAGTAGTCTGGCCCTGCTGGCAATCATTTTTGCCCCTCTGCGCAACCACCATACACTCTCGAATCCTGTAGCCTAGCTTGCCAAATCTAAAACACACATCACTACCAGCCTTACACATACCCTGATGATTCCTACCACACTTCCCGTAGAGTGGTTTAGTACGACCACTGTTCACACTACCCTAGGACTTAGTGCTTGGCGTCTTATCCCGACTGTCTTGACTGAACTTCGGCACTAGTCCACTAGCTGAAAATGGAGCTAGGGCTAAAAATTTCTGACAAAATTAAGAATGGTTACCACCTTCTGACCTTAGCTGAGAAAAGTTACAACTACCTATTCTGGCCCTGTTATTCTCTCTCTCTCTCCTTAAGCTTCTGCTCCTCAATCTACTAAGTATGAACCATGAGTCTAGATAGGTCCATCTCCTTAATCAGCATGGCAGTCCGACACTCCTTAACCATAGTATCAGCTACACCAGACACAAACTTACTCATTCTAGACCTATTATCAATCACCATAAAAAGAGCATACCTCGCCAACTGAATGAACTTAAGTGACTACTGCTTCACGCTCATATTACCCTACTTCAAATTGATGAACTCCTGCACCTTATCTTCCCTCAACTATAAGGGAAACAACTTGTCTAGAAAAGTTATAGGATACTCCTCCCACTCTACAATCCCTACCTCAACACCTCAGTCCTCATTTCACTACTTAAACTAGGTAAGAGCTATATCCTACTATTGATACGCAACCAACTCTTCACTCTCACTTGAAGTGACACCTATAATATCAGTCACCTTCTGCACCATATCTATAAACTCTTGCAGATCCTCCTCATACTTGGATCCCAAAAATAGAAGGGGGATTCATCAGAGTGAAATCCTCAATCCTAACTGCATCCATATTTTCCACTAGATTGGCTGGGGAAACAGCTTATTGGTTGTTTTGATAATCTACTAAATAGGTTAAGATAGAGAAAACAACTTGAAATCTAGTAAGGGAGACATGATCATTCAGGGGATCTTTCTGAATAGGTGAGGGTGCAGGCTGATCCCCATTTCTTCTTTCGTTGTTTCTTCTGAGAGGTATTGTCTGTAAATGGAATCAAGGATGAGTTCTAAAAGAGATATTAAATAGAGCTTATTCTCTTTCACATGATATAAAGACTGAAATAAAGGAAACTTTTCTAAAATATCTCGTAGTCTCTTTCCTATAAGTGTGGTACGCTTCACACCCATGCACAAGACTCTACTGACCATGGATTTCAAACTCCCTAGGACACTTTAAAACCTTAGGCTCTGATACCAAGTTTTATAATGACCCGAGGCTACCCCTAGTCGCGACAACGGTGTTTATAGTCACAAGTGACCATAAGCTAACCCATGTGTTGTACCTGTTATGAGCACTGAATGAAATTGCACTAATATACCATATGCAGAAGATAAGCTGATAAAAATATGATAAAATTGGATACTGAAATATGAATCAAAACATGTCTGGAATATCTAATAACAACATCTAATACCAAAATGACTAACTGACTGTCTAACTAAGTGTCTGAAAGCCTCTAAAATAACTATGGAGTTGATGGGATAGACCCCCAACTAACTCTAACTGACTGAACATATAAAAATATTGAAGTAAGTAAATAATTTCCTCGATGGATGAGGACTCACCACTATTATTGTTGACTGTGCTGAGCAGTCTAAGTGCGGTCGATAAACTGAATGTCCAAACCTATGTTATAAGACAACATAGCACAAAGAGATGTATGAGATCAGTACTTTGAATGTACTGGTACATGAGATAAGGAATAACTAAAATTCCTAAGGTAACTGAGCATAAAATGTATGAACATATAAAAATCTGAGAATGCAAAACCAAGTATAAATGTGTTACTAAGATAATCTGTAATCTAAAAGACTAAAATCTGTATAATTGAATACTAAAAATCTGTACACTTGGTCAAGCAAACCTAAACTAAAATACACTATTTTTTGTACTAAGACTATAGGAGGTATGATGTAACCTACAACCAGAGCTAATTGGGGTCTAACCTGTAACCCAGTTGGAGGGGTGTCAGTGTCGTGCCAGGGTACTAATAATAGGTGTGTGGATCCACTAATCTGATGTCCTAAAAGACCAGGGTCTCAAGCCTAAACTGATGGATGACCCCTGAGAGAAAGTAAAGCCTACACTAACGGGTTACCCCTCATATCCTATGTTGGATATGTAGTTCTAGAATACAAGGTCTTCTACTAATGACTCTACCTAACTTACGGGGAAGTCTCTATCCCTACACTTACTCGGTGCTAAATCCTACTCCCAAATGAACTGACATCATTACAGAAATGAACTATGTTTACCTGAACATTATTGCTGATAACTGATAGTGCTCATCATGATCATAAATATCTGAGTAAATAACAAGACTCATGGTTTCACTGAATTATTACTTGAAAATTTGAAATTATGTAAAACAAGTTGGTATCAGGTGTTCATAATTCTCCAGAACTGAATGACCATAAATTACGATAATAAGTTTTTAACACGATAGTATGGGATCATGGTTCAAACCCAAAAGCATAGATACTTCATTAAACATGTGAAAATCATGAACTTGAACATGAGAATGTCTTAAACATAAGGAAATAATATGCTTTCAGGGATAAATTTAGAAATTAGGGGTTTAAAATGAAATTCACTTGAACGTTACATGGGAATTGCAACACTCAAAACAAGATATGACTCATTCCACTTGAAAAAATAACTTTTAATTGGATTAATAAGAGATTCATGGATTTATTTCATCTTGAACAAGTGTAAACTCATAAATTAAACCAAAAGAGGGTTTTTGGGCTCCATAGGTAAAAGGGACCCATCGATGAACATCACACGTATCTCAGTAGATGAATTCTTAAAGATTCCTTGAAGATTTCTTGAACTTGAAGCTTGAATTCCTTGATTTCATGGTTTGGGGTTTGGAATTTGTTCTTGGGGAAAGAGAGGGTTTTCTTATGAGCAATTTCTGAATAAAAAAGTAAATAATACCCCTTGGATGCCCCAATTTTGTGTTATGGACAAATTAGGTGAAGGGAAATAATCCAAACATCCTTAAAATGCCAAGAACAAAGGCTGGATGGAATAGGAAGGGGGCGATGTAGGCTTTGGAGCGACTTTCTAAGCTAGGCGGCACTTGCCTTACCCCGATAAATTAAAGGAAGAGGCGTCCGCTTTACCCTAGTGGACTGAAGGGGGAAGCACACACTTATCCCAGTGGTGATACTGGTTTGGTTTTCCAAACACTCCCCTACGCTCTTTCAAAAATTTCAAAACTCACCTGAGACATACTTTGAACAACCTCGATCATGAATCAACCCAAAATTGATGTCCTGAGGTCGGGAAGGTTAAAAATAACATCATCAAAGTTTAAGGGTCTTCAAAATGACTAAGTCCTCAACACTTAGTGAAAATTCAAAGTCTTGGACCCCTTAACATGCAACTATAAGCTAAATCGAGCTAAGAATAATATAGGGTATTACAAGCCTATGCACATCTAACTCTACCTCCAAAGCTATTCATTGAACATCTTATTCACTAATCTAATTACCATCTTATGCTAATAGATTCTTAGTTTGCTGGTCAACAATGTCCCAAACTCCTTCAAGAGGAGGGGGAGGCAAATCATCACAAACCCCTTCAAGAATATCATGTTTTTTCAGTTCGGTCATCCTAATAGGTGTTTGTAGGATCCTTTCAAGATTCAGATTCACTGGGAGTAAGGGATTTTCTCTACTTCATATGCTAGGCATATACTGACGTATACCCAACTATTAACAAAAGCATAATAACATAAAAACTGTAATAACCTTGATTCATAATTCAACATCGTAATCCCCAACAATAGTGCCAAATTTTGATAATGCCCAAGATACACCTTCAATCTAAAGATTATGCAGTCTCTCTTAAATACAGTAACCCAACAAAGGTTGGTGTCAAATCTCAAAGAAATATGTGGAATTGCGGTTTTCAGCTGTTGTAATCAACGAAAAAATTGGAAAAGTAAATGGGGGGTTTGTAATATCAATATCAAATAGGTAATGAATATTAACTTTGGTTGTAATCAGTTGGTATTAAACACTAGGATTATGTTCCCTTTGGCTTCTCAACTCTGTAGGCTTATCTTGCTTTATTGAACCAACCCGATGTCTTGCATGCAGAATTTGATAAGTTATGTAGCATCAATCATGTTTTGGACTAACTGACATATTTCACCCTTTATCTTTTGAGTCTCAGGATGTTTCCTTACTAACCCTTATCCTAGATCCCAGCTAACTATTACCTTATGAATCTCTAGTTATGAGATGACAACTAACCATCTTACTTAGATAATATCTAGTAGCGTGGATCGATAGTTAAACTTCAAATTACTATTGTAATTATATTTTCCTAGTCACTGTAACAAGAAATAATCTAGGTGGGATCCTAATATTTGCAAATGCTAGGAGAACTATTAAAGTAAAGATATTACAATGCATGCATGGGTATCGGTTTAGAATAATGTATCACTTCCCCTATTTTGTTAATCCACCCGGATTTCCATCACCCTAGCTAAGGGTTTTTAGCCGCTCATGTTTGTGGAAGAATCAATAACATTGATAATTGAAATCATAAGATGTAATCTCAATAATCACAACAGAAAACCCAAAACATTAACTAAATTAATCAACCAATATCAATACAAGAGAATTCCAAGACAAAAATTGGATCTTAGAATCAAAATATCTTTGTAAGTATAAAGAGTTCATAAATTCTAGTAAAAACACATAAGGGGTATTTATAGTACATAAGGAAACCCAAAAATCAAAGCCCGGATAAAAAAGGACAAAAAAGGGTCGGTGGCTACTTACCTGTGTTTATATGTGTCCTAACCTTGGGAGCATGTGCCACATGCGGCCTGACCTTGGGTGCATGTATACATGGGTATGTGCTAGAAAATTTTCTTACACCTTCTACTCTCTGTACTTTGGACTTCTGGCACTTACCTTACCCGCATGTGGTACAAATGTGCTATATGCAGTCCACATTTTGTCATAGGTAAGTGCTGAAAGTTTGTTTTTGGCAGCTTCACCCTCTAGATCTTCAATTTTGGTACTTACCTTAGTCTTGTACAGACTACATTTTCTAAATATTGTCTATATATGCTACATGTGGTCTATATTTTCTACATATGGTCAACATATAGACATAGGTAAGTGTCAGGCCTTCCAACACTTGTGACCAAGCTTCCAAGATTAGAGATTCAACACATGCTTTGATCATGTACGTTCAAAAGTGTCATGAACACCCAATAATGATCAAGTAAGTAGCCAAGAACTCCATTTTTTCATTTTTTTCTTAAACTTTGCATCAAAAACATAGTTTCCTGCAAAACATACCCAAAACACATCATATCTAACAAAACAACCTAAGAAACTATAATATTTTCATAGTTTTAAGCATCGAAAGTGCAATATTTCTATAGCATATCAACACCAAGTAGTAAATAACTTAATATAAGACTCCTGGGTTAATGGTTGAGTTTTATTTGCATATTATTTTAATTTGGACTCAAAGGATATTGTGTAGCTCACCGTGAAGGTATAGTCCAAGGAAAAATAACACATTGTGTGCTTCGTTCACACATTATAGTTTGGGATGGATAGAGCCTATGTGTCTTTGTCTTTTTCTTTGGATTCCTCAGTTCATTCAGATAACACGCAATAGGGCCCTTTCAGTAGGGAGAGCTCAACCCATAAAGCTTATGGGTACCCTAAGTTACATGGAGTTAAATGCCAGTTCTTATCCCACTGACCATCCCAGGATGATGCATCATTTCATAATGTAGGGTCCGAGGGATTTTTTATTACCCCTATGCAATATTTAGTGGTTCAGTACATCTTTTAAGTGGTGATCCTCTATCTTTTGGAAGTCCCAGTCATTTTATTTATTTTCTTTATTTCTTAGTATTTTGTTTTGGATTCTTTTTGGTCATGGTCGTGGGTATTTCCTGACCAATTTGGCATTTTTGGTTTTAGAGGCTTTTGTGGACAAGCATGGTTAGAAGTTGGTTTTGATTCATAGAGTTTACATTTGACTATCTATCCTTCTTATTACTATTTTATTATCTTTCACTGTAATCTTTTATTGTGTTTTTGATGTTAGGCTAAGGGAGTGGTCTCCGGCTCACGGTGGGCTTGAGATACCCATCACGACTAGTCCCTGGTTTGGGTCATGAAAATCTTGGTATCAGAGAATGTTTCAGGATTTTTTGGTGTCCACAAAGATGTGTCGAGTAGCATCCCTTTTATGGGTGTGTTTTGGGCCACACTTATAAGTGGGAGGCTATAAGACATTTAGGAATGTTTTCTTTTCTTGTGTTTTATTTCGGGATATAGAGTCTAGTTGTATGGAAGTTCTCTAACTCCTAGCTTTCTCATATTTTAGATCATGCTTCCCTAAAGATCTGGCAGTCATAGAAATTCTGCTGGAAATTTTTTCCTACTTGAGAAAAACATGGAGATGACTACCCTATTTTTGGAGTATTGACCCGATCTAGGGTCCATGCTCCTGACTGTACTGCTCTAGGTGGGGTTCCACAGATTTCTACCCCTCAAACTTCTCGAGCTGGTAATACTTATGTTCAGTCACCTTAGGAGGATATCTCTAATATAGAGTTTCGTTAGTTTATGCATATGCTTGTTCAACTGGTTGTATCACAATCTTATCAGCCTGATTATGTTGTTCTTGCTATTAGTTCAACTGAGGTCACTCGGGTTGGCCAGTTTATGAGGTTGAATCCTCCAACCTCTACATGTTGTAAGATTGAAGAGGATCCTCAGGGGTTTTTTGACGAGATAGAAAAGATATTTAAGGTGATGCATGCTATTAATTCTGAAGGTGGAGTTTGTTGCATATTAATTGAAAGATGTAACTTACCAATGGTATTAAGAATGGGAAGCAATGAGGGGTAATAATACTGAACTGTCAGTGTGGGGTGACTTTTTAGGTGTTTTTCTTGATCACTTTTTTCCTCCAGAGTATAGGAAAGCTATGATTAAAGAGTTTTTAAACTTGAAGTAGGGAAAGATGAAATTCTAGCAGCTACCCATTATGCTCCAGAGTTAGTATCTAATATGACGTCCAAAATAAAGAAGTTTTCTTGTGGTTTGTCCTGTGATTAGTATTAAAGTGTAAGGTTGTGATGTTGAATAATGATATGGCCATCTCCAAGCTAGTGGTTTATATTCAACAGGTGAAGAATGAGAAAAAAAAGTAGGTGGAGATGGCAGAGATACAAAACAAGAAGTTTAAATATTTAAAGAATGTGCAGGTCAGTAGAATGGTAGGACAGATAGTAGACAGTGGACCAAGAAGAATAATTGGGGAAATTCATATTCGATCACTAGTGCTCCTTATCCTACGTCTTCGGGTGATCATCATTTTTAGACTAGTCATGGTCCTAAGGCACAGGGTGCCCAGTATCAGGTTAATAGAGCTCAATCAGCCCCACTTTATCCTCCATGTCGATTTTGTGGATAGCTTCATCGTGGTTATTGTGAGGAGGGATGAAACTTGTGTTTTAATTATGGTTATCCTAGTCATCTGCAGAGAAATTATCCTATAGCCAAAGCTGCCACTGGATCTAATAAGGTTTCAGTCACTACTTCTTTGGTTCCTGTACCTAAGGGTTCTACTTCTTGTACCAGAACTAACCAGAATTATCTCTATGCACTTACTACTTGCCAGAAATCTGAGGCATCTTCGGATGTTGTTACTGTTATGTTAGAAATCTTCTCTCATGATATTTGTTATTTGCTTGATTTGGGTTCTACCCTATTTTATATAACTCCTTATATGGTTGTACACTTTGGTTTTGGTCCTAAAGATATTTCCAACCCTTTTTTTGTCTCTACTTGGGTGAGTAAGTCTTTATGGATAGGAAAATTTATAGGGGTTGTGTGGTGTCCATCTTTCATAGAAAGACATTGGTGGATTTGGTAAAGCTTGATATGGTGGATTTTGATGTAATCTTGGGGATGGATTGGATCCATTCGTGCTATGCTTCTCTGTATTATAGAACTCGAAAGGCCAGCTTTCAATTTCCTAATGAACCGATGATCAAATGGGAGGGAAGTTCCTTACTACCTAAAGGGAGGTTTATTTCTTACCTTAGATCTTGGAAGTTTATTTCCAAAGGGAGTCTATATTATCTAGTTCTGATTAAGGATTCTAACTCTAAGGGTCCCTTTTTGCAATATGTCCCTGTGGTTAATGAATTTCTTAACGTCTTTCCCGATGATCTTCCTAAAATTCCTCCTGATAGGGAAATTGATTTTAGGATTAATCTCCTTCCGAATACCCATCCCATTTTAATTCCTCCTAATAGGATAGCTTCGGATATATTAAAGGAACTAAAGGGGCAGTTAAAGGATCTTCTTTATAAGGGCTTCATCCATCCTAGTGTTTCTCAGTAGGGTGCTCCCGTGCTTTTTGTATGAAAGAATGATGGGTCTCTTCGGATGTGTATAGACTATTGTCAGTTGAATAAGGTTATAGTGAAGAATAATTATCCTCTTTCTAGGATTAATGACATATTCGATTAGCATCAGGGTGCTAGGTGTTTCTCTAAGATTGATCTTCGTTCGGGATACCATCAGCTGAAAATTAGGGAGGTTGATATTCCTAAGACTACTTACCAAACTTGGTATGGTCATTTTGAGTTTTTGGTTATATTATTTGGGTTTAGTAATGCTCCGGCTGCTTTGATGGATCTTAAAAATTGGGTCTTCAGGCAGTTTTTGGACTTATTTGTGATAGTTTTCATTGATGACATATTGGTGTACCCTAAGAGTGAGGAGGATCATGCCAATCACCTCTGAATTATGTTGTAACCTCTTAAGGGCCAAAAATTGTATGCAAAATTTTTTAAGTGTGAGTTTTGGTTAAGTGATATGACCTTTCTTGGGCATGTTGTTTCTAGTGAGGGGATCAAGGTGTATCCATAGAAAGTTGATCCACTCAAGAAATGGCCTCGACTCACGACTCCAACTGACATTAGGAGCTTTTTAGGTTTGGTTGGTTATCATATGTGGTTTGTGGAGAATTTTTCATTTATTTCTTCTCCGTTGACAAGGTTGACTCAGAAAAAGGTTAAGTTTTATAGTTTGATGCTTAGTTGTGAGAAGTTGAAGGATAAGTTGACTTCTTATCCTATTTATTCCATACTCAAGGGTACTGAGGGTTTTTTTTGTATATTATGAATGTCTCTTTTGGGTTTGGGTTGTATTTTGATGTAACATGGTAAGTTTGTACCTTATGCTTCCAGATAGCTTAAGGTTCATGAAAGAAATTACTCGACTGATGATCTAGAGTTGGCAGTTGTGTTCTGATTTAAAATTTGGAATCATTATCTGTATAGGGTGCATATGTATATTTATTCAGACCAGAATTGCTTGCAATATGTGTTTACTCAGAAGGAATTAAATCTCAAGCAGAGGTGATGGCTCAAATTACTTAAGGATTATGACATGAGCCTTCACTACCATCTAGGTAAAGATAATGTTTTTGTCTATGCTTTTAGTAGGTTTGATATGGGGAGTTTGTATCATATAGATGAGGAGAAGAGAGGATTGGTGAAAGATATTCACAAGTTGGCTAATTAATTAAGGAGTTTGTCTCTTGGACTCTAAGGATGAGGGAGTAATTGTTCAAGAAGTGGTTAAATCATCTCTTGGTGATAAGGTAAAGGAGAAGCCGACTTTGGATCCCATACTTATGTAGGTTAAGGATGATGTGGATAAGAAAAGGTTATGGCTTTCAATATTGGGGAGATGACATCTTGAGGTATTAAGGAAGGTTTTGTGTTCCTGGTATTAATTGGTTGTGGGAAAGAATTTTTACTGAGGCTCATGAGTCCAGATATACAGTTCATCTGGGTTTGACTAAAATATATCATGACTTAAAGAAAATCTACTGGTGGAATAATATAAAGAGGGAAGTGGCAAATTTTGTAGCTAAGTATATGGTTTGCCAACAAGTCAAGGTAGAGCATTTGAGGCCTGGTGGAATGTCCTAAGAGATATATTTTCCCATGTGGAAGTGGAAAATAATAAATATGGACTTTGTTATGGGTCTTCCATGGTCTCGAAATTTGTAAGATTCTATTTGGGCCATTGTGGATAGGATGATTAAGTCTGCTCACTTCTTGCCTATGAGGACTAACTACCCAAGAGAGGATTATGCTAAGTTGTTCATTCAGGAGACAGTAAAGTTGCATGGGTGCTAGTGTCCATCATTTTAGATAGAGGTACACAGTTTTCTTCTCACTTTTGGCATTTATTTTAGAAAGGTTTGGGTACTCAGGTGAACCTTAGCACCGTTTTCCACTCTCAAATGGATGGACAAGCAGAACAGACTATTATGACTATGGAGGATATGTTAAGGGCATGTATGATTGATTTTAAAGGTAGTTGGGTTGATCATTTACCTCTGATTGAGTTTGCTTACAATAATAGTTACCATTTAAGAGTTCAAGTGGCTTCTTTCGAGTCTCTCTATAGTAAAAGTTCTAGGTCTCCTATTGGGTGGTTTGAGGTAGGTGAGACTGGGTTGTTTGGTCCTGACTTATTTCACCAAGCCATCAAGAAGGTGAGGTGATTAGGGAGAGACTTAATACTGCCCAAAGTCACCAAAAGTCTTATACAGATGTGAGGTGAAGAGAGTTGGAGTTTGGAGTGAGTGATTGGGAGTTCTTGAAGGTTTCTCCTATGAATGGGGTCATGAGGTTTTTCATGAAGGAAAAGATCTATCCTCGTTACATTTGTCCTTATTATATTATAAGAAGACTTGGGAATGTCTCTTATGAGTTAGAGTTACCAGTAAGTTTGGCTTCTATTCACCCAATTTTCCATGTGTCTACACTAAAAAAGTGTATAGGTTATCCTTCCTTGATAGTTCCTATTGAGGATATTGGTGTCACAGATTCCTTGTCTTATGAAAAAGTCCCAGTTGAAATATTGGATACGAAATTTGATAATGCTCAACTCACATATCGAATTAAGTGCAAGGCGGTCGTTGTCAATATAAAACCAACAAGAGTTGGCTCGAATCTATGAGGAACAATGTAAATAGTGATCAAGTTCGAAATGAAAGTTGCTTGCTAAATTCAAACCTAGGAAAAATATATTTGGGGGGTTTGAATGTTTTTTAAAAATATCACAATTTTGGGCTTCTAGAAAAGTAACTGAGGCTAAGAATAATTAGAGTATAATAAATGAGGAACGGATCTTGGGGCTATGCTTTACTAGAGGCAACTAGTGTGTGGGTATATGAAAATCAACTTCAAATCTTAGTTAAAGCATGCATGGGTAGGCTCGGTTAGGGATTTCGATACTAGCCTTTCAACAAAGTATCAAACTATCCCCCAAGGATTCTTTCGAATACCTCTGGATGTGGTCAACTAATTATCACAAAGCCTATATTTAGTCCTCCCTATTTCTAGATGATGCCTAAGATATATCAATTCCACAATTTATCCTTCTTTCTAATACAATATAAAGAGAATATCTATTATCTACCTTATGCTATCAAATGCTCATGTCACCTACAATCCTTTTTCAAGGATAATGTAGGATCTAGACTACCCACATCCCTCTTTCAAGGATGATGTGGGGTTTATGGAAAATGAGGCTTTCACCTACAAATTCCATTTTATAATCAAACATTTATGAAACCCAACAACATTAACTAAGAATTAAAGCTAACAATCACAACCCACATACACATTTTCACCCTATTCAAACATAACCCCAAGCGGATGAACTAGCAACTCATAAAGATAATAAACAAAAATATATCAAAATATCCATCAATTTGATTCATGAAAAATAAAGAGAATGCAAACCACACTTTAAATTCCAATGAATCTTCAATGGGATTTGCCAATTCTTCACTTAGGAATCACTCTAATGTCTTCTTATCTCAAGATTAGTATAAATTTTGGTCTCCAAGTGATAAAACCCTAGAAACTATGATGAATATGATGGATAAAGATAAAAGATAATCTCCCTAAAATATGGATGAAAAATGAGTTATAAACCCCTATTTTTTCCCCAATTTCATAGTTGCCAAATAGTACAAAAATACCCTTGAAACTTTTTCGCTCTACCGCGATCGCCACTTCTTGACCGCATTCGCGACTCCCACGATCACAGTAGTCATATCACGATCACCCTTTGGTTGACTTGTTGATTGGTCGTGATCGCGACCCTCAGTCCGCGATCATGGTAACTGAGAGTCGATTCTTAGGCTTGATTTCTAGCATTTGGCTCTTTTCTTTCACATTTAACCACTTTTTGACTTGAATGACTTGCTCATCTTCCCTTTTCAACTCTTCCTATGCAAATTAGCATTAAGCAAGAGATTAACATAAAATCAATGGAAAAGTATGGAAATTTAGGCTTAAAAGGTGCTAGAAAATTATCAAATTGACGACTTATCAACTCCCCCATACTTAAATTATTGCTTGTTCTCAAATAAGAGAGGTATTTAACTCAAATCCATCTAAAAGAAGGCTATAGTAAAAGAATAAACTAACAAATCTCTACAATGACTTTCCAAACATGTCATGGCAACAAGTAAACCAAAATTTTCTAATAAGCACATATTATGAATCAAGGATGCAAGTTTGTATCAAATGAACCTTCCAAATCAACACAGCATCTTAAGAGTGTACACAAAATCTTCAAAATTGTCTCAATCTTCACAATGCAACTTACTTCACCCAATTACCCAAACCGAGAGTAAGACTTCACCCTCTTCCTTGAAGTATCGATACCACTGACAAGCAAGAGTTAGCTCCATACATATAAGACATTGAAATTTCTAAAGGAGCTCAAATAATGAAAGAATTCACACTCACTCTCGCAAAGAATTCAAGACATTGACCTTTGTGTTTTTTGCCACTAATGTAGGCTTACCTAGTTTGGAAATACCAAGGTCTTTCCAGTCAAGATGACGTTTTAAGGTTCGGGAAGGAATATATGTGGATCAAGTTACTAAAATACCTCCTTCAATGCAATTGCTTAACCCCTTCTACCCCAAAATTTTCAAACTACCCACCTTATTCTAATTCAAATCATTTCCCATGTTTCCCTTAACTTTTATATTAGAATTTATCAAACAATTCAAATCCATCATTTTCTTTCTTCTTCTTTTTCAAGAGACCTAACTTTAAGCTCTTCTTAAACCCCCATTTGTCTTATTTATCTTTAAGTTCTATGGGTTAGGCTATACAACTTTACCATCAAGTATGTCTTTTATCTCTTAAGCACATTAATTGACCACCTTATATAAACCTTTCTTGGCTCATCTTAGCATATCACATTTATCCCCCCAAACTTGGAGTGTGAACCACCCTTACATTATTCTCCCAACTACACAAACCCCCCAAACTTAGACTTTTGCCTATATTTCCTTTCTTTAAATCATGCAACGCATCAAAGAAGGTTAAGTGCCAAAAGAGAGATTTAAAAAAGGCTTAGGTATTTTAGCAAGATTATCATTACAAAAAGAAATAGATAGGTCAAAATGCTCAAAGGGGTTAAATTAGAAAAAATGTCAAGGTTGGAATTTGGCTATATGACGGATCAAAAATGGCCTCGGTTCATCATCCAAACCAAGTTTGTCTAGGATTTTGCTTTGAACATACTCAGAGCAAGTCCTAGACTACACAAATGTACAAGAATTATTCAAAAATCTCACCACACATGGCATCATACTCATAGGGGGAAATTTAATCTCCCAACCAATTTGAGCAATCTGAGCTTAATAAGTTACTCCGAGTCAAGGACTCATCCTTGTAAACATATAGCCAAAAATTGAATTTAATGATCTCCCTCAAAAGAAATCTCAAGAACATACTTGATCTTTTTCAAAGAGAAAACTATATTTTTGGTTTTTTTCTCAAAATCATTTCATTTCTTGCCAATGACATTTTGAAAGAATTTTTGGAACTTTTAACTCTTCCTAAACCATTAAAGAAAAACTTGGGTGAATGCAAGGCAACATTATCATTACACTTCATGGGATTCTTTCCTCACAACTTCACATATCGGCTATTGCCCATTTAGATCATAAGCACTCATTGCACCAATAGAAATATAAATGACCCTATACCCATAAGAATGGCTTCACCCAATCTATCATAGGTCAAGGCAAGCATTCATGTGTCTCAGGTTACTTAGACTTCACCCAGGGATGCTATGATAAGCACATTAATCGATTAAACCATGGGTGCATCATCATCAATAATTTCAACCCAAAACTACCAGTTATACAATATTTAAGACCAATGGGACTCAAAACTATGCTCCAAAAATAATCACATAACGCCCCAAGAAATTTCACATTAACCTTTACAAGCACATAAGGTGTTCCTCTCTTATAGATATTTTAACAAACACATGGTCTTTATGAAAGGTAGGAGCTTGAAATATAGAATAACAACACATGTAAACAAGATCAATGCACCAATTATCACCAAACACACCATTTGTAATCATACTAACCCAATTAAACCACCCATCATTCAATTAAGCAAACAAACCTCAAGTGGGTATTTCGTCAAACACATGGTGTGCACTAGAGTATGAAAGCAAGAAGTTTGCAATTGAGCATTTGAAACAAGGCACACATTCAAAAAAATTTATCCTAAACACCACACATAACCAAATTAATCTCAAATAAAATAAATTTAAACCCAAAAGAAATCATTTAATGTGATTACTATTCATACTTCAAAGAAAATTTAACTAAGGAGAATAGCTTGTGAGCTTGTTAACGAGAGGAAAATGATAAAAAAAGTCCAATATATTTATCTGGGGTTTCATTCTTGTGGTACCCGCTCCAACTTATGGTATCACCTACAAACACCCAAAAATAAGCTAAAAATTGAATAAAAAAAATTAGAAAACATCAAGAAAAATTCCTTAGGTTGCCTTCCAAGAAGTGTCTTAGTTAATGTCGCGGCACGACATCTTTTGACTATTTTTTATGTATCCATTTTGAAGATTTAAATTGGCGTCCCAACTTTAGATCAACACATCTTTGAGGTACTTTGGGCAATGGTGAGGGCATAACAATATATATTGTATCTCACCACTTTGAAGACTTGAACCTTTTACCCAACTTCACTTCAAACTTCCGAATATACTTGTTGGGTATTGGTGAGAACATTAAAAAATCACTTGTCAAACATTGGATTTTGAATTTATTGGACTTCAAGTGAGGGGCTTCATTTTGCCCTTTTGGAATGACAATCTCCAAAATGTAAGGATTTTTCTCCTCATCTATAAGATTCATCATTTTCTTGGGAAGGTCGACTTTCATCACATCCACCAAGCATAATATCAAAAAGTGATTGGAGTAAGGTCGTCTTCCCAATTTCAGAGTTGCATTCTTTTTTACATTCTCACCCCGAAATGAACTAGAGTCTTCATAGAGGATTTGATTGGATTTTTCTTTTAAATCTAGTACTATTTCCTTAATTTTGGCATACTCTATTAATTTTGGTTTGATTGTTTGGAAAATCACCAAGGGTTCTTTAACATTAAGCTCACTATCAACCGCATGGCTTGATATTTTTTCCTTATCAACCATATTTTTAAGATTGGGTGTATTTATGGAGCTTGAAAGATCAAACTTATCTCCCACTTCTTCTTTTTTTTACTCTCCTTTCCAAATGCCGCCATGTATTGATACAAGTCATGCATGGCCTCCTCCAATGTAGTTACCCAATCCAATAGAGTTAGAAATATTATTTCAACGTTATTGTATCTGTCACGTTGTTCTTCCTTTATCACTTCATGAGACCTTTCAAACTCATAAGAAGAACTAGTATTTTTGTTGGCATGACAAGGGGAGGGGGCATTGGGCAATCACTCCAATGTCCATCCCGACCACAACTCAAAGAGAAATCATACTCCTAATAGGGTTGAGATAGTGCACATATCTCTTTTTGAGGAGCATATCTACAATCTTTTCAAAAGTGAGATCCGTCACAATATGGACATGGATCATCAAGATAATATTTCCAACCACCAAACTCACATTCATTCCAAGATGCCACAGTGATACGTAAATAAAAATAAAAATCTACCTAACACAAGAAACAAAAGAAAACCACAAACAAATATTTACAAGTTAGAATCAAAGCAAGAAAGCTAAAAAATTTAAACTAACTCAATACGCTAAATTATTCCCCGACAACGGTGCCATTTTTTATAACGCTCAACTTACAAGTCAAATTAAGTGCAAAGCGGTCGTTGTCAATATAAACCCAACAAGAGTCATGGTTGAATCCATGAGGAACAATGTGAATAATGATCAAGTTCAAAATAAAAGTTTCTTGCTAAATTCAAAACCTAGGGTAAAGATATTTGGTGGGTTTGAATGTTTTTTGAAAATATCACAATTTTGGGCTACTAGAAAAATAACTCGAGGCTAAGAATAATTAGAGTATAATCAATTATGAACGGATCTTGGGGATATGCTTTACTAGAGGCAACTAGTGTATGGGTAGATTAAAATCAACTTCAAATCTTTGTTAAAGCATACGTGGGCAGGTTCAATTAGGGATTTTGATACTAGACTTTCCATAGAGTACCAAACTATCACCTATGGATTCATTTGAAAATCTCGTGGATGTGGTCAACAAATTATCATAGAGCCTCAATTTTGGAATCCCTATTTATAGGATGATGCTCAAGATATAGCAATTTCATAATTTATCCGTAATTCTGAGATAATAAAAAAGGAATAACTATTATCTATCTTATTGCTCAAAATGCTCATGTCACCTACATCCCTATTTCAAGGATGATTTGGGGTTTAGGGAAATAGAGGCTTTCACCAATAAATTCTATTTTATAATCAAACATTTGTGAAACCCAACAATGTTAAATAAGAATTAAAGCTAACAATGACAACCCACACACACTTGCAACCTATTCAAATGTAAATCAGAGAGGAAGAACTAGCAACTCATAAAGATAATAAACAAAAATATACCAAAATCTCTATTAATTTGATTCATGAAAAATAAAGAGAATACAAACCACACTTTAAATTCCAATGAATCTTTAAAGGAATTTATCGATTCTTCACTTTGGAGTCACTCTAATGTCTTCTTATCTCAAGATTAGTACAAATTTTGCTCCAAGGTCCAAGTGATAAAACCCTAGTAGCTAGAATAAATATTATGGATAAAGATAAAAGATAAGCTCCGTAAAAGATGGATGGAAAATGAGTTATAAACCCCTATTTTTGCCCAAATTTCATATTTGCCAAATATTACAAAAATTCCCTTGAAACTTTTCCTCTCTACCATGATCGCCACTTCTTGACCACATTTGCGACTCCCACGATCGTGGTTGTCATGTCGTAATCGCCCTCCGATTGACTTATTGATTGGTCGTGATCGTGACCCTCAAGCCGTGATCGTGACCCTCAAGCCATGATCGCGGTAAAAGACGATCGATTCTTAGGCTTGATTTATATCATTTGGCTATTTTCTTTCATATTGAACCTTTTTTTTGCTTGAATGACTTGCTCATCTTTCCTTTTCAACTTTTCCTACATAAATGAGCATCAAGCAAGAGATTAACATAAAATTAATGGAAAAGCATGGTAATTTAGGCTTAAAAGGTTCTAGAAAATCATCAAATTGTTGACTTATCAAAAATTCATAGATTATGGACAAAAGATGTAGCTTTAATGTAAGTTCTTTAGAGATATCAAAAAGTGGAATAGGCTACATGGGAAGTTGAGGATGATATGAGAACCAAGTACATGTTCTTGTTCTCTGTGTTGGATGAAAGTGCTTGAGGTATGAGTTTCATTCACTTTCAAATTTGTCATCTGGTTCTGATGTATTCTTACTATTATCGTGCTAAAAATAGACTAACTCCTCATTCAGGGATGAATTATCCTAAGGGAGACAATTTAATACTTTGTAAAACTTTGATGATTTGATTTTTGACCCTTCCTCATTCGTAATGTCAATTTTTTACTTGAATTATGTTTAGGAATGTTAAAAGGGTGTTTTGGGAAAATTTTGGAATTTTTAAAAGGGGTTCAGGGGTTTTGGGAATTTTGAGAAAGTGATCCTCCACAATATTGGTGTGGCATGGAGGTTAGCCTATGTGATAAGGGTGTGGCACGGAGGCTACCCTCTACGATAGCAATGTGCCATGCTCCTATTTTAATTTTATCAAGTTTTTATTTTTTTTAGTTGGGGTGAGGGGCTTTTGGTCTTTTTACCCCTTGTACAACTTATAAACTTAAAATAACCCTTTTCTTTCAGTTTTTAAAGATCAAAACACCATTTATTCTCTCTTAAACTCAAAACCCTAGAAATCTCAAGGGTTTTACAGAGGATTCACCATCTAAGCTCTGAACTTCGAGTTTACCTTAATTTCTTGTGTATTACAAGCATGTATCTCATTCCTAACTTTAATTTTTCATTGTGGCATTTATTTACTCATTGTCTATGTGGTTTGAATTGAAGAGTTTGAAATTGGGTTGAGGGGTTTTGATTGGTATCACTTAAATTACTTTTCCCATGTTTTAAATTAATGATTGATGCTTTAATTTGTGGTTATACGGCTGAATGGGTGTATTATTATGTGAATTAGAATAGGGAACATGGGTTTCCTGAGTTGATGACTTTTTGTCTTAGTAATGGCATTAACCCCAACCCATTAGTAAATTTGGTTTTTGAACATGGATATTTGCAAAATTCAACTTACTTATGAACCTATTGCATTACATTATTGGATAATTGGCTAAAACGAATTTGAAAGGCCCTTGGTGGCCATGGGTTAGATTTTTAAATGGAACTTGGGAGTCCAGTATTTACGTGGATTGGTTTGTGATGATTCTATGAGCTTACAAGCATAATTGGTATGATGATACCAAGTAGTAAATGCCTTAATATAAGACTCTTGGGTTAATTGTTGGGTTTTATATGCAAACTATTTTAATTTATGCTTAAAGAAAATTATATAACTCATCACCGTGAAGGTGTAGTCTCGGGGGGGATAACACCAGAAGCCACATTTTCCAGCATGGAGGTCTATATGACCGTGTGCTTAGTTCACACATTATATTTTTGGATGGTTGTGTCCTTATCCTTTTCTTTGAATTCCTCAGTTCATGAGGCTAACACGCACTAAGGCCCTTTCAGTAGGGAGAGCTAAACCCATATAGCCCGTGGGTGCCCTTAGGACGGAGCAAGCTACATAGTTTAGGTTAATGGTTTAAACTCTCTTGTTCATGACCCTTGTCCGTATCCCAACATCTTATATATGTATATACAATTATTGTACAAATAGATTTGAATTATTTATAGCATTGGCATTATTTTATCACTTTCTCGGAGTTACATGCCAGTATTTATCCCATTAATTATCCTAATACACTGCATCATTTCATGATGTAGGGTCTTAGGGATTTTGTGCTACCTCTATGCAATATTAGGTGGTTCGGTACATCTATTGAGTTCTTTGAATTGGTGAGCCTTTGTCAGAAGGCCTGATCATTTAATCTATTTTTTTATTTTTTAATATTTTATGTTGGATTCTTTTTGGTCAAGGTCGGGGGCGTGTCCCGGCCTATTTAGCATTTTTTGGTTTAGAGGCTTTTGTGGACAAGTGTGGATTAGATGTTGTTTTTGATTCATAATGTTTACATTTGATTATCTATCCTTCTTATAACTATTTGGTTGGATTTTGTTGTATTCTTTTATTATGTTTTGGATGTTAAGCTAAGGGGTTTTCTTTGGCTCAGGGTTGGCTTGAGATACCCATCACGGCTAGTCACTAAATCTAGTCATGAAAAACTAGTTCCTTAACTGTCCTAAATAGCCTCTCAATACCGAACCTGAACCAGAACGCATTTCATCATTTGACAAACTTGAATCGTGTCGTATCTTATTTTGATGATGATCAACTGACAATAAGGGACTAGGTGCCTGGATCTTCAAATTTCTATATGTGTTTTAAAGGTGAGCAGATGACAACAAGGGACCAGGTCCCTGGGTCTTCATGAATCCAGTACAGTTGTCACTGTCCTGAGTAGTTTTGTCTTCTAGTGTAACAAACTACGCAGGTGAGCTTGTACCCATTAGGACACCTGTCCTGATTAGATTTTTACTTTAATTATTATTCCACTATAAAAGAAAAAGAATGCTCTTTAATTAGTGAGCTTTTGCAAGATCAGAATAAATAAGTGAGAGAGAGGCAAAAAATCAACTTTGCAAAATTACTCAAGTTATTGATTTCTTTATGTACTAAAAGAGTAAGGTTGTATTTGTTTTTTTTAAGATTCAGACGTTTGAATCTGAATGCACGTCTGAATAATTAAGATGTTGTGCCTAGATCTGAAAATTGAATGATTAAGATTATTTATTTTTCAACATCTGAATGTACCAAAAAAATTATTTGTACATATAATAAAATAAAAAATACAATTCAAATAAAAAAATAATTATATATCAAAAAATTATGTAATTTAATACAACAAAATTATTATTTGATTGAAAAAAAATATTTATGTTTGTAAGTGATAGTGGAGATGGTTTATAATAGTGGTTGCGGTGATAATGATTGATGTTAGTGATTGGTAATGTTAGTGGCGATAGTTGTGATGGTTGGTATTACAATGATTGTTATGATGGTGGCAGTTGATAGTAATTGTGGTGGTTGTGATATGATGTTGCTTGATGTTAGAAGTTGGAGGTATTGATTGTGATGGCTGAAAAATAAATGAATGATAGTTGACAATGTGTTGGTGCTAGTTGGAGATATTGTTAGTCGCGGTGGTAGAGATGGTTGCTAGTTGAGATAAATTTTAGCAATGATAGTGATTGAAATGATGGTAGAGATTGCGTTACTAGTGACAATAATAGTGGTGACCGCTGAAGAATGTGTAGAGGTGATGATGTATTAGTGGTAGTTAGCGGTGGTGCTAGTTGTGATAGATAAGGTCGATAGTAGGGATTGACCGATAGTGGTTGATGATGGTGGTGTTATTGAAGACGGTAGTGGCGTTAAATATAATTAGAATAATAGAGGTATTAGGTATGGTAGTGGTTGACAATAGTGGTTGGTAGCGATATATTTGTTGTCGATTGTGGTTGTGATGGTGCAGGTGGTTGGTGGTGGTTGATAATAATGGCGGTGGCAGAGGTGGTGACTGATGATTATGAATAGAGTGGCGGTGAATATTATTCAACACCAGAATACCTCTTCATACCTATTAAAGCTTGACTCTATACCTGAATGATTAAGACCGATTCAGACCTATTAAGAGCTAAAATCTTAATAAAAACAAATGTACTTAATGGTCTGAAATTTGAACCATTCAGATTCAGACCTCCATTAAGTGCAAACAAATGAGCCCTAAGTGTTCTTGAGTAGAGTCATGTTCTGTAACTGAATTACTCATGTTATGAGAGTAATGCTTTCTTTTCTTTCTTGAGAGTGCTTTGGTAGAGTTACCTAAGTTCAATATTGGTTAGAGTTAATCAATATTGAGGTGTGTTTTTGGTGGAGTTGTCAAGTTAGGTTTGTAATAGAGTTATTGCAAACTGGTGCAGCCTAGAGTTTGGTTCATTGATGTCTGTAATCAAGAGTTTGATTATAGTGCACTATTAAGTGCTTGTGAGGGAAAGCCATGGTTTTTCCTTCCTTGAGCAAGGAGGTTTCCATGTTAAATCAATATGTTTCTTAGTTTTCATCAAAGTTTTAGTTTTTCAATTCTTTATTATTTGATTGCCTGAGTCTGACTCTAAGGGACCTGGTCTCTCACAGTGTGGTGCGATCACCCAAGTTCCAACAATTGGTATCAGAGCAGGAACTCTCTAAAAGGGTAACACCTAGAGTGATTTGGTTATTATGGCTTCTCTATCTAATGTGGAAGAAGGGCAATCTACCACTAGACCACCTAGATTTAATGGGCAGTTCTATGGGTGGTGGAAGATAAGGATGTTTGACTTTATTATGGCTGAGGACAGTTAGTTGATGGATGTAATACTTGATGGTCCTCATGTGCCAGTTAGAGAGGTCAAAAAAGGAGATATAACTAGAATGGTAGTTAAAAACAAGAAGAGAGTATGATAATGAAGATAGAAGGAAAATTGAGAAGAGTAAAAAGGCCAAGAAACTGCTAGTTTGTGGAATAGGGCCTGATGAATACAACAAGATTTCTGCATATGAAAATGCTAAAGAATCTAGGATTTCTTGAAAACTTCTCATTAAGGAACCACTGATATGAAGGATTCAAAAGTTGATATGTTGACTAATCAGTATGAAATCTTCACTATGAAAGAAGTAAAAACTATCCAAGAGATGCACACAAGGTTCACTTTAATCACCAATGAGTTGCATTGTTTAGGAGAAGTGATTCCTTTGTACAAACAGGTGAGAAAATTTTTAGGGGTTCTTCCTAAATCCTAGGAAAGAAAAGTGGATACTATCACTGAGCCAAGGAACCTAAATACTCTCCCTATGGATAAGCTTATTGGTAATTTGAAGATACATGAATTTAAGAAGCAATAAGGGCAAAAGAAGAGGGAAGTAAAAGAAGAAAAATCTCTAGCATAGAAAGCTTCTATGTCATATACAAGTGAAGAAGACACTGATGTTGCCTATTTAGAAAAAAAAATTGTTAGAGCAATTTTTAGAGCAATGAAGAAAATTGTTAAGTTTCAAAGAAGAGAAAGCAGCAGCAAAAAGGGAGGCTCTGTTGAAGTTTGTCACAAATGTGGAAGTCCTAAGCATTTCATCAAGGATTTTCCAAAACACAAATGAATTACCAAGAATACCTCAAGATTGGGGGTGACAAAGGAATGAACAGGGACCAGGTCCCTATAAAGTCAAAAAGAAAGGTTGCAGCCGATTTTGCGGTAAAAAAGGCCTTAGCTATCTGGGGGATTCTTCCAGTGATTTTGAAGAAGATTGGAAGCATAAAGATGTTTCCATGCTGGTAGTAGAGGATGATAAAGTGACATTTTATTCCTTGTTTTCTCTCATGGCAAACACTGAAGATTAAGAAGAAAGTGAGGTAACTCTTTCAAACATTTAAGAAAACTTGGAAAGCTACTCTGCTAGAAAGATAAAAAAACTTGCTAATGTGTTGACTAATTTTATGTTTGAACTAACTGCTAAGAGAAATACTCTATAATAAAAGGTAGAGAATTAGAAGCTTGAACTAATTGCTTTAACTGTCCAGATATTTGAAACTGAGGAATACTTTACTAAGTTGAATTTTGAAAATCAAAGTCTAGTGAGTCAACTGAAGAAAGTAGATAACACTGATGATAGAGAGAACAAAAATGCTCCAGAATATAAAGTAGAAGATTGGGAGCTTGAATTAATTGCCTTAACTCTCTAAATATCTAAAACTGAGGAACAGTTTACTAAGTTGAAATCTGAAAATCTAAGTTTGGTGAGTCAACTGGAGAAAGTGAATGATTCTAATGGTAAAGGTAAGAAAGAAACCTTAATGTTTTAGATTAAACTTGAAGAAAAATTAGAGGATTCTCAAAAGCATCTCATGACTGCATTCCAAAAGAATGGGGAGTTATAAAGGGACCTAGTTCATCTGAGAGAAAAACTTAGTAAATCTCTACAATAGACCACATCTTCTCAGATCCTTTCCAATTTAACTAGTCAAGGTGTCAGTAACGGTAAGGGCCTTGTGTATCAATATAAAGATCAATCACTTGGGCATCAAGGTAAGGTTGTTCAAGATGTCAGACACAAAGTCCACAAACCTCTATGCACTCATTGTAGGAGAGATGGTCAAATAAAGTAAAATTATCAATGTTGGATTAGAGCTAGAACTAGCAGTGTTAGATATATCCAACAAGGGTATACCTATTCTAAGGGTTCCATTCCTTTAAAGAATATGAAGAAGCTCTCATTACCTAGATGGGCAAAGAAAGATTTGATCACACCCATATCTTCCTACTGGGAACTCAAACTCAAATGGGTTCCCAAATCTAACAAATGACTTTTCTTGTAGGTGGGTGGAAGGGATTGTAGTCAGAACTGGTTCATTGATAGAAAATGTTCAAGGCATATAACTGGAGAGTCTAATTGTATTCTCTCTCACAAGACTCTTAAAAGTGGAAGTGTCTTATTTTGAAAAGGCAATCATGTTAAATTCTCATTTGATGAGGTACTCTATTAAGCTTGAAGTCTGGAAGGGTTATTATCAAGTCCTGAAGATCAAAAATATACTAGGAAATATAAGTTCCTCATTGCTAAAATAATTAATTTCAAAGGACCTGGTCCTTGGGATGCTAAAGTTGAAATTTCCAGACACCTAGTCTAAAGTAGAGGAGAAAATAAAAAGATAATACTTCTCAAGATGATGGTCAAAGGACTCAATGATATAGATGAAAGTGATAGTGATCAAGATCTCTATTACAAACCCCTGCTCTAGCTGAAAGATTATTGAGAAGAATCTAGTCAATTTCTTCAGGCACCTGGTCCTTGTAATACTCATCTCAGAAGGTCTAACTAGAGAGATAGATGCTCTTACCCTCTTGAAATTATGACTCCATCTTTTGCAAACTGGAGTCTAAATAAGAGATTAAGTTAGAAATATCATGGTTTTCTCAGCATTCCTGCCCCAAAAGTGAGCTCAAAAGGGTGAAACGATTCTAAAAGGTGCTGGATGTTTTAAGGCACTACAAAAAGAACCTAGGAAAGTTCAAGGATCCTAAGTCTGGGACTTGGTCACTAGACCTATTTTCAAATCTGTCTCTAGAATAAAGTGGTGTATTGAAACAAACAAGTTGAGGATGTGATTGATCAAATTAACATGAACTACTAAATGAATAAGTTTTTCTCCTTAAAATTGGCTATGATTAGGATAAAGCTATCCTTGGTAAAGTAGAGATATTTTGGTATAACTCAGGACCATACCCTTGCAGGTATACACCCATGGGAACAGCTTTGGAAGAGGATAGATGTAACTTGCTCAAAATTAAGGATACTCTAAAAAAGGAGAGGGACCTGGTCCTATCTCTTAAGGTTAGTACCAAAACAATGTTCTTTAATAATCATGAAATTCTATCTAAAAATCCATGAGTCTTGTCTTATCTGAGCAAAAGCCCTTATTTGATAAGTAATGTAAAGAGTCGCCCAATTAAAGTTAGACGTGTCATTTCAAAAAGGCACTCTTTTAATGACAATGGTCACCTCACTTAAATCACCAACCCAAATTTATCTTCTTCTATTCTCTTCTAAAAATTAACTTTATTCATCTTTTCCAAATTGTCATTCATCATTGAATTAAACTATTCCATTACTCTTTAACTTACAAAATCTTAAAATGGCAAACATTCCCTCCTTCTCAACCCCTAAAAAAGATCCTAAAGTCAATAAAGCTCCAAAAAGGCAATTAGAACAATCCCAAATTAAGCCTTCTAATCCCTTAACACCCAAAACCTTAGAAGGCTTCTCTTTAAGTCCTCAACAAGAACTTATGTCAACTCTTCCTTCTAAGTCCTCTCTAGAAAATCCATAACCTCCAACTGAGTTTGTCCATGTTGAACATCCTCAACTATCAAAATTTCTATTGAATCAACCTTGATAGAGGAGCCAAATCAAGGGTTTGGTTCACCAACTGAACAAGAAACTTCTAAATCTGAAATTTCTCTTTCACCAGAAGAATTCAAATTACCTGAATACCCTCAAATCCCTATTTCTTCTAAGGAACTAGAAAATACTAAACTCCCAAAAACCCCTTAAGTACCTGGTTACCCTACTCCCTCTAAATCAAAACCTAATTTTGCTCAATTGTGTGATGAAGAAATACCTATAAAGAGGTCTGATCTTTCCAGCAGTGTAGACTGGGTAGCTGATAATTTACTTATTCTTGCATATGATCCTTAGGAAAGATCAATTAGTAATAAAAATAAAATAATAGGAAAGAAAAATGATATGACTAAGGATGGAGAGATTATGCTACCTATAAATGAGGAGGATGGGGATGAACTACTGTTGAGGTGGCCTATGAAAAAACAAAGATGCAGTAAAGGCAAGGAGAGAGGATCGATTCTGGTTTAAAAGTTGCTAGATCCTATTCTACTAGGGGATTTGAAAAAAGCTTTTAGTTGATGCTATGAAAGCTAGCAAGTTTTCTACTACTAAGAAAAGATGTCTCAAGAAAGTTGTTGTGGTGTATGATGAAAATATTAGAGTTGTAGAAGTGAGAGAAAATGAGAACATATAACCTGATGTTGTAGAGGCAACTGAGAAAAAAATACAAGAAATTTATGTCTCAGGAAGGACCAGGTCCTCTCGTTCAAATTCTGGTAGCCCTGTTGGATTGAGGCAGAAAGATATTGCTATGAAATAGAATAAAGTCTTTGAGGGACCTGGTCCCAAAAAGAGAAAAGTTGTTGAAAATGAGAAACCTACCAGTGTTTTCAAAAGAATAAGAAAGGAGAAAGAAAAGAAGGTTGGGTCTAGAGAGAAAAGGAATAAGACTTTGAAAATGCAGAAAGTATTATCTAGGAGAGTGTTTGATCCGAGGATTTATGAGAAACTAGGCATGGTTAAATTGGTGTAATATGTCAAGCACACCAGGGATGGTTACACCTTTTAGAGGAACTAACTCTCATGTTTTTTAAAGAGAAAGTGAGAGAATTTATTGTACAATGGAGTTCTCAGATGATGGGTTAATCTTGACTACCAAAGTGTAAGGAAAACAAATCAAACTTGATGAAGAGTCACTAGGGAAAATCCTATATGTGCCTGTTATTGGGGTGAGGACTGTAGTAAAGTAACAAGCCTCAATTGAGTTCATGATGAATGCTTCTAAGGTATGAGGAACATCAATAGCTGCTGTGAGAAATAAATTTCTCACAAGTGATTTCCAATTAGTGTATGAATTTGTGAACAAGGTCTTGTTGCCTAGGTCAGAGAAAAGGACCATTGCATCTGTTGTTGATCTATTTATGATAGAGAGTCTGATTAAGTTTGAGATGATAATTTTTCCTGCTCTTATGATAGAGAACATAAATAAAGTGGCTTTTGAGAAGGGAGAAAGACATGAGATACCGTATGGGTACTTCTTAAACAAAGTATTTGATCACTTTTGAGTAGTTAGGAGTAAAGGGACTCCAGAAACAGTCAAATAAAAGTTTAGTCTGACAACATTGGTGGAAAATGAATGCATTGAAGGAAAGGTGGGAACTGTGTCCCAAGTGTCAGAGCTATTGCTTACTCAGGAGAATTTAAGCAAGGAAATTGAGGAGATGGGGATTAAGTTGGTTGCAAAGGATGCTGATAAAGTGTATTAAAGATGTAAAATCAAAAAATATCCTCAGAGGGACATGGTACCACAGAAGAACTTGCAGCTGAAAATGCTAAGCTCCAGATCAAGGTCACAGAACTCACTCAGGAGGTTCATGGTTTGAATTCCAAATTTAATGACCTCACTAAACAATTTCTAAATGCTCATGCTGCAAAGAGTTCTAGAATAGAGTTGTTGCTGAAATCCTTCTCCCCAAAACCCTCTCTTACCAAATTCCTATCATCCCTGTATCACTTTATTATCTATGTTTGTCAGTTTTAGTCCTTATTTCTAGTGTGGCTTTTAATGAATCAGAATTTTATGTTTCTTTTAGTGTGATGTAATGGTACTAATATCTCTTAACAATCAATGAATCCTTTGCTTGTGTGTTTTATTTGTTTCTTATTTATTTTAAAGTTGTTCCTCATGTTAGTGTTGCCCTAATGACCATGAGTTAACTATTTTGTGCTTATTTTTACTCTTGGTTTACTGTTATCACTTTTCAATGATGCTAAAAGAGGGAATATTGAATTCATATGGTAGGGATAGGGTGTGTGGTTGCATAACATAATGTGTTAGGGACCAGGTACCAAGCAGGTACATATGTGTTAAATGCAAATAGGTGATATGTGTTAAATGCAATGATGGTGAAGTAATGATGGGCTTATAAAGGCAGATTGACAGGGAAAAAAATGCTCAAATACACATTGGTAAATACAAGCATATTGACAGGGGGAACATTGAAATGCAGTGAATGAGTTGAATTTTTTATGTCAATTAACAATGAACGACCTGGTCCCTAAGTTGAATGTGATATTGACTGGGGAAAGCAAGGTGCAAAATGTTATAGGGAACATTCACTAACAGTAGTGATAATAACTTCGACTGAATAAGGTAAATAGGGTTGCTCAAAATCTATGGTTGGGTTGTCATCATCAAATAGGGGAAAATTGCTATATCTTCTTTTAATGATGATCCGCTGACAACAAGGGACCAAGTACTTGGGTCTTCATTAATCCAGTGCAGCTGTCACTGTCTTGTGCAATTTTGTATTCTAATGTAACAAACTGCACAGGTGAGATTGTACCCATCAAGACACCTAACCTAATCAAATTTCCACCCTAATAGTTATTCCACTATCAAAGGAAAAGAATTCTTATCAATTAGTGAGATTTTGCAAGATTAGAATATAGAAGTAAGAGAGAGGCAAAAACTCAAATTTGCAATATTGCTTAAGTTATTGATTTCTTTAGGTATTGAAAGAGTAAGTGTTATTGAGTAGAGTCATGGTCTATAAATGAATTACACATATTATGAGACTAATGCTTTCTTTTGTTTCTTGAGAGTGCTTTGGTAGAGTTACCTAAGTTCAATATTAGTTAGAGTTAATCAATATTGAGGTGTGTTCTTGGCAGAGTTGCCAAGTTAGGTTTATAATAGTGTTATTGCAAACTAGTGGAGCCTAGAGATAGGTTCATTGATATATGTAATCAAGAGTTTGATTATAGTGGAGTATTGAGTTCTTGTGAGGGCAAGCCATGGTTTTTCCTCCCTTGAGAAAGGAGATTTCCACATTAAATCACTATTCTCTTTAGTTTTCAACAAAGATTTAGTTTTCCAGTGCTTAACTATTTGATTTCCTGAGTCTGACTCTAAGGGACCTAGTACCTCACAGTGTGGTGCAACCTCCCAAGTTCCAATAAAATAGAACTTACATCATCATTTGCCAAATATGAAATTTAAACTCACAAGATCATTTGCTGGACTTGAACCAGAACTCATAACATCATCTAACACAGTTCTAGAATAAACCATCATATCTCAATAATATAACTGAAATAACACGTAAAGTCCTATTAAATATACAATGAGCTAATAGCAATCTTGGCCTATGGTGGGGTGAAGAGGCCCACATCTAACCTCAAAAATCAATTCTAAGGCAACTTCTACCCCAAACTAGACTAAGGTGTCAAATCTCACTACAAAATGATAAATAAGCCTCATTGATACCTAAGTTAGTAATACTACCTAAGGAGCAAGTAGTGAAATTAATTATGCCTAATTACGGTCCCTCAATCAGCTACAATAATCTAAATCACCCTAAAGTATCTCCAAGTCCAAACTCTCAACCCAAAACTAGCATAATACCATATTGATACTATAATGTTGCCCAATCTAAGAGAAGAATATTCCTAGCCTATCTGAACTCTAAAGAAGGCCCGAATAAGTTAGCTAAAATGGCAATTTTCCCTTCTGAAAAGTTTTTGTGTGATGCCACGCTACCAAAATAGTAATCTACTAAGAGAATAACAACGCTACCCATATTGAATTTTTATGCTTCAGGTCCAAAGTCAAGTCAAAGTCCCATATGGAGCCTGTTTGTAGAATCACACTTTTAAAATTGTCAACACGTCCCTCTATGATCAAGGGTCATTTATATTTGAGAATTGGTAAATTTCAAGCTCAAAAGACATCAAAATCAACTCACCAAGAGCTAGGGATTTATGACTAATTTTGGGGAATTATACCAAGAATTAAGCAAGAAATTACAAGGATTTTGATTAGAAAATGGTTATTCTAAGATTATAAACATACCATATTCTCCCAATGATTAGCCTCTCATTTCCCCATACATTCTAGGGTTTTGGGCTCTTGAGACTTGTGAGAAAATGGAATAAAATTGGGCTAGAAAGGAATTTAATATCCTCCTAGGTGATGTTTAAGTGGCCACTTGACTGCTTAAGCAGTCATCTCTAAATTGGGTTAGTACTGCTAAAGTGGGTCAGTATCAGCAATGATTTCAAAATAGGGAATTAACTCTAAAAACCAAATGAACTGCCCGGTAACTGAACTGTCAGCTCCATCAAGTCACAAATGACTTGGGAAAGCTATAGGAAAACTCTAAATGGAAACATTGTGTGGAAATGTAGAAAATAACCTAGCTGGTCATTACAATATCCATTATTAAAAGAACTTTCATCCGCAAACTCGAACAAGAAGGGATACCAGGTCTTCATATCGTTCCCTATCTCTTATGTGGCCTCCTCTACTAGGTGGTATCTCCATTGAGCATAATTGTATGAATCTCCCTGTATTGCAAGCTCTTGACATCCCATGCTAATAGGAACTCCGACTCCACCATAAAGGTCAATCTCTCATCCAACTGAACTGAGTCCCACCAAAGCACATGTGACTCATTGAGGATGTAAATTGGCAACATGGAGACACAGAAAAATGGATGAACAGGAACAAAACCTGAGGGAAAGGATAACTTATAAGACATATCTCCAACTATGTAAAGGATCTCAAAAGGTCCAATATATCTAGAACTGTGCTTGCCTTTACTCCAAACCTCATCACGCCTTTTATGGGCGATACCCAAAGAAATACCCAATCTCAAACTCCAAACCTCAAGGCACGAAGTCTACGATCTGCATAAGTTTTTTGCCTACACTAAACTGCCTCGGCCTATTCTTAATCACCCTAGCTCAATCTAATGACTTCCCTAGCAAGTCAGTACCACGGGACCTAACCTCAAAGATCGTGAACCATCTAATCAGAGATCAACAACATCTACCATATATAACCTCGAATGGTGACATATCAATAATCAAATGGTAGCTATAATTATATGAAAAATTTGCCAATGCTAAGTGTTGATCCCTCTAACCTCTAAAATTTGTAACACAGCTCGAAGCGTATCCTTGAGAACCTAAATAGTCTACTCTGACTGTCCATCGGTCTGAAGGTGAAAAGTAGTGCTGAGATCCACCTGAGTACCCAAATCTTCCTAAAAATCTCTCTAGAAGCTAAAAGTGAATATTGAGCATCAGAATGTATTATAGATATGGGCACTCCATACGGGCAAACTATATCAAAAACATAGATATAGGCCAACCTCTCAGCACTAAAGGATATCTCATTAGAAAGAATGTGTGTTGATTTGGTCAATCGATCCACAATGACCTGAATACCGTCCGAACCACAAAAGGTGCAAGGTAAACCACTAAAGAAGTCAATGGTGATCAGTTCCTACTTCTACTTAAGAATGGGAAATCTATGAATCTGGACACCAGGCCTTTAATGCTTGGTATTCACCTACTGATAATATAGGCAACAAGCTACAAAATCTGGAATATCTCTCTTCATGACACCCCGCCAATAGTGTTTCCTCAAATCCCTAAAAATATTAGTTGTCCCAGGGTAGATAGAGTATGTAAAGCTTTGAGCCTCAAGCAATATCGACTGAATTAGTACACTAACCCTCAAAACACAAATGAAACCATTATACCTTAGAATACCTCAAAAATCTAAAGTAGGCCGCTTGGACGCACCACATAACACCTAATCACGAATTACACAAAGCCTTCTATCCTTAAACTGGCGAATACAAATCTACTCAAAAAAGGTAGAGTTGACCTTAACACTAGCAAGGATCCTCCTGGAATCATAAATATTGAGTCGCACTATCAAGCTGGCTAAGGACTAGATGTCTCGTGCTAGTGTCCTCTAAAAAATTAAAATAGAAGCCAAACTTACTCCCGCCTTCTAGTTCAAGGCATCCGCTACCACGTTCGCCTTGCCTAAATAGTACAAAATAGAGATGTAATTATCATTCAGCAACTCCATCCATCTCCATTACCTAGAATTAATCTCTCTTTAAATCATACGATGTTGGAGACTATGATGATCGATGTTGATCTCACAATGCATGCCATATAGATAATGCCTCCATCGTAAGTGCAAAAACTACCGCTACCAACTCTAAATCATGTGTGGTGCATTTGAACTTGTGCACGTTCATCTACCTCAATGCATAAGCTTGGACCTACTACATCAAAACACAATCCAAACCAATACTAGAAGCATCACAATACATGGTAAATCTCATACCCTCAATAGGAAAAGACAATATAGGATATTAAGTGAGAAAACCTTTGAGATTTTGAAAGCTTGACTAAAACTACTTGGACCAATTGAAAGAAACCATCTTTTGGTTTAATTCGGTTATCGGTTCTATGATCTGAGGTGGATTTATGCACCTCGGTGCTGTTATTCAAGCTTATTTAGCTTACTTTAAAGGACTTTTCTTATGCTTAATAGGTAAATATTGATATAATTGAGCATATTAGTGTTAAAATACTTGATTATAATGTCTAATGTGTGTTTAAAACAAGTTTGGAATCAATTTGGCCACTTAGAGTTTAGACTAGAAAACTAGTGTTACTAGCTTGAGCTTTGTGTTGTTCTAGTTGATCTCGATGGATTCTAAAGTGTGTAATAAGTTAATAATGGTAAGCTTGTGTAATTATATGTGGAATAAATTTTTAACTGTGTTTAAGTTTCAATTGAAATAAGCCAAGAGACAAAACACTAAGTTAAAGATCAAAAGAACAAAGCTAGTACTCTTAGCTTAAGTTACTAGTTCATCGTCTTGGATTGTATGTTATTTTGATCTCTAATTCGTGGTGTTTGATGCAATAGTATTCTTAATGAATTTATCATTACGATATATGGATGATACACAAGCTTTAAATCAAGTATAAACATCAACACAAGGCTTGGAAAGGATGGTCAAACAGTTGGGATGAGACTTGACAAAAAACGGACGTTCTAGAGTCACTGGCGTGCCACGAACCTTAGGAACCGTGTTAGGTAAATGCCACCGCATCCTAAGTGAAATTTCAAGTATATCAACACTATTAAGGTGTGACACAAACCCTAAACACCGCGATAAGGTCATGGCACGGCCCTAAGTCAAAATTGTCAGCTTGTGTCCAAGTATAAATAGGACACTTAGTTGTTATGTTTCACACCTCAGATGATCTTGGAACTTGAAGTGAGGCACACTTAAATTAGGGTTTTAATTCATATTTCAGTTATTTTATTTATTATAAAATGTATTCATTCGTGTTTATTATGATTATGTCTATAATCGGCTAAACACCCTTTTATGGGGCTACGGCCAAGAACATGAGTATTATTGTTATGAATTGATTTGGTTGTATTTTTTTATCATTGTTGGTTATTTTATATCCTTATTATCACTATTTTAAGGCATAATTACCCTTATAATACATGCTATAACTCTATTGTGAACCCAAAAGGATGAATGGTAGAGTAGAACGTGGGATGAATAGAATAGGATTGTAATCTTCATAGAATGATGTTATGATTTGCACTTAGGATGGGAATATACTTAAACTCCCTATTTGGTTCAAATACAATATGAATACGAAATAATTTAACTTAGTTATCACATACCCACTCAATGATGTAGTTGTGGGGGCTAAGTTAGATAATTGATTAGAGGTCCAAAAGGCCATAGTCGTATCATTGATCCCGTTAACCAACAACCAAGATAACTAACCTAACCAATGAAGATATATAACATTGTATCATTGTTCGTAGTGCCTTGACCCTGAGTTTCTCTCCATTGATTTTCCAAAAAATTTAATTTACAGCATTATTTTAGTTTACTATTAGTTATAACTTTAAAACTCTCATGGTTACATTTGCACTGATTGAATCTTAATAGTTTAAGTGAAATTAGATAGTTGCTTAACAATCTTCCCAATAAGATCGATACTTGGAATTCTTAAGGCCACTATATTATTTTGGTAGTCCACGTACACTTGCGTGTGCGCTTGGGCGCAACACGTTGTAATAGCAGCAAAACACTCAACAAACCGTTTGTACTAACCAGCCAAAAATGAAGCTACGAACCTCAAACGAACATGTAGCCCTGGCACAATCCCGAATAGACTCTATATTCACTGGGGCCACCACGATTCCATCCTTAGACACCATATGTCCTATGCATGTCATCGACTTGATCCAGAACTCACACTTTGAGAACTTGGCAAAAAGCCTATGATATCTCAAAGTTTGGAGTACAATCCTCAAATGCTGCACATGCTCTTCCCTATTCCTCAAGTACGTAATAATATCATCGATGAACACAATCACGAAGGAATCCATATAAGGTATGAACACACGGTTCATCAAATCCATAAATATTTATGGGTCATTAGTCAATCCAAAAGACATCACCAGGAACTCATAATGGCCATAGCCAGTCCTAAAGGCTATTTTTGGGATGCACTCATCCATAATCCTCATTTGATGGTAACCAAACCTCAAGTCAACTTTAGAGAACATTGTTGCTCCCTGAAGCAGGTCAAACAATCCATCAATATGAGGCATAGGATATCTACTCTTCACTGTCACCCTATTAAGCTACATGTAATCAATACACATATGCAAGAAACCATTCTTCTTCTTCACGAATAAGATAGGATTACCCCAAGGTGACACACTAAGACTAACAAACCCTTACCCAAAAGATCCTAAAGTTGAGAATCTCACTTCTTAAGCTTGACAATAGCCATATGGTAAGGTGCCACAAAAATAGGTCAGTGCCCAACTTAAGATCAATAATAAACTCATTATCATGCTCAGAAAGAAGACTAGGTAGATCGGTATTAAAAACATCAAGAAAATCACAGACTATAGGAGTGGAATCAAGTAAAGGACTCTCCACATTGACATACACGAATATAAGAAAGATAATACTCGCTACCCCTTGATATAAGTCTCCTATCCCAAACATAAAAATTATTCCCTGTCGTCTCGCAGCTAATAGATCCCTGCCACACAATCGAGTGTATGTCGGGCATGGCTAAGATAATAGTTTTGGCAAAATAATCCAAGATCGTATAGTAGGTGATAACCAGTCCATGCCCTAAATCACATTGAAATCCACCATATCTAACACAATAAGATCATCCTAAGTATCAAACTCTCATACAATCACAACACATGATCTATAAACTGGATCCACTACTAAAGAATCACCCACGGAAGTAGATACACATAATAGCATATATAAAGAATTCTAAGATAATTCTAACCATAGTGCATAATAAGCAGATACATAAGAATATACGGATCCCAGATCATATAAATAAAAAGTCGACTGATGGTACAATGAAATTGTACCTATAATAACAATATCTGGAGACTCTACCTTCGGCCTACCAAGTACAACATATAAATGACCTTGCCTGCCACCTGGATGGGCACATGACTCATCACCTATCTTACCTATTTAAGGACTTCCAAAAGAACCCTAGGGACCACCACGATGACCCTATATACCACCTCTAATTGGGGCGACACTACCCTAATTGGTGGGATACTCTATGTTGCAGGTATAATTGCCCCATGCTTGAGATACTCTTTGAAAAATAGTTGAAGGCTCTACAATCATAACATGCTCCAGGATCTATATTATAACCAAAAGATATGGCTGGCTCATAATAACCACCACAACTAGAAAAGACAAATTATGAACCTTTTGAAGGCTAACCACTACTTTGGCCAGGATGATCACCGTAGTTAGGCTGACCTTCATTAGTAATTTGAAGAGTGACATGAGCCTACTAGGCTGAACCTAATGCTGATAAGACTATCATGGGGGGTACCTACCTTGAGAAATACTACCTTTGAATCATGTCCACTCCAACTCCCACTGAAACTACCTTGGTAAAAGGGCCTCTTATCGCTGCCCTCTTGTGACTCGCTATGTATCTCCTCCATTATCTAGGCATGATCAAGAACCTTAATAAAGAAACTACCAATAGTAACAAAAATTTGTGTAGCCATGTAAAGAGGATGTCTCAATCCTTAAACAAAATATCAAATATGCTCATACTCAGTTGGCAAGATAGATATAGCATGCCAGACAAACTCTTGAAATCGAGCCTCATACTCTAAAATAGTTATAGAGCCCTTATCTAATCTCAAAAACTGATCTTTGAGATGATCTCTAAGGATGTGAGGCATATACTTCTCTAAGAAAACCTTAGAAAACTGAGTCCATGTCAATGAGGGAGATCCAGATGCTCTAGAATAAAAAAGAACTCTCCATCAATGCCAAGCTACCAAAGCTAATAGAAAAGTAAAGTATTCAACCCCATGAGTCTCTACTAGGCCTAAATTATGGAGCATATCCTCACAAGCAACCAAGAACTCATATCCATCATCATTCGATGCCCCAAAAAACCTACGTAAAGTCAATCTCAAGAATCTACTGAACAACTTCTGCTCTTTGATAGACATAGCAGGATGGGAAACTGTCGGTTATGTAACTAAAAGTACTAGAGGGATCTTAACTCTGGGAGTTACAGATATAAGTTGTACACCTTCCTCGATACCACTCTAATTTGTAGACTAAGCATCGTCAGATGGTGCACCACCAACCAAACCCAAAAGCTGAACTAGAGCATCTTTGAGCAACGATAAAGAAATAAACCCCGACAGAGCCTGGGTTGCCTTCTATCCTACCACTAGCTAGGGTAGAGGAATCACTGGTAAGGACATAGAGATAGGGTCTAGTAAAGCCTCCCTATCCTGGTCTCTAGATGGGGTTGCATCTCACGTATGTCCCCAACCTCTAGGTTGACCATGTACTCTTGTAGGATCCCTAGTCACGGACTCAAGTTCCTCATCTTTTTTAGTTGTAGCTCTCTTCCTAGCCTTCTACAAAAGAGTGAAACCAATGAATCATAGTAAATAAAACAAACTCTTAGCATGCAATGAGTGAAGTAAGTAAAGATCTCCTAAGAATTTCCTATAGCCTCCCAAGGATAAGAAAAAATGTCATTATTCCAATCTGTAAGACTCGATTATACACTTGCTTTTGTACCAACAATACTAGTAAACCTAGGCTCTGATACCAAATTGTCACGACCTAATTTCCTGAGTCATGATGACACCTACTTTGCCCCACCAATAGGTAAGCCAAATCATATCCTGAAATATATAAGTAATGGGCTAATATGTGGGAAATGGCATAAATATCATAGATGTACAAGTAAATGAATTACAAATAATAAAACATAAGAACAATAGCATAAGGGAAGAGAAATAAAAGAAGAGTAATTTCATCCCAATATTTATTAAGGTCGGTACAAGAGCCTCTAATCACAATAATATGAGTATTGTCAAAGTCAAATATACAACAATCTCAAAATAAAAAGACTATCCTAAAATAGAAAATGGAGAAAGGTCAACTCCGACTTCGAGAGCTCACCCTATCTTTGAACTCAAACCAGCACTATCAAAGTATCAACGATGATAACTAGTACTCGAATCTACATCAAAAATGTACAGAAGTGAAGTATGAGTACCAACGCCATAGGTACTCAGTAGGCATCATCAACCGACTATGAAAAATCATAATATAAATATAATAAGATGTGAAATAAGTAAGCTAAGTCAAGGTTAAAGGGAAATCCTGGAATAATACTCCAAATATGGAAAGTAAATAATCGGAATAATGAAAGTAAGGATAACATAGCTACTTCTAACATAACTAGGCCCTCATAAGACCAAAAGACATAAACAAGTAATTAAATAACCAAACGTGGGCCCCCATAAGCTCAGTGGATGCAATAAAAGAAAAAGTAATAATAATAATAATAACTACGTGTCCATAATTCAAAACTATAATTGTGGATCTTTCCATACCATAATATTTGGACTCGAACTGGTTCCATGACCTTCATAAATAGCCTCTCCATGTAAGACTTAAATCGAAACTCATATCATCATTTATCAAACTTGAACCAGAACTTATATCATTATTTTTCAGACTTGAACTTAAACTTACTTCATCATTTACTGGAATTGAATCAACATTCACATAATCATTTGTCTAACTTAAACCAGAACTCATAATATCATCCAACATAATTCTAGAATAAACCATCAAATTCCCTAGATCTACACGGATCAAGAATATAATTTAAAGGCCTATTAAGTCTATAATGAGCTACTAATAGTCTTGGCCTATGGTGGGCCAAAGAGGCCCACTTCTAACCCTGAGAATCAATTCTAAGTCAACTTCTATCCCGAACTAGACTAAGGAGTCAAATCTCACTAAAAGATGATAAATAAGCTTCATTGATACCTAAGATAACAATTCTACCTAAGGAGTGAGTATTGAAATCAATTATGCCTAATTACAATCCCTCAATCTGCTAAAATAATCCAAATCACCCTAAAGTATCTCCAGGTCCTAACTCCCACCCAAAAATTAGCATAAAATCATATCGATTATATAATAAATCCCAACCTAGGAAAGGGGTAAGTCTAGCCTACCTGGAAATTAAAGAAGGCCTGAATAAGTCTATTAAAATAACGATTTCCCTTTCCGAGAAGCTTCCACATAATGCCATGCTATTAAACAGTAATCTATTTATTAATATAAGAAAAATAGAACATATCTATCTATGGATAAATTCCAATCCTCTTGGTCTAAAGGAGTCATCCACTATTTCAAATCAAGACAGAACCTTCAATGCTTATTTAGTTCTATGATAAGTGTTGTCTAGAACATATATCCATTCGATGCTAATTAATCCTTCCAAAATATATTATCTATGTAGGTCATAAAATATCTACTAAGACTATCTGGAATCTTATCATAAGTCTTTCTAAAAAGCTCTTTCTAAAACATATCTTGCTAAGTGACTATCCTCAATTCTTTAGATGAAGCTCCTATCATTCTTTCTAAAATCATATGCTGAAATCTCTTTCTAAACATATCTTTAAGTCAGGCTTATTGTCTCAATCATAGAAAACATGCATAAACCTATAGATTTTTTAAATTAGGCTCATAACTTCATAAAATAACCTTTGTATCAATTTATACTATTCATTTGAAAAATTATAATAGCTTAAAATCTCTTAAATAGTGCTTTGAAATATACATTTCAAGAATAATGAACGAAATCTTTCTAAGCTTAAAAGGAAATGTACTATTCACAAAATTCATAATCATAGATAATGGATTCAAGAAAATCATATCTTTTGCTAAAAAAAAAGAAAATTTAAAAGTGAAATTACAAATCCTAAATAGAATCTTTAATCCTAAATCTTGCAAATTCTTCGAGAAAAGCCTTGGGCTTGGAACTGTAAGACCCAGCAAAATCCTAAGCCTTGGGATTGGAACTGTAAGACCCCATAAATCCTAAGCTTAACTCAGTCTTTTAAGCTTGCTAAGGGGTCCCAGACTTTAAAAATTCTAGCGAAGTATTCAGACTTAGTATTATTTTGGCCTTCATAGGTTGGCAACTCTATTTCATGACTCTTATGACCTTAAAATGTCAATCTTTAGGTTAATTCATAATTAGGAATGTCAGTAGGAGTTCTCGGACGAGTTTCATATTTTTTGTACCACGTTTAGGAATCCAAAATAGTGCATCGATGCGATCTCAGCGCGGTGCAGCATCCATCGTGTCGATCAATATTTTTCCTTGGATCCCAATGGAAATTTCCAGTGAACCAACATGAACTCGATGCGGTACGTTGGCTATCACATCGATGCCAATGACTCGGCGCGTCATCTTGCACATCGACGGTTCGGTTTTAAATCTTTAAAAAGTTGTATCCTCAAGGGTATTAAGATATTTTTCCCACCTGTATTCATCCCTAAGACACGAGATTCATCCCTCATTGATCAAAATATACACACTTTCTCTCAAATTGCTCAGGAACAAAAACCCTAGGTGATTTAATTTCAAAGCCAAGGCTCAAGGTTTCACTATTATTCTTCAAGAATTTAGCAACCAAGGTATGTCAAGTGTTAATATAAGGGTTCCTTCCACCCTTGGAGTCCAAGAAACTCTTTTAAACTTCAAGTAGCTTGAATTCATGCTTTCCATGATTTGGATTCAAGTGTATTCATGATTATAATGTTGATTGCATTTCTATTTCTTAAGTGCAAGATTTATGTAAAAACAACTATTATGTATGTAATATCATGTGAATTCATGTTAAATCCTTGAAATTGTGATGCTCATGGTTGATTAGTACTATGTGCATATACAATGCCTTCCAAGTGTTTGATGAGTTGTTCATGAGAATTAAATAATGAAAATATATCATATTAGCATGCATTCAATGTCATGGCCTGAAAGTGTTTGCCAAGATGTCCCAGTGAATGAATGATGGTCACATAGTTATTTATCATGTTTCAAGATTGTGATATGTCTTATAATTTATGCTATCGAGTCCTGGAGGTATTTAATACCCGATAATTTAGCTGATTACCTAGAGCCATGGTCAGTCTCAGGATAGTATCAGTCATATCATGATCAATAGTACTCTCAGTCAATTACAGAACTCAGGAAAAGCTCAGTAGACTCAGTATCATTCCAGTCTAGTTCAGTATTCGGTTCAGACCTCAGTAAATTCAGCCAGTTAATAGAATTTAGTAGTATTTCATTAGTCAATGGAACTCAGTGAACTCAAATTAGTTTAGTTAGACAGTATAATCAATAATAGATCAGTCAAACCTAGTATGAACTAGAAATTAGTTCAGTGTTTATTCAGTTGGGAGTAGGATTTAGCACCGAGTTAACCTAGGGATGGGGGCATCCTGTTAGCAGAGGGTTTGACCCTTAGCAACAACCCTGCATTGTAGAACTATATAGCTAACATAGGTTAAGATATCCTCCTTCCATATTAGGGTTTTTATATCTCGTATAAGTTTTCCTGCCAGTGAGGGTTAATGACAGAGCTTCCTGTCAGAGAGGGTGTCTTTACCCGTGGCACGGTACTGACACCCTTCCAACTGGGGTTACAGGTTGGACCCCAATCTATTCAGAAAGGGGAATGATAGTTAGATGATTACCTCCCACAGTCTCAGTTTCAATTCCAGTCTTAGAATAGAACTCAGTTCAGTTCTATAGATTCAGGACTGTCAGATACAGTCACTCAGTTTAGTACAGAACTCAGTATAGTTCCACAGGATCAAGACTGTCAGATACAGTCACTCAGTTATCAGCTTTGCAGCATCAGTAAACTCAGCTTATTAGTAAATCATTAATTCAGAACTTAGTATCCAGTGTTATCACGATCTCAATTACAGTTTACGTATTTACGCATGTACTCTTATTCAGTTATATTCATTTCATTCAGTCATTATTGTTCATGCATATGAACCCATGCATTTTATCCTACCTCAGTTTGCATACCAGTACATTCAAAGTACTGACGCATACCTTTATTTTATGCTATGATATTTTATATCATAGGTTCAGGCGCGCGGGATCCCGATCATACTTAGCAGTTCAGATATTCAGCTGACAGAGTTAGTGATGATTCCTCTTAGTTTGAGGACATAATGATTATTTCAGTAGTTCAGCTTATTTTAGTAATTCAAAGTTAGTTGGGGACTTGTCCCATCAACTTCATATCTCGATAGTTTAGAGGCTTTTTCAGACTAGAGTATTTTCAGACATATGTATCAAATTTGGTATTTGTTATACCATATTCAGTTTTATTATAGTATTGAACCTTATTGCATGCTTTTTACCAAATTTCCACATACTATAGTATTATTATTTAGTTATTGTAGTAGGTACCAGTCATGGGTTAGTTTGTGGTCCTTCGAGATTATGAGCACCGTATAGCATGCGGGGTACAGACTCGGGCCGTTACAAACTTGGTATCAGAGCCAGGTTCAATAGAGTCCTAGGAAGTTTGAAAGTCGCATCTAGTGAAAATCTTATGCATGGGTGTATAGCACGCCACACTTATAGACAGGAGGCTGTGAGGTATTTTAGGAAAAGTTTTCCTTCTTTCAGTATTCATGTCATGCAAGTGAGCATGAGCTCTAGTTAAACTCCCTATATAATCTAAATTTCTCTCCCATTTACATAAGATGCCTCCAAAGAGGACTAAGAAAAGAGGAATGGGAGACCAGCCAGAACCCCAGCCCATCCAGCCAGATCCTCTAGATGAACACATCTCCCATGATGAGTTCAGAGTAGCATTCACCACCCTAGCTTATTCTGTGGTAGCCCAGAATAAACGTCCAGTTGTTGTTCCGGCTAACCCTGTGGCTAATACTGCTGCTAGCAAGATTTGGGATTTTACCCGAATAAACCCTCCATCTTTTACTGGGTCTAAGTCAGATGAGGACCCATAGGAGTTTTTTGATGAGGTGTAGAAGTTACAGATATTATGGGAGTGACGGTTGTTAAGAGCGATGAGTTGGCTTTATATCAGTTATAGGATGTGGCACACTCATGGTTTAAATAGTGGAAAGAAGAAAGGGCCGCAGATATAGGGCCTATAGAATGGGAGAGGTTTGTTGTTATTTTCTGGACAGGCTCTTCCCACTTGAGTTAAGGGAAGTGAAGGTTTTGGATTTTATAAATCTAAAGCAGGGAAACATGACGGTACAAGAGTATTCTCTTAAGTTTACTCAATTAGCCAGATATGTTTCTCATGTGGTAGCAGATAGAAGATATAAGATGAGTAAGTTTGTGTCTGGTGTGTCTAATAGTATGGTCAAGGAGTATAGGGCTGCAATATTGATTAAAGAGATGGACATATCCAGGCTCATGGTCCATGCTCAGAAGATAAAGAAGGATAAGAATAAAGAGAAGGAGAGGGAGAATAAGAGAGCGAGAACAGGTAGTTTTAACTTCACTTAGCCTAAGTTAGAGGGTCGGAATCATTCTTAGTTCTTTCCAAAATCCTCAGTTCTAGCTCCATCCTCAGCTAGTGCTTTTGTGCCAAAATTCAGAGACGACAATAAAGATAGACACTAGGCCCTAAACCCCAGGGTAGTGTTAGCAATGCCTGAACAAATCTCTTTGTCAAAAGTATGACAAAAACCACCATGGTATCTGTAGAGCTAGCAGTGATGTGTGTTTTGGATGTAGAAAGCTAGGCCTTAGGATCAGACAGTGTCCTAACGTGGGTTTTTAGAGTCAGCATAACCATCTTCCAGCTTAGACCGGTCGCTCGAATCAACAGGGTGCCACATCCAGTGCCACCAGTGGGCAGCGCCCAAATAGACTCTATGCACTTCAGTCCCAACAGGATTAGGAAAGTTATCCTGATGTGGTCACTGGTACGTTACAAGTTTATCATTTACATATTTATGCTTTAATAGACCCATGAGTTTCTTTGTCCTTTGTTACTCTTTATATAGATGTTGACTTCGGAGTCAGTCCCAAAATCCTAGCAGAGCCTTTCTCATTCTCTACCCTAATAGGTAAATCTATCATAGCCCGGCGGGTATATAGGAACTGTCCAATTATGATATCTTAGAAGGTCACTTCAGTAGACTTAGTTGAATTAGAGATGACCGATTTTGATGTCATTCTCAGCATGAATTGGCTTCATTCTTTCTATACCTCAATCAACTGCAGAACCAAAATTTTCTAGTTTTAGTTTTCGAATGAACCCGTCCTTGAGTGGAGGGGTAGTACTTCAGCACTTAGGGGTCATCTTATTTCTTACCTAAGGGCAAGAAAAATGATATCTAAGGGATGTTTCTACCATTTCATTCGAGTCCAGGACTCTAGTTTAGAACCCCCTAATCTTGAATCAGTGTCAGTAACATGTGAATTCCTAAATGTGTTTCCCGAAGATCTCCCCTGAGTTCCTCCCTAAAGGAAAATCAACTTCGTAATAGACCTTCTTCCAAATACTCAACCCATATCTATCCTGCCATACAGAATATCTCCAGTGTGTCCCCGTAGGGTGCCCCAGTTTTATCAAACCCAGTGTGTCCCCGTAGGGTGCCCCAGTTTTATTCGTGCGTAAGAAAGATGGTTCTCTCAGAATATGTATTGATTACCGTCAGCTAAATAAAGTCACGGTCAAGAACAAGTATCTGTTTCCCAGAATCGATGACTTTTTTACCAGCTTCAGGGTGCTAGTTACTTTTCTAAGATAGACCTCAGAATGGTCTATCACCATCTCAGAGTCAGAGAATGCGACATCCCAAAAATAGCCTTAAGAACTCGGTATAGTCACTTTGAATTCTTAGTCATGTCATTTGGTCTTACCAATGCCCCTACAGCCTTCATGGACTTGATGAACTGTGTGTTTAAGCAATATTTAGACATGTTCATCATAGTCTTCATAGATGACATTCTTGTCTACTTCTGCGGTGAGCATGATCATGTAGACCATCTCAAAATAGTATTATAGACTCTCAGAAACTAGCAGTTATTCGCCAAATTCAGCAAGGGCGAATTTTGGCTAAGTCAGTAGCCTTCCTTGGCCATATCATTTCCAATGACGGCATTAGAGTTGATCCCTAAAAGACCGAAGCAGTAAGAAACTGGCCTAGACCCATCTCTCTATCAGATATTAGGAGTTTCTTAGGATTGGCTGGCTATTACCGACGGTTTATTAAGGGATGTTCATCAATTGCATCCCCTATGTCTAGATTGACTCAGAAGAAAGTCAAATTCCAGTGGTTAGATTATTGTGAAAAGAGTTTTCAGGAGTTAAAGACTCGACTCACTACACCTCCAGTTTTGACCCGACCAGGTGGTTCAGATGGGTTTGTGGTATATTGTGGTACCTTCAGAGTCGGTTTGGGGTGTGTTTTGATGCAGAGAGGTAAGTTCATAGCCTACGCCTTTAGACATCTTAAGCCCCATGAAAAGAACTATCCTACTCTTGATCTTGAGTTAACAGTAGTAGTATTTGCCTTACAAATTTGGAGGCACTATTTGTATGGGGTGCACGTTGATGTGTTGACTGACCATAAGATCCGGCAGTATGTGTTCTCTCAAAAAAATTTAAACCTCCATCAGAGAAGGTGGTTGGAGTTATTGAAAGACTACAACATGAGTGTCTTGTATCATTTGAGTAAAGCCAATATAATGGTTGATGCTCTTAGTAGGATCTTTATGGGTAGTGTTACTCATGTGGAGGATGGTAAGAAAAAGTTAGTTTATAAAATTCATCAGCCTGCCCGACTAGGTGTTCGCATAGTCAATTCATCAGAAGGTAGTGTATGGGTGCAGAGTAGTTAAGAATCATCCCTAGTTTCAGAGGTAAAGGAAAAGCAGGATAGGGATCCCAGTCTAGTCAAGTTGAAGGAATCTGTCAGAGATCAGAAAGTATAGGTCTTCTCCCAAGGGGGAGATGGTGTGTTGCGCTGCCAGGGTCAGCTATTTGTGCCATGTGTAGATTACTTGAGGTAGAGAATTCTTGCAGAGGCTCATAGTGTGCTCTACTCTATTCATCCAGGGGCCACTAAGATGTACCATGATTTGTAGGAGATCTATTAGTGGAGTGGGATAAAGAGAGACATTGCAGAGTTTGTGGATAAGTGCTCAACAGGTTAAGATTGAGCATCATAAGGCTAGTATGTCCATGCAGGAGTTCAGCATTCCTACCTGGAAATGGGAAGAAGTCAACATGGACTTTGTGATAGATTTTCCTCGTACCCGTCGTCAGCATAATTTAGTTTGGGTCATTGTAGGTAGGATGACCAAATTAGCTCATTTTCTACCAGTCCATACCTCTTATTCGGCTGAGTATTATGCCAAACTCTATATTAGGGAGTTGGTCAGATTTCACAGTGTTCCATTATCCATTATCTAAGATAGAGGTACCCAATTCACCTCTTATTTCAAGAAGGCATTCTAAAAGGGTCTTGGTACTTGAGTTCACCTCAGTATAGCCTTTCATCCTCTGATAGATGGACAAGAAAAAAGGACAATTTAGACTTTAGAAGATATGCTGCAAACATGTGCGATAGACTTTAAAGGTAGTTGGGATAACCACTTGCCTTTGATTGAATTTGCATATAACAACAGCCATCATTCTAGTATTCAGATGGCTCCATTTAAAGCGCTTTATAGGAGGAGGTGTAGATCTTCCATTGGTTGGTTTGAAGTGGTTGAAGCCACAACGGTAGGGCCTGACTTGGTATTTGATACCTTAGAGAAAGTTCAGTTGATCAGGGAATGGCTTAAGACAACTCAGAGCCTACAGAAATTATACGCAGATGTACACAGAAAGGATCTCGAGTTTGAGATTAGTGATATGTATTTGAAAATCTCTCCTATGAAATGAGTAAAGAGGTTTGGCAAGAAGGGGAAACTCAATCCCTAATATGTCAGTCCTTACCGAATTCTCAACTGTTTTAGAAATATAGCTTACGAGCTTGAGTTGTCTTCCGACTTAGCTTCAGTGCATCCAGTGTTCCATGTCTCCTTACTTAACAAATCCATAGGTGACCCAGCAGTCGTAGTCCCTAAAGAGGGAATAGATGTTCAGAACATCCTCTCTTATGAAGAAACTCCCGCCAAAATCCTTGATTATCAGATTCGCAGACTGAGGAACAAAGAAGTCCCTCTAGTCAAAGTACTTTGGAGAAATCAGTCCGTTGAGGGAGCTACTTGGGAAGAAGATCCAGATATATGGACCAAGTATCCTCACCTTTTCTCTGCAAGCTCAAACTCAGCCCAAGATAACAGTTTTTCTTTGAATTTACTCAATCTCATGTTAGATATAGCTACCAACTTGGTATCAATTAACGTTGCATACTCAATCATGCATTCACGAATCAGTTCAATCATGTACTCATGCATCAGACATGCATGTCCAGTATATAAGCCCAGCTTATCAGTAATTCCAGTCATGCATTCATGAAACATGTTCAGCTATGTACTCATGCATCAGATATGCATGTTCAGTATGATAATTCAGTATATCAATAATTTCAGTCATAAAATCATGCTTCAGTTGTGCATGTTCAATTTCTAAGTCCAGTCTATCTGTATTCTTAGTTTAATCGATCTCATTCGAGGATGAATGTTCCCAAGGAAAAGATATTGTAAGACCCCGCAAAATCCTAAGCTCAAATTGGTATTTTAATCTTGCTAAGGGGTCCCAGACTTAGAAAATTCTAGCTAAGTATTCAGACTTAGTATTATTTTGGCCTTAATAAGTTGGAAACTCTATTTCACGACTCTTATGACCTTAAAATATCAATCTTTAGGTTAATTCATGATCAGGAATGTCAGTAGGTATTGCCGGACGAGTTTCGTATTTTTTTGACCTTATTTGAACCATGTTTGGGAATCCAAAATAGTGCGTCAATGCGATCTCGATGCGGCGCAGCAGCAATCACGTCAGATAATATTTTTCCTTGGCTCCCAGTGGAAATTTCTAGTGAACCGACGTGAACTCGATATGGCGCATTAGCTTTCACATCGATGCCAATGACGCAGCGCGTCCTCCTGTACGTTGATAGTTTGGTTTTCAGTCCTTAAAAATCCGTGTACTCTAGGGTATTAAGGTATTTTTTTCAACTCCTATTCATCCCTAAAACACGAGATTCAGCCCTCATTGAGCAAAATATACTCACTTTCTCTCAAATTGCTCAAGAACCCTAGGTGATTTAATTTCAAAGCCAAGGCTCAAGGTTTCAACATTTTTCTTCAAGAATTTAGCAATCAAGGTATGTCAAGTGTTCATCCAAGGTTCCTTCCAACCTTGGAATCCAAAAAACTCTTTTAAACTTCAAGTAGCTTGATTTCATGCTTTCCATGATTTGGATTCAAGTGTATTCATGATTATAATATTGATTGGATTTATATTCCATGATTAAGTGCAACTATTATGTATGTAGTATCATGTGAATTCATGTTAAAGCCTTGAAATTGTGATGCTCATGTGTTGATTAGTACTATGTGCATATACAATGCCTTCCAAGTGTTTGATGAGTTGTTCATGAGAATTAAATAATGAAATTATATCATGTTAGCATGCATTCCAATTCATGGCATGCAAGTGTTTGCCATAATGTCCCAATGAATGAATGATGATCACGTAGTTATTTATCATATTTAATGATTATGCCATGTATTATAATTTATGCTATCGAGTCTCGAGGGTGTTTAATACCTGACAATTTAGATGATTACCTAGAGCTATGGTCAGTCTCAAGATAGTATCACTTATGTCATGATCATTTGTACTCTAAGTCAGTTACAGAACTCAGGAAACACTCAGTAGACTCAGTAACAGTCCATTCCAATTTAGTATTCAATTTTTACCTCAGTAAATTCAACCAGTTAACAAAATTCAGTAGTATTCCGTCAGTCAACGGAACCTAGTGAACTCAGTTCAGTTCAGTTAGACAGTATAATCTGTAATAGATCAGACAAGCCTAGTATGAACTATAAATCAGTTCAGTGTCTATTCAGGTTGGAGTAGGATTCAGCACTGAGTTAACCCAGGGATGGGGGTATTCCTGCCAGCAGAAGGTTTGACCCTTAGTAGCAATCCCTGTATTACAGAACTACATAGCTAGCGTAGGTTGAGATATTATCTAACCAAATTAGGGTTGATACATCTCATATAATTTTTTCTGCTAGCGAGGGTTGATGAAAGAGCTTTCTATCAGAGAGGGTTAACTCACAGTTGTCTTGACCCGTGGCAAGGTACTGACACCCTTCCAACTGGGGTTATAGGTTGGACCCCAATCTATTCAGAAAGGGGCATGTCAGTTAGATTATTTCCTCCCACAGTCTCACTTTCAGTTCCAGTCTCAGAAGAGAACTCAATTTAGTTCTACAGATTCAAGACTATCAGATACAGTTACTCAGTTCAGTACAAAACTCAGTATAGTTCCACAGGATCAAGACTATCAAATATAGTCACTCAGTTATTAGCTACATAGTATCAGTAAACTCAGTTTATCAGTAAATCATTAATTCAGAACTCAGTATCCAGTGTTATCATGATCTCAATTACAGTTTACGTATTCACGCATGTTCTCTTATTCAGTTATATTCATGTCATTCAGTCAGTATTGTTCATTTATATGAACCCATGTATTTCAGCATACCTCACTTTGCATATCGGTATATTCAAAGTACTGACGCATGCCTTTCTTTTGCGATATGATGTTTTACATCATAGGTTCAGACGCGCGAGCTCTCGATCATACTTAGCAGTTTAGATATTCAGCTGACAGAGTTAGTGATGAGTTATCTTAGTTCAAGGACACGGTGATTATTTCAGTAGTTTAGCTTATTTCAGTAGTTTGGAGTTAGTTAGGGACTTGTTCCATCAACTCCATAGCTCAGACGGTTTAGAGGCTTTTCAGGCTAGAGTATTTTCAGACAGATGTATCAGATTTGGTACTTGTTATACCGTATTCAGTTTTATTATAGTATTGAACCTTATGGAATTGTTTCCACCTAATTTCGGCATACTACAGTATTATTATTTAGTTATTACAGCAGGTACCAGTCATGTTTTAGCTTGTGGTCTTTCGGGATTATAAGCACCGTGTAGCGTCCGGGGTACAGACTCGGGGCATTACAGGAACCTTGTAGCTTAAACTTGTGAAACCCTTCTATGGAGTTCTTGTAATATGAGAGGAATATAATGAAGAATTATACTTAAGGATCTTGATTTCTTAAAATACTAACTATATTATTCAAAATAAAATTTCAATTGATTAAGAGGAGAATGTGGTTCCCACACTTCAAAGATTATTTTACATACCATTAAAATGAAGTTTGGGGAATACTATGAAAATGAAACCTAGCTTTGAACCTTCTCTTAAACTAGAGCACTTAAAAATTTAAAGAAGGAGAAGAATCAAATCATGAATGAAAACTGACTCTTTGGGGGCTTAAGTTATTTAAATAATATAGTTAGGGAATTTCATTAGGTAAAAAGACAAAAACACCCCTAAGTAAAACTTAAGAGGAAAAAATTTCACACTAATAAGTTGGTTGTGTTCTAAGACTCCCAACACACTACATGGTCAGCCCACCGCACCCTCTAGTTGGTCCTACAGCACGGGCCCTAACACAGGGGCCCTATGGGTGCAACGTACGGGCTATTTCTAATAAAAAAATTACTTCTAAGTACCAAAATTTCTAATTGATTTATGACCTTAGGACTTGACTTTTGAACTCTAAATACTTCAAGAAATTTTATTGTCATGGAAAATTTGTTGGGGTATCACAATATATTCCCGTTGGGATCATTCACCCTTGAATGTTAGTCTTTACTTAGGAGTAAAATGAATAAGTTGACTTAAACTAATTTCTGTCTAATATCCAATACTATACTTTTCAAAGCGGACAGGATTAAACTATAAATAAGGTATAAGACCAACTACTAAGAGATGCAAAAGCACACATTATAACTATGGGCATCAAAGACATAACATAAGATATGCATTCTTGGAATCAAAGGGCACATTAATATGAAGAAATACTTAGGGAAATGAGTTTGGTTGTGGGTTTAAGTCAGATGAAAGTTACTTGGCATGAAACAAAGGTGCGTTGAACAAGGGGATAAGAGTATTTCCACTTTAGACATTGGAATTGGAAGCCTTTATGCTTAGCAACACCTCTTAACTACACTCTTTCTCCTGAATTCTATACTTCAACATTTATAACTATAATCTTCACAAAGATCAGATTAAACCACAAGAGGTTGAGTCTAATTTCTTGTTCTTTACATGTTCAAGCCTAACTCAAAACTTCCATTTCCATGATAACTACTCTTTTTTATCACCTCAAACATCTATTCCTCAATCTTAATTAAGAATTTTCTAGTCTTTATATTCAATGGTCCACATTTACATAAACATGATACTCATGCCTATTACTAAAAAACCCTTCTAACTACTGCACATAACCAAAACTTTATCTTATTCTTTATCCATACTTATATATTTAGATGGAAAAGAATAATACTATCATCTCCCTCTTAGCTCAAAATCCACTAACTCGGTCCTGCAAAGCTATTTTCTAAATTAATCTATAAACACATTATCCAACACAACTGACATAATACTATTCACTAAAATATATAAACCCTCTCTTAAAACTATTCCAGAAGATACTATAATTCTTGCTAAGACTCCTTTCTAGGACCTCTCTTACTTTTCTTTTACTTTTAAGTATTTTACTAAAGGATTCAGACTTTATTGTCTTACCAAAAGTACAACCCCAAAATTGTAGCCACCTATATAAAAGAATTAGAAATTATTCTAAAAGTATCAATACCATTTATTTGCAGTTCCCTTACTATAACTCATAAGGACTTTATAGTACACTATTTAGCATTCTCCAAACTTAGAAACTCAAGGGTACTAACTATGCTCACATAGCACTTTCAAACATAAAATACCATTCAGCCACAACTACCTTGGTATCCTATGTTTTTTAATATACTTAATGCTCTTCTTTATCCATTAACTTAGCCAAAATTTACTATTTCATCTATAGTACATGTATAAATTAGACTTTAATACTCCTGGTCTCATAATTTATCAACTTAATCTCTTACACATGCTATTTAAGAGTACTTAATCTACTTTCATAAGTCTATATTACTACCCCCAAACAAACATTATTACAACCTTGGTGACCAATAACAATTCAAATTAAAATCAAATACTCATCTCAGATGACCGCAAAAATTCTCACATACTATAATGACTTACAGATATCGTATGAGAATCAAGAAACACTAGTCCTCTACAACCTCATGGTAAATAGTCGATCTTAGTCTTTCAATCAATCTAATTAAAGTCTATAAGAAAACATTCCTTTCACACACACTACTACTCATTCAATCATCTATATAAAGTAGCTTTATATCTCTTTAACCATAAAGAAGCTCTTTTTGTAAAAGACACACAATGCAGCCTAAATCCATTAATTAATCAACATTCTACATTCCCACTTAAAACCTGTGATTTATCTATACTAACACAATGATAAGCTCTAAACACTATAACCTACATCCCCTCTTCTAAGTACTACCATGAAATCTACCCCTCACTTATTGCCCCTTAGGTAATGCCTAAAGACATATTACTCCATTACTAACTTAATGGAAACTTATATGCATCTATCTACTTTAACCAATCATTATCCCTAACTTTTATATTCACTACACTTCTAAATCCATAACCCAACTCTGTGATCATTCTACTACTTATAAATCTTACACTATCTTTAGGGTAACAACTCTATCCACTAATATAGGTGAATACTTTCTTATCTCATGAGTGATATTCGTAATGAAGGGTTAAAGAAGATTATAAATATATATATCATACTTTGTCTTAATACCATGATTCATATAGATAAGGACATAAGATTTCAAATCAAAGGACCAAAACACACTAATGGGATTCTCTCAAGCCTTTTGTGTGGTTTCTAAAAATTTTGATAATTTTATTCTATCTGAGAGAACCATATTGGTAGGAAATTGAGCTTTATTAGTTCTATTGTCTTACAGATAAGGAATAGTAGGAGGAGTTTGGAGAAACGCATGAATCAACATAAATTTCTTATGGGACTACTTTATCATATGGTCTAGAGTATGAAAGAATAGAAATATTTTCATAAATGTTTGTAGTCCTTTATTTATATAAGTGGGATCCTCACAGCCATAAATAATATCCTACTAACATAGCTTCATAAACTCTCTCAAAAACTTAAAATCTTTGCTCTGATACCAAATATGACATGATCCAAGTCTACACCCTGTACGTGACCATACTATGGTCTGGCATAATAATAAAATTACATGCATAGTGCTATTGTGGAAACTGAATTCAGGGTCTAGCTTTTGAAATAAGAAGAAATACAAGAATATAAACCTTTATTTACTATGACAATGAATCTTTGAAATTTGATTACATATGCTTTAACTTGAATAACTATCTAGAAAGACTCTATATTACAACTGAATATGACTATCTTTATGTAACAATACAACAGATGACTAGAATTCTACAAAGTCCTCTAGAATAAAGAGAACCCACTCAAGCTAATATCATAGCCTATTGGAAAGTCTGATTATGAACTTGTATATCTGTAAGCGGCATCTATTAAAATATAGCACACAAAAATTATGTATCAATATAGAGAAGCTATTGCACGTGTAACATAATGTGTATGAAATTTAAGAAAACTGGCATTCATACTAAAACTAAAATTAAATAACTGATGATTAAATTATTAAATCATACTATACAAGATCATAAATTGATCTAAATGTTAAACCTCAAGAAAGTCTGAAAACAAAGTAATATGAATAAACTTATCTTAAAAATTGGAGGTCCTATGCCAAAATAGTCTTTCTGGTAAATACGAAAAGTAAATCTAAATAACCAAAATCATATCTATATTATAATTTGAGAAAAAAAGTAAAATGAGACTTTTGTAGATATAAATATCAAACTGAGAGTAAATGTGTTTAAAACCATAAATAAGTATTTTTAGAACATGCATATCTAAAATTATTCCATACAATTTGAAATCATGCTATGCTATCTGAAATCATGCTATGGTATCTGAAATCATGTTATGTTAAATGAAATTATGCTATGCTATCTGAAATTATTATAATGATCATATTAGATAAGCTATCAAAATAGAGTAATGTTTTTAGGCAAGAGTTTCTTATGATCGATGTTCATCATGCGAGCTCATGAATGCACCAACTTATAATCCCTGTTGGAGAAAACCTATTTATCTATCTATATATTTAGTCTAAGCCTCTTAGGCTAAAAGATTCATCCAACTTTGCAAAGCAAAACATAACCATGGTGGCAATACAGTTCTGGACAAGTATCGTCTAGAATGCATGTCTGTGTAGTGCTAAATAATTTTTCCAAAACATATTATCTATATAGCTCATAACATATCTATTAAGCTTATCTAGAAGCTTATCACTACTATTTCTTAAAAGCACCTTTTGAAAGATATCTTGATGTGAGACAAAGATCAAATCATTCTTTCTAAAATCATATGTGTCTTTCTAAATATATCTTTAAATGGGGATTATATCCTTAATTTATAGAAAACTTGTTAAAACATGCATATCTGTATAGATGCTAAAATAAGATTCATAACTTCATAAAATAACTCTTCTACTAGTTTATACTATTCTTTTGAAAATTCATAATAGCTTAAAATCTCTTAAATCATGGTTTGAAATGTAAGTTTCAAGAATGTAACAATACTTGTTGTGATTTTTAGATTTTTCTGTGTTTGGCCATTTGACACGTTTTAGTAGTTGTTGTATGTCATTTATGAGTTGTGGGAATGGTTGGCAAGGTCCTCAAAGCGTTCGAGGGTTATTTATATGAGTTTGAGATATTGAGTAGTCTTTAGAGTGGGATATTTAACTTTTGTCAAAATTTTATGATCCGAGCGTTAGATGGTGATTTCGTCACATTTCATTAGATCTATAATGTCATTTTGTATTAGTAGCATTGTTAATTTAACTCTCAGGTCTTTTATTTTGAGTTTTGAGTATTTAGATGAGAAACTAGTTAAATTAGCTTAAAAGGGGTCCTAGCGGGTAACTGGTCAATAACAACCCTTTTTCATAAATCTGATAGTTCTATTGAGTCCCATTTATTTATATGGGACCCCAAACAAATCCTAAGGATACGTTCGGATGATCTTTTGTCATTTTCCTTATTTGAGTTATTGATATCTGGTGTAGGAAATTCTCTTTCATCGTATTTGTGGGGGTCCCTGAATTATTGTAGAGAATAATTCTCTTGGTCATTGTGAACGTGAGGTTGGGTCCACATTCACAAAGAATAATTGGGGTCGAGTTGGGTTTTCTTGGTCATTGCATAAATAATCGAGCCACTGCATTTGCGGTAGGTCTAAGTTGGAAAACTTCATCAATATAAGGTATCAATAGCATATCCAATGAAGGTACTACTTACTCGAACAATATTTAAATATTCTTTTCATGATTTTCTTCATTTTTCACTACTGTTTGAATGTTAGAGCTCATTTTTGGGTGATTTCAAGAAAGTTCTTCAAAAATTCTTGGATAAACTTCTAAACATTATTTTTATCATTACACATTGATTTTATTACCAAAACAACTTCAAAACGTGGATCTTAAAATTGGATTTTTAAAGTTTCACTAGGTAAAGTGAGAAAATAGTTTTGTAATGATTTCAAGATCAATTTTAACTATTTTTGATTGATTTTCATATTGATAACCCTTAAAGTATGGGTAAATTGATTCTTTAATAAAACTTCAATTCTATCCTTTTTTTTATTTTGAGGTTGATTTTTGAAGTATTTTTTGACCCAAAATGAAAGTGGATAATATGGGTATCATTATACTCTTATTAATGGGAAGATTATAATTTTAATAGATTGAGTTCATTTTGAGACTACACAAAAGCTAAAGTCTTCTTGTTGGCTTGTTTACGGCTTTGAGGTAGGTTGTGTCTTAACTTTCTTCAGACCTGGCTAGGTAGTTAACCACTCATGTAAAGTATGTTATAATTTGGAGATTTTATCATAAGATTCATCTTTTGCAATCATTATTTTTATAATGTTTCCCATGTGGAGGCTTATGTGAACCCTATTATTAACTTGAGAGATTATTATTACTATGATGTTAGTATGGCACCTGGTACTAGACTTGTTTGAGCATTATTTGCCTTTATTATTATTGTGATGCCAGAGTGGGGGCTAGGATTGATATAATTAATTCTTACATGACTCTCTTTACTATTGTGTTGCTATGAGATGACTTGTGTCATGATCTATTGATATTTGAGGAGATTTGGTCTCATTTATACCATTATAGACTTAATTCATTACATGATATTGATTTGGTTATGAGCATGCATCCTCATTTTATTCAACCATATTTATGGAATGGGATGTCACTGTCACACCCCTTTTTTAACTCCAAAAGGATTCAGATTTTAAGTTTCGAAAGGGTTTTTATTATTAAAGTGAAAAAAGATGAAAGTTTGTTTCAAAAAAGGATTATTTACATTTTTTATTCAGAGTCTCCACTTGGCATAATCCGGTCTGCCAAGTCACCTTTGAAAAATCCTTTTCAAAAAAATTTGACTCTTTAAAACTGGTTTGCGAACAGAGATTCCGGCTAAGGAATTCTGTTGACCGAGGGGAAGGTGTTAGGCACCTCTCAATCCCGTGGTTCGACCACAGTCTCTTGGTGTAGCGTATCGACTAATTTGGACACTACGAACGTACAAACCACAAAGAAGCACGTAAAGAAATCAAGTAAACAAACCAAACAAGACGAATCAAAGTATAGTATTTAGTTCAATTATACAGTCCCTAAATAAAAAATACAAAAATAAATCCTATATAATCTATACTAATCCTAACTACGCTCGCAAGCTTTACCCGAAGCCTCGGGCCTTCATCAGGAACGTCTTCTGCCAACATAGTACGTCAGGGCATTCTCCGGTGAATAAATACAATATGCCTCGGGACATTCCCCGTCTAAATGAGTACATTTGAATCCAAGTGCAGTAAACTAGAAAAAATATTCAATATTCACACATTCCACGAAAAATATTTATTCCTAAATTCTTTGCCTACCCAAATCTATATTCGCTTATCGATTTTAGCCTAAAACATGATACTATCATATTCGAGAAAATTAATAAATATTTCACATCAATTCAATCAACCAACCAAAATTAATCCGATTTACCTTTATCAAGATCAATCCCTCCCCAATTTATCATCGATCATGCAATCACTCAACTCGCCATCAAAAAAATATTCAACTCAAAGAATCCAACCAAATCGACCAACACTTACGATGATTCAAACCAATCAAAATCAAGCCAAACAAAGATCCTCACATCACTAATTCAACATATAAAGCATCAAATGATAAAGATTAATCAAGACGGGATAAGGAATGGACCTTAATAGCTTTCGATTAGAAATAAGAGCCGTTTCGAGAACCCCAAAGAATACCAATGAGGTCCTGACTCTCCAAATCAGTCGAGAAAACAGTCCAGCAATGCGACCACCCGAATTCAAGAACCAGAATTATCCAACACCCACGATGAAACTCAGACCCAATTTTCGATAGAGAATTGAGAACCTCGGCAAACTAACTTCGATGAGCTAACCGTGACTGGCGACCCAAAATTTGTTACTCCCCGCAATCTTCAATTCTTTTTTTTTCATTTTCTTACAATTTTCCCATTATGTTTTTGAATCTCAAACCGTGTGTGCGTGCTCGTTGGTGTTGCGTGTGAATGACGATTAAGAAAAATGAAACTAGATCTCCTTTTTTTTCTTTTCCTTTCTCCTCTCTGCTACTTTTTCTATCGATCTACCTCACTCTCGTGTGTGCAGATCTGGTGAGATTCGTGTGTGTATCATTTCCTCCCTAAAAAAAAAATAGAGGAGTATATGTGGGTCTTTCTTGGTGAGTGATGGTATGGAGAGAATTTGTTAGTGGTCCACCCTACTTTTCTTGTTGCTCTTCTTCAATGGGAATCTTCTTTTTCCTCTTCGAATTTGTTAACCAAGAATGGAATAAAAATCATGAGAGGTGGGGTAGGTGGTTAGGGTGAGTGAGGGTAGGGACATGGGGAGGTGAGGTGTCCACTTTTAATTGGAGAGGTTGTTAGGATAGGATTAGAATAAGGTAAAAATGTTAAGGGTTGTTATTTTTATCTTTTTATGGGGGGAATAATTATATGGTTGAGGGTACACAATAGGATAAGGTAAAAAATGTGAAAAATAATCTTACGAAGGGACAAAATTATGTGTCTACAATCACGACCCAAACCAGGTCCTGTCTATGACGGGTATCTCAAGACCAATAAGGACTAAAGACCACCCCTTGCGCCTAGCCAAACCAAAAACCATAGCCCCAACATTGGATGAATTTCAACCATATAACAAGATAACATAAGATAAGATCAAAGAATTTAAGGCATGCCTATAAACGATAACTGGTAATCGATCAAAAACAACCAACAACATCACCCAAGTTTATAGTAATCCACAAAACCATCTAACAAAACCAAAATCAATAAAGTGTCGGGACATGCCCCCGAATCTAATAATGGCAATGATAATGTTAATATGAGTTCTTCAATTCTAGTTTATGAAAGGAAACTAATGAAATGACCAAGTCTTCCAGAGAATGGAAGCTCACCACTTCACCACCAATGACCAACGAACTGAGTCGATCCACCAAACACTTTGCAGGAAGAGTAGAAGTATCTTTAGTGCATGCATCATGTAGGGATACAACATCTGGAGATGATTATTGGGTTGAGAACTTTCATGTAACTCAGGGGTAGGGGATAAAATAATGCCAAAAACACATTTTCAAAACCATTCCAGCCAATGCACATAATCATATATACATGAAAACTTGTCATGTCGGGAAAGGGAATGAAGCTTAATATGGAGTAAAATTTTGTCCTGAACTATGTAGATCAATCGTCATAAATAGGCACCCATGGGCTATATGGGTTCAGCTCCCCCTACTGAAAAGGCCCCAATGTATGCTAGCCATACGAACTGGGAGTATCAAGAAAGACCAGGGAATTCCCCAACCCCACGTCTATCCAAGATAAAATTATATCAATAGTGTGAACTGTGCACATAGGTCATCAAGACCAAGCCTTATGTCGGCAAACATGAGTTTCCAGTACAAGTCATCCAAGAACCACACTTTCACGTCTTAGCTACATAATCCCCATTAAGCCCAATTTAAAACAAGTTTCGCATAGCCCATTTATTAACCAATGAACCAACCATTAAGGCACACCATGGTTATCGTCATACCCTTTCACTTGCAAGCTTGTCTTTATGCCATTAAAATTGCATTAACTTGGGGGGAATGCCTTGACCCCTTTTTGTTCATTAAATTAATCATAGCCAACAAGGCTTTCAAAATCCATGTTCATTGTTTAATCATTTATGCAATGAAATACCATAGGTGGGTGAGTCAAACTAAGTGACAATTTCATGATTCAAAGCCATTTACACAAGTGGGTTGAAGGGACATAATTATTCAAGACTAATTCCAATTTCAAAATACCAATTTTCAGGAAAACCATAAACCCTTAGTTTATTCACCATTCCCATGCACAAAATAAGTTGAAAACTACTAATAAAGTATAAACAATGCATAATAAATCATTGGAATACAATTTAAGAACCAACCATATCAAAACTCTTAACCACACCAAAGCCCATATTCAAAACCATCCAATTAAACCATTTAAATACATGTTTTTCATAAAGTAATAATTGGAGAAGAGTAACATGCCTAAAACAATAAGTTTTATGGAGAGAAATCATCCCTTGAACCCTTGGATGACCAACTTCTTAGAAACCCTAAGTATACTAACTTGGAGAGTTTAGAGAGAAGAGAAAGTGTTTTGATTATGTTATGAATGAGAAATAACCCCCGTTAGTGTCGTATAGATGTGGGGTTTTAATTGGGTAAGAAGGGAATTGTCCAAAGTGACCTCCACTTAGAAGTTGGAAAATTATCGGCAGTCGTTACGGGTCTCATAGCAACTCGTTGCGACACCTTATGACTCATTACTACGAGTCATAGTCACGACAGTGTCATGGGTCACCACATCGTTGACCCTATGACTTACATCATATGACTCATATTGTGACCCTACGACTCATAGGGTCCAAGTCGTATCCAAGATAGAACCATTTGGGCCTCACACTGGTCTCCCTACGATTTGCACTATTAGACTCATATAGAGTCTTTACGACTCATTAGAAGTCAGTCATTCTTAGGTAAAAAGCTTATCCACTCATACTAGTCAGGCTACGATCGGGACCATAAGACCCATCAAGACTCTCTACGACTCATAAGGGGAGTCATAGTCTGGGAGGTGAGGATAAAACTTTAGAAAGCTTAAAGGACCAAAAATTTGGGGTGTTACATCCTCCCCCCTTAGGATCATTCATCCTTGAATGATGGGAAAAGGTATCTCTTAATATGATTTTACATAGAAACAAAGACAGAAAACAAGATATCAAGGAATTCACAATTTCCATTAACAAAGTCAAAAAACAAAGATGCAATGGAATATACATACCTCTCACACGATTATCCGAAGTAGGAAATAATAATGGGTATTTGGACTTTTTGTCCTCTTCGGTTTCACAAGTAACTTCTTCATACTTTTGGTTCCTCCATTGAACCTTTACTGAAGCCATATCCTTCACAAGCAATCATATAACTTGTTGATCCAAGATATTAATTAGGACTTCTTAATAGGATAAGGAATTTGAGACGCCCACACCATCCAAAGGAACAATCAAGAAAGTATCACCCACGTATTTTCTCAACATCGACACATGGAAGACCGGATGAATGGAATCCAAACTCAAAGGCAATTCCAATTCATAAGTGCAATATAGATGAAGACGTACAAGTAACACCTCCTTTTAGATGATGATATGGTCGTTGTCCAAAATAGAGTAACCCAACTAAGTTTAGCGTCAAATCCCAAGGAAGCACATGGGATTTCAGTTATCAGCAGTTGTGGTCTACGGGCAGTACTTGAAAAGTAAATGGGAGATTTATTTGTAGTAATCTCGAGTAAGTAACAATATTAACTTTGGTTGTAATCAGTTGTAGGTGAACACTAGGATTGTGTTCACCCTAGCTTCTCAACTCTGTAGGTTTATTGTGTTATGTTGAACAATCCCACTACCTTACATGTAGAATCTATAAGTTATGTACCTTCTATAATCTTTTGGAAAAGTAGGAGGATTTCACCCTTTACCTTTTGAATTTTAGGATGTCGTATTACTAACCCTTATCTTGATCCCAGTTAACTATTACCTTTTGAGTCTCTAGTTATTAGATAAAAGCTAACCATCTTACTTAGATATTACCTAGTAGCATGATCGACAGTTAAACCTCAAATTAATATTGTCACTATCTTTTTCTAGTCACTACTCCTCTTTTGGAGTAAGTAGCAATATCTAAATGGGATTCTAATGTTTGCAACCACTATGACAACTATTATACTAAACATAATGCAATGCATACCATGGGTATTGGTTCCGTTCAACAATCGCACTTCCTCTACTTTGTCAATCAGCCAGGGTTTGCACAACCCTAGCTATGGGCTTTTAGCCACTCATGTTGGTGAAGAAATCAATGGCATTCATAATTGAAAGATTAGATGAAATAACAATAATAAGATGAATAAAAACCCAAAATCAAAGAAGGATATTGAAATCAAAATATGTTTCTAAGTATCAAAAGTGTTTAACTCCTACTAAAAAGTAAATAAGGGGTATTTATAGAACATGAGGAAACCCTAAAAACAAGGCCCAAACAAACTAGGATAAAATAGGGTCGGTGGACACATGTGGTCTTCATCTGTGGTTTGGTCATGGGCACAGGTTGTACCTGTGGTCTGGCTCAAGGTTCAGGTACGGACTATAGGTACCATATGGGAAAAATCCTGCCAGTCAGCTCTCGGAATTTTGGATTTCTAGCACCTGCTTTGTCTACCTGTGGTCCGTAGGTCCTACCTGTGGTCCGTGGGTTGACTTAATAAGTGTCGGGGGTCAGTTTTTCAGCTCTTCTTCCATTCTCAAACATGCTTTGATCACGAACAAGCTGGAAAACATCCCGATCATCCAGAATGCTCCAAAAAGTAGTCAAAAACATATTTTTCACCTTTTTCATGAACTTAGCATCTAAAACATGATTTCCTGCAAAACACACCCTAAACAGATCATATCTAACAAAAAGGTCTTGGAAACTTGCATCTTTTTCTCGTTTTAAGCATCAAAAGTGCTATATTTCTATAGCACATCAACACCCTTAACTTAGAATGTTTGCATGTCCTCAGGAAACAAAAACATAACACAACACGTCAAAATAAATATGATACTTAACTAGGAGAACCTAAGCTATTCAAGACAGTCAGTCATCCTATTAAGTTCAAATCATAACCTCCGTCTCCAATCTCAATTTTCAAAACCAACTATGTATGAATATGAAACACAATATTGTGACACAAATGGGATCAAGGTATGGTAATTGCATTAGCAATAGACAACCACCCATATAAACAAATTACACTACCTGAACAAGCAAATAGATGGCAATATGACTCAAGTGTCGCACAACAAAGATATCCTACTCACTCACATGGAATCATGCATGTCAATTCAGGGATGGTCAAGAGACACTCACACTTAACAAAGAAGTTCCAGTCAATGCATGTCAAATACCATAGGCTTGCCCTTATTTTCTTTGCCTTAGCATTCAGATAGTCAAGCTAGAAGCACTATAGGACTTTCTCGGCTTGTAATGTAGGCTTGGGGGCTGGTATGATACATATGGAACTTTAGAGTGACTAAGACTTCTTGGATACACTAACCTTGGGGTCTCACTTATTATCCAATTTCCTTTTTATTCCACCCTTATTTTCCTTTTTATTCTTTTATGCACATTCAGGTTGGGTGTGGTCTTTTATTCCTTCTTTTTTGCTTTTTCACAAATTTTTTTTATTTCTCTTTTTCTACCACACCCAGACCTACTAACTTTTTCTTACTTTACCCTTCTTCATACCCATTTTACACTATGCACCCCTATGATATCCATCCTCAACTTAGGTAGTTTATCTGTGTTGAGGTGCACAATGTCCAAGGAGGAGCTGGGACAAAATAGGTAAAATTGTAACACAAATGGGAAGGTGATAATGAAAACAAGAAAAATAGGCTTACAAGGCTCAAAGAATGGATCAAGGGATATAATTCATACATGGAAGGTCATTTAGGTTAAAAGTGGACTAAACTAAAAAACGGCCTATGATCCTTTCCTAACTGCCTATACTTCAACTTAGGCAAGACTAACTAGGCAAGTTATGAATTTAACACACAAAAGGAACTAATTAGTATCTCTCACACATATAGCACAGAGTCACTATTACCAACTACTACCTATCCAGTTCATGCAATTATCAAAAAATGGTTATCATGCCCCTAATCCTAATGACATAACACAATCCATATAATTCACACATATATACCTCAATACATCTCTAAAAACTCAAAAAAAAATTAAGGGTATCAAAAATCAATCAAATCATGACTACTAACCTAAATACTTAAAAATCTCCTAATAACCCAAAACATCATAAAACAAAACACAGTACGCCTAAATATGTTGGCTCTACTAAGAGCAAGACTCTGAAAAAAAGAGACATGACAGCATAAATCCCAAGAGGACATCAAGACCCACAAGAAGCCCCACCCCTAACTAAAAATCATGCATTGTCCCTAATGCATCAAACCAAAACAAGAGAGTTAGGATATACCTGTGGTACCATGGGTACAAAGATATGATGTCAATCACGTAATATGAATACAAACAACAGAATACCTTAGGTTTCCTCCCAAGAAGCGCTTTATTTACTATCGCGGAACAACACAGTTCTGTAGGCTACTCAAACTTCACCTAGGTCTATCTCAACACAAAGTCCAACTTCTTCCAGGTTTCCCATGTAGTATTTCACTCCCTGTCTATTCACTTTAAATGGGATATCACCATCACGCTTTATCTCAATAACATTATATGGGAACACCTTAAACACAGTGAATGGTCCAGTTCATCTTGATTTTAGCTTTCCAAGAAATAAGCATAGTCTTAAACTATATAACAAGACCAAATCATCGAGTTTGAATACTCTTTTCTCGATCTTCTTGTTGTGGTACAACTTCATTCTTTATTTGTATATGTATGAGCTCTCATAATCATAAAGTCAAAATTCATCCAACTCATTCACCTTGCTCAACCTCAAGTTTGTTGCATCATGCTACTCAAAATTCAGCCTTTTCAACACCTATAGTGCCTTATGCTCAAGCTCAATAGGTAGGTAACATGATTTTCCTCTACACCATCTGATATGGGGAGGCACCTATGGGGGTATTATAAGATATTCAGTAGGCCTACAATGTATCATCTAACCTTCTAGACCAGTCAGTCCAATTGGCATTCACAATCTTCGCCAAGATGGACTTTATTTCTCTATTGGAGACTTTCATTTGGTCACTTTTATGAGAATGGTAAGGTGTCACCACCTTATTCCTCACACCATATCTATCAAGAAGGGTCTTGAACAAGCGATTACAGAAGTGAGAACCACCATCACTGATAATTGTATATGTAGTGCCAAATCTGGAAAATATATTTCTCTTTAGAAAAATGGTAACACTACTACCTTCATTGTCTGGAAGTGCAACTGTCTCCACCCATTTTGATGCATAGTCTACCGCTACCAGAATGTATCTCATTCCATAAGATCTCACAAATGGACCCATGAAATCAACCCCCTACACATCAAATAGTTCCAACTCCAGAATAGGTGTTATGGGGAGTTTACAGCATTGATAAATATTGCCTTGACACTGAGATTGATCATAGTACTATGCAAAATCATGAGAATCCTTGTAGATTATGGGCCAATAAAACCCACATTGTATAATCTTATGGGTTGTTTGGGTACCACTATGATGACCCCCAACTTGTAATGAATGACAAGCCTCTAGAATGCTCATCATCTCCATCTCTGGTATATATCTTCGAATTACACCATCGGCACAAATCCTAAAAAGATATGGCTCATCCCAAAAGAATTTCCTTACCTCATGCTTAAATCTCCATTGCTTCTAGAAGCATAAGTTTTCTAGAATGAGATCATTTGCCAAGTAGTTAGAGAAATAAGCAAACCATGGGATCAAATTATTAGATGCCGCTAACACTCAATCATTTAGAAAAGCATCATCTATCTTATGATTATCCCCTAGTTTTTGTATGGTCTTCTTTTAAGTCTGGATAAATGGTCTGCAACTTGATTCGTTTTCCCTTTCTGATCCTTGACCTCAAAATCAAACTCTTACAGCAGGAGGACCCATGGAATCCATCATAGTTTTACATATTACTTTGAGATCAAGTACCTCAAGGTTTCATGGTTAGTGTGAACTATCACCTTGATCCCAATCAAATAAGACCGAAACTTCTCAAGAGCAAAGACCACTACAAGCAGCTCCTATTTTGTGACTGTATAATTTTTCTGTGAAGGGTTCAAAGCTTTTATATCACAGTAGATAGGATGCAATATCTTCTCTCTTCTTTTTCCTAGGACAGTACCCAAGGCCACTCTGCTTACATCACATATAACCTCAAAAGGTGCAGACCAGTCCGGTGATATAATAAGAGGTGCCGAAATTAACCTCTCCTTCAGGCATTTAAAGACTTGAGACATTCATCATCAAACACAAATTTCACCTCCTTCTCTACAATTTTGCATAGATAAGTCACAATTTTAGAAAAGTCCTTGATGAATCTTCTATAAAAACCTGCATGACCTAAAAAGTTTCGTATGCCTTAAACTGATACTAGAGGTGGAAATTTCTCAATCACCTTAATCTTTTATTTGTCCACTTAAATACCATATTTTGAGATCTTGTGCCCTAGCATGACATCTTCTCTTACCATGAAGTGATATTTTTTCTAGTTTAGTACCAAACCGTACTCTTCGCATCTCTGCAGTGCACTGGCCAGATAGGCCAAACAATTATTAAAAGAATCCCCAACAACTGAAAAGTCATCCATGAATATCTCAATCGTGTCTTCTACCATAGCAGAGAATATTGACATCATACATCTCTAAATAGTGGCAGGTTCAATGCAATGTCCAAACGATATCCTCTTTAATGCAAAGGTCCTATAGGAGAAAGTAAAGATAGTATTTTCTTGGCCTTTGGTAGAAATCATGATTTGATTATAACCCGATGACCCATAAAGAAAATAGTACCAACCTCTGCCTGCTAATTTGCATCGCATTTGATCCATAAACGACATTGGGAAGAGGTCCTTTTATGTCCACTTGTTCAGTTTTTGGTAATCCATGCACACTCTCCAACCAGTTATTGGTCTCATTGGTACTAGCTCATTCTTTTTATTTGGGCCTACAATAATTCCTCCTTTCTTTGGCACGTATTGAACCGGGCTAATCCACTTGTTTTTTGCAATGGGAAAACCCACCCCAGCATCTAACTACTTGATTATCTCCTTTTTCACCACTTTTTGAATAGAAGGGTTCTGTCATCTCTTATGCTCAATACTCGGAATAATACCCAGCTCAAGATGTATATTATGTGTGCATAACCATAGTAGAATCCCCATAATATCAGTAATAGTCCACCCAAAACCTCTTTTGAAATTCTGTAACTCTGATATCAAAGCTTCTACCTATGCTCCTGCCAAATCTTCTACAATAATAATTGGTAAGGTATTGTTGGCCCTTAAGAATGTATAATACAAATGAGGAGGGAGGATCTTCAATTCCAATACAAGATGTTCTTCAATCGATGGTCTTCCAGGAGGTGTGGTTCTGTTCTTCAAGTCAAGATCCATCTTCTCAGGGGCATATGTATAATATCCTATGCCATGTAATGCACTAACCATCTTATCATAGTCATCTATCCTATAACACTCAAAGTTTATAATCACAGATGCTAATGCTTCTATGCTTAATCTATCCTCAATAGGCACATCTACTATGATTATGTCATTATCCACTACATTTATCACTACGACTACTCTCATATCATTTGGATGTTGTACTGCCATGCATATATTTAACACAATTTGCTCACCATTCCACTTAAAAGTGATCTCCTCCAAATCCATATCAATCAATACTCAACCAATAGACAAGAAGGGTCTACCCAATATGATCAGGGAATGGGTATCCACTTTTGAGTCTAAAATTATGAAATCTGCCAGATATGTGAATTTTGCTACTCGTATTTCCATATCATGAACTATACACACTGGCTCCTTTATAGATGAATCAGCCATTACAAGCCTTGTAGATGTAGGCTTGAGTTATCCTAACCCAAATATCTTGTATATCACCAGTGGCAAAATATTTATTCCTGCTCTCGAATCACATAGATCCTGATTAACATCATAAGGCCTAATAAAACATGGGATGGTCACTACACATGGGTCCCTTTTTTTCTACCTATGTTGCCTAAATGTCTGAGCTAAATTGTTGTACTATGTTTTGGATCTCTTCTCCAATCCAGTCTTTATAACAATCACTGTCAAAATCATTATCATTGTAGGTAAGCTTCTCAAACTCTACATCAGGTCGATCATCACCATCAACGTCCTTCGTCTTAGGCTTATCAATAGTAGGCAAAAAGTGCTCATCAGGTGAGGAGTTATCCCAAGTGTCAATAGTCATATAGTGAACAAGTGTTAGAGGATTATGCATATTATTACTAGGTAATGCTCCTAACTGCATCTTAGACAATGTGATAAAGATTTTCCTATACTATTGTTCCAACTGCTAAATAGCAATCACATGTGATTCAAATTTTGGGGCTAATCCTGAAATTTTAGCTTTAAGTTCTGTGAGGCAAGTCTCCTGACTCTCCTGACCCTTCATTAGCATAGTCAACATCTCTTAAATTCTAGACTCCACCTCATATTTTCTAGGTGGAATGTACTTATATATCTCATCATGATTGTTCCACCCTTGATTCCCTTTCCCTTGGGCTCAGAAACCTACCAACTGAGATCCACAAACTTTGCCTCCTCAGATGTCCCAAATTCATGTGCTTTAGAAGAATTAGTGGATGCAAATTGTTTTACCAACTCACAAATCTCTGACTGTAATAATGAAATCTCCTAAGCTACAACATCCTCAGTTACTCTCTATTAATCGGAAGCTCTAACGGCATCAAAATTAGTACATTTCTCAACATCCCCAGTTTTTCACCCTCAGTTAGTTAATGAGATCTGATCCATAACAACCGTAGCTATCTCCCATCGTTATCTCATAAATTCTCCTCTAAAAATAGTGTCTACTATTGCTCTGGAACTTATAGTCAGGGCTCGATAGAATATCTCTGACAAGCTTATCCCTAATATCCAGTGGTTGGGTACATGCTAAGCCTCTTCTTGAACCAGAACCATGCCTCATACATAGACTCTGACTGCAGCTGCCTGAAATTATAAATCTCATCCTTGAACTGCAATACCATAGATGGAGGAAAGAACCTATTTAAGAATTGTCTAAGCAGCTTTTTCCATATAGTAATAGATCCTTTTGGTAGTTACCTAAGCCATAAAGATGGTTCTCCAGTAAGTGAAAAAGGGAACAATCTCAGTGCCTCCTGATCTACCCCTATTATGGTATATGAAGTGCATATCCTAGTAAAATTTTCTAGATGCATGTTTGCATCGTCTGTAGGCAAACCTGCAAACACACTCTTTAAGTACAAGAGTTGGATCATAGAACTAGAGATATTGAAATTGATATCAGGAGGTAAAGAAGAAAGGATAATGGCTCCATTCTTAGACTACTCATCGTATCCCAAATCTTCTTCATCATCAACATACGGATACACGTAATAGTATGTTGGGATCACTTAAGATTGACCTCTTTTGACTCTTTCCTGATTTCCACCAAGTATTGTTCGGCAGCTTGTTGTCTTTCTCTACTCAACTGACCTTGTCTGAGCTAATATTGCACCAGTCTATCTATCCACACCCTTTTGAAATCTGTCTTTAGGGAGATTGTCTCTCTTTGGCTCTGACATCCTACTATTCAAGTATAGGATCTTTTTTGAAATCAGTGGGAGTAAGGGATTGCCTTTAATCTATGTTTTAGGCATACACTGATGTATACACAACTAAGAACAAAAATAAAACCCAAAAATTGCAATGACTTGAATCCATAAATCAACACCATACTCCCTGGAAACGGTACCAATTTCTTGATGACGTCCAAGAAATACCTCTTTTAAGATGATGATATGGTCGCAGATTCAGTAACCCAACTAAGGTTGGGGTCGAGTCCCAAGGAAGCATATGGAATTGCAGTTATCAACAGTTGTGGTATACGGACAGTACTGGAAAAGCAAATGGAGGGATTTATTTGTAGTAATCTCAAGCAAGTAACAATTTTAATTTTAGTTGTAATCAATTATAGGTGAACACTAGGATTTTATTCCCCCCTGGATTCTCAACTTCGTAGGTTTATCGTGCTATGTTGAACCATCCCAGTACCTTACATATAGAATCGATAAGTTATGTACCTTCTACAGTCTCTTGGAGAAGTAGAAGGATTTCACCCTTCACCTTTTGAGTTTCAGGATGTCGCATTACTAACCCTTATCTTGATCCTAGTTAACTATTACCTTTTGAGTCTCTAGTTATTAGATGAAAGCTAACCATCTTACTTAGATATTACCTAGTAGTGTGGATTGATAGTTAAACCTCAAGTTACTGTTGTCATTATCGTTTCCTAGACACTACTCATTTTTTGGAAGAAGTAGCAATATTTAGGCAGGATCCTAACGTTTGCAACCACTAAGACAACTATTATACTGAAGATCATGCAATGCATGCTATGGGTATTGGTTTCGTTCAACAATCGCATTACCCCTACTTTATCAATCAACTAGGGTTTGCACAACCTTAGCTATGGGTTTTTAGTCGCTCGTTCTTGTGAGGAAATCAATGACATTCATAATTGAAAGCTTAGATAAAAATTACAATGATAAGATGAATAAAACCTAAAATTGTAACTTGATTAATAAACTAGAGTTAATACAAGGAAATTCCAAAATCATAGAGAGATCTTGAAATCAAAATATGTTTCTAAGTATCAAAAGTAACGGACCATAAGAACTTCACCTTCTCCTGAGTCAACTTAGTCAATGGCGCTGCAATAGAAGAGAAACTTTCCACAAACCTCTTATAGTACCCATCTAAACCCAAGAATCACCGAATGTTGGTTCGAGTTGTGGGCATAGGCCACTTCTTAACCAGTACAACTTTTTGTGGATCCACCATGATCCCTTCTCTAGAAACAACTTAACCCAGATAGGTTACAACATTTAACCAGAACTCATATTTAGAAAACTTTGAATACAACTAATGCTCTTTCAAGATTTGCAATACAAGGCAAAGATGATCGGCATAATTTATCTCACTCTAGGAATACATCAAATATCATCAATAAACACGATTACAAGCAAATCCATGAACTGAAATAATACCCAAATCATAAGATCCATGAAGGCCACCGGGGCATTTTTCAAACAAAAAGACATCACCTAAAACTCAAAATTACCATACTGGGTTCGGATGCAATTTAGGGATATCAGTTTCCCTAATCTTCAACTGATGGTAGCCCGACCGAAGATCAATCTTAGAGAAGTACTTAATCCCTAAAGAGAGTCAAATAGATCATCAATCCAAGGAAGTGGATACTTATTTTTCACAGTCATCCTATTCAACTGGCGGTAGTCTATACACATCCAAAGGGATCCATCTTTCATATGCACATTAAGAACCAGAGCACCCCATGAAGAAATACTAGGGTGGATAAAACCCTTATCTAGAAGATCTTTCAACTGCTTCTTAAGTTCCATCAACTCGTTCAGAGCTATTTTGTAAACAGGGATAAATATAAAATGAGTGTTTGGAAGAAGATCAATCCTAAAATCAATTTCCCGATTAGGAAGAACACCAGGAAGATCATCAGAAAACACCTCAAGAAAATTATAGACCATAGGGACCAATTATAGACAAGGGCCTTCGGATCTAGAATCCTTAACATGCACTAAATGGTAGAGACACCCCTTGGAAACCAATTTTCGATCTCTAAGATAAGAAATAAACCTTCACTTGGGCATTAGGGAACTACCTTCCCACTCAACCACTAACTCATTTGGGAATCAAAAATTGACCCTTTGGATCCAATAGTCAAAAGACGCATAGCACGAGTGCAACCAATCCATCCCTAAAATCACATTAAAGTCTAACAAGTCTAATTTAATAAGGTCCACTAACATCTCCCTACCAAAAAGGGATACCACACAACCCCTAAAGATGGTTCTAGCCATAATAGAGTCACCCACTAGGGTAGACACAGAAAAAGGATTGAGAAACACCCAATATCAAAAACAAAATAAATAGCCACATAAGGGGTCACATAAGAGAGACTAGACCCAGTATCAAGTAGACAGTATCCATCATGAGAGAAGAGTTTTAGCATACTAGTAAAAACATTAGGAGATGCCTCAAAATCCTAGTGAGTGTAAAGAGCATATAGACGATTTTGACCAGTACTGGAGCCAAAAGTAGCACCTTTTGGTGTGGGAGCAGAACAAATAGCAAGAGAGACCTTATTAGCCCATATAGCAACATCGCTTAAAAGACAGTTCCTCTGAAAATGGCCAGGTTGAGCACATCTGAAACTCTTATTCCTCTCCTTATCACAAAATCCATGATACACCTGACCACAAAAATAACAAGGGGGATAAGATGGAGCAGACTGAGCCCCATTAGCCTGAGATTGGGCACCTTGTGCCTTAAATCCATTGTTTCTCTAAAAGTGATGATCACTGAATGGCTTAGGATATGAAGTACTGGTCGTAGAATAGGAACTAAAAATTTCTCACTTCTTCTTAGACCATTTCCCACCATCTCTACCACTATGCTCCTGACCTCCACCCTGATACAAATATTGAAACTCCTTACTTTGCCTTTTACTCACCTCTGCATACTTTATCTTTACATCCTCCACTGGTTTTATATACACCACAAGCCTAGAGATATCCATATTATTCAATAAAGCAACCTTACACTCCAACACCAAGTCCTGAGATAAATCCATAGCAAACTTTCTCATCTTAGCCCTCATATTAGATACTAGCTCAGGAGCATAACAGGAAAACTAATAAAACTTCAAGGCATACTCCTTTACAATTATCTTTCCTTGCTTCAAATTTACAAACTCCTCAGTCTTCGCCTCCCTCAACTTCTGAGAAAAGAAATGGTTAAGTAAAGCACCAGAGAAGTCCTCCCATAAATCCAATTCCATATCATCTCCCCTAGATTAATCCCACTCCTCATACCACTAATATGTTATATCTTTGAGTTGGTATGTAGTGAATTCCACACACTTAGAGTCAAAAGCATGCATCGCACAAAGAATCTTCACCATCTCATCTATGAACCCTTGAGAATCTTCCTCAACCTTAGAACCAGTAAAGGTCGGAGGGTTCATCCTTATAAATTGGCCAACTCTAGTGGCCTCAGAAGAACTTACAGCAGCACCAATAGGACCCAACTGAGATATCACCAACTGGGTCAACAGATGAATGGAATGACAGAACTTGGCATTGGTAATATCTCTTGGAGGTAACTAAGAAGGTGTGTTACCAGTGGGAGAAGGATTAATAGGAATTGGTGGAACTCCACCAAGGCAATAAGAAGCTACGAACCTTGACCGAGCCTGAACTCCTTGAGTAGAATGAGTCACATCAACATTATCCTCAAGCAGGACAAAGGAGTTTCCATGAACATCAGATCTTCTGGGAGGCATGATCTGAAAAAGAAACAAATGGGAATTAAAAGAGATTTACAGACGTTAGACTCTACAGCTTGATAGTAGATTACAAGAAAGGGAAATATTCCTAAATGCCTTATAGCCTCTCCCTTATAAGTGTGGCACGCTACAGACCCATAAAAAAGACTCTACTTGACACGGCTTTGCGGACACCCAATGAAACCAAACCTAGGCTGTGATACCAACTTTGTCTTAACCTGAACTAGGGTCAGGCCATGAGAATCAAAAATCCAATAAAGACCAGAGACCACCCCTGCGCCTAACCAAATAGATCACCATACCCCCAATGTCAGATGAATTTTGACCATATAAAAAGAATGCATAAGATAAGCTCAAAGAATTTAAGGCATGTCTATAACCGATAACCAATAACTGATCAAAAATAAACAACCAACATCACCCAAGTCCACAATAATCCACAAAGACTACTAATAAAACAAAAATCAATAAAGTGTCGGGATATGCCCCCGACTCTGACAATGGCAATGATAATGTTAATATGAACTCTTTAATTCTAGGTTATGAAAGGAAACTAATGAAATGACCAAATCTTCCAGAGAATGGAAGCTCACCACTTTACCACCAATGATCGACAAACTAAGCCAATCCACCTCACATTACACAAAAAGAGTAGAAGTATCTCTGGTGCCTGCATCACATGGGGATACAATGTCTAGATACAGTTAGTGGTTTAAGAAATAGCATATAACTCAAGGGTAAGGGATAAAATAATGCCCTGGACCATATTTTCAAAATCATTCAAGCTAATGCACATAATCATTTATACATGTAAATATGTTATGCTAGAAAAGGGAATGAAACTTGGCATAGAGTAAAACTTTATCCTAGACTATGTAGCTCAACCATCATAAACAGGCACCCATGGGTTATATGGGTTTAGCTTTCCCTACTGAAAGGGTTCAGTGCATGTTAGCTGCACGAATTGGAGGTATTAAGGAATGCAGGGAATGCCCTGACCCCACGTCAATCTGAGAAACAATTATATCAATAGTGTGAACTGTACACATAGGTCATCAAGACCAAACCTCATGTCACCAAACATGAGTTTCCAATATAAGTACTCCAAGACCCACACCTTTACGGCTTAGCTACATAACCCCCATTAAGACCAATTTAAAATAAGTTTCACATAACTCATTTATTAACCAATGAACCAACCATTAAGGCATAACATGGATATCGTCATACCCTTGCACTTGCAAGATTGTCTTTATGCCATAACAATCACATTAACTTGGGGGAATACCTTGAACCCTTTTTGTTTATTAAATCAATCATAGCCAGCAAGGCTTTCAAAATCTATGTTCATTGTTTAATCATTTATGCAATGCAATATCGTAGGTGGGTGAGTCAAACCAAGTGACAATTTATGATTCAAAGCCCTTTACATAAGTGGGTTGAGGGGACATAATTATTCAATACCAATTCTAATTTTAAACCAGTTTGGGGGAAAACCACGACCCCTTAGTTTATTCACCATTCCCATGCACCCCATAATTTTAAAACCACTAATAAAGCATAAACAATGCATAATAAATTGTGGGAAAATAATTTAAGAATCAACCATATCAAAACCCTCAACCACATCAAAATCCACATTCAAAACCATCCAATTAAATCATTTAAATACATTTATAAAGTAATAATTAGGGAAGAGTAACATGCCTAAAACAAATTTTTATGGAAAGAAATCAACCCTTGAGCCCCTGGATGACCAATTTCTTGAAACCCTAAGTATCTTAACTTGGAGAGTTTAGAGAAAAGAGAGTGTGTTTTGATTATGATATAAATGGTAATAACTCCCTTTAGTGCTTTATGGACATGGGGTTTTAATTGGGTAAGAAGGGAATTATCCAAAGTGCCCTCCACTTAAAAGCTGGAAAATTATCGTCAATCATTATGGATCTCATAGTGACTCATTCCGACACCTTACAACTTTTTACCATGAGGTGTAGTCACTATAGTGTCATAATGAACCCATATTATTGATCTTATGACTTACATCATACGACTCATATCATGACCCTACAACTCATAGGGTCTAAGTTGTATCCAGGACAGAACCATTTGGGACTCACACTGGACACCCTAAAATTTCCACTATGTGACTTGTATAGAGTATTTAAGACTTGTTAGAAGTCACTCATACTTAGGGTATAAAACTTAGCCACTCACACTGGTCAGGCTACAATTGGGATCATAAGACCCGCTATGACTCCCTATGACTCGTAAGGGGAGTCGTATTCTACGTAGTGAGGATAAAATTTTAGTAAGTTTCAAGGACCAAAAATCTAGGGTGTTACAAAGTACCACTAAGAAACACTAATTTTAAAAAAATGAGATACTTTATAAAATGCCTTCACAGAGGGATATGCCGACAAGGTTGATTGATAAGATTGTGATAGTATATAGGTTGTGAACTCTCCATGGGTCCTTTCCTATAAATGTATTGTTGGAATGTGTATATATGGTGATATCGAGACATTTCATCCTTGTCATATCATTGTATTTCATCATATGCATTTCTCTTATGTGTTTCTTATCATGTAATTTAGTCTTTCTTTGTTATACATTCATGTGTAGTTACTTTTATACTGTTATTGTATTTGTATTATTAAATTGTTAGGAGTTTTATATCTTGAGCCACCATTGGTGGAACTTTTCTATTTATGAATGGTAAGTATGTTCATAGTATCCTTTATATGTTTAATTTTCTAGTTTTCTTGGTTAACCTATGATGCCTGCTGAGTATAAGTGAATTATATTCACTCATACTTTCTATACCCTTTTGGTGTATATTATAGCTTGAGTGTGACTTCCAAAGACTGAGTTTGTGGTGATTTGAGACTGTTTGAAGTACTGGTGAACTCCTCATCTAAAGCAGTGTTCCAGATTTCCTTTTAGCACTATGATGTCTTTATTCATATTCAGAGATAGTATTTTTATGTATTTTAATACACTTCATAGATTTTTAGAGTGCTCTTTACTCATGAAACTAATTTTGGGATTTGAGTTGTATTTATTTTAGTTTTAAAGATTTTATATTATCGATGTAACTTATCTTAAAATATCATATTAGGTATTATTTATCTTCTTTTTTGTGACTATATCTCATTTGGTATTGGGCTTACCTAATAAGGTTGGCTTGGGGCAGGTTTTATCATGGCCCCGGCTTCTTAGGTTGTGACAAATTTGCATCAGAGCACTAAGTTCACCAATCTTATTCGTAAAAGTGCAAAATGTCTAATAGTCTCCTGGATCGATAAGTTTACATCATTATCTATCTTTGGGAGGCTATGGGATATTTTTAGAAAAAAAGTCTGTAGTTTGATTTCTTATTATCTGTATTTTTCATGCACACTATTCTAAACTTGTACTCCACTCTTTCTATATAGATGGTGAGAACTCAATCAGTAGCTATTAATTATTATGATCCAACACCAATTATTGGAGTCCTAGTCAAGGGATAGGGTAGAAATCGCGGTCGAGACTGAGGTAGAGGTTGTGCATAAGTAGCGACTCCAACAAGAAGACGAGCTAGAGCAGCCTCTCATAAGCCTGAGATTAATCATGATGAGGTGGCTTATCAACCATAGGATGTAAGATAAGCCTAGGCCCCTTAGGGTTTCATTGTTACTCCTGTATTATGAGATTTGTTGATTCATCTTTTAGGCCATTTGGATGGCATTCCCTAGGCAGATATTCTATTAGTACACCAGATGATTCTTAGACTACATGAGGTGTTCGGTCGCCAGGGTAGGCTCCTACTTATGTTTTCAGACTCTGGAGGCATAGCCAACTACTTTTGTGGCTCCATATATTAAGGCTTTGCCTACTAGACTTTTGATATTGTATATGGCTTTAAGTGATGGGTATCGTATGGAATGGTATGGTATGGTATTTGAAACTTTGATGTGGTAATTTTGACATTTGATTTTTAAAAATACTATATCATTACCATACAAAATTAATTTGGTATGGTTCAATATTTTAATGTTTGGTTTTTATAATTTGTAGTATGGTGTATTTGTAATCATAATTTGTCAAACTTCAACTATATATACTTGTATAATAGTAGAGTATTGTGACTTTGACATTTAAAAAAATTCCCAATTGTTTCATACTTATACATTACACATATAGGAATATATATCAAAAAGAAAGTTCAAACAACTCCTTTGTTAATCAATTACATAAAAAAGACATTCCATCAAGATGGAGTAGCAAAAGCTTCAACATCTAACCATTTAGTTTTTTACTAATACGAGGTTGAATATTTGTTAGTTTTTTAATAACATATACAAATTATATATGTAACTCTATATTTTGGTATAGTATTTAGTATGTTAGTATGTTATTCAGTATTTTGATATGGTACTAATAAATACCAAACACCATACAAAATACCAACTTCTTAAAAAATGTATGCCATATACCATACCAAAAACATAATATCATACCATGAACCAAAAATTTAAATTTTGTATGGTAATTCAAAGTATACCATACCATGCCCACCCCTAGTAGCTCCTGATCTTGCAATATCTACTGATAAGTGATCTTGGGTGTATTTATACGCCTAATCACTATAACTTATCCATATTTTAGCTAAGTTTAGAGAACAAAGTGCCTAGTTTCTTATGTTTTTACTCTACTTCTATGTAATTGAGCTAACCGATGTGATTAGCATGATTTCAGGAATTAATGAAGTAGATAAAGACATAATGGGACTATGGAATATGGATGGCATATGACACAAGAGTGAGTAGCATTCTGGACCAAATATGGCGCCTAGAAACTATGTTCAAGACTAGTTTGGTTCAGGGACTTAGAAGGCAATTATGAGAGAAAAGATTATTAAAAGGCTTAATGCTGAATTTTATTCATTATTCATTATTCTGTATTATTTTGGGAGAGGGGAATAGCGGTTTAAGGAGGAGAGAGAGAAACATTTTTCTCTTGTTTTCCCTATTCACACACCAAGATCTTCTTCTAGATTTTTGGTATGATGAATATACTTATGATGATTTTTATTTTATTCATGAGTAGCTAAGTTTATTAGTTAGGGTTATGAAATCCTTGTAGCATACAATATATCACTTTGGGTTTTGAATTCATTATTCATTGATTTGTTTACATCATACTTTTTTCGTTTATCTTGAATTCTCATGGTTGCAAACATAGAGGATATGCCTTAAAATGCAACTTGTTCGAAAGAAAGGTTGATGTTCGAAAAAGAGAGTAGTGACAAAAAAAATAGGATTCCCAACCCCTATTTTATATGTTAATGCCTTAGAAGGATTAACCACTAGGAGATTTCGTATTATTTTTGGTAAATGTTTTTGATTTGAGAGAACTAAAGTGAATTAGTCCTTGATGGTTGAGAAATACTAAGATTATATTATTAAATACAATACATTTCTCTGTAAGCACGATACATGTATAAATTCGTAAAGCCCATAGTTAGAAAGTAATAAAAACTACAAGGTGGACATAACCCTAGCTTGCTATTTCTGTAAATTTGAATACTACTACACATATTTCATCTTGTTAAACTAAAACCATTAATGTGTGCACTAAATCAAATCCCCTCTATTTATTTTACGGAAATGAATTATTAAAAGTCAACTAATATGCATACAACTTAATTAGCACCATATTCCCTATGGGATTTGATCCCAACCTAGTTGGGTTATATATTTGACAATGGTCGCTTACTCTCTCGTAAGAGAGGTATAATTTGGGTGTATCAATAAGCAGATAAGATTCAAGAGATTTATGAGATTCTCCCCTCCTAAGTTTAGTGGTACTATTGATAAAGATGCTTATGTGTTTCTGATTAGATATCAGAAGAGGTTGCATAACCTTAGGTTTATTTGAATCCCATGGTGTTTATTACACTACCCTCCAATTGACTGATATGGCTAAGTAGTGTTGGAGATTTTTTATCAATTCTAGACCAATGGGTTGCCCTCATTTGACTTGGAACTAATTATTTGAGGTTTTTCTTGAGAGGTTTATGACCTATAGCTTGAGGGATAAGTTTCATCATTTGGAGTAGGGCTCCATAACTATTTCTGAGTATGAGGTTTATTTTTATGCCTTGTCTAGGTATTCTAAAGCTATATAGTCTGAGAGAATCAAAAAATTTGTTAAGGGTTTAACTATTTCTTATCAATTAGATATAGCTTAGTTAGTGGTTTTAGGTTTCTCCTTTAAGAATTAGATCATGCAAAGATAATCGAATCTATTCACCAGGATAATGAAAGTAGTGGTGTTAAGAGGGTACATTGATAAGGTAATAGCAGATATCAATTATCTTGATGAATGGATTTCTTAGCCATAAGTTCTCCTATTTACCACCGTAGATTGATTCAAGCAGCTTTACAAAGTTCAAATAGTGGGGTTGTAGGTTCTGAGGTTTTGAGTGGTCGAAGATCAGGTCCTATATACCGAGGGTCTTATTCTAGTTCATCAAGTTATGGAGGGAGTTTTTGTTCTTCTAGGCCCTCTCAATAAGATTTATCTAGTATAAGATGTTTTATGTGTGATGAGCTTTGACACTTAGTGAGAGATTGTCCTTGATGTGTATTGGGTCACCCTCAATAGGGTTCTCAATTTATATTTACCCCTACACCAGTGTCAGCCATTAAAAGGGGTGTAAAAAGTAGTAGAGATGGATCAAGAGGTACTATATGGAGCTTAGAGAGCTTGTGGTAGTGAATGAGAGTCAATGTTAAGCTTTTTCTGTAAAACTGGTGGCAGAGGCCTCTGATTCTATGATTACAGGTATTATCCTAGTTTTCCATCATCTTATTTTGGTATTATTTGACCCTGGGTCTATATTTTCTTATGTTTCTGCATATTTTTAATAGGTATTGATGCTATGTATGAGTACTTTATTATGCCCATTCATTTTTCTACCTTTATAGGTGATTCTTTAGTGGATGATCGAGTAACCCATCATGTGTGGTGATCTTTTTATGGAGTAAGAATTGAGTAGACTCGATTATCCTTAATATGGTGTACTTTTATGTCATATTTGGTATAGATTGTTTATGTCCTTATCATGAGGTTTTAGATTATTTTTTTGATTGTGACCTTAGCTATTTTGGATATGTTGAGGTTAGTGTGGAAGGGTACTTTTAATTTTTCTTGAAAAGAGTTATATATTTTATTTGTGCTCGTCGTATGGTAGGAAAGATTTATTTTTCTTATTTGGACTATGTATAAAATATTAGTGTTGATTCTTACCTCTGTTGTATTCTGTGAGTTTGACAGAGAGTTCATGGATATGTTTCGTATAGACTTTCCTGGTGCTCCTCCGGATAGAAATATTGATTTTGCTATAGATTTAAGGTCGGGCACTAAGCCTATTTTTGTTCCTCCTAAAAGGATATCCCCAAAAGAGTTATAGGAATTGAAGGAGAAATTGTTGGATTTGTTGATTAAGGGTTTTATTAGACAAAGTATGCCTTTTGGGGGTGCTCCTTTCTTGTTTATGAAGAAGAATGATGGATCTATGGATATGTGTATTCATTATCGAGAATTGAACAAAGTGTCTATCAATAATAAATATCATCTTCATCACATTAATGGCTTGTTTGATGTTCTTTAGGGTGCTTCAGTGTTATCTAAGATCGACTTGAGATTCAGTTACCATCAGTTAAGGATTAGAGCTTCAGATATTTCAAAAACGGCTTTTTTGATGCGGTATGGTCACTATAAGTTCTTGTTTAAAACTTTTGGGCTGACTAATGCCCTCGTGGTGTTTTTTTAGTTGATGAACATAACACTTTGGCCTTATCATAATTTTATTATGATTTTATTTATCGATGATATCTTGGTTTATTTTGAGAATAAGGCTGATCATATGAGGCATTTGAGGGTTATACTTCAGAGGTTAAGAGATGAGAAGTTGTATGCCAAGTTCTCTAAGTGCGAGTTTGGTTAGATTTTATTTCTTTCTTAGGTCAAGTGGTGACCAAGAATAGTATCATGGCAATTTGTCCAAAATTACAACAGTGCATGATTGGGCTAGACCTACTTCTCCTTTTGAGATTTGAAGTTTTATTTGGGTTAGAAATCTATTATAAATGGTTTGTGCAGGATTTTGTCCTCCATCGCGGCTTCTTTGACAAAGTTGACTCAAAAGAAGGTTCTTTTTAGTGGTTGGATAATTATGAATAGAGCTTTCAAAAACTCAAGGAGTTGTTGAATTTGTCTCCTATCTTGACTTTGCCTAAGAAAGGTGTAGGTTTCACTGTATTTTTTATGTTTCTGCAGTTGGCTTGGGTGGTGTTTTGATGCAGAAAAGTAAGTTAATTTCTTATGCTTCTCGAGAGTTGAAGGCTCATGAGAAGAACTACCCTACTCATGATTTGGAATTTGTCGTGGTTATGGTTGTGTTGAAATATTGAAGACACTATTTATATGGATTTCATTGTGAAATTTTCTCTAATGATCATATCCTTCAGCACTTCTTTACTTAATGAGATCTTAATATGAGAATGGTTTGAGCTACTTACAGATTATGATCTCACTATTATTTATCATTTGAGCAAGGCTAATATGGTAGTGGATTCCTTGAGTTAGAAGGCGGTGTGTATGGGGATTTTGGCTTATCTTTTAGTGAAGGAGAGGTCTCTAGCTTTAGATGTTTATTATTTTGATAACTAGCAGGTTCAACTTGATATTTCAACACCTGGATGTGTTTTGGCATATGTTGATTCTAGATCCTCATTGATGGAGCAGATTTGAGATTATTATTTTGATGATGAAATGATAAGAGTGATTTATGATAAAGTGTTGTGTGGTAAGGTGAAGATGGAATCTCTTGAACACATGGTTGTTTTAAGGATTAGTGGTCATGTTTGTGTGCCAAGAGTTGGTTGTTAGATTAGACTGATCTTAGAGAAAGGTCATTATTCACCGTATTTTATTCATCCAGGAGAAACTAATATATACCATGACTTGAAGCAACAATATTGGTGCTATAGGATAAAGAAAAACATTGTACTGTTTGTGTATAACTGTTTGAATTATTAATAAATAAAGTATGAGAATAAGTGCTTGAGTGGAACGATGTAGAGGATGCATGTTCTTGAGTGGAAATAGGAGCAAATCACTATGGACTTTGTGGTTGTTCTACCCTAAAATTTGGGAATTTTGATTATATTTGGTGATTGTGGATAACTTGACTAAATCAGTGCACTTTATACCTATGAAGGTGAGTGATAATGTGGAGAAGTTTGCAAAGATGTCTATTCGAGATGTTGTTCAGTTACATGGTGTACCTATCTCCATTATTTCTGATATAGGTATATAATTTATCTCAAATTTTTGGAGTTCTATACAGAGTGAGTTGAGTACTCAACTTGAGATGAGCATAACTTTTTACCCTCAAACGGATGGCCAGTCAGAGCGAGCCATTTAGGAGTTAAAGGATATTCTTCAAGTGTGTGTTATGGACTATGGTGGTAATTAGGACCAATTATTTCTCTTGGATGACTTACCTAGAACAACAATTACCATTTCAGCATTCATATTGAGCCTTTTAAGGCTTTGTATAGGTAAAGGTGTATATTGTGCATAGGATGGTTTGTTTCATTTAAGGTTAAGCCTTGGGCAACTGACTATTGAGAGACTAGATTGTTTGAGGGTGATTAATTCAGCAGAGGCTTATGGCTACCCAGAGTAGGCAGAAGTGTTATGTGAATCAAAAAGTCTATGATGTGGCATTTATGTTTGGTAAGCAAGTATTGTTGAAGGTATCACCCATGAAAGGTGTGATGAGATTTGGGAAGAAAGGAAAGCTTAGTCCAAGATTTAGTTGACCTTTTGATAATTTTGAGAAGTTTGGAGATATTTTGTGTAGGTTGGGTCTACCTCCACATGTTCATCCGGTATTCCAAGTTTTGATATAGAAGCGATATCATTCCGATGATTCTCATATGATCCAGTGGTATTCAATTGCATTAGATCATGATTTGTCCTTTCAAGAGGAGCCTGTTGCTATTTCAGATAAGCAGACTAAAAAGGTGAGATCCAAGAGTATTGATTCTGTGAAAGTTCAACAGATACATCATCTGGTTGAGGAGGAACTTTGGAGGTTCAGTCCGATATGTGGTGTATATACCTTAATTTTTTACCAATTCAGGTACTTTTTATTATTTTTCATTCGAGGATTAATGCGTATTTTAGTAGTGGATAATGTAACAACCCTCATTGTGATTTTTAGTTTATTCTATGTTTTGACCATTTGTCCCTTATCTATAGTTGTTATATGTCATTTATAAGTTGTGGGATGGTTGGCTAGGTCCCTGAAGAGTTCGAGAGTGAATTATATGACATTGAGGTTTTGAGTAGCCTTTGAAGTAAGATATTTGACTTCATTCAATATTTTTTGATTCAAGCATTGGATAGTGATTTTGTTAGTTCCATTAGATCCAGAACGTTGTTTCTTGGTTAGTAGCATGGTTAGTTTAGGTCTCAAGTCTTTATTTTAAGTTTAAGCATTTAGACGAGAAACTAGTTATATTAGCCTAAAGGGGGTCTTAGGGGTAACTTATTGGTAACGACCACTTTTTATAAATTTTATGGTTCTATTGAGTTTGAAATGTCAAAATTAGCCTAGTAGCATTATTGATTTATTTCTGTGAGGTCCCAATGAATCCCGAGGACTCGTTTGAAAGATTTTTAATTATTTTCCTTAGCTGAACTACTGATATAAATTCTCTTTCTTTGCAATCACAGGGTCCCCTATCATTCGCGTAGAAGGAATTCTCTTAGTCAAGACGAACGTGAGATAGGATCTATGTTTGCAAAAAGTAATTAGCTCCAAGTCAGGTTTCCTTGGTTATCACACTCGCGATCGAGCCACTACATTATTGGTAGGTTCAAATCGATAACCTTCATGAATATAAGGGACTCACCACATCCATGATGAAGGTATTGTTCACCCGAAAAATATTTAAACCTTCTTTTTGTGATTTTCCCTATTTTTCACCATTGTTGGACCTTGAGACCTAGGTTTTGGGTGATTTTAAAAGGGTTTTTCTTCAAACTTGATTGGATAAACTTCTAAACCTTATTCTTATAATTACCTATTGATTCTATCTCAAAAACAACTTCAAAACTTGGATTTCAACATGGATTTTGGGTTGTACCCGATAAAGTGAGAAAATGAATTTTCAATGGTTTCAACTTATAGTTTGATGGATTTTCATATTTAGAACTCTTAAACTATGTGTAATGTGATTTTTTAATAAAATTTTAATTCTACCACTTTTTATTTGTGGGTCAATTTTTGAAGGATTTTTAGACCCAGAATAAAGAAAGCTAATATGGGTATCATTAGACTCATATTGACCTGTAAATTATATTTTTTTATTGATTAGCTCTTTTTGAGACTGCACAAAAGGTAAACGCTTCTTACATGGGTTCAAGATTGAGTTTTAAATTTAAAGGTAGGAACCACTCATGTAAAGTATGCTATTGGTTGAGGATTTTATCGTGAGATTCATCTTTTGAGCTTACTGTTTTATCATATTTTATGTGTGGATGCTTATGTGAACTCTATTATTGATGAGAGAAATTATTATTATTATTATTATTATTATTATTATTGAGATACATATATGGGGGTTGGTATGGGTCTTGTTTGTGCATTATGTACCTTTATTATTATTATTGTAATGCTCGAGTGGGGCTTGGATTGATAGTATTGATGTCTTACATGACTCTCTTTACTATTGTGTTGCCCTGCAATGGCTTTTGTCATGATATATTGAGATTTGAGGAGATTTGAGCTCATTTATGCCATTATTGAGTTGGTTTATTATGTAATATTGAATTGTTTATGAGCATGCATCCTCACTTTATTAATCCACATTCATGGAATTGACATCACTGAGAAACACTGATTTTAAGAGAAAATTAGATACTTTATAAAATGCCTTAACCGAGGGATTTGGTGACAAAGTTGATTGATGAGATTGTGATAGTATATAAAATGACTCTGATCCACAGAATGAGCACTATCAGATGGTGTACAATCAACTAAACCCAAAAGCTAAACCAATGCATCTATAAGCAATGATGAATGAATAAACCCCGATGGAGCTTGGGCTGGCTCCTGGCCAACCACTGGCTGGGGTGGAGGAACCTCTTATGTGGGAGAAGGGAGAAGGTCTGGTGAAGGATCCCTATCCTGATCTCTATCTGAGGTTATATCTCTAGCCTGTACACGACCTCTAGGTCATCCACACCCTATAATATGATCCCTAGTTGCGGACTCAAGGTCTTCATCTCTAGTAGCGGTACCACGCGTCCTAGCCATCTGTGAAAGAGTGAAATCAAAGAATAATATAAACCAACACAGACTCTTAGCATAAAATGAGTGAAGAAAGTGAAGATCTCCTAAGAATGTCCTATAGCCTCCCAAAGATAAAAAAAAAATGGACGTCATTGTTATGATCCACGGTACTCTACTAGATATTTGCTCTTGTACCAACAATACTGGTGAATCTAGTGCTCTGATATCAATTTGTCACGACCCAATTTTCAAGTCATGATAACACTTACTTTTAACCCACCAATAGATAAGCCAAAGCATAGTCCAAAACTATAAATAATGGGATAATTGATAAAAAAAAAAATGGCATGAATGCCAGAAATATACAAGTAAAAGAATTACAGGCTATAAATCATAGAATAATGATAATACAGAAGAGAAGTAAAAAGAAATAATACCATACCATGACCTAGAGTGTCAATACAAGAGCCTCTAATCCAAAAATATACAAGTACTGTCATATCAATATACAATAGTTTCAAAAATGGAAAGACTAGAAAAAAAATAAGGAGAATAGGTCAACTCCGGCTCTAAGAGCTCACCCTTTCTCTGAACTCTGATCAGCACAAATCTTAGCATCAAAAATGGCCACTAGTACTCGAATCTACACCAAAAAGGTAAAATCGTGTAGTATGAGTACCAAATACACGGGTACCCAATAGGCATCATCGATCGACTGAGAATAATGATAATATAAATAGAATAACATGCGAGTTAAATAAGCTAAGTCAAGGGAAGGAACAAACTTGGAATAATACTCTGAATGCTGAAAATAAACAACTGTAATAATAAAAATAACAAAAGCACAACTATCTCTACATAACTGAAGCTTGAAATCTAGAACGTGAGAATAAAACAAATAACCCAATGCGGGCACCCATAAGCCCAGAGGGTGTAATCAAGAAGAAATTGTAACAATAATTAAACCAATTAACCATGTATTAAAACCATAACCATAGATTTTGCCATACTATAGAACAACAATTTTGAACTGGTTCCATAACCATCATAATAACCTCTCATTGCCTAACTTAAATACAAACTTATATCATCATTTGTCGGACTTAAACCGAAACTCATATCATCATTTGCTGAACTTGAATTGGAACAAATATCCTCTCTCATGTATTAATCAAGGACAAAATATTATGCATCTAAATCTCCTATGCGAATGGATATAATAAAAGTAATGTGAAGGCCTATCAAACTACAAGGAATGAATAGCCATATTTTCCAAAGATGGCCAGAAGGCATATCTCTAACCCCAAAATTCGTTCTAAAGCTAATTCTACCCCAAACTAGGCTAAGGTATCTAATTTCACTACTCAATTTTAAATAATCCACAATTTAGTTCTAAGATAGAAATTCTACCTAAAGAACAAGTAATTAGGTTAATTAGGCCTAATTTTGGTCCTTTAATTGGCTAAAGGCCAAAATCAAACTAAATATACCTCCAACACCTAAATCCCCTCCAAAAATAGCATAATATCATAGTCATATTATAATTAAGCCCAATCTAAGAGAAAGGTAAGTCTATCCTACCTGGATGCCGAAGAAAGTTCGTTGAAGTCTACTAAATTAATATTTTTCCCTTTCGAGAAGCTTCTCCACAATGTCATGCTATCAAATGGAAATTTACTCATCAAAATGATAACAATGGTATCCTTATTGTATTTTTGTGCTTCGGGTCCAAAATCAAATCAAATCCCATATGGGCCCACTTATGAAATTGCACTTTCAAAATCATCAACATGTCCCTCTATACCCAAGGATCATTTACTCTCAAGAATGGGTAAATTTCAAGCTCAAATAATACTAAAATCAATCTGACAAGAATTTAGGTATTTGAGTTTAACTGGAAGAATTAACCTATTTATTAAATGAAAGCTTACCAAGATTTTGACAAGGAAAAGAGTAATTTGAGCTCACAAACACTCTACAATCATCACTCCCCCATATTCCACAGTCTCTAACGCTTTTTCTCTTTAAGATTTGTGAGAAAATGGGGTAAAAATCGAGAAAAAAGAGAATTTAATACCTTCTGGGTGCCACTTAAACGGCCACCTGACTGCTTAAGCGGTCACTACTAAAACGTCCAAGTATTACTAAAGCGATACCCGTTGGGACCTGGTCTACCACTAAAGCCGACAGGCTGCTGCTAAAGCGGCATCTACTTTAGCGGTCAGAATACCGCTAAAGCGGCTCGCTGGGCAAGCCAGGGACATTAAAACGACCAACTGACTGCTACAGCGCCCAAATGTCCCCTTTAGCGGATGCACCATTTGAAACTTGGAAAATTTCCAAGTTTTCATTGACCCCTCAGATTCATTCAGAATCTCGTGAACGCAAACAAACTATGATACCCTATAATATTTAATATTTTGGATGTAGTGGTGCAGTCAAAATTTCCATTCGAGATTGTTTCGATGAAAAGTGGCCCCACACCAAGGGTCATTTTTCTCAAATTTCGACCAATAGCCCGATATGAGTTTGGAAGCCTTGGGACCCAAACCAAAGGTCCCCTAACCTAAAATTGGCATTGCAAAGCTGATGGAATTGTCATAATTGGCATATGAGGTCGCTAAACTAAAATTTATGCCCAATAACTAATTCATACCAGTGAAGACTTCCAAATAGGGAATTAGGTCAAAAAACTAAATGAATTGCCCATTAACTAAATTGTTAGCTCCAGCAAGTCGTAAATGATGTAGGGCATCTATAGGAAAGCTCTATATGACAAAAATAAATGGAAATGCTAAAAATAACTTGGATGGTCATTATACATCGTGAGTTCGACTTTTTGGATCATGAAAAATAATAGTGCATGAAATATTGCTAAGCTTAAAAGTAAATACAATATTCACAAAGTTCATAATCATAGATAAAGACTTCAAGAAAATCATCTATTTTGCTAAATTAAAAAGAAATTTAAAAGTGGATTTACAAACCCTAACTAGAATTTTTAATTCAAGAAAATCATGAAGATTTTTTCACGAGGATGAAAGGAAAATACCTCATTGAAGTCTTACATAGCCAAATCTGGAGAAAAGCCTTGGAATTGGAACTTTGGAACTTGAACTTGAGAAATCTTTCTATGGAGGTCTTGGAATATGAGAGGAACAAAATGATGAATTACAATGGGTTTGTTGCTATTGAAAAACATCCTAGCTAAAGTATAGAACCCAGTTCCTCTTTACTTTAAAAAAGGAAAACCATTTGAAGCCAAAAACATATCCATCTCTTTTGTGCTTTGTCACTGCAAAAGTACCAATCTTTGTACAAGAATTTTTTTTTGGTAATTAATACTTATTAATTAATCACCAAGAGCATTGTTGCAGAGCCATAGAAAGCCAACCACTAGCAGCTATCTTAAATTAAAACACAGGAAACTATCTAGCTACAAATAGCTTCAAAGTAACTATTGAAGCTTAGCTATAATTCCCACATGGGCTTTTACATTACTATATAGGTTGCTTGCCTAGCTAATATCCTTTTTATTTTACTTATCTTCAAAGGTTCTATGGTTCGCTCTATTCATATATCATGCACATATTCAGTTTGAGAATTCTAGTATCCTGAATTTTTCCTTTGGTATGATGACTGATCCATTTTACATGATGCTCCCAGTTAGTCGCATTATATGCAGTAGTAAATATATACTCTTAATTAGCACTTTCTGTTGTCTCAGTATTTGTATACGGTCCAGAGTATGTTGGGTTCGAAATCGATAGGGCGTCATGCGGAAGCTTAAAGTTTGCAAACTTTGAGACAATAAATCAGACGACAAAGAAAACAATACTAAAAAGCATTAAATTATTATATGTTTTGGTCAATCGGCCTACATATTATAAAACCTAATATTGAAAAAAATATTAAACCTATTAGAGAAATCTCCCCCTAAACAAAGACTCTATAATGACTACATTGTGAATGCTATTGTGTTATGATATGACAAGGGAAGGTCTTTTATTTATAGATGTCTAAAACCTTTCCTCCAAGAAAGAGGTTAGCCAAATATGGAAAAATTTTATATTTTCCTTTAAGAAAAAGTAAAAGTAATTATGATAACTTTTTATTTTCCTTTCAAGAAAAAGTAAAACTTAATTTTGGTAAGAAAATCAGGGCAAAAACCCTAACAAATCTCCCTTTTTGGCTTGATTTTCTGCAAAATATTCATGATCCTCCTTTTTCTTGTGCATGATCTTCGTTCTTCACATATTCTTCATATATCACTGTTGTTTGACATGCTTTAAAAAGTGAGCCTTTTGGGGTTAAAATATATCATCCCTTTTTGGGTTAAAAATATTGGAGCCCTTTGTAGGGTTAAAAGTAAGCTTTATTTCCAAATATGTAACAGCGGGATTGTTGAAAATATGATTAACAATCATCTTCACATGTAGTTTTTGTACATATATCTTCATTATCATCAAATTGGTTGCAACTTTGATCTTAAACTATCCTCAATCGAACCATCTGATCTTTGAACCATTGGCTCTGATACCACTTGTTGGGTTCAAAATTGAGAGGGTGTCATGCGGAAGCTTAAAGTTTGCAAACCTTGAGACAATAAATCAGACGACAAAAAAAATAATACTAAAAAGCATTAAATTATTATATGTTTTGGCCAATCGGCCTACATATTATAAAACCTAATATCGAAAAATATTAAACCTATTAGAGAAATCTTCCCCTAAACAAAGACTCTTTAATGACTACATTGCGGATGCTATTGTGTTATGGTATGAGAAGGGAGGGTCTTCTATTTATAGATGTCCAAAATATTTCCTCCAAGAAAGAGGTTAGCCAAATATGAAAAAGTTTTATATTTTCCTTTAAGGAAAAGTAAAAGTAATTATGATAACTTTTATTTTCCTTTCAAGAAAAAGTAAAACTTAATTTTGGTAAGAAAATCAGGGCAAAAATCCTAACAGAATACTTCCTACCATCAGTAATCTCTTAATAATCCAAGAGGCTTAATTTGGCATTAGGGCCAATGAAATCTTATGGATCTTGATATAGTTGTACAAGATTTATATAGCCTAAGCCTTCTTGTTGGGACTTTTCTTAAATTATTCTCATAGAACATACAACTGCAATTAGAAAAATGTTGTCTTATTGTTTTCTTTTCTTTCTTTTTTTTTAAAAAAAAAATATATATTGTACTTATTGATCATCAATATGATGTTACAGGTAAATTATATAATACTACAAGCTTTATTTATCATATTACTTTTCTATTTTTTGACATATTTACTTCATTATTTCAGGTCATATAGTTTGATGTTCAAAGATTTAGCACATACAGGATTTCGATATGATGAAGAATTGAAAAAATTATTTGAAGACATTATTCTATTAGATTGGTTATATTAGTTCAAATAATTTAAGTTTATTTTTTATGTTGTGATATTGATGTTTCAGATTAGTACTTTGTTTATTTAAATTTAATGAGAATTTTTTATATAATTTAATAGTAATATATTTTTTTAGCATTTGGTAAACTTTATTGTCCTTGAAATCCTGTGAATTTTATTGTCAATTATTTACATTTACTAGCCATAAAAATGGACGCTAAAGGTCACAATTATGATGTTTTCACAAAATATATTATAGCCTTTATAACTGTCACTAAATGATTGTCGTTAAAGATTTAAACTATTAATGACAATTTAGTTGTATTTACTTACAACTAAAATGGGTGTTAAAAGGGAAAATTAAGACATTTTTAGAAAAGATATTGTAGTCAAAATAATTGCCATTAAAATTATTTGATTTTAACGACAATAATTAGATTTACCGGTGATACTAATGAATGTTAAAAATCATAATTATTCATTATAGTTTGAATTTAACATTCAAAAAATTATATTTAAACTACTAACTTTACAAGTATTGAATTAGATTTATCGATGACAGTAATGACGCTATAAAACTACAGTTAGTCATTACGAATTGAATTTAACAGCCAAAATAATGGTTGCAGATAATTTTTCTTGAAACTAATGACTTTTAGCAGCAATAAATCCTACCTTTTACCAGCTTTCATAACAATGACCGCCAAAGGCTTTGCTGATGCCTAAATTGTCAGCTAAAGATCAATGACTAGTAAATGAATTAGTGACAATTGTAATTGCCTCTAAATCTATTTTTTGTTGCTGCAAAAGCCCTATCTTATGGTAGTGAATTCTCAAAACCCTAAATATATTCATGATTTGAAACTATAACTGCAATTGAATCTGGTGATAATGGGGTTCCCACACTTGAAATATTATTTTATATACCTTAGAGATGAAGTTTGGGGAAGAATCTTTGAAGATGGACCCTAGCTTTGAATCCTCTCTTAAACTTGAACACTTACAAATTTGGAGAAAGAGAAGAATCAAATCATCGATGAAAACTGACTCTTTGGGGATTTAATAGAGTTGAATAATCAGGTTAGATAACTTCATGGGGTTAAAAGACCAAAACGTCCCTAGATAAAACTTTCACGCTGAGGAGGGGGGTTGCATGTTGTGCCTCCCAGCGCATCACAAGGAAAGCCATACTGTGCTCCCCAGTGAGTGAGTTGACTAGTGTGGACCTTTGTTGGTCCTGCGGTGTGGTCCCCAATGCAGAGACCCTCCGAATGTGACACATGGGCTAGTTTCACATCATAAATTTACTTCTAAGTATCGGAATATTAATGCAATATTTTTTATTTCTAATTGATGTAAGAATCTCGAGACATAATTTTTGAGCTCTAAATGTTCCAAGAAATCTTATTGTCATGAATTTTTTTTTTGAGGTGCTACATATTAAATAACCGTGTTACACAAAATAATCTTGTATGCTTTTGTACAGAGCCGGCTGAAGCGTAAAGCTTCTAAAGCCTAGGATTTTGGGGGCAGCAAAATTTTCTAACATGTGTATATATTATATTCTTTTATTTTTTAAATAAGTGGTGCTTTTGGTTTGAGTATGCTTTTCAAAAATTATTTTTTAAAAAAAATAAGGAGTATTTTTACTAACTTAATCATAATAAATGTCTTAAATAAAGAAGTGATTCTTTAATGGCGTAGAACTTCAAGTATAAAAATAAGAATAATTCAAGAAGCATAAGATAATTCCTTCTTGAAATTCTAAAATATCACTTCTTATGAAATAAAATGAAAAGGCTAAAACACCATGTATTCAAGAACGGAGGAAGTACTCGTGTGTCGCAATTATGCGAGGCATTTAGATAACAAGAATTAAATGAGTTATTTTTTCACAGTAATTTTCATATTTCTAAAAAAATATTTCAAATCGTAATAATTATGGCTTATTGTACTTATCAAAAAAAAAATGAATCTTGAAAAGCGAAAATTATCATATAAATTAAGATAGAGAAAATATTTGAAATTGTGTATATGAAAAACTAGTAAAATAGACTTCAAGTGATATTATATATAATATATGATTTTATTTTTTAACAAAATTTTAAGACTTCTCGTTGAAGTTTTGCTTTAGGCCCCATATTTGTTTGAGTCGCCCCAGCTTTTGTACTCCACTTATAAAGCCTACTAGTGGCAGCACGGGCCCACCATGCTAAGCTTCAATTTTTAAAATTATCATAAAAGTAGTGAAATAAAATGTTATTATTAAATAATTAATTTTTTTAATTATTTTAATTTATAATTTTTTTCCTTCTATTCTTTTTTAAGTGACGCCGATATAATTTCGAGAGTTAAGTAAATATCACGATTGAAGTAGCAAAGCGGACATGTCTTAAATGACTTATAATAACTAATTAGAAGTGATATAGCAAAACGGTTATAAAAAATACTTGTAAAAATAATTTAAGTGAGTCTCATATAAGATTTCAAGTTAATTTAAAATATAAAGAGTTAATTAATCATTTTATGTCTATTTTACTTTTTTTTATCAAATTTATTAACTTTTTAATACTTAAATGATGTATAATTAGAGGTGATGTAGTAAATTATGGTTGAAGCAGATAAAGCAGACATGTCATAAATGTCTAGTTTACTTATTTATTTTATTAATTATTAGTAATTTTCTAATATGTAAATGACATATAATAATTAAGGGTGATATAGTAAAATTACGGAGCAAACCGTGGTCGACAAGCATATCGATCACCGAAATGAAAAAGTTGTTACAAAAATTAAAATTTAATTTCTTTGTTTATGTATTTTATCCTTCATTTAATTGTACCTAATAAAAATTGATATTTTAATCACTCAGATCTTACATCGTAACTATGTATTTAATTTTTTGTTTGAATCTAATTATTTAGATCTCAATAGGTGTACTACTTTCATACCCTTTTTTGACACAGATATTACTATTGCAAAGTACTTTATCCGATCATTTTTAATTTTTAATTTTTTTAATCTATTTTATCCTTGTTATATTATTTATAATCTAATACTTAAATGACTTATAATGACTATTTAGAAGTGATATAATAAAATTACTATAAAAGTTACCTGTGAAATCTTTTTAAGTGAACCCCGTATAAGCCGGCAAGTTAATTTAAAACATCAATGGTTAACTAATTAGAAGCGATATAATAAAATTACTATAAAAGTATTTGTGGAAAAAAATTTAAGTGGACTCCATATAAGTCGTCCAGTTAATTTAAAACATCAAGTGTTAACTTATAATTTTGTAGCTATTTTATCTTTTTCTTAATGAAATGTTATCAATTTTCTAATGCTTAGATGACCTATAATAATTAATTAGGTGTGATATAGTAAAATCCCGATTGAAGTAGCTGAAGCAGGCATGCCATAAATGTCTATTGTATTTTTTAATTAAATGTTATTAATTTTTTAATACGTAAATGACTTATAACAATTAATTAGGAATGATATAGTAAAATCACGGTTGAAGCAGCTGAAGCAGACATGTCATAAATATTTATTTTATTTTCTTTATTACATATTATTAATTTTCTAGTACATAAATGACTTATACAATTAATTAAGCATAATATAGTAAAATCACGATTGAAGCAGCTAATACTTAAATGACTTATAATAACTATCTAGAAGTGATATAATAAAATTACTATAAAAGTTACTTGTGAATTTTTTTTAAAGTGGACCCCGTATAATTCGTCAAGTTATTTAAAATATCAACGGCTAACTATTTAGAAGAGAAATAATAAAATTAATATAAAAAATACTTGTGAATTTTTTTTTTAAGTGAACTCCATATAAGTCGTCAAATTAATTTAAAACATCAAGAGTTAACTTAGAATTTTGTGTCTATTTTACCTTTTTTATAAAATATTATCAATTTTTTAATGCTTAGATGATCTATAATAATTAATTAGGGGTGACATGATAAAATCACTATTGAAGCAATTGAAGAAGACATGTCATGAATGTTTATTATATTTTTTAATTAAATATTATTAATGTTTTAATACGTAAATGACTTATAATAATTAATTAGGAATGATATAGTAAAATCACGGTTGAAGCAATTGAAGCAGGCATGTCATAAATGTCTATTTACTTTTTTAAATTATGTATTATTAATTTTCTAATACGTAGATAACTTATAATAATTAATTAAGGATAATATAGTAAAATCACGATTGAAACAGTTGAAGTAGATACGTCATAAATATCTACTTTACTTTTTTAATTAAATATTATTAATTTTTTAATACAAAAATAACTTATAATAATTAATTAAAAATGATATAGTAAAATCACTATTAAAGATGTTGAAGCAGGTATGTCGTCCACAAGCTGCCTGCTTCAACAGGTTATCTTCACTTAAATATTAATAATAAATAATAGATAAAAGGAAACATCCATTATAAAAATCAAATAAGTACGCAACACGCCAAAAAATTTCAAATAAAACTAGAGAGTGAGATAAGAAATGATTAAAAAAACATTGAGGAAGAGAAGAGGCTAGCATCCAACTGTCAATTTTATAGGGTGTTTACCAGGAAAGGAAAATGGAAAATGGAAAATGGGAAAGGGGTATTAGGTGCGAAGATTATTTATCGCGGGAAGTGGGTTTTTAAATTTTTGAAGAAAAGATTTAATATTTGGGGGGTGATTTTTAAATTTTTAGTTTAAGATTTGATATTTGGGGTGAAAAAATTGTTGTAGATTGAATTTGTTTCAAACAAAAAATAACACTTTCCTATAAAGGGCATTGAAAAAGAAATAATTATCATTCGTTAAAAAAAAAAAAGAACTTGGATAATCAAATTAACCTACCAAAGCTTTAGTAAAGTTAACATCAGGTTTCTATAATTTGTTTTTAAATGAGTTTTATTATGTTAAATTAATTGCATTCAGATATATTACTCCCAACGTTTAAAAAAAATGACCTACTTTGACTTGACACAAAGTTTAAGAAAATAAAGAAGAATTTCGAATCTTGTGTCCTTAAATTAAAGTTGTGTCAAATGTACCAAAATGTCCTTTAATCTTGTGGTCCTAAACGTGCCAAGTGGAAAGTTGAAATTAAAGTATTGCCAAAAAAGAAAATGGGTCATTCTTTTTTTAACGGACTAAAAATGAAAGTCGGTCATTCTTTTTTAAACGGAGAAAGTATTAAAATATGATTTTATAATGAGAAATTAAATTGAAAAATCTTATTAACTTGATTAAAGAGTTTAAAATATTTGATTTGATTCGGTGTTGAGCAAGAAAAGATTAATTAAATCAAAATAGAAATAAATTACTTTATATACATTTTTAACACTGCGCAAAGGATTCTCTTCTAAAAAATGTCTTTATTTATGATCCTCTCATAGTGAGATTAGTTAGGTTAGGCCTAATTCACTCAAACGTGATGCCATTATATACAGCTTGTCAAGAGAACCATACAACATGAATACACCAAATAAAAGATAATAATATATACAAAGGACTCAAATACAGCAAAATCTAATAAAATTATTCCAAAAATTGGTGTCACAAGTCATGAGCTACTAAAAATAAGAATTACAACTCTATTATGGATAATACATCATTTGTTTACTAGACAAAAGTAAAGGGCTCTAAGCAATACCATATAATAAACGAGCTGGTCGCTCAACACCAAAATGATAGTAGATCTCCGAAGCTCTCTCATGAACTCTGCATGGAGCCTAGTTCTTTGAGGCTTTTTCCCCAAGCTAAAAAGTACAAGATGGGGTGAATCGTATCACAATCACGACCCAGACTATCATGATTGTAGACAATGCAGATACAAAAGGACCAATGACAAAGAAGATAGAGACAACTACAATAAATGGAGGAAAATCAACCAAGAAGATAAGGATGAAAAAAGCCAGCTGGAAGATAAGATAACAGAAGATAGAAAGCGACATAAAAAAGGACGGTCCAATGAGGAAATAAAGAAGATTCCCCGACAAGATAAAAAGTTACGAAAGAGACATGTACATTAATTATTGCTTAGTTTTTCAGCACTTTTAAAAGTTATTTTTACTTTTTGTAAAAGGAGGACAAATGTAAAGTATGAATAGTTTACGTAGGAATAGTTACGCGCTTTTTAGATTATAAAGGAATTTAAAATACACATAGATGAACTATTAGAAAAACAATATATACATACATAGATAGCGAATTAGATGACTGAAGAACGCATACAAATAATAAGACAAGAAGAATATTTAGACGAAGAAGGAACAAACCAAAAAATTATATTTGACAGTAATATATTCGAAGAAATAAAAGGAAAGGAATCAGATTTAAGCGTAGAAAAAATATTTAAAATACCAACAATAAGAAATATATTTAATAGAAGAAAAGAAGAATACTACGAAGTAAGCCAAAAAAAACATATAATAGATTGTAGATACGCGAAAGGTAAAGCTAGTATACCGCTATTAACAAGGAGAATAGTTAATAAAGAAATACAAGATATAAAGAGTAGAGAGCCAATAAAATATGTACACCTTGGAGGAACGGAGATATTAATAAAAGCATGTTTTAGGGAAGGAATAGATACACCAATAGAATTATATTCAGCAGATGATAGGATCATAAAACCTATAGAAAAAAGTATAATAAGTGCTATAATAGGAAATCTAATATATCAAAAATTTAAATTTATAATAAGTGCAAACTATTCAGTACCAATAACAGGTAAAAATATAGATAAATCATTAGTACTATATTGGAAAATATCAGGAATAGAGTTAACCCCAGGAAGTAAAATATTTACAGCAAGATGTAAAAATTTATATGTGTTAACAACAAAGCATAAGATAACTGGAAAAAAATAAAATAAACAAAATACAAATAGAAAGTCTTTTCGAGCAATTCGTAAAAACAATAGATAATAATGATTACAGTTACCAGGATATAGATATAGAAGGAGATTTAGAAATAGTAAATGAACAGATAGGAACATCAAAACGGATATCTTACAAAAAATCAGAACCATAAAAAAGAATAGCATATGAGATAACTTCAAAATCGAACCTAACACAATATTATATAATAGGAACGATGGATGAGAAGGAATGTTTAATATTAATAAACATAGGACAGGAAGAAAATTATATAATGAGACATCTAGTAAAAACTGAAGAAATCAAAACTAATAATAATATATGTCCAGATTTACCAAGAAACTTAATAATTATTAAAAATACGACCGAAAAGAAAATTATAATAGGAGCCAGGAGGATAAAAATTGAATTTGAGGTGAAAGAAGAAACACAAAAGGCAGATATAATATTAGGAATAAAATAGTTAGAATAAGTAAGACCATACAATATAGAACACACTCAAATAACCATAACATATAATAAGGAAAAATTATTAATAAAAAGAGCTTTAATATAAAAATAATAATAGAAGGATATTATAATAGATATTATACACCTATGATAGATACAAGAGCAGAAGTCAATCTATGTAAATATAACTGTTTACCAGAAAGTAAATGGGATAAGTTAAAAACACCAATAATAGTTAAAGGATTTAATAATGAAGGAAACCTAATTGCATATAAAGCTAGAAATGTAAAAATACAAATATGAGATAAAATACTAACAATAGAAGAAATTTATAATTATGAGATAACATCAAAGGATATGTTTTTAGGAATGTCATTCTTAGATAAACTATACCCGCACATAATAACTAAAACACACTGGTGATTTACAATATCATGTGAACAAAAGGTTAGAGCAAAAAAAGTTACTAATAAAATAAGAAAGAAAACAGACTGGATAAAAGGAAGTGAAAAAATTACGTAAAATTAGAAAATATAAAAATCACTGAAGATACGATAGAACTAATAATATTTTCAATAAATAAGGAAAAAATGACCATATTTTCAATAGATAAGGTAGAAATAATTAAAAATAGATTAAAACAACTATATAGTGAAGATCCATTAAAAGGATGGGAAAAACATAAAACTACTGTAAAAATTGAACTAGTAAATAAAGATAGTATAATAACTCAAAAACCATTAACATATAATTTTGATGATTTAAAGGAATTTAAAATACACATAGATGAACTATTAGAAAAACAATATATACAGAAAAGTAATAGTAAACACACTAACCTAGCATTTATAGTAAATAAATATAGTGAACAAAAAAGAGAGAAAACCAGGATGATTATTGACTATAGAAACCTAAATGCATAAACTATAACATATAATTACCCAATATCAAACAAGATATTAAAAATAAGACAAATACAAGGATATAACTATTTTAGCAAGTTTGATTGTAAGTTGGAATTTTATCACTTAAAACTAGAAGAAGAATCTAAAAAGCTAACTGCATTTACAGTACCACAAGGCTTTTATGAATGGAATGTACTACCATTTGGATATAAAAATGCACCAGGAAGGTATCAACATTTTATGGATAACTATTTTAAACAATTACCTAATTGTATAGTATACATAGACGGTATATTATTATATTCAAAAACTAAAGAGGAACATCTAAAATTATTAGAACAATTTATAAATATAATAGAAAATTCAGGAATAAGCCTAAGCGAGAAAAAGACAGAAATAATGAAAAACTAGATAGAATTCTTAGGAATACAAATAGATAAAAACGGAGTAAAAATGCAACAACATATAGTACAAAAGATAATAAATTCAAAAGAAGAGTTAGATACAAAAAAAAATTACAATCATTCTTAAGATTAGTAAACCAAGTAAGAGAATATATACCAAAACTAGCAGAAAATTTAAAATCACTATAGAAAAAATTAAAAAAAGGATGTAGAATATAATTATAATGAAGAAGACAAAAAACAAGTACAAAAAATAAAAATACTTTGTAAAAAAACTACCTAATTTACAATTTCCAGATGAAAACAAGAATTTTATATATATAGTAGAAGCAGATGCAAGTGAGTACAGCTATGGAGGAGTACTCAAATACAAATATGAGAATGAAAAAATAGAACATCATTATAGGTATTATTCAGGAATATTTAATGAAACAGAAATAAAATTGGAAATAAATAGGAAAGAATTATGTTCATTATATAAATGTTTATTAGCATTTGGACCATATATCGTATATAACAAATTTATTGCGCGAACAGATACTACACAGGTATGATTGTGGCTAACTAAGAAAATACAAAATTCAGTTACAACAAAAGAAATATGGAGATTGGTATTAAATATATTAAATTTTACATTTACAGTTGAAATAATTAGTATTAACAAGAATGTTATTGCAGACTACATATCAAGACAAAACTACACAGACTGATATAACAGAGAAAGATACACTGAAAGAAATACTCAAAACCCTGACAACACTTTCACTAAAAGTGGACAGTATGGGCAATGAGTTAGAAAAGCTAAAGACTAATGAAGATAAACTGAAGTCTAAAGCTATAAGTCAGCAGCATGACTATAAAAATGCAGAGCTACATCAATCGGAAGACATAAAAAATCCAGACCTAAAAGGTGACGTTGGGATACTCCATAAAACCCATAACCTTTATCAATCTACAGCTGCAGGTACAAGCAAAGGAGTTAATAAACAACGATTGAACCTGAACAAGATATTTGATAAACCATTTATACCAAAATACAAAAAGACCCTTTATTCGTACCCCCATAAACTACTACATATTTAGAAAGTCTAAACCAAGATAAAAAAGCCTATAACCCTATAACCAGATCATCTATAGAAAATATCCACAAAATACAAACTTACCTAAACCTCAAACCCAGAGCCACAAATATCCAAGAACCAAACCAAGACTATATAACCCAAAAATTACAAGGATACAACAAGTTAATTGCACTCCCAAAGACCAGTGCACTCCCAAAGACCAGTGCAAACCTAGTTAAAACTTATTTCAGTTATGGATTACTTAATACCGTATATACCCAAGATGGAAGTGAATTATCAGCTATACCGGAAATATACAAAGCATTTATAACCTACAAAAAGATAACCAAAGGAAATTTATTTTTCATAAAGTTTTATACTGCGCCAGCAGAAATATTATATGATGAAATCAAACCAGTTATACAAGTTATAAAAATTGGATTGACCAGATACTGTAAGCTAATAGGACAAAAATACCCAGATCACCTATGTTCAAGATGCAATGGAGAAGATAATGTTATCCCAAAAGTCCAACTAGAATAAAAGAATCAATCAAAGCAGATACAAAAGGACCAATAACAAAGAAGATAGAAACAACTACAATAAACGGAGGAAAATCAACCAAGAAGATAAGGATGAAAAAAGCCAGCTGGAAGATAAAACAACAGAAGATAGAAAGCGACATAAAAAAGGACGGCTTAATGAGGAAATAAAGAAGATTTCCCGACAAGATAAAAAGTTACGAAAGAGACATGTACATAAATTATTGCTTAGTTTTTCAGCACTTTTTAAAGTTATTTTTACTTTTTGTAAAAGGAGGACAAATGTAAAGTAGGAATAGTTTACACGCTTTTTAAATTATAAATAGGCAGGCCATTCGGTAATCTAAGGCAAGTCTTTCTACGGAGAGCAATACTTCCTTGTAAAAAATTAAAAATTCTCTCAAATATTCAATAAGATATTCAGTTTTATACTCAGATATGGATAATCAAAGCTCAGAATTATCAAATCTACAAGAGCAGGTATTTTCATTTATGATTATGAATAGCTAAGTCCATTAATTCCCAACAATCATAATATGATAAAATAAGTTCATATTAGTTACTATATAGTAGAATTATTCAAAGAATAATATGTTGCAAAGTTTATTAGCAAAGAGGAAAAGGAAAAAATTCTCAAACTATGTCATCCTAAAGGTGAAACCGATAAGGCAGAGAAGTCGTGATAGGGTAGTAACCAGAGTTAAAGCGTTGTTTAGGACAAAAGTATCCGAATGTACCATGCTAATAGTGACAGAGGAACATAGTAATTCATGAATAATCTGGTATATAGTAATCTAAGATGATAATATTTTATTATGTATATGATTGGAAGGAATACTTTGGAACTAAGCATCATATGAAAATGACAACCTACTTATCTAATGAGATGATAAATAAATTTAAGATACTTGTTTTGTATGTACTTATGGATATACAAATAATAGATATAAAGAAACTTATATGGAAAAAGATATTTGATTTTGAGGATGAAGAGTTCTTAAATCTATAATGGATAGAATACGAATTAGAAGATATAGACTTACATAATGATAGACATTATTATTCAGATTGGTATTACTCAGATTAAAATGATAAACTATGAATACTTAGAATATTGGAGGAAAGATATGAAAGAAACAAGATCAATAGAAATACTAATAAAAAAGAATTTAATTGAATACATGAAAACAAAAGATATGGAACATATAGAATACCTTAAGAATAATATAGAAGAATTAATAACATTAAAACAAATAACAAAGGAATGTTATGATAAAGCATTTAATCAAACATGAAATTATACGTTAGGCATATAACCCCTCAATTTGTGCACAATCCAAGTTTCTCCTGTATGCGATCACAGAAATACCTTCACGGTCATGATGTCTTAACCAATATCCTCCTTTGAAATCTCAGTTCACACCCTCATAATCGCAAAGGATAAAACGAGTCACCAGACTTCAGACATTCTACTTGAGTGTTATGATCAGAGGCGGAGCCAAAATTTAAAGTCTGGGGGTTCTGAATTTCAAGTTAAGACAACGACCTCAAGCTAATGTATAACGTTAGCCGAAGTAACTAACATATAAGGATATTTAATATATTCAAATTTATCTGGTTGACAATGTTTTTTTTGAATGTAATATCTCCTTATTCGATCACGTATATTTGGAGGAAATTCTGTAATTGGTTTTCTTTCAGCAGGATCAGATTTAAGATCCAACTTTGCCAACTCTTTGTCGTTATCCGATACTCTGGAAAGATTGACAGGAAATGAAGAACTTGGCAAAGAAGAGCTAGAAGTCATATCTGAAGGAGTTTGAGGCTTGAAAAATTTCGTAATCATATTGTCACTTGCTTAAAGATCCTACGAATCAAAAAACACAAAATTTTCTACAAAACTATCCTGCTACCTTTTAATCACAATTCATAAAATACAAAAAGTATATCTTGCAACAGAATTACAGAAAAAATTCATACTAAAACACTTCAACCCAAAATCTAAAGGTAAATTAAAAATTTAATCACAATTTATTGATCGCGACTCATGAATTCCATTTCCGATGCAAAACTATGAGACTAGTAATAAGTAATCTAGTATCTGCGAAAGATGAAAGAGAAATGAAAACCATTAACCACATGACATACCTTGGCAGAACAGTAAAAGTGCGATTCCGAGCAGTCGGCGTCCCGATTTTACAAATTTTGTTGGGTACAGGGTATTGGAAAAACAATAGCTTCGTTGTTTCTTGTTTGAAGATAAAGTGACCAAAGTTTTTTGACTTTTTATAATTTTACTGGGTATTGGATAATGGGTATTGGGATTTGGGCAAACTTTTTTTTTCCTTTCTTTAATAATTTTTTTTTTTTTTAAAAGTGTAAAAGTGTATTGTGGTCCATGTATAATAAATGTTGTAAAAGAAAATAGTTAAAATTTAAAAAACACGTGCAGCAAAGACCAAAGTTCAAAAAGCAAAAGAATCAAATGAGCAAAAATGTCCTTAGTGGAGTTCGAACCCCTATCTCGAGCACGTAAGGCTAATATGCCTACCACTGGACCAACAGACCACATTTGTATGGGGGTTCGAACTTATATAATTATATAGATTTTTTGGATTTTTTAGTTATAAGTATAGGGTCTACGCAAAAGCTAGTGGGTTCGACCGAACCCTCATAAACCACTGTATCTCCACCCCTGGCCATGATGCAAATCAAATATACAAATCACTCCTTAAACATACTAGGAACATATTTGAACACTTAAAACATCAATTTGAGGTCGTATTGTTACATATTTAATCGTGGTCAATTTCCTAAACTTTAACTTAACTAATTTTAATTTAAGCATTTAACCACTCTGGAGCTCCTCAAAACTCATCTAAACTATCCAGGTAAATCATAAATTACCTTTTGAACCTTTAGAAATGATCAAACATTAGTTTTGAGTCTGTTTATCTCAAATGTTGATTTTGATCTATCTAACTTTCTCTTTTAATGTTCTTCTGATATGCATTTGATTATCTTGAGCATCGTGTCACATATCCTCACACATCATAAATCATGTTTTAAGTCTACCAGAAGAGTCTTTTAGGGAGGAAACTCCTAATGCTTGAAGTAACTAGATATGTCATTACACGTTCTTATGAATATGATCATTTTAATAACATTCACATCTTTACAATTCTCATCTTGTGGGTATATAAAAATTTACCATTCTAGAGCTCACTACTATATAACATTTACATATTATAATTATTTGTATAATTTACTGTAGACAATAAAGTTTATGTCGAGTGAATAATGAATACTGAAAAATATTACAATTGTGGTATTTGGTTTCAATATAATGAATGTTACAATCTCTATAAGTAATTTGATTCTCTTTTTTGAAAATTAAATTTAGGGGTCTTTGAGCTTGATGTTGAATTTTTTGAACTTGATCTGGACTTGTGTTTGAATTCAAAAGCTTGGGGTTCAATCTTGAATATTATGATTGTGATCTTTAAAGCATGTAGATAAACACTTGGATGCTTGAACACTTATAACTTGTAGAAAAATTTGAGGCATTTTATTCATGAGCTAGCTCTCTTTGGCTTTTTATTATTTGAATTTAAGTATTTTTATTGAATTATTCGGAACTCTATTTATAATTGTAGGATGAAAAAGTAGACATAAGGACTCTTCTTCGAAGAATTAGATTGAAGAAACATGGTCATATTTGATAGTTAGGAACATGCCACTTGTACACAAGGAATATTTTTATTGTCATTTGATTTAACTAGGCATATCACAATATTTCAATATGTGACATGATTCTATTGATCCTTCATTTGAGTTGGTGTGCTATATCACCTGACATTTGGCTCAAGTTTTACTACAAAAAAATAGCATTTAGCGACAGTCAAGTTTCGTCGTTATTCTATGTAAATTCGTTGCTAAATAGAAATAGCGACGGAATAGCGACGAATTTATTTTCGTCATTATATTACTCGTTGCTAGCCTCTTAGCAATGAAAAATTAATTTTCGTCGAAAACTTGTGACTGCTTAGCGACGACGTTTATCGATTGTTGATGTTACCGACGGAATATTCCATTGCTATACCGTGGCTATATCCAAAATTCATTTTCGTGGTGGCTAAATTTACGACAGAATATTTTATCGCTGATCCATTGCAACATAGTTTGATCGACTAAGCAGCCTTCTTTAGCGATCAAATTTATCCATCGCTAAAGTTTTTCAGTAGCAACGACAAAAGTTAGTCACTAATTTTTTGTCGCTAATAGAAGACGTCTTTAGTGACCAAATTTATCCATCACTGAAGTTTTTCAATAGCAACGACAATAGTTAGTCACTAATTTTTTGTCGCTAATAATTTTGTAAGAAAATTATTGAAACGCATAAATTATTGAATAATTAAAATAACCAACATTCATATAGATAGAAAAATGCACAATAATTGTGTCCAAACATCCACAAGTTCAAGTATTTTATCAAAAATAAACTAATGTCAAACCTACATCCATCAAAATTAGTATTTGTTACTACACAACTGTTTTGTACTTGCACACAAAATAGTCAATCAAAAAATAATGCAACGATGAAGGGCTACGAAGACTATGAAGCTACGAATCAACATCATCATCATTAGTAGGAGGAGGATCAAGCATGCCCCCTTATTGTACACTAATACCACCAACACGCTCAATAACTACCGAAAGAAAGTGACTAGTAAGTGTCGGAATCAATTGCTTCACAAACTCCTCCAAATTTGTTGTCGGTAAAGAAACCGAAGGTGGTACTGATGATGTGGAGGCATTACAGGCATAAAGTTCTTTTCCAAAGTAACTTTCAGCTTTAGATCCAACACCAAATAATATTTTCTTCTTCACTCCTCCCGCGGCTTCATAATATGATTCCAATTGATCAATTTCAGATCCAGTCTGTTTTTTTTTCATACAATTTCTTCATACTTTTTCTATAATTAACAAGTGGAGATATTAAAACAGGCTCAACTTCCTGTTGCTTCTTTCATTTTTATATATAATAAGAACTTTTGATAGATGTCAATACAAAAGAAAAATAAGAGAAGTGTATATCTAGTGATGTAAATTATGGACTTACGTGGAGAAATTGGGAACTCTCAGCAAAAAAAGATTTATCATCATGATTATGTGTGTGGACATGCAAATGTAACTCACTTGGAATTGGATCTCGACCTATTGTAATAGCCTATACAAACAAATAACAGTCAAACTATTAAAATTCTAGTTGAGATGTATGTATGCCTACCATGAAATTTAAAGCAAGCAGACTAAATTTATAATTACAAGTTTCTTCCAGTGCTCTCCAACTGTGATAGATCCACCTGTGTGTGTCTCGTCAGCTACTTCACGGCCACTACAACGGTTCTTTGAATTTATCTCTGACTTTTTAACACATTCATCACTTTCCCAAAGTTTCATCCACCTTTCCCACACATGGTCATTTACAAATTCCGATTGAACTGTAGCTCTGTGTTTCTTTATATTAGAAATGAAATTCTTGTAGCATAATGCAGCCTTCTTCAACCATTGTTTCTTCACCACATTTCACTAACAGAACATCCCAATAGAAATTCTTCTTAAATACATTTTAAAGAAAAATAATTATTCACTTTAATTTGTAAATGGGATAACAAACATATTGAATGAAATCATATAGTACGTAGAACACTTCCAATAGACATACAGTTGCCAGCTGGGAAATGCTATGCTATTTGAACTAGCTATAAATCTACAATAGCCACAACAATTAAACCAAATTTCTGGCATCAATGTTATATCCAAACACCTAGTAATTCATGCATTGTAATGATCCCAACACTCAGCAGTAAATTTCAAGGATGAATTGATGTCACAATTCATAAAATAGAAACTGCAATGTCACATATACTTATGCATCGGATACACAAAATAGAAACTGCATATCCAGAATGTAGTAAAGGGGAGTTTGCAGTTGAATGGACAAAATCTGCATACACCACCAGAATGTAGAAAACTGCATACACAAAATCTAATCTTAGTTGCCATGACAACACTATCTTAAGTTTTGTTAGAGCACATGGAAAGGAGATTTTACAATTGTATGCAACAACATTATAACATGGAAAGGGGAGTTTACAGTTGCAACAACAATATTATAACACTATCTTAAGGTTCACAATGTATAATTCCCTAAAATGCAAAGAGACAGAGAGCTGTAGTTATAAGAATGTCACCATGTGATAACAATGTGGACCTATTTGCCAGTGTTACCCTTTTTCAGACCACAACCATTGTTGCTTTTCTCAATTCTCTGTTGTAACATCTATCTATCTATTGTGACCACGACACCTTCCTACCTAGTTATTATTTCTACCTTTATATTTTCTTCCTAACAACTCATACACAATATATGCTAGCTAGCAACATTTGTTCCTCCATATGCATTTTTTCATCCAAAGTGGGACTCTAGGTACTAGTTCAAACTACTACTACATGCAGTTCTCAAACTGCTGCTACATGCAGTTCTGAAACTACTGCTACAGTTCTAAAACTATTGCTACATTTCAAAATGGTTTACATGCATAGTATTTATTAATTCAATCTACTCATTGATTTAGATCTTAGACAGAATCTTCACCTACCAGCACATACATTAGTATAATTCATAAGTATATTAGAGTTATAATACAATATCAATCTAAATAGTTTTCATGCTATCAAAGTAGTTTAACTTATTATAACAGATTAACTTGAGTTCTTTTAGGTATTCAGTCAAATTTATAAAGTTGAGTTTATAATTCTGAAACTGATATAAAGATTGGATGCTAAGAAAATAAACCTTGAATTTTCTAAAATAACCTTCTTTGACATCTTTGGAGACACCTTTCCAATTGATCCCATTGGGATCAACTTCACTTTTGAAGGACAATGTAATAGAACTGGAGAATTTTAAAGAAGGTTCCAACATGTACACATTTAAAAAAATTAGTGTATGTATGATATTATCAATTTAACAGTCGGGAATAAGAATTTACTGCAGCCTTGTTTGCACCAAATCAGTTATTTAGCTGATAAACTGAATGATATTGAAAGTTCCTCAAAAAGCAGAAAACTAAAAGAAAGCGAGAAAAGGAAAAATATGATATTCCACTGGTCCCAACCATAGTATATTCCTAGTAGATCCAATGTGAGGCCACAACAGTAGTTTGTTGCAAAAAGCCAATGGTCACAACAGTAGTATAATGTACATATCATAACCAGTTAAGCAAACAAACTCCACAGTAAACTAGATCAACATACATGAACTATTAGCATTCACAATTTCAGTAGGTACTATATTCCAGAACATAACCTTCACTAGGAAATTCCAGAACACATCATAACCAGTTAAACAAACTAACTCCACAGTAAACTAGATCAACATACATGAACTTTTAGCATTCACAATTTTAGTAGGTACTATATACCAGAACATCTAGGTAATTATATTCCAGAACATAACTTCCACTCTATTTTGAAAGGAAACACTATAACTTCTATAAAAAAACCTCACCGTTTTGGAGTTTATACATGTTTTTCTTCACTTATTAAGCCAAGGAAAATCCACGAGTTTTCAATATCTTGGTATTTACATGGTGAAAAAAGTAAGCTGACACAGAAAATAGTAAAACATAACCAAGAACGACACAAGTAACATGACATTACCATTCAAAGTAACTACTGTACTAAAATGTGGAATAATGGAAGAAAGAAGTACCAATTATTCCTTATTAACTATAAAACAATAAGTAGTAAGTACTAACCCTGAAGAAGTCAGAAAAATAAGGGTCCGAGCATGGTTACTACTGAAATCACCTTCACCAGATATATTTCTCCCAGTAGATGTTCCCTCAACTGGTGGGGCTCTTTGAGTATTCATACTCTGGCCTATTGGGCTACTTTAGTTAGGTGGCGGAGATGTCTCAGGAATAACTGGGGTACTTCTTTGTCCCAATGTTTTAACCGATGGCATACTGATTGGCAGTACTATTTGATCGGTTGGCATATTGCTAGGGTTGGAACTTATACCATCCTGTTCAATAACTGGAGTTGGAATAGAAGGAATTTTACAATGGTTACCAGTCTTACTCCTACTTGAGGACTTACCTATACGATATTCACCTAGATTTATATCTACAAAAAATAATGACAATGTCGTTAGATTATTACTAGTAAAAATCAAATTAAAATCATGTGCTATGAAAAACTGATAGGTTATTAAAAAAACAAAAAATCTTTGACAGAATGTCCATTTAATTGATCAATCAAACATATACAAATTTGTTTCTCAAGTTTTTTATATGCTTACCCAAGACTCATCACAAAATGGTGTTTCAATCTTCCAGGTGTTGCTTTTGCTATATCAAAAGATGTTATCTTTATTTAAAAAAAAAGAACTGAAAATCAAAAACTAAGGAAGTGATAATATTTTTGAGAAAAAATACTAAAAATAAAATACAATAAAGATAAAATAGTAGATTTTTATCAAGCTCTTGTCACTATCTGTGTCTTTTTACTAAAAATATAATACAACAAAGAAAAAAATAGTAGTTTTTTATCAAGCTCTAGTCACTATCCATGTCTTCTTCAAACACTTTCTTTTCCTCATCCTCCTCAGTTTCCTCAGTTTCATATTCTTCTTCCGTAGATTTATCTTGGATTTCATGATGCTCTTCAAATAAATCATCATTAGGGGGTTCATTCATTTCAAGTACGCCCTCATTTGGATCATGCAGGAGGATATTTTTATCAATAAGAACAGACATATCTATCTCATGGACTTCAACTTCTTCCATATAAAAAGGAACATTCAGTTCTGAAGTTGTTACAACTTCCTCAATTGGTAATTCAATAACATTTTGAGGTTTGACCTTCAATACAGCTAGGCAATCATCCTTGTCCTTTTTCTTACTTGGATAAGGTACATAACATACTTGAGTTGCTTGCATTGCAAGAATAAAAGGTTCATATTTTTTATATCGACGATGATGGTTAATATCAACCAATTTGTACTGATTGTGCTTCTTAACACATATATCTATTGTTGGGTCAAACGATTCATATTTGAATAATACAGTTTGCTTTAAAGGTGCTTCATGGTATTCCACTTGTATAATTTCTTTTATCCGCCCATAATAATCACCAACATTTGGATCCAAGATACAAACTCCACTATTCATTGTTGATCTCATGCTACCATTACATTTTATGTGAAATTTATATCCATTAACAAAATAAACTGAATGGCATGTATCTCCAATTAATGGTCCACGAGTAAGACTACGCAAGTATTCATTCTCAATGAAATTGCACCGAGCCTATTTAAAAAAAAATCAAAGATTTAGTTAAATTTGAGAACCCAATTTAAGTGCATCATCATATAAAAGATAGTAGTAATATTTATTTAAATCTTACATATTCCTTGAACCATATAGAGAAATTTTCTTCAAGGATCTCATCTATTTCACTTTGAGAGAGATTCAGATATTCTTCTTGCAAACGTTGCAGGTACATACTTCATCGTAACAAAATAATTTAAATAAGAAGTCACAATATAAGAATATATTTTATTATTATTAAGAGAATTCAGTTATCTCACAAATGGCTCAACCTCCTCACAATTTAGTAAAATATAAGTTTGGACAGCCTTGATTTCATCTAGAATTAAATCTCTTTTTTTGCTTCTCCCCATAGTCGACCTGGATGGGAGAATATTGAAAGATTTCCTTTAAGATTTTCCACAACACCACCATCATCATTACGATCCACATTATGATTATGTGACATGACATGAGGTTCAAAATAATGAGAAAATAATTTTGTTGACTCCATCATCAAGTATGCTTCACAAATGGAACCCTCAACACTAGCTTTATTCCTAATCATCTTTTTAAGAGTTCCCAGATACCTATATACATAAAAATATGGAGCACCATATTTGAAGTTTATGTATTAAATATTCATCACAAGTTCAACGTAGAGTCTCATATTTACCTTTCAAAAGGATACATCCATCGATATTATACAGGTCCAGCTATCCTTGCTTCATATGAAAGGTTCACAGGAAGATGTTCCATTGAGTCAAAGAACCCAGGAGGAAATATGAGTTCTAACTTGCACAAAATTTATGGAATATCTCCCTTTAATCGCACCATATCATTCACTCATAGAGTGTTCAAAGTAAGATCCTTACAAAATAAGCTCAATTATGTAAGTGTCTGCCACACATTACTAGGAAGTAGTCTATGAAAATAAATAGGCATTAGTCGTTGCATGAACACATCACAATCGTGACTTTTGATACCAAATAACCTCTTCACATATGTGTCTGGTATCCTACCCAAATTTGAAACATACCCGTCTGAAAACTTTAAGCCTTTCACCCAATTAAATAAGATAGCTCTTGATTCGTTATCTATTGTATAGACAACTTTTGGATATTGTCAATTACTCTCTTTTTCTAACTGAGGTCGATCATAATACGTTGTCGTATCTAGATGTGACTGTGGATTGTCTTTGATTTTGTCATCAAAATTAAGAATAGTGTTAAATACATTATCAAAGAATTTTTTCTCAATATGCATGGCATCAAGATTATGTCGAATCATGTTAGAACTCCAGTATGGCAAATCCCAAAAGATGCTTTGCTTTTTCCAACCACATGTCTTACATATTATTTGATTAACTTCTTCTTCACCTAAGTCTGTTACATTTCTTATTCCCAAATTACAAATTTGGTTCAAAATTTTCTTCCCTGTTCTATATGATGGTGGGGTCTTTTGACAGTATGGCCTTTAATAAAGTTCTTCTGATCTCTCCTAAATGGGTGATGTTGGTCAAGGAACATTCTATTACAATCAAACCAAGATTGTTTTCTTTCATGGTGTAATCTAAAGTATTGTGTTTCCTCCATACAATAGGTCATGCTAACTTACCCGCAGTACTCCATCCCGATGACATAGAATATGCTGGAAAGTCACTAATTGTCCACATCAAAGTTGCCCTTAATTAAAAGTTTTGCTTTTTTTAGATGTCAAATGCTTTCGCACCTGTCTCTCACAACAAGGTCAATTACTTTATTAGAGGTTGCAGATAAATATTAATTTTATGTTTGGGATTGCTAGGACCTAGAACAATGATTGTTAAAAACATATAAGCCTCTTTCATGCATATTCCTGGAGGTAAATTGTATGGAGTGACAATCACTGGCCACAAGGAATATTTCATTCCAGATTGACTGCATGGTTGAAAACCATCGGTACATAATCCCCAATCTGACATTTCTTGGTCCATTAGCAGAAAAGGGATGAGTTTCATTGAAGTGCTTCCAGGCCTCAGAATCTGATGGATGATGCATCACACCATCTTTTTTTTATGCTCATGATGCCATCTCATGTCGGCAGCTGTAGCATGAGATGCATATAATCTTTACAATCTCAAAATCAAAGAAAAATAATACATTTATTGTAAGGGACCAATTTTCTCTTACGAAAGACAACACAATGCTTATACCTTGGCTTGCTGCAAAATTTACAAGATGTAAGGTGTTTATCATCATCACCCCCAATATAACATACATCCTGATTCACAACAATCAATGTTTTCAAGTGGAAAACCCAAGCTACGCACTAGCTTCTTGGTCTGATAATAGCTATCAAGCACTATGTTATCTTCAGGTAAAGCCTCTTTAACCAATTACATCATCTGGTTATAGCCTCTCCGTGACATATTATTTTCCATTTTAATATTTAACATTCGAGAAACAACTGTAAATTAAAAGAAGGATGAACCGGGGTATAATTTTGCATCGACAGCTTGTAGCAAATCATAAATTTTTTTAGATACAGGATTAGTATCTTCCTTCATTGAATGTTCAAAAGGATGAGATGACTCAGGTTCAACATTGCTATAAGATTGCCAACTTGAACCCTGGGAAAATTTTGGACTAGCTGCATCCAAAATCATTTGTTGGTATAGATTTTTTTCTAATTCAGGTTGACCAACACCATGCAAGTCATTACCATAACAAGTCCCACTTATAATATTTTTTTCCCCTTAATGCTTCCGAATAAAATAGTTCTCAACAAATCCAGAATGATAAAGGTGACATTTAACAGTTTCAACATTCTTAAATTTATAGTTTTGACATTTTGCACATGGACATTTAACTTTGTCACCACTCATGTGATTCTGTTGAGAATATGCGAATTGGATAAATTCATTCACACCGATTTTAAAACTAGAGTTTAAAGCCCCCTGACCATCTAACCTCTCATACATCCAACCATGATCCACATTGTTCATGTTTCTATTAATTGTTGAAATAAAGAAACACAATTATCAGTGCTAATTAAAGTGAAGTTCTCAAAGAAGAAAACAAAAATAATTAATTATAAAAAAGTAGCTCTATCAGCAGCTCAAAGAAGAAAACAAAACATAAAACACTTATTAGTATGGCACTTAATGCACAACCAACATGAAAAATCAGTAATAGTATGAACACACTTATTATGTATATGCACTAAAAAAATAAAACATTCCTACGACAAAAGCCGTATAACCAATCCACTAGCACTTGGTAAGTGAGATAATCCATAACACCATCTGTATACACATAGTACTATATATAAAATGCAGTGTTGAATAAGTAACTTACTGAACAAATGCACTTGATCTTTACTTACAATGTCTTACAACAGCTGCAGTTATTTAACTGTATAAAATGGTCACTTTAACTCTTTCCCTAACATGAGCAAAAGCAGAGACAATTCAAAGGCAAAATTAGCACTTTAAGATGAGGCAACCAACCAACCAGTTAATACGATAATCTACAATCTACATATTTAACTGCTACTTATGTAGGCATTGATAGTTGAATGCCTCTAAAAAATAAGGATAGCTAAAAATATCCAGAATTTAGAGTGAGAAACTACTTTTAACTTAGAAATATCAAACTGTAAAATATTACCCGAAACAGATATAAGTGCATAACAAAGATCTATATTATACCATACAAAGATCTATATTACACTTGATTAGTTTGTTCTATCTTCTAGGTGTGCGGACAAAAGTAATAGTTGCAGAATCACTTAACAGTTTCTTGTTTAGCAGCTATGACAGATTCAAATGCAGAATTTAGCAACTGGAAACAGTCCAATAATTGAATAACCACGCTAATACAACATTCATAATATTATCGGTACTGAATAAATGCATCTATCAGTCTACGTTTTCTCCTCTATATCTTTTTCCTATTTCTACACGCTCACTGTGTCCCGCTCATCTCTTTCAAATTTTTGGTTAGTTATTCACTTTTGTCCCCATTTCTTCATATGGTAATTTTTTTTGATAAATTTTACTTGTTATACATACCATAACAATCTCCATACAGAACCAACCCTATATTATACTAGTAATAAACCAAATTGCATCCACAACCAATTTTCATTCACTGATTGACATATTTGTTATAAATTATACACTCCAATCTTCTCACCTACATTCTGTAAAACAGTAAAACACCATAAAATATGTTGATTTAATTCAGAAATACAACTCAAATCTTTGACCACTTTCTAAATCCTGGTACTTAGAAATTCTCCGCCTCACATGTTTTATCATACATTCGATATCACTCCAAATTCAGATTAAAGATGCTCAATAACAAAGTTAACTAGAACTAATACGTCTTTGAAACAAACAAAAAGCACATATCTTTGGCTCAGGGACAATTAAACATCAAGATATACGTACACAATTGAAACGAATCATAGAAATACAGAAATAATTATACAACAAATGAAACTAATAAAATAATTAAAAATTCAATCTTGTTTGTAGAAGTGAAATATAACCCAATTATTAAAGATTCATTGGAATATCCAACACAACAATCAAAAAGAATATCAAACTAAAAATCAATAAGATCAGGAAAATAATTAAACTGTAACCTGGTAATTAAAGATTTAATAAAATAGTATCAGGAGTGGCAACGCACACGTGTCACCACAATCACTATACACTAAAATAAATAAGTCGTGACTGATTGCTAATCTCATAATGCCACCACAATCACCATACAGAATTAACTATATAGTATAGTAAAACACCAAATTGCTTCCACATTCCACAACCAATTTCCTTTCACTAAACAATGCATTCATTACAAATTGGATACTCTATTTTTCACTATACACCCAAATGTTTGCATGAACCCTATCCCCAAATGCTTGCATGAATCATAACTCAGACCACAGAGCCAATAAAATAAAAAAAATCATAGATTTACAATAAAATTGAGCAAAATGGTAGAATAATATCAGTCCAAAAAGTCAATAAAATCAACAAAAATATAGATTTACAACAAAAAGAGAAAAGACATATGAATTTTTTTTACTGAGATTCTTAAAATAGTCCAAACAAAAAGAGAGATAGAATATTTTTCTTCAAATAGTTCAAATTCAAGACATTATAGAGAGATACAATATTTTTCTTACCTGATTCGATGTCCAAAACAAAAATAATGTTACTGATTCTCACTCTTTTGTTACTGATTCAAAGTATTTTTGTCGAGAGAAGTGAGAGTCGCGTATGTAGAGAGAGAAAGAAAAGTCGATATAATAAGAAGGAACCCTAGAAATATAATATATTAAAAATTTTAAAATATTACGATGAATTTTTTCGTTGCTAATAATAAATAAAAAATTTATAATGGTTAGTGACAAAAAATTCCATTGCTAAATCTGTTACTACCAATTAATTAAAATAATTACACATATTTATTGCTAAATCCTTCACAAAATTAAGGAGCCAAATTTTTGCGCCAATATTTGGCGACAAAAAAAAAATTGTCGCTAATCCGTTGCTATATCATAAATTAAAAAGGGACTTGCTATGTTCGTGACAAAAATGAATATTATGTTGCTGATCTGTCGCTACACAGTGATGGAAATTATTTTGTCGTTAAATTTCATTGCTAAATGTTATTTTTTTTGTAGTGTTTGGATCTCAAGGATAAGATGATATCCTAGATCTAGCAAAATGGACTCATCATGTGTTTGCACAATAAATATACTACCCGATAGAGTTTATGTCTTGACCTAATTTCTCATGTCCTGATGGCACCTACCAAATTCACAAGTACGTAAGTCTAATCATATCCCAAAACGGCAAGTAATGGGCTAAACGGCAGAATACGAAAGAATATTAAAATTCAGACATACAAATAGGAAACTAAATTGCAATATACACAATCATGAACGTACTAGAAGATGGGGAAAAAGAAGGAAATGTGCAAAAGGAGTATCCCACAACCTGATAAGGTCGGTACAAGAGTTACTAAATCCTAAAAAATAGAGTACTAAAAATTATAAAATATACAAGTACACTAAAAAAAGTAAATATTGTCCAAAAACAGCAAAAGGTGAGAGAATCAACTCTGACTCAGAAAATTCACTCTTTCTTTAGATCTCTTAAAGAGAGCCCAAGTGAAACATCAATGATCGTAACTCATACTCAGATCTGTATTAAAAAAAACAGAGAAGTGTAGTATAAGTATCAAAATCAATGGGTACTCTATAGGCATCACTGACCGACAGAGCTAAATCACAATAAAAGTATATAAAAATGTGAAAAAGTAATCTAAAGTCATATATAAGGAATATATCTGAAATACTACTCTGAAACAAAATGAAGTGAAAAATATACATGAATAGATCTATCAAAATTAATATAGTCCAACTACAATCTAACTGGACCCCCATAAGTCTAGAAGGTGCAAACATATAACGAATAACCCAATCGAGCACCCATAAGCCCGATAGATACAAATAAAAATGAAACACCGATAATAAAATCATAAAAGTGTGCCCAAATGTGACAAAATACTTGAAAATCACTTCATACTATAAATAATGGACTTGAATTGGAACTGAGAATATCTCATCACAATAAAATGTTGCATAAAGATTATGAATTTCGAACTTGAACCGAACTAGTAATTAAGTGCATATAGTAAATATACCAAAATGATCCAAAGTAATAAATATATACATATATATACATATATATATATACACACATATATATACATATATATATCTACACACATATATATACATATATAGCCTCGAATCTTATTTATCTTTTTTATAGTTTTTGAGACTTTTTAATTCATCTTGCAAGCTAAAGAAAATTAATTATTCATTACTTTTATTTACCCACATTCCTTTCCCACTAATACTCATTACTTCAATCTATTTAATAATGATGTAAATAGGAACATTATTTCATTTCAGTTACATATCTTTCACCTCGCACATTTTTCAATATTTTCATAAATACATATTTATTATTTTACTATAAATACCAACTAAGATGTTGGCATGACAACCAGTTTTGTATTCTTCATGTCATGCGATGATGACAACCAATTTTGTATTCTTCATGTCATGCGATGATATGCTATTATGTGTCCAATTTTTGGTGTCTCTTTGGTGAGATTTTTTTTCTTTACCTTTTTATCCTAAATTTTTTTGTTTGTTTTTTCTTTAGAAATGAGTGAGTTTTTCTTACTAATCAATTTAGTTGCAATTTTCATAGAACTTCTACTACTATCTATTGCCTCTTGTATTTCGATTATTTTATTGAATTTGTCATATGAGGTAAAATCATTTTCTTCTTTTATCACATGTTGTTTTCTTAATTTGTTATTCAGGTGATTTAATTTAGTAGTTTTTTCTTACACGATATAATGCTCAATCGTCCCTAAATTTTTTGTTTGGTTTTTCTTTAGAAGTGAGTGAGTTTTTCTTACTAAACAATTTAGTTGCAATTTATTTTTTTATTTTTAATGATAAAGATTGCAATAAGGACATTGTGTTATTAATTAATTTTTATATATTCTCTCTATGTTTTTATTTTTATTTGTATTTATATAAATTTCTAATTGATGTAAATTCATAATTTCTTTTGGTTCAAAATAGTATCTCTGACTTTATTTTTCTTACTAATTAATTTAGTTGCAATTTATTGCAATAATGACGTTGCATTATTCATTAATTTTTATATATTCTCTCTATGTTTCTATTTTTATTTTGTATTTTACATAATTTCTAATTGGTGTAAATTCATAATTTCTTTTAGTTGACAATAGTATCTCTGACTTTATTCAAAATATGCCAATCATAGTCTTTTGGAAAAAAAGGTCATTGTATCTTAAAGACATCTTATCTAACTGGAAAAAAAAATTAATGACAATATTAAAGATAATAATGAACCTCTTGAATATGAAGAGGAAAGAAACGACAAATATTAATTGTAATAAATTCATCAATTAAATACTAAACATATAAATACATTATGATAAAGAAGAATTGTGAAAATTATGAGATGAATATCTGATTGTTATGAACTTCTGCTACTATCTATTGTCTCTTGTATTTTGATTATTTTATTAGATTAGTAATATGAGGTAAAATTATTTTCTTCTTTTATCACATGTTGTTTCCTTTAATTTGTTATTCAGGTGATTTAATTTAGTAGCTTTTCCAGACTCAGTAAAATGCTCAATCGTCTAGAAGAATTAAACGGTAATCGGCTTGTGAAGTAAATGTCGATGAGAGTTTGAAAGATTGTACATTTTCTTCATTTTTTATTTTTTTTATGATAAAGATTGCAATACTGACGTTGTATTATTAATTAATTTTTATATTTTCTCTCTATGTTTTTATTTTTATTTTTTATTTTATATGAGTTTCTAATTGATGTAAATTCATAATTTGTTTTGGTTCAAAATAGTATCTCTGACTTTATTCAAAATATGTCAACCATAGTCTTTTGAAAAAAAAAGCTCATTGTATCTTAAAGACATCTTATGTAACTGAAAAAAAATAATGACAATATTAAAGATGATAATTAATCTCTTGAATATGAAAAGGAAAGAAACAACAAATATTAATTGTAATAAATTCATCAATCAAACACTAAACATATAAATACATTATGGTAAAGAAGAATTGTGAGAAATATGAGATAAAAGCTCATTGTATCTTAAAGACATCTTATGTAACTGGAAAAAAAATTAATGACAATATTAAAGATGAAAATTAACCTCTTAAATATAAAGAGGAAAGAAATGACAAATATTAATTGTAATAAATTCATCAATCAAACACTAAACATATAAATACATTATGGTAAAAAAGAATTGAGAAAATTATTGTAGGGTTTGAGAGAAAGGAACAAAGATGGAAGAGAGCCAAAATAAAGCCATACCAAAGCCCCAAAAATTGTGTCCTCATTGTTTTGATTTCACTGGGTGTGTATTTTGATGGAATATAAACGTTGAATAAAAAAAACTCTCTCTACAACCCTAGCCGAAAACCCTAAATACAACTGTAAACGTGGTATTTTCTGGCCACCATGGCTAATGTGGCCGGTGGGGCTACCCCACCAGATAAAAATACTAATCAAAATAATGAAGACAGTACTACGATGAATCAAAAGAGGAGTAATACTCCAAAATTTGCAAATCTTTTAAAGCCGAAAGCAGTTGATAACAACATTATTAATGTTCCACCCAAACCGATAATAATGTTGCATGGAGAACCTACTATCACGTGAAAATCATCAGAAGTACGTAACTTAATCATACAGAAAAATCTCCAATACTATATCGAAAAATTTTCATATGGCAAGCCAGACATCAATGAGTTAAGAAAAGCAATACCAGTTCAGTGTGGGATCAAAGGACATTGTACAATAGGTGTATTGAATGCAGGGGATATTCTGATTCGTTTGGAAGTACTGAAGGATTATGTACAATTACTATCTACAACAACTTATTATATAAAGACAAAGGAGATGTATTAGCAGATGAGAACTTTGAAGTAGAATCCATGGTTTGAGCCAGATGTAGAGACAACAATAGGAGTAGCATGGATCTCAATGCCGGACTAGCCTCCGAATTTCTTTGCTCGAGAAGCAATTTTTTCTATTGCTTCAGCAATAGGAAAATAATTAACAGTTGATATGGCTACTAGAAACCAAACTAGATTCAGCCATGCAAGAGTCAAAGTTGAGGTAGATTTAGTTGCTAAATACCTCAAAGATTAGAATAAATGAAGAGAATGATAGTATGGGAGAAATTAAATTCAAATGGATTCAAATCTCATATGATTATATGTCAAAATATTGTAAGAATTATTGTCTGCAAGGTAATGATAAAGATAGCTGCTGAAATTTTCATCCAAAATTATATAATAAGAAGAAAGAAGCAAGTGGAGAAGCAGAAAACACCAACGAAGAAGATAAGCAGAATAAGCAAAGAGATCAACAACATGCACAAAATAAGACAATAAAGGAGAGCATACATAAGCAACAATAGTTGACTAAAAGAAATAAATATAAGAGAGATAAATATGGGCACATACTTGGAGAGGTTGAATAGGAGAATGAAGATAAAGTGGATATATCCAATTCTTTTGATGCATTGAAAGATGAGGAAGCTGGAAATATTAATAAGGTAGAGAAGGAACAAAATAAGGAGAGCACAGATTGGGAAAATAAAAGTTTGTTAGAACTAAAAAAACCATGCAATCATCAAAGGAAGGTGAGGAAGAAGTAATAGATCAGGGCAATGACAAGAGTTCCGAAAAAAAAAATATAGTCAGGGGAGTAACGTAGAAGGGAAAAAAAGAAAAGCAACATGTACTGGATGCTCAGAAGATAGATAATACTCATAGGCTAAATAATGAAGGTATAGAAGAGGCATTAGGAGAATTGATCGTACTGGAGTATGAAAAATAAGTGAAGGAGCTATTGGTGATTGAAGGGGTTTTACCCTTAGCAATCCAAACAGAAAATTTGATTGAAAGGTGTAATAAAAACAAGGAAGATTTAGATACGACAGATTTGGAGGATAATATAAACAAGGTAGCTATTGAAGCTGACTTGTCACCAAAGCAGATTGTATCATTAAAAGCAAAGTAGAGAAAAACAAAATGGAAAGGCAAGAGTACAAATTCAGCCACAATGCAGACAAAGAGTTTTACAGCTAAAACAAAGCTAAGATGACTGCATTGATTTGGAACATAAGGTCAGTTAATATGCAAAAAGTATCCACCAGGCTAATTACACTACAGAAGAGACACCAGTTTTACTTCATTGGGCTGATGGAACTCTTTAAAAAAAAGTCACAACATTGAAGATTATTGAAGAAGATTGGGAATGAAGAATGTTTTGGTGAATACTTCAGGGAAGATATGGGATTTTATGGATGATAATATGGAATACAGTATGATGAAGGATAAAGAACAACAATTATCGATAAAGCTGGAACGTCAACAGGCAGGAGTTTCAGTGGTAGTTACATTAGTATATACTAAATGCTCTCAAAATAAAAGAATGATGTTGTGGGATTCATTAGCAGATATGACTGACTCTATTCAATTTGCCATGGTTGATAAGAGGAGATTTTAATGTGATAAGGAATGAAGAAGAAAAGTTGGGAGGATTACATGTGACAATCAATAAAATACAGGATTTTAATCAATGTATAAGCTTGTGCAATATGAAAGAATATAGATTCAAGGGAAGCAGGTATACATGGTGGAATGGAAAAATTTATGAGGAATGTATTTTTAAAAGATTAGATAGAATACTGTGTAATGAAAAGATGCAGGAGATGTTTCAAACTATGGAAGTAGAGCATTTGGTTAGGAGTGGTTCTGATCATTCCCCTATGTTACTTTAGTTTAGAATAGAAAAGGAGCAGATAGTTAGATCCTTCAGATTGATCAATTTCTGGCTGAATGAAGAATCTTGTTTGGAAGTAATAAAGCAGAATTGGCAAGCAGAGATAGAAGGAAATCCCTTCATTGTATTTCGACAGAAGTTGAAAAAGACCAAATCAGCTCTCACAAGATAGAGTAAAGAGAAATTTGGGAATATCTTTCAGGAAATTTCAACCCTAGAAGATATTATCAAGGTGAAGGAAAAACAATTTGAAGAAAATTCTTTAGGAACAAATAGAGAAATGTTTTTTAGGTCTCATGTTGAATTAAATTTATAACTTAAAAGGGAAGAAGATTTTTGAAGGCAAAAAATAGGATTTGAATGATTTAAACATGGGGAGAGGAATACCAAGTTATTCCATACAATTAATAAAGAAAGAAGGAGCAGACTCAAAATAAGAAGAATCCAGAATGAGGAAGGAGATTGGATGGAGGATCAGGATGACATTGCACATTCAGTTATAGAATTCTTTCAATAATAATTTACAAAGCAGAAGGATGTAGAAGATTTTTCCCTTTTAGAAGAATTACCTACTATGGTGAGTGCAGAGCAGAATGAAGAAGTCAAAAGAATTCCAACTGAAGAGAAGGTCAAAGAAACTGTAATGGGATTAAATAGGAATAGTGCAGGAGGACTAGATGGAATGACAGGAGCTTTTTATCAAGATACATGGAAAGTTATAGGGAAGGACATTCACAGAATGGTAGTACCTTTCTTTTGTCGATTTAAACTCCCTAGGTTTATTAATCATACTAATTTGTTATTGCTACCAAAAAAGTTAGCAGTGAACAACTTTTCGGATATGAGACCTATTTCACTTAGTAATTTTGTGAATAAAATCTTTTCAAGAATTATTCATGAGAGAATTAAGGGTTTGCTACCACAGATGATCTCACCAAAATAAGCTGGATTTGTACAAGGGAGGAGTATTGCTGAAAATATATTAGTTGTACAAGAAATAATTTCAGAGATAAGAAAAAAAAGTAAACCTCCAAACATGGTTATTAAGATAGATATTATGAAGGCTTATGACCGGGGGGAATTGTTATTTCTTACCAAAGTAATGAGAAAGTTAGGATTTTCTGAAATTATAATAGATACGATATACAAGTTATTAGGGAATAATTGGTATTCAATCTTATTGAATGATCAGCCTAAAGGAATTTTCAAATCCTCATGAGGATTGAAACAGGGTGATCCACTATCACCTACTTTGTTCATAATTGCAGCAAAAGTATTATCAAGGAGTTTGAAGACATTGATGCCGCAGAAAGAATTCAAAATGTTTGGTATGCCAAGGGGGAGTCCTAAAATAAATCATCTAGTTTTTACTGATGATATGATCATACTGTGTAAAGCTAAGGTGAGAAATTTGCAATTGGTGACAAGAGCTTTGGATAGATATGAAGAAGTTCATGGCAGAAGATCAATAAAGAAAAAGTGCAATATATTTGCACAAAACTGTCTCTAATGGAGTGGGGTTTATGATAGAAGTAGCTACTAGAATATTAAGGAAATATTTTCCTTTCACTTATCTTGGTTGCCTAATTTTTTATATAAGAAAGAAGAAAGATTACTACCAGCATATTATGAATAAGATAAGTAGTAAGTTGCAGAGTTGGAAAGGAAAGCTTCTATTATTTGGAGGAAGAGTAGTTTTGATTAAGCATGTCCTATAAAGCGTTCCTATTCATTATTTATTAGTGATGAATCCTCCCCTTAATATGATGAATGCTATACAGATAGTATTAGTTCAATTCTTTTGGAGTAGCAAGATAGGTGAAAGATGGAGACATTGGGTTAACTGGCAGACAGTATGCTTACCTCAGGAGGAAGGGGGATTGGGTTTTAGAAGGATATCATACATCTTCATGGCTCTATTCAGTAAGCTGTGGTGGAACTTCAGAACCACAAAATCTATTTGGAGTGTCTACATATATAACAAATACTGTAAAAAGAAACATCCTAAGCTGGTCATATGGAAAAAAGGTGCAGGTGGTTCTCAAGTGTGGAAGAAAATGCTAGTAGCTAGGGATCTGGTAGAACACTTGATTGGATGGCAAATCAGGAAAGGGAATTCAAACATATGATTGGATAATTGGACTTGTCAGGGTGACTTATTCTCAATTATGGAGGACAATTACACATAAGATGGGGAATACGAGATGGTTAGTAAATTAGCAGAAAATGGCAGCTAGAAAGAGCAAGTTATAGCTTGGAAATATATCAAAAATAAGGAGCCTATAGATAAAACATATAAAAGTATATGGATAAAGAGTTTTCCCTTTAAAATATGTTTTTTATATGGAGGTTGTGGAAAGTAAAAATCCCAGTGGATGATAATATAAGGAGATGGGGGGTGCAGGAACCTTCAAAATATTGATGTTCTGAAGGGCCAGCAGTGGAGACTGTGGCATATGTCTTCAGAAGATTTTTTTGTGCTAATAGGACATGGACCTATTTTTCTTTTTTTGCAGGAATAAATATCCAAGACCTGAGCCTAAGAGGAACAATTATCAAATGGTGGAATACAGATATGAAATAGAGAGAAAAAGCATATTATTATGCTTTACCCAGTATCATAATATGAGAATTATGGAGAAGAAGAAACAAGTTGAAGCATGACAACAAGGATAAAACAAGGCTGAGAATTATTTATAGTATAACAAGAAGTTTGAGAATATTGCTGAAGGTGAGGAAGCCAACTTTGGAATTCCCAAATGAATGGTCAGATATACCAAGGGAGTTTCAAAAGATGAAAGTTCAGATTAAGGTGACTAGAGTAATATGGGAGACACCTAAAAAGGAGTGGGTAAAATACAACACAGATGGAGCAGTAAGAGGGGGTTCAAGAAGAAGTTAATATGTATTTTGTCTAAGAGATGTGCAAGGTGATCTACTACATGCTAAAGGAGCACCAATTAAAGATGTAAATAATGCATATACAGAAGCAATAGCAATTCTACAAGCAGCCAAACATTGTAAGCAGACACAAAATAATAAGGTGATCATTCAGATGAATTCATTAATCATGAAGAGGATTCTAATAGAGGAATGGACATGACCATGGAATATATCTACCATAGTTAGACAAATAAATCATCTTATGCAAGGAAAGCAAGTGCAATATCAACTATATACAGAGCATGTAATCAACTAACTGACTATTTTATTAACTTAGCAATAGACAAAGGGGCATTCACATAGACATGCTTCCAGCAGTTAGAAACAAGAGAAAAAAGCATAATAAATAGTGATAAATAAAAGTACTCATATTTCAGACTTTCAACATCAAAAGGGTAAAGGGGCTGAGAAGTCTAAAGCTGAAAGTAGCACATGCATCATATGTTCAAGCCACAGAGGCAACAAAAAGAGTGAACCAGCTAGCTAAAGCCTAGTCTACTTCAGCCAACAAAAAGGACTCTAAGCATCATGGGAGGGTCTATGGGCCAATTTGAGCTTGATAAACCTGGGAATATTACTAGTTACCGAATACTTGTGGGTTCAAGCATCCCACGATCTTCATCTCACCTATATCTATAAAGCAGAAGCAAATGAATACATCAGATTCAATAAATTCAAAAGTAGAGAATGAGGAGAGATGATAGGAGGCTCACTCAGATATGACAATAGATCCCAGCTGACTAGATCCCTCAAAGAAGTACAAAAAAAAGGTCATAATCCCATTCACCGGAGAACATAACTAGATCAAGAGAAGAAACAACAAATCAAATTGATAAAGGAGATCAAGATAAGAAAGAGAAAAGAACCAGTATTCATTTATGCAAGCTGATAACAAAAGGATTCCATGAACTGGGAGGCACAACATTAATCACCCATAGCAAGAGAAGGCGGAAGCTGAAATTAGTGATGATGGACATTTTGTGCAAAGAGAGGCACGAGGGAGAAGCTGTAATGGAAACTATTTGGATTTGGAAACCCTACTCAAATTTTATTTGTTTCTTAGTGGACTCGGGTTGGGCCGGGTTAGTAAGGTAGAGTAGTCCTAATTGTGTTTTTAATGGGTTGGATTATTTGTGTTTAATTTTTTTTTGTTTTTAATTAATAAAATACCAAATTAAACCAAAAAAATATAGAATATTAATGATGAATTTTGTAATATAAATGATGTATGTTTTGAGGGATATTAATTTTGCAAAGAGAATTTTTTTTTCTTTTCTGTTCTTTCATTTGTTAAATTGTCTGGTACTTTTATCACCTCTTGATTTTGCTTTCATATAATATATTTAAAAAGAATGGAGGTTATACAATATATATAAATAATTTTTTAAACTACATATAGGCACTGATCAATATATAATTTTTTTTATTCTTTTTTTTAGAAAAGATTATTAAGATTCGCGCGAAGCGCGGATGCGTTCACTAGTGTATATATAAAGGAATCATAGAAGGTTGTTGATGTGCATGTCTCAATGATCGAGATTTATATTTATCTTTTTTGCCTTTTAAAATCTTATTCTTCCTCTAAAAATGAAGCAATTTAAAATTAATTTCTCTCTTTCCTTATTACTACCACTTCATAATACTTCCCTAGAATCTCTCTATCCATTGTAAGGCTTCCATTATTTTCTTCCATTGTAATATTTCATTCCTTATTAAAGGATCTCATTAATTTCCTTTACACCCATATTCATCTCCACCTGCTGGAACATTAATTTTAAAAAATATAATTATCCATCATCTAATCAGATTCAATGTATCACCAATGCACTTCTCCCTTTCTTTACTATCCACGTTTCCTACTTTCCCATAAAATCTCACTATTTTGATAATTTATGACATAAACCTTATTGCAGAAAGTAGAGAAAAATAAAAAAAATTCTAACCTATAAATACAATGCCAAAGAATTTGGTTTCAAGCATAGAATCTGTTTCAAAGGGTTGGCAAGAATATGTAAAAAAATATTATGCAAAATATTCACCAATATTTATCAAAGTCCGCCTAAGAAGTTTGTTGCGTTAAAGTAAATAGATGAACGCAAGGAAGAAAAGAGATATTGATGATGAACTGACGGTCTGAAAAGAAAATACATGGATGATAAAGAGATCATTGATGAAAAGGTATGACAAATACATTAGAAATGAGTTCCATAGGTTAGTGAAAGGGAGTGTACTTAACTTAGTTTCTTCTTGTATTGAAATACAAAGCCAAAACATTTGATTTCAAGCACAAAATTTGTTTCAAAGGGTTGGCAATAATATATGAAAAAATATTGTGCAAAATATTTTCCATTATTTATCAAAGTTATCCTAAGAAGTTTGTTGCGTCAAAGTAAACAGATGAATGCGAGGATGAAAAGAGATATTGATGATAAACGATCCGAAAAAAAATACAAGGATGATAAAAAGATCAGTGATGAAAGGTATGACAAGGACATTAGAAACGAGTTCAATAGGTTAGTGACAGAGAGTGTACTTAACTTATTTTCTTTTTGTATTATATATACACAAAACAAAATATATATACCAAAGAGTTTATGAGAGTTTTACTCTCATTCTCTTCTCTTTTTTTAAGATTCCTTTATATAATAAACCAATAATTTTATAGTATACATACTCTCTCTCTATATATATATGTATGTGTGTATGTATATATATATATATATATGTATGTATATATATATATGTATGTATATATATATGTATGTATACATATATGTATATATATATATGTATGTATATATATATGTATATATATACATATATATGTGTGTGTGTGTGTGTATATATATATATATATGGAAGTATACGGATAGTAAAAAATATATAAAAAGAAAGAAATTTCTGGCCTTAAATTTGGAGCAAAATATGAATTTTACTTAGGCAAAATTTAGGACAAGGAAATTAAGAAAAGAATGATTAAAAGTGAGTTAAAAATTATTGGTGACAATTAGAAATGGCAATGAGAGAGGTGGTTAGTTATTTTAACTAGTGAAAATTAGCAAAGGCAATGAGAGAGCCGAGAGATGGTTAATTATTTTGACCAGAAAGGAGGACTGAAAATCATTTATTTTTAGAAAAAAAGTAAGAAAGGAAAGAGGATAAGTTTTATATAATATTGACATCATTCACACTCAATTGTAGCCAAGATTTATGTTCAATTAATTAAGAGCATTACTCCTTATTACTTCCCGATTTTGCTGCTTTTCAGTTTGCCTTTTTATTCTTCAATTAAGGGAGAGAATTACATGTGCAAAATTATGGCATATATTTAATGTCTACTAAATAAAATCTGAGGAAATATAATTTCTTTTTTAAAATTTCTATATGTAAAAAATGGAGATAGTTATGTATGAAAATGAAAATCTCTTATAAAAAAAATTATAAATAACATATAAAATTAGTTTTCACAAATAATACAGTCATGTACAAATAAAGAATGACAAAGGAAATTAAAGCTTCACATTTTCGTTAATCCATGAACAAGATATATTCATCTTGATTGAAAAAGAATCAAGAGAAAAAGAAAAAATTGAAATTGAGCGATAGATTTCATATATATATATATATTATGAATGATTAAAAATAATTAATTTCACTTAAAATTGGATACATAGTTATTTTTAATAAAATTTAATATAATGATGAAACTTAAAGGAGAACATATATTTTTTAAAATTCTCCTTTAGTAAAAATATTTTTGATGTAAAATAATAATTAGTTTGATGTTGTTATCAGGAAAAATATACTATTTCAGTCATGCATTCATTTGAACTCATAATTTTTGACACGAAGTATATTATATATATAAATGTAAGATAACAAGAAATATTAGATTTGCATTTATAATCTAGCAGTACAATGAATACAATTCTAAGACTTTTAAAAGTTGAATCCATTAAATATGAATCATGAATGCATTGTTTGACTAATATGGTACTTTATTTTTTCATAAGATGATGTTATGATTTTAAATTTATAATTTCATTTTTGAAATAAAATTCAATTGAATACTTTTGAGTCGAAATTATCATTTGTATTCAATTGGATGTTGTAAATATTTTAACCAAAAAAAAAATGTGTTAAATATTTATTTTAGTGTTTGAATGTTCAAGAATAAGAAGGAAAAAAGAGTATTCTATAATTTATCTACATGTTTAATTTTAATCGCGCGAAGCGCGAATCTATTTACTAGTTGATAATAGAGGGGGAGGGGGAGCTACCAATCGTCGGACTTGAACCGAAACTAGGATAATTAGACCACGTATCAAAATACTTCAATATCATGACTGTCCTTCTACTCCATTTAATATAACCACTAGGTAATACGGTCAAATCAATAAAAGATGCAATACTAACTACTTAGTCTAGCTGCACGGTTCAAAAAGATACGGTCAAATCAATAAAGGATGCAATACTAACTACTTAGTCCAGCTGCACGGTTCAAAAAGCCAAAAGGTCACTTTGTACAGGTTAATAAAACCAATTGAAGTCCATTAAATTTCCTAAGAAATCCTAAGGTCCAATATTAAATCTAAGTTTATAACTTAAAGGCTTATTAAGTCTACAAGAGCTAAACTAAGCATACTATCAAAAGGAAAGACTGGTGGGGCCAACTATTAGTCTAAAAAATCCATTCGAATGAAAACACCTACCAAAACCTAGACTATGTCTTATAATTCTATTCTAAAGTACTAAGTAAGTCAAACTAGTTCTAGGGTTTCAATCTAGCTCAATATGAGGAGAGACGGGCCAAAATCTACAAGAAAAGGGATCTCCGACCGACTAAACAATCAATAATTTCTAAAGTTACCAACCAAGTCATAAATACTCAACCAACTCTAGCATCATACTAAACTAATATCATAATAAAACTTAATTTAAGAGGAATGTAAGCCTAGCCTACCTGAACACCATTGAAAGCTCGAGAAAGTCCACTACTTTGAAACTTTTCCCTTTTGAGAAGCCTCTAAGCGTTGCCACACTATCAAAATAATAATTTATATATTATAAAGAGAATAACGATACTCATATTTCATATACATGCTCTGGGCCAAGAATCAAACCAAAAAATCTCACGTGGTGCCTACTTATGGAACACACATTCAAAATCATCAACACGTCCCTCTAAGACCAAGGGTCATTTACCCTACAAAATGGATGAAATCTAAGCATAAATGGACCCCCCAAATTAGATCTAATATGAACTAGGGCTTTAAGTCTAACAAGATAATTAATCAAGAAAATAAATGAAAACTTACGGAAATAATAGTGAGAAGATGACCCAAATGACATCAGTAAATTTCTCCCGACACACAAGGATCGATCTACACAATTTTTTCTAAAGTTTTCTTGTATTTATTAAAGTTGGAAATTAGAAAAATAATCTTGGACAAATAGGAAACGAAATATATAGGGGCACCAGTGATGGCTGCTTTAGCGGCTAAATAACCGCTAAAGCAGCCACCGCTTGAGAGACTAGGTGTGACTAAAGCGGCCAAGCCTCACATGGTTGTCCTCCACTTAAGTGCTCAAATCACCACGTAAGCGACCTAAGCTAAAGTGGTAAGGAATCCACTTTAGAGACTGGGGGGACACCGGCTTGCCTCTAAAGCGACCCCCAGCTGCTTAAGCGGCTACCGCTATAGTAACCAATTAGGCTCTTAAGTGGCTGCACCAGCTGATGCCTAATACCAGCAAACTTAGCAAAATGTCAAGTTTTTTATCAGACCCTCAAGATTTATTCAGAATCCCATGAATGCAAATGAACCATGTTACCCTATAAAATTTAAAATTCTAGACTCAAGGACACCATCAAATTTCTATTCGAGGTCATTTCGATCAATAGTAGATCCCCACCCAATGGGTCTTTTTAACCAAATTCGTTTGAAAGACTTGAGACCCAAACCAAGGGACCCCCAAGCCTAAAATTGGCATTTTATAGCTAACGAAACTATTAAAATTGGCATTCAAGATTGTTTGACTAAAGTTTAGTTGTAATGCCCAATTTTTAATGACGAACGCTCTGAAATAGGGAATTGACTCTTAAAACTAAACGAACTGCCCGATGACTAAACAGCTAGTCCCAACAAGTTATAAATGACTTGGGAAGCTATGGAAAATATTTAAACATCAAGAAATCACAAAAGCATGGGTCATTACAATATCCACTACTAAATGGACTTTTATCCACAAAAGTAAATGATTAAGATGTACCTAAAGGCTCGAACATGTGGGGATACTAGGCCCGCAATCACTCTTATCTCCCAGGTAGCCTCCTCGACTGGATGGTGACTCTACTAAACCTTAATCACTGGAATCTCTCTAGAGTGTAATTGTCTAACATCTAAGGCTAATATAGAGACTGACTCCTCTAGAAAGATTAACCTCTCATCCAACTGAACTGAGTCCCAATGAAGTACGTGAGACTCATTCGAAATATAGCATCACAACATAGATACATGAAAGTCTAGATGAACACCTGAAAAGTTTGAGCACACGGCTAACTCATAAGTTACCTCTACAACTGTCCAAAGTATCTCAAATGGCATGATGTACCTGGAGCAAAGCTTGCCCCTCTTCCTGTAATGACCCTCTAGGTTATTTTCTATATTTACTCTTATTTTTAATGTTTAGAGATTTTTTATAGCTTCCCCAAGTTATTTATGACTTACTGGAACTGAAAGTTGGTTACCGGGCAATTTCTTTGGTTTTTAAAGCCAATTCCCTATTTTGAAGCCTTCGTTGGTTCAAATTGGCTACCGAGAAAAACTTCTAGTAAAATGACCTTGTATGCCAATTTTGACTATTTTAACATTTCTGGAACGTCAATTTTAGGTTAGGTAGACCCTTGGTTCGTGTCCTGAGGCTCCCAAACTCATTTTGGGCTATTGGTCAAAATTTAAGGATGTAACAAGTGGGTGTGGGACCCACTTTTCGTCAAAACGACCTCGGATGAAATTTTTTCCTATTCCATTAAGTTCAAAATATCTAATTTTATAGGGTATTATAGTCTATTTGCACGTATAAGATTCTAGATAAATCCCAAGGGATTGGCGGAGACTTGGAATTTCTCTATGTTTCAACTGGTGTCTGATATCTAGTGCAACCACAAAAGTGGACCTTTGGGTATTTTAGCTGAGGGCACTTAAGTGGCCCTATCCAGCCAGCGGATACCACTTTAGCAGCACCTTGGCATTTTAGCAACTAGCACTAAAACGGTCCATGGTCCATTTTAGTGGCTTGGCTTGTGGGACAGGGTACTACTTTAGTGATACCAGGTGCTTTAGTGATGACCGCTAAAATGGCCAAGTGTCTTCTTTAGCGGCACCCGCATGCTTGGTAAGGGTATAAATACCCATTTAGCCCTACTTTTTACCATTTCATCCATTCGTTAGAATCTTAAACCCTAAAAAGTGGGAGTTCTTGGGAGAATTGATTGTGGGTGATTGTGGAGCTTTAGCATCATTAACTTACATAATTTCCTATCAAATTTGTGGTAAGATTTCCATTATTTCAATGGTGGATTTCCATATTTTTATCTAAAATCCCTAAAAAACATGGTGATTGTTGCGGCCAAGCGCATATGCAAGTGTACGTGGTCCACCCAAGTAATATAGTGGCCTTTTGAAAAGCCAAGTATCAATCCCACAGGGACTAGTTTTAAGAAACTATCTAATTTTGGTTCAACTATTAAGATTTAATCAATGCAGACGTAACCATGAGAGTTAGAAAATTATAACTTAATGTAGACTAAACAATGCGGTAACACAAAAGGTTTGAACAATCATGGGGAGAAACCTAGGGCTAAGGCAATGCAAGCAATCATACTATGCTATTAAACTTCATCGGTTAGGTTTCTTATCTTGGTTGTTGATTCACGGGGTTGATATTATGCCTAATGTCTTCTGAGTCTATAATCACCTATCAAACATAGCCCCACAACTACGTCATTGAGTGAGGATGCGAGAACTAAATTAAATACATTCATATTTTATCCCATAATTTAATAAAATAGGGAACTTAGGTATATTCCTATCATAGGTGCAAATTATAACTTCATTCAATTAGTAGATTACAATTCTATTCTATTTATCCCACATTATATCCTCTTGTTCGTCCTTCCGTGTTCACAAGATGATTATGCATGTATTCCAAGAATTGTGAATCCTTAAAATAGTTATAAAAAGGATAAATAAACAACCAAATATGATAAACAACCAAAAAAAATCAACTCATAATCATAATACTTATGTTCTTGGCCTTAATCCCGGAAAAAGATGTTTAGCAGATTAAAGACATAACCGTAATCACAATGAATGAATACATGTTAAAATCCATAAAAAAAACTAAATTAATGGAAGATGAACCTAAATTCAAGTGTTCTCCAGCCTCCCTTAAAGTCCCAAGGTCGTCCAAGGTGTTTACACATATGTTTAAGTGTTCTATTTATAGGAGGACACAAGCTGCCGATTTTGACATAGGACCATGCCACACCCTTATCGCGGTTCCTAGGGCCCGTGGCATGCCCTTATCTCTTTGAGATACTGTATTTGGTAATTTAGGATTCTCCCAAGGGTGTGTAATGGCCCTAACATAGTGCCTAATATCCAAGGCACACCAATGACTTCAAATCATCCATTTTTGGTCCATGTGTTTGTCCATCCATTCCAAGCCTTGTGGTATTGTTTTCACTTGATTTACAGTTTTTTTATAATTCATTTATCATCATGATCAACTCATAAAGCATCCTATATCATCAAACACCATAAATTAGAGCTCAAAACAACATACAATCCAAGACGATGAATTAGTAACTTAAGCTAAGAGTACTAGTTTTGTCCTTTTGATTTTTAATTTTTGTTTTGTCTCTTGACTTGTTTCAATTGAACCTTAACTATTATAAATAAGTTATTCCACACATAATTACATAATCATACCCTTATTAACTCATTACACACACTAAAATCCATCGAGATCAACTAGAACAACACATAGCTTAAGCTAGTAACACTAGTTTTCTCGTCTAAGCTCTAAGTAACCAAATTGATTCCAAACTTGTTTGAAACACACGTTAAACATTATAATCAAGTGTTTTAACACTTATATGCTCAATTATATCAATATTTACTCATTAATCATAAGAGAAGTCCTCTAAACTAAGTTAAATAAGCCCGGATAATAACACTGAGGTGCATAAATCCACCTTAGATCATCACCCCACACTTAAAGCCTTATTTGTCCTAGAGCAACTCTTTACTCTAGTAATTATAATCAGAGAAGACTATACACTTATACAACAAGCAATACATTCAAGATAGTACTACAATGACTTCACATAATGCAAGTTTTTATACTAAGCATGTTATACACAAGTGAAAGCTCAAGAACACTACTTCAAAACATCCTAATCTCATGAACTGACTCACCAAGTTGGCAAACTCATGCATATTACTCAATCAAAGAGATCATACAAATCCCCCAACCATTATTAAACACGTGCTCTCACAACAAGAGAGTTACCTATAACCACTCATATAGATGCAATTTATTACAAAATGTGTACAAGAATCAAATCACGCTTACTCTCCGAAAGAATTTACAAGTTACACTCCCCTTAGTGTAGTACTCTACTAATATCAGAATGTTAAGGCTCAAGATCAAATAGGTCTTTATGGGTTGTAAGTAGGCTAAGGGATGGGTAGGAACTATTCTGGCCAGTAATAGTGACTATCTTCCCTAAGTGCTTTAATATATCACACGTTTAATTCAATTCACCTCCAACAACCAATATTCCACCTCATATACCTTCATACATATATTTTGTTTTGCCCCATCTCATTAAGATAGTTCATATACAATGCAGTGGGAGTATTTTCCATTCACATCTTATTCAATTTTGAACACTTTCTTTCTTTTCATCACATAACTCCCAATCATAACAAATCAATTTACTACACCAATAGCTACTTCTTGGGGTATCACTTTCACCTCTTTTCTTCTTATTTTTCACACTCCTTAACTCATTAAGTTTTCACTAAAGTGCTTAGGATATTTCGATCAATTTTAGGTCAAATAAAGAAGGAAAATAGGCTACATATGAGGCTACCAAAGAATATGTTAAAGGCACTGTTGACACCCAATTTTGACTCTCCTTTTCATAAAAATTAATATATCGATGCTTAGGATTATTGAATATTTTTCCAAATATATATATCTTTTTCTTATTTTTAACATTAACAGTTTGAAAATTATATTTTTCTTATCTTTGTTATTAAAATACTAATAACACATCTTATAAATTCGCACCGGAAAAAATAAAATTATAATAATATTTTAAAAAAGAAGATAAATATATCATTCCACTACCTTTTATAAAATAAATAAATAAATATTTATTAACGTATTAACATAAGTCTTGCTATATTATTATATCTTTGAAAATTTACTTTATTTTATTTTTTTAGAATTATAGCTAAACATATGTACAATCACGCACGTATATATATATATTATCTATTCAGGTCAATTTCTTCAATTAAATTTCCATCTCTTAAAACCTAAAAGACTAAAATATAGCAGGCCCAACAAACAAATAAACCCACTAGTTCGCCCCAGCCAGCCCAGACCCGGCCCAACTCCATCCCTCTTTTCCCTTTACCCGATAAAACACACCAACAACAACACCAATATACAGTAATACAAGTAACAACGAGAACAATATCAACACCAATGCTCAAACCACCGGATAATGGGAAATCCGATGGTCTTCAGCTTCTCCTTCTCTTTTTTTTATCAGTCTTGAAATTCCTCCATCAACTCAACAACTTTTCCTGATCAAATCATCCCCCAAAATACTCCACCACAGTTGTTGCTCCTGAAAAGGTGAAGAACAAGAAGGACCATTGAATTTGGAATTGTTTTTCCCTTAATCTAATGGGTCCAAAAGTAAGATCTCAAAATCATCTCTTTTTCCTTTTACATCAACCTAAAAAGGTAAAATAAAACCAGTCTTTCTCTTCCGCAAATTTTTTCTCTGTGATTGGGACTTTTCCAAAAAAATTTGAATTCTTGAGGCCCGAGAACTGTTGCAGCCCAAAAATTGCCTATAAAAGGGGTCTTGTTCACCCCTTTAGGATATGGTTCAAGTGGTAAAAAAATGGGAAATTTCTTGAGCCACTATACTCTTTCACTCACTAAGTTTGTTTTATTTTATAATTTTTTATCACACTTTCCTTACTCTCGTTGCTTTTTGTCGTTCTCATTCAAAGTTTGAGTTCGAGTTTGAATCTCCAACGAAGAAGTCCTAGTTCGCTGCCCCACACAAGGTAAATTCTATCCCGCCTTAATTACATAATTCTTAGTTTAGCTTTGTAAGTCACTGGTGGTGTTTGATTTTAGAGTTAGCTGTTCTAGTTGGTTTGTTATGGACATGAAAATATGAAATAAAATAGTTTTTGGTCGTTCAGTTCTGCGTATTCTTGATTGAGTGTTTGCAAAATATTATAATTTGTGAAGTTGCTTTGAATAGGTTCTCTGTGGTACCCAATATTGTGTCTGGTTAGTGGCTTACTGCTGGATCATTGCTATGTTGGTCTGGACATTTCAAACTTGGAAATAGCTGCTTTATTTCCCTCCTATCCAGCAATGCATTGATAAGGCATTAGTAGCCTTCAGTCTGGCACGGAAAAGCTCTAAAAATGCTGAAAACTTTATTTATGCTTGGCTATCCGTCATGAAATCTTATAACTTTTTGCTTAAATACTTGAATATGGCATCAATTATGGCTTGAGATATCTAGGATGGATTGTACATTCGAATAGAAAATTTTAGATTCTTGTCTAATACTAAAAGGCTTTTACGATTCCAAGTTCGAAGTCACAATACTGAGTGACAAACTTCTCTTTTCACAACTATCCTGTCTCTTCGTCTCTCTTTGAATTTTTGGGATTCTTTGCGTCATTCGAGTTTAGAGTTTTCAAGTCTCTTAGTTCAATGCTCCGAAATAGGTGAAAATAGAATCTTATTATGTTATTTTATAATGTTGTTTGTTTCATTTTTGCTTCCTAGATTTCACGTAGGAGGTATCTTCAGTTTATTGATGTGAAGATGTTTTTGGGTGCTTTAAATCACTTGTTCTTTTTTATTTTGAGTTTTCTAAATCTGCCTACTTGAGATTCCAGTGGAAAATCTGCTGCCCTAATAATGTATTGTTGAGATCATACTGATGTTAAAATCAATTAGCCGAGCATAGTAAAAATTCATATTATGTGTCATCTTCACAGTTTATGTGTTCTCTTATGTATGTTCTTATTAATTATGAAGCAATAACAAAAGATATACCCATGGAATGGAGGTCATATTTAAAGATATTCTTCACTGTTGCATCAATTTTATGGAACTGTGAACTCCTTGATTGACTTTACGTCAAAATTGATATAATTGGTAGTTTGTTTTAGCTTTGGATTAGTTAATTTGAGATGTTTCTTGTCTTTGTTTAATTTTTCTTTTGAATGTGTGTTCAAAATCTTTTCTTTTTATCTATTATGAGATGAAAATAAATATGTGACTAAATAGCAACTATTTAGGAATTTTCAGCCAAATCGATTTAAAACTAATCGCATATGATTGAAGCAGTGTATTATTTGTCTTAAAATATTTCTTATACTTCTTCTAAGTGTTTATTTTACCATGTTTTTTATCATTATCAAAAAATCAGCTTTGGTATGTTGTGAGTCTTAAGTAGAAAAGTTATTTTAACCGTTAGAGAAACTTGTGATCGTGATATTAACCGATCATCTTTCTCGTCTAAATAAATGGTCTATGCAGATAAATGAATTTGCTGTAGACACCATGTTTATAGATTTATCTTCTTTGATCGAAGTTGTTAAATTGAAATCTTATGTAGTATGCTACATCTAGGCTCCCGACAGAGTGTTTTTCCTCTATTCCCCTGTACTATAGGTTTACTATCCTATCTCTTTTTTAGAAATTGTAATCACATAGAAGTTAATGGTCGCTGCGAGCTACATGTTGTTTTAAATACAAATCTCTTGATCCATGCTTTGGAATATACTTGTAGTTCTTGATGATAATGGTATGCTGTTATTATATAAATGAAACCTTTCCAGAAGTAGTTATAAATTCTTGAACTATATGTGTTTCCTCCGGCATGTATTCACATGAGATGAATTTCCTCTCTACATTAACATGACATGAGAGACCCTTTAGTACTAATATAATGTTTCATAAAGAGTAGTGGTTCCCTTCTGTTTCTGTGTATATTCATTCTGTGGGTTTTTTCTTGTAAGGAGTTCACATCATATTCCTCTCAAGTTAAGAATAATTTTCTCATTTCTAATCCTTTTCTGTCATGTTTCACATGTACACTTACATGTACACTTGAGAGCGCGTTTGGAGTCTCATGGCCCGACTTCATTGATAACGCTCAACTTACACGTCAATTTAAGTGCAAGGCAATCGTCGTCAATATATTTACCCAACTTTGAGTCAGGGTCGAATCCATGAGAAACAATGTGAGTGGCGACTGAGTAAGTTTGAAATAAAAGTTTCTTGCTAAGTTCAACCCAATGGTACAAGATGGTTTGGGGGTTTTCAATGTTTTTAAATGTGAAAGTAATTCTTGGGCTTCTAAGGGACTAATTCAAGACTAAGAACAATTAAAGTGTAATTAATTAGGCACGAATCTTGGGATTACGCTATCCTAGGGGCAAGTTATGCATGGGAACGTGATAATTTGATGCAAAATCTAATCGTCATGATGTGGTAGGCTAGGTTGAAAGTCCTTGAGGCTAGTTTGTCAACAAAGTCTCAAAGATATCACTCATTGACCCTTTCGAGTACCTAACGAGTGTGTCAATTAAAGCCATCCAACACCTTAATTGGGTATCCCTATTTCTGGGATGATACCCATGGTATAGTCAACCTCGTAATCACCCTTATGTCCAAGATAGTGAGAATTAGCAAACTATGCCCATAAATTATCTACTATTGCCTTGGTTCCCACATCTCTTTTTCAAGGATGATGTGGATTCTAAAAGTTCACCCAAACCCCTCTTTCAAGGATGATTTGAGCTTTCAAGAGCTTGGGATTTTCACCCATCAAACCCATTTGGTTATCTGGATCTTTCACCCACAAATCCCAACCAATTTAATCGAGCAATAGTAGAACCTATTATTAACAAACTGGAATCTACACAAATACATCACAACCCACACACAATTGCACCCTAATCAAGCATAACTCCAAGAGGTAGATCTAGCACATCATCAGGACAATGAAAACAAATATACCAAGATGTCTATCAAAGATATTCATAAGAAAAATAAAGAGAGGACAAACCACACTTTAGACTCAAATAAATCTTCAATAGACAAAGCCAAATCTACACTTTAGAGTTCCTCTAATTAAATCTTGCCTTAAATTACTGTAAATTTAAGCTCCAAGTTCCAAGAAATTACAAAAATCCTAAACTAAGGATGGGTGGTAGACTTGTGAAATGATGGTGATGCCCTATAATGAATGAGTTTTGAGCGTTTAATGGGATTTGGGGTTGGCTGGCCAAAATGACATAATTGCCCTTGGGCATAATCCCGCTAGTTCGCGATTGCGCCAGCTTGTGCGCGATCGCGTCAATCGCGAACACATTAAGATTATTGCGATCGCGGTCCTTTGATCTATCTTGACTGGTTGCGATCGCGGCCCTCAGACCGCTATCACGGTAACTGAGACTGTGTTCTGCTCCAGGTTTACTAGTTGTACTTCTTCTCTCTTTTCTTGATCCTTTTCAGCTTGCATCTACATTTTTCCTTCTCATAACCCGTATGCCTGCAAAATGTGGATATTATTAGTTCATTTAATCACAAGTATGTCTCACTTATTCTTTCAAAACATGGTAATGTGCACGAATGTTGAGTGCAAATGAGTGGTAAATTCACCGCTCATGAACACCCCCAACTTAAAGCTTTGCTTGTCCTCGAGCAACACTACCTCTTACCAAGAGACTATGCATATTTATGCCCACATTGAATGACCCAAATGATCATAATGACTTCAAGCTTAGTTAATACCACAATTTAGCTCTTCAAACATGGAAAAAGCTATTTTCACAACACCCCTCAACATAAAATGTGATTTTTCACGGATGCAAGAGACTTTAAAGAGCAACTATGCAACAGTCACTAATACTCTAAAATTTACTCATCTTTGATCTCACTACATTATACTCTTTTTTGCCTAATTTTTTGGGAGATGACAAAATCACCCACCTCGATTTACTTACATGCCTCCTAACAAGAAATAAGATTTCACACACCAAGTCATCAATTATGCAACAAGGAATTAAAGTGTAAAACATTCTCTCTCTCAAGAACTCTCGATGCTAACAAGTACCATACCATAGGATTACCCCTATTTTCAATCTCCACTACAATGAATGTAAATGGTTGGAGATCTCAAAGGACTTTTTGAGCTTGTAACATAAGTTCGGGGTAGGGTAGGATATCATTTAGGAACAATCATGGCTTATACCCTCATTGAACGTCTACGTCACATTTATTTATTCCACCTTTCACTATGGGCCACTTTTTTTCTTTTACAGATGTGCCTACTTTAATTTCCTTGTTTCACTCATTTTCTTTCATTTCTTTCTCTAGCAAATTTCATGCAATTCTTTTCTTTGTTGGGTCCTTTCTTCTTCTATTCATTTGTTTCAATGCTTAAGAACATAGGCTCTCACTAACAATTTCGTGGCCCAAAGTTACCTCTTTCAATTATCACCATCCCTAACTTAGGCTTTTAGCCTTAAGTTGCAAGAAGATGTTCAAGGAGGGTAGGGTTCAAAAGAGGGATAAAGATTGAAAGGCTCACGACTTGCAATGTGTTTGCCAAAGAAAGGTCTAAAGGCTCAAAGTGGGTGACTAGGGATAATATCTATGCAAGGGTAGGCTTTTAGGCTAAAGTGGACTTCCAATATCACAAAGATGGCCTAAAATCATCTCACCAACCAAGTACAATCAAAATTAGCCTTGAGAGATTAATTGAGCAATTTCTAGATGACACAAGCATACATGAGATTTAGACAAATAAACCACACACGGCATGCAAAATTCGCCAAGGTGACTCAATTGCCCCTTCTGCTTGAGACAAAAATGGAGCATTTACCAATTTTTACAAGCCAAAAATTTTTGGAGTCACAAAAAGAGAAAAAGTGTTGGTACAAGGTCACTCGCGTCCATGCCTTTGATTTTTCAAAAAAATTATGAACGGGGGTGGGTGGGGGGGGGGTGTTTGCTTTGCATTTGCACCATGCATAATTTGCTAACCATCCAAGCCTTTGTTTCACATTTTGGCTTCATATGGTCAAACCAACCATATGGCTACTCTGACTTTGTTAATGGCACGAGTGCGATCCCAAATTCAAAATGCTACAGGTACTCAAACTTTCCTTGCATTTATGACCTCAATGCTACGGGCACTCTGACTTTCCTTGCATTTCTTGGCTCAAAACCAAATAACGATATTTTTTCCTTAAGAATGACGTCACTCAATCTATCATAGGAAAAAGCTCATCCAACATCATTATTAAAAGAATTAGAAAACTAAAAAATGAAAACAATCGTCGTCACAAACTTTTTATGCTTCATGTCTACTAAGTTCAATTATTGCAAGCCAATTGTGAAGTCACACAAGGGCAAGACCACCCCCCCCCCCTCCCCAAAATAAAAGACTTGTAGTGACCTCACTACATAATACAAAAGCATAAGGAGGGTGAAAGGGCTTCCTAAAATCGTATTGGTAACCATGGGCATAGTGGCACGATCGCGACATGACTGGTGGGATCGCGGTACCGCGATCGCGACCCTCAGTCTGCGATTGCGGTAACTGAGGCCATCTGCTCCTCTATTTGCCCTATTTTTTTGCATAGCGGTTACACTTCCAAGCTTGGTTATCCCCTATTTTAGGCCTCCAACTTGTCCAAAGCACCTACAAAACATCAAAATTATGTGATTTATTCAAAAGTATATGGAGCAAACATGAAAACGATGGGTTGCCTCCCATCAAGAGCCATATTTATTATCACGGTGACTTTCTTCATCTTTCATTTATATCTCCACTTAGAAGACATGAACCTTTTACCCAACTTCACATCAAGCTTCCGAGTAGGCTTGTTGGATATTGGTGAGAACATCAAGAATCCACTTGCTACACCATGGATTTTGCATTTGATGGCCTTCAAGTGGTGGGCTTCATTTTGCCAGTAGGGATTTTGCTTCTCATTTCCAAAGCGTCATTTGCTTGAGTGGTTTGACTTTCATAACTTTCACCATGCATAATGTTGAAAAGTGATTTGAGTGAGGTTTTCTCCCTAATTATGGAGTCACATCTCTCTTGGCATTCTCACCCCGAAATGGACTAGAGTCTTCATGAGGGATTTACTTGATTTCTTCTTTTGGCTCTAGTACCATTTCCTCAATTCGGCATCTTTACTTATATTATGTTCGGTTGGTTGAGAAATCACTAGGGATTCTTCAATGTCAAGCTCACCATAATCCATGTGGCTTGACATCTTTTCTTTATCAACCTCGTTTTGAAGAGTGGGTATGTTCACGATTTGTGAGATGCCGGCCTCATTACCCATTTTTCCTATCCTTTCAATTTCCTTTATACATGTCCCCGCGGATTGATGCATAAGATATAAATTATCCTCCGTTGTATTCACCCAATCCAAGATAAGTTGAAGCATTGCTTTAACACCATCGTATTCGATACGTTGTTCTTCCCTTTTTCATCATAAGACCTATCAACATCATAAGAAAACTAGCATTTGGGGTAGTATAACGAGGAGAGGGGGCATTTGGACTGTCACTCCAATGTCCATCTTGACCACCACATAAGGAACAATCATACTCCCAATAGGATCGAGATGGTGCACACATCTCTCTCTGGGGAGCATATCTACAATCTTGCCAAAAGTGGGATCCACCACAATATGGACATGGATTATTAAGATAAGATTTTCAACCACCAAACTCATTCATTCCAAGATGCCATAGTAACAAATAAGCAAAAATAAAAACCTACCTAACACAAGGAACAAAAGAAAATCACAAATAAATATTTACAAGTTTAAATCAAAGCAAGTAAGCTAAAATTCTAAACTAACTCAATACGTCAAATTGTTCCCCGGCAACAACGCTATTTTTTATAACGCCCAACTTACACGTCAAATTAAGTGCAAGACGGTCGTCGTCAATATATTTATCCAACTTTGAGTCGGGGTCGAATCCACGAGGAACAATGTGTGGCGATTGAGTAAGTTTGAAATAAAAATTGCTTGCTAAGTTCACACCTATGGTACAAGATGGTTTGGGGGTTTTCAATGTTTTCGAATGTGAAAGTAATTCTTGGGATTCTAAGCGACTAATTCGAGATTAAAAATAATTAAAGTGTAATTAATTGGGCACAGATCTTGGGATTACGCTATCCTAGGGGCAAGTTATGCATGTGAACATGATAATTCAGTGCAAAATCTAATCGTGATAATGTGGTAGGCTAGGTTGAAAGTCCTTGAGGCCAGTTTGTCTATAAAGTCTCAAAGATATTACTCATTGACCCTTTCGAGTACCTAACTAGTGTGTCAATTAAAGTCACCAAACACCTCAATTGGGTATCCCTATTTTTGGGATGATACCCATGGTATAGTCAACTTCGTAATCACCCTTATGTCTAAGATAGTTAGAATTAGCAAATTATGCCCATAAATTGTCTACTATTGCCTTGGTTCCCACATCCGTTTTTCAAGGATGATGTGGGTTCCAAAAGTTCACCCAAGCCCCTCTTTTAAAGATGATTTGAGCTTTCAAGAGCTTGAAATTTTCACCAATCAAACCCATTTGGGTATTTGGGACTTTCACCCATAAATTCAAACCAATTTAATCAAGAAATAGTAGAACCCATCATCAACAAACTAGAATCTACACAAATACATCACAACCCACACATAATTGCACCCTAATCAAGCATAACCTCAAGAGGTAGATCTAGCACATCATAAGGATAATGAAAACAAATATACCAAGATGTCCATCAAAGATATTCATAAGTAAATTAAAGAGAGGAAAAATCATACTTTAGACTTAAATGAATCTTCAATAGACAAAGCCAAATCTACGCTTTAGAGTTCCTCTAATTAAATCTTGCCTCAAATTAGTGTAAATTTAAGATCCAAGCTCCAAGAAATTACAAAAACCATAAACTAAGGATGAGTGTTAAACTAGTGGAATGATGGTGATGCCCTTGAATGAGTGAGTTTTGAGCCTTAAATGAGATTTGGGGTCGGCTGGCCAAAATGACATAATTGCCCTTGGGCATAATCCCGCTAGTCCGCGATCGCGTCAGCTTGTGCGCAATTGTGTCAACCGTGAACGTGTTAAGATCACTGCGATCGCGGTCCTTTGATCTGTCTTGACTGGCTGCGATCACGACCCTCAGACAGCGATCACGGTAACTGAGATCGTGTTCTGCTCCAAGTCTACTAGCTGCACTTCTCTCCTTTTTGATCCTTTTCAACTTGCATCCACATCTTTCCTTCTCATAACCTGTATGCCTGCAAAATGTGGATATTAGTGCATTTAATCACAAGTATGTCTCACTTATTCTTTCAAAACATAGTAATGTGCACGAATGTTGAGTACAAATGAGTGGTAAATTCAATGCTTATCATCCATCTCTGTCCAAATCAGAGAAGCGAAATAACAGATGCATTATGTGTTTCCGTCCAACAGTCTAGTGCCTCTTCCCCTTTTGTTGCTTTATTCTTCCTTTATCAACACTTATTATTATTGTCATTTAGTGTTTCGTACATTATAATTTGAAATTTATGTTTCGCATGTTCTTATTTGAAGTATTGTGAATCCTTAAATTTGATAGCAAATTTAATTGTTTTCTTTCCATCCCGTCTTTAGATTTTTAACTTAGCGCAATCGCTAGGATTAGGGGTTTAATTCGTATTGTTAAGAGGTTAAATTTAGTGGGCTAGAACATCTTTAGAGTTCAACACTAGCATGTCTTGGTTCAAAACTAGATTGGATTTTTTTATAAAAAAAAGATGGGGTTGCAACCTCTGCATATTTCTTTTAAAAGAATTTTAATTATTTTTTAAAAAATAATATATACTTTTCCCTACAAATGCAATTTTTTTTTTTTGGAATTTGATTGTTGAATAAAGATTATGAAAGACTCTTTTCTTTTTTTCTGAAAACATGGATATAAAAGGGCTCAAGTTATTTTATTTCAAAATGAGATATTTAACCCTTTATTTTACTTACTACTTTATTTATTTTAAAAAAAAATCTAATACACTGCAGTACTTTCACCTTACATATGCACGTCACTTCCCTTTATACATCATGCACATAGGTACCAACATTGGTACTTGTCAAATAATAATTATATTGGTACCACCATATATTGGTACCAACATTGGGTAACCAATTATAATAATTATAGTTTATTATTAGTACTATTATAGGGAGTATATTTACCCTATAATTGGTAAATATGGTATATGGTATATTTACCCAAATAAATATATTATATGGTATAACATAGGTAATATATTTTTTATTACCTATATGATAATAAAATAGATAATATTTTATATACTTATATGGTAATATATATTTATTATGGTAATATATTAGTATTACCATAATAATTATATTGATACCAACATTGGATCTATATGCAATAGTAAATGTGTACTAATATACTTATTAGTACCATAATATATTGGTACTATTACCAGACTGGTTTAAAATAAGTATATATATATATATACTTATATAAAATATTACCTATTTTATTACCATATAGGTAATAAATAATATGTTACCTATATTATACCATATTACCATATAGTATACCATATGGTAATATGGTAATGGTATACCATATGGTATCCAATTATGTTACATGTTGGTAATATATATGGTGATATAATAATATTATACAACACCATAATATATAATATTACCATATGGTATAATATTACCATATGGTATTGTACCATATATGATACTCCCTCTGTTTCGAAATAAGTGAATTGTTGGGGTATTTATTGGTGTTTTAAAATAAGTGAATCATTGAATTTTTTTTCAAATTTACCCTTATGATTTGACAACCAATTAACTTTTGAAAAAGTATTACAATGTCAACTTTTTTTTTTTTAGGGGTAAAAATGGAAAGTTGTGTTAAATTTATGTCTTTAATACTTCTTCCTTAATTTGTGTGTCAAAATTCAACAATTCATTTATTATGAAACAGAGGGAGTAATATATACCATATATATATGGTATAATACCTATAATACCATATATATGTATATACACCATTTACTATATCATATAACCATAAATATTGGATATATGGTACTGTAATCATAGTATTGGTAATATTGGTACCAATACCATGTAATCTATAGTATTGTAATATATAAATATTAAAATAATGGTAACCTATTATATATATATAATCATATATATATATTATTTATATAGTGCCATTTGTAAATAGGTATTGTAGTACCTAATATATGTATATAGTGTATAATACATATTATGTTATATTTGGTACTATGGTAATCATATATATATTATACAATATTATATAACCTATGGATACTATATACTATATGGTACCATAGTACCAATATTCCGTTCATTCAAATAGTAATATTAAACTGTATTATTCGCCAAATATAGTGAATGAACATTATATGGATAGGTAATATATAATAATGGAATATGTAATTACCCTAATCCTGGATATATTTCATGTAATGAATATATACCAATAATATTGGTATATTATTTGGTACCACTATATATTATATATATATACCTAAGTATCATATATATGTAATATACCTGTTCATCTATATAGTGGTACCTAACATCCAGGTTATATTACAAAGGACCACCAATATATTACATCCAGGTATATCAAATATATAGTGGATGTAATACCACAGTAACTAAATATACTAAGATGTAATATAGTTATATCATAAAGGATCTAACTATATTACATCCACTTGTCTATTTTATTGGTATTAGACATTTTATTGGTTTATTCTCTAATACCAATAAAATAGATTCAGCAAATGTGTTTAATAATTATACTTCTAATAAGTCTTCTTCTGTAATTACCTCTTTATGTTTTTCGAAGTTATAAACTCACATTTCTAATATGTTTAGTCTTCCTTCTAATTCTAATATTTTATCGTCTGGTGTTTTAACTATTGGTTCAGGTTGTTTCTTGTGAATTATTTAAATTGTTTGTTGATTTTTGAATATTTAGGATCTTTGAGGTTTTTTCTATACATTTTATGCATCATTTCTTGTAACATTTCCTACATTTTGCCCTTTTACTTTTTACTTGGAAATCATTTACAAAAACAACACTGATTACTGTCTAATCCTTTTCCTTCCTCAAATTCGTATTCACATTCTTCTATCAAATTTACTAAATCATAATAGTATGAGTTTATTTTTTCTAATCCTATTTCATTTATAAATTCCTCTTCTCCTGAATCGGAAGAATCAAGTTTTTTAATTTCTTCTTCAAAGATTTTCATGCTTCTAATAGAGTATATACTTTCATTATCTGACATGTGTTCATCTACATTTATAAAATTTTTATTTAATAAATACATGAAGATTGTACATGAAAGCCATCCTTTTGCGTTTAATATAATATGTTTTACCAAAAATATATAAAAATAGGTCTTGGGTAATATCCATTGTCATTATTATGTTATAATTAACGGATCATATATACCCTAGTAATATTCTGGATAGTAATATTGGTAAATAATGACTATCTAACGGATATCTAACGGATAGTAATATTATCAAATCCGTAGTTTAATAGTTATTACCTATAACTATTATGTTAATATATATATATACCATATTACTATGGTATATATATGAATATATGGATAATGCCATATTATATGGTATTGTATTACATACCATATCATATAATATTATATATATAGTACCATATATATTATTACCATATATATATTATATGCCAAATTCATCGATAGGATCTCAAACTTGTTCTGAAAATTCACTTAGACCCCAAAACTAAGACTTGTACCTATCAGACCTCTAAACCTTCGAATTTTGTTCCGATTGAGCATTTTTTGCCTGCATGGCACACTGCGTGTTAAGCACTTGCGGGAGGCGCGGGAGAAGTATTTTTTTTAACTAAATCTCGAATAAAATGGTGCCAAGTGGCACTGTGAGCCCCCCAAAAATTATTAATGAAACAAAATTAAAAGAAACAAAAGAAAAACCTCATTTTTTCTCCAACTTCTTCTCTAACTCATCTTCTTCATTTTTTTTTTTCCTTAAACTTAAATTTGTTCATCTTAGGCTCAAGGTTCCATTATAGTAATGCCTTCATCCTTGACAAAAACAATCACGATGGTGAAATTAAAGGTTTCTCATTTAGTTGGAAAACCCAAAGTAAACTTGAAGAGTGATATATTTGCTTTTATTTCCATGAAAAACACATGAGTCCATGGCTGAATTTCTTCAATTCAAAATAAAATAACTTGTGTCCATGGCTGAATTTGATTTAAAATCTCTGCTGGCAAAGATTCCAAACTCGATGTTTTTGTTGTTGTCCAAATCTTGTTAAAATTTTTTGGATTATTAATATAGTGGCTAAAATATTACTTCTTGAAATTTCAATGGTATTTGGCAATGAAGAATATAATTTAGTTTTAAATTTATTGTCTTAATTTGATCGTCGGAAAAAATGGAGAAAAGGAATAAAAATGGAGTTGTGTGTGAAGACAACGGGGGAAGGGGATGAAGACGACGGGGTGGGGGATGAGGGTGAAAACGATGACCGTGTACGTGAAGACGATGGGGGTTGGGGTGGGGGAGGGGGGGTAAAGATGATGTATGTGTTTGTGTGAGGGGAGACGACGGAGGGGGGTGGGGTGGGGTGGGGTGGGGTGAAGAAAATGGAAGACGACGGAGGGGGGTGGGGTGGGGGTGAAGAAGATGACGTTTGGGGGTGGGCATATTTTTTTTCTTTTTCTTTAATTAAAAAATTATTATTATATAGATAATTAAATAGAAAAAAAAATCAGCAATTCCACATATTTTTTTTCCACGTATTTTTTTTTATTGGGCATTTTTGCCACGTTACGTGAGTGTAACACTTTCTCTATATATTTTGCTGATTGTGTAAAAAATGCCCAATCGAAACAAAATTAGGGGGGTTTAAAGGTTTGATAGGTACAAACCTTAGTTTAGGGGTCTAAGTGAATTGTAGGGACAAGTTTGAGGTCCTATCGATGAGTTTGGCCTATATTATATGATCCATATATTACCATATGATATTATGGATGTATTATGGTACATACCATCATCTTCTTCGGACTTTTCAAGTTTCTAGGAATTTACAGATTAATCTATCGTTATTGCTAAAACACTGAGAGAATAATCATATACTGAGGATATTTTTATAAGTAATTTACAAATTTTACAAGATCAAAAAATTGGCGGAAAATCGCCGGCGATTCGGATCTTAAAAAAATGCATGTGAAGGAAAATATAAACTTGATTAATTCAAACATAATTTACAAACTTGGGAGAAAAATACAAAGACTTATGTAACTACTACTTATATGTCTTAAGGAAGAAGTGATGTTTCCCTTTTGGGAGTTCTCTGAAAACTTGACAGCTATCGAAAAATGAAGAACTAAGAAAACTTTTCACACTTTTTTTTTTTTTAAGTAACTTACAAACTTTTGAAACTAAAAAATTTAAAGAACTAAAGAAAACTAGAGAATTTTCTTACTCTTAATTTTTTCTTGCTTTTTTCTCTCTCTTTACTACATGTTTAGTAATGTCTTACTGAAGCTTTTCCTTTACTGCAACATTAGGTAATATGATACTATATATATATAGTACCAGACTATATAATTTGCAATAGTAAATATATATCTTATTTATATATGGTCTAATTAGTACCATATATAAATATATATTGGAGCCATATATATTGGGACCACCATAAACTATATTGGTAATATACTAAGATTTTATATTGGTACCATCAGTAAATATATAGGTATCAATAATAGTACCAATATATATTATTGGTACCATCAGTATATATATATTATTGGTACCATTAGTAAATATATAATTAAAATATATTGGTACCATATAATAGTATTTTATATAATATATAATTAAAACTATATCATATGGTATCAATATAATATTTAATATATATTATATAATATATCAATATATAGGTAATACTAAAAGTCCCTATATTTTATATAATCAATAATATGGTACATATTTACCATCAGTAAATATGGTATTATTGGTACCAATACTGGTGGTACTATTATATAGTTTTTATATTAAAGTATATTTTAATATAAAATATATTATATTTTATATAATATATTTTAACCAGTCTGCAACTTGTTTATTATTAGTATATTATTGAAAATATATATATATATATATATATATATATATATATATATGGTGGTACAAAATAGGTAATTAATATAATATTATTTGACAAATATCTCTTTGGTACATGTTTAATATTATATATGCATTCTATATATATAATATTAACAAGGATGTATATATTATAGTCTTATATATAGACAAGTTATACTACTACTAGTAATAATAATAAGCAAGAATATATATTACTTATATATGTATACATATCGTAGATTATATAGTTAGTATAATTCTATAGACAGATAAATATAACAAACAAATTATTATAAGTAGTTATTAAAGCAGGTAAGTAGTTTTTAAGTTATTAAAAATAGGTAAGTAATATTAAGATATTAAAGTAGAATTATTAGGGTTGTGTTTTAATATGGTGTAAAGTCCTACTCAGTACTCTCTCCTTCGTTGTCCTTAGTCCAGTGTAAGTGTTCAAGTCATAAAGGTCCAAGTGTATTTTCTCCCAATATATATTACTTTTGCATTTTTTGTTTTTTTGATTTTTTTTAAAAATTTTTATACCCTGTTCATCTCTTCCTCTTCAGTTTTAGGTATTTTAGCAATATCTTCTTTAATCACACCTCGGGAGAATAACAACAGTCCTTTTTTCATCTTCTTCGGACTTTTCAAGTTCTTAGGAATTTACAGATTAATTCATCGTTATTGCTAAAATACTGAGAGAATAATCATATACTAAGGGTATTTTTATAAGTAATTTACAAATTTTACAAGATCAGAAAACTGACGAAAAACTGCCGGCGATCCGGATCTTAATAATAATAAAACACATGTGAAGGAAAATATAAACTTGATTAATTCAAACATAATTTACAAACTTGGGAGAAAAATACAAAAACCTATGTAACTACTACTTACATGTCTTAAGGAAGAGGTAAGGTTTTCCTTTCGGGAGTCCCCTGAAAACTTGATAGCTACCGAAAAATGAAGAACTAAGAAATTTTTTCACACTTTTCACACTTTTTTTTTTTTTGTGAAGTAACTTACAAACTTTTGAAACTAAGAAATTTAAAGAACTTAAGAAAACTAGAGAACTTTCTCACTCTTTCTAGCATCGTAAGTGGTCTGAAATGAGTGTTGCTCATTAGTGTCTTTAGATAGTCTAGAACTTTCTTCATCTATTGTTTGAGTATCTGTGGTTTTAAAACTAGCTGGGAGTATTCTCCCTACACTTTTTGGCAAAGTGTCAGCCATCAACGAATTTGATGAGTCTTTACCAACTACCGTTTAAGCTGGACTAGCTGTATCATTATCCGATACAGTGGGTCTTGCTGCATTCATTGGGGAAAGCACACCCATTAATGGATTTGAGAAGTCTTTACCAGCTACCGTTTGAGCTGGACTAGCTGTATCATTACCCAATACAGTAGGTTTTCTATTTTTAAAGAAGATGGAGAACTCTTTGGCTGAGTCTCATAAATTGGCTGAGTCGGTTGTGAAAGTTCAAAATGAAGAATTTTTATACGGTCTTGTAAAATACTTATATGTTTTAACATTTATCCTTTTTCTTTTACAAGGTTTTTATTATCTTGTCTTAAAACTTCATTGGCTTGATTCAGTCTTTTTAAATTTTCGGTCATAGAGGAACAATGATCACAAAATATAATTTTGTCTGTGTCTTTATTAATATTATATTGTGAAATTTTGTGTTTCTGGTCTTAAAGCTGGAGTAATAAAATAATTTGGTCTCAGATTTCTCCGAGCATAATCTAGAATTTCTGAGAGGTCATAAAAACCTTTATAAAGAGGTGTTTTATAGTCTTTTATGGCGTCCATTACCTCTATCCAAGTCTGGAACGCGCCTTGCTGCTGTCCTCTGAGAACAACATAGAATTTAAACCTGTTAGTAGTATTTTTCTCAGTAAAATAGTAACTTAATGCATTTAGAACTGAAATAAAATAATTAATGTCTCTTCTATTATATTTTAGACATACTTGCGGCTTATCCACTTGTACTTCTGGCCTTCGTCTGAAAGTTAAGTTGGATGGTTCGTAACATACCAAGTTGTGGGGTTCAAAAATTGTTCTATCTAATTTTGATTGTTCTAGCATCGTAAGTGGTCTGAAATGAGTGTTGCTCGTTAGTCTCTTTAAGAAGAAATATTATTTAAGAAGATCAACTGCAAAGAAGTCAAACCTAGATAAGGATAAACATGTAAGAAAATATAACACTAGTAGAACCTATAAAAATAAATTAGAATGTTTTACTTGTGGTAGCATAGAACACTTAGCAAATACTTGTCCAAGAAGAATCAATAATAAATCTAGGAATGCACAATTAATAGAAGATGTAAGTGAAAATTTAATAAATGTAGAAGAATATATGTCAGATAATGAAAGTATATACTTTATTAGAAGCATGAAAGTCTTTGAAGAAGAAATAAATAAATCAGATTCTTTCGATTCAGGAGAAGATGAATTTATAAATGAAATAGGATTAGAAAAAATAAACTCAGACTATTATGATTTAGTAAATTTGATAGAAGAATGTGAACATGAATTTAAGGAAGGAAAAAGATTAGACAGTAAGTAAAAATAAAAGGGCAAAATGTAGGAAATATTACAAGGAAGGATGCATAAAATGTATAGAAAAAATCTCAGAGATCCTAAAAATTCAAAAATCAACAAACAATTTAAGTAATTTTCACAAGAAACAACCTGAACCAATAGTTAAAACACCAGACGATAAAATATTAGAATTAGAAGGAAGACTAAAAATATTAGAAATGAGAGTTTATAACCTCGAAAAACATAAAGAGGTAATTATAGAGGAAGACTTATTAGAAGTAGAATTATTAAATACATTTGCTGAAAATAATAGAGTTAGACAGAAAAAATCAATGATGATACCATTTGAAGGAATGGTATGTAATGAAGAAAAGAAAATTAGTACAGTCAAAGTTTTAGCAAGAATAAAAATTCAAGACTATGAGTTCGCGACTTTCGTTATTGTTGATTCTGGATGTACAAGGAGCATTTTAAACAACAGAATTTTGCCAGCAAAATTAATTAAAAAATTGTCAAAACCTCAAGAATCCATGTAAATGGACGGAACATATAATACCTATACAGACTATATACCAAAAGAAAAAATAAGTTTTATTAATACTTGTGAAATTTTTTACCAACCATCATATACATTTAGTGAAATACTAGTTAGAGATTTAAACATAAAAACAAACTTTGTGTTAGGATTAGACTTTATGGTACAAAATAATGGAGGATGTTTAATTACAAAAAATTGGATAATATGCGCTAGTAATATCACCCACTCACCAATGCAGACACAACCTACTTTAACTAAATATCATTTTCTTAAGGATAAGTTAGATGAAAACTCAAATGACCAAATAAAATAAAAAATACCACTAGAATGTGATAAAGGAGAAAATTGTACATGTAATGATAATAATAGGACAACAATGTATGAAGAATTACAATTAGAAATAAATTATTTAATAGTTGAGACAGACGGAAGCCTTCAAGGATGAGGAGCAATATTAAAGGCAAAACCCAATAAATACAGTGATAAAAAGGATGAAAAAATTTGTGCTTATTCAAGTGAAAAATATAAAGAAAAGGGAAAGTTAAATAGCATAGATGCAGAGACACTAGCAGTAATTTATGGTTTGAATAGTTTTAAACTTTATATATTAAATAAGCCTGAAATATTAGTAAGAACAGACTGCGAGGCTATAGTAAAGTTTTATCAAAAAATAAAAGATAATAATAGTAGTAAAAGGAGATGGTTAAATTTCCTAGATGCTACTTCAATCTATAATATTGTTGTAGAACACATTAAAGGAAAGAATAATAACTTAGCTGATCATTTAAGTAGAATAATGAAAAATGATTTTTGTTTCAGTATGAATACATGAAAAGGAAAAGGCAAGACAGAAGCCTCATCATCCCAAGACTATCTAAAAATCTTGGTTATAATGTTGTGTAGTATATATGTTTTTACAAAAATCTGTATCACTTCTTTTTAATTGTTTTTGTATCTGTATATTTGTACATTTTTCTTGTAATATATCCATTACATGTTGTATTCTTTGTCCTATGGACCATGGGTTGTTTGGGTTTTGTATTACTCCTTCTCTCTTGGATCATTTTTCTTGTATCTCTTTTCCTAAAACTCTTGGTAATTTATTAAATAATCTAGCTTCTAGAGTCTGATCAAATGAGTTCCCATTAATTGTATAATAATAAAAGTAATCATTTAAAAATTCTTTAATTCTTGACCAATGATTAATACTTAATTGTTCTAAATTTATTAAAGCTCTTTGCTGTAATACTACTAATCCACTATTGGGATCCTGGTCTGTTAGTAAAGTATGTACTTTGTTTATAAAATTGTATGGGTTTGAGCTGAGTTCTACTAATTCTTGAAAGTCTTGTGGGAATATTATCTTATAAGCTTCCCAAAGTGCTTTAGTACTTTCTCCTAAAAATGTTTCTAAATATCTATACATAATTTCTGCATCTGGTTCTTGATTACCCTGTATATGTTGTATGTAGTCTACTACAATTACATTTTTCCATATGTCTATTACATTATTCCATGCCTGAGGGTCATGAGATGGTAAATTTAGATTTTTTCCTTTATTACCTCTTTGTAATCTAATGGGTTCTTCTATTGACATTCTTTTTCCTCTAGGTTTTATGTCTTGTTCTGTCAGAGTGTTTGGGTTTGTTCTAAATACTCTATGTCTTGATAAATTTTTTGTTGTTAATGGTACGTTTTGCATACCGGTTGTTCTTTGGAAAGGGCTTGAGGAACTTGCCGCGCTTTCTATAAATTCTTTTATACTTTCGTCTATACTATAAATCGATTCTGAGTCCACTTTTTATTTTCTTTTTACGTGTATAAGCATAATTATTTGTTCTTAATTCACATTTTATAAAATGCTCTTTCATTTCCTCAAGGTCTAAGTTTCCTAATTTACAGTCTGTGCATTTAAATACACTATTGCTATTTGTTTCATATAGGGCTTCTGCTTTTATTATATCTTTATTTACTTCAAAACCTTCTTCTAATATTTCTATATTCATAAAATTAGTATTCTCATATTCTTCAATTTCTTCATCAGTCTCTTTTTCATTTGTATATTGATAGTCTGTGAATCTTACTGAAGTTTTTCCTTTACTGTTTATATACATTAAATGATCGGTTGACTTTAGTATTTATTTCTTAGTAAACCTTTCTAAATTTCATTCTAATACTGCATATTTTTCTGAATTTATTTTTAGGGATTTTAGTAATTTAATACCTTTATTTCCCATTAAACTTACTACATCGTCTATTTTTAGATTAAACTTTATACTACTGTTAGTGACAAGTTTTCCTATAAATCCTACACATATAAGTAAATTATTTTCATTATTCATTTCTTCATATCCTTTAGTCTGTACACCTATTTTAATATGTTTTTTGAATTCTAAAGTATTTATCATACAGTCTAGACTACAATAAAAAAGTCTTCCATTATTAGTCATGTCTACTTCAGTTATTCCTATTATAGATCTTTCTGAGTCTGACCATCTATTATCATATATTGTGATTAACACTTTAGTTCCTAAATTTTTTCTAGTTAATTCTTTTATGCCTATTACTATTAATCCTATTTGTATAAGATTCATGTTTAATTTTATAATTTCTTTTAAAGAGTCTGAGCTTATTAAATTTATGCTACAACTATCTTCTCCGATAACACACATCTGTTCTTCTCTATAATGCCTATATAGTTGTGCTCTTGAAAACATTCCTTCATTATATAATGTTTTAGCATTTAACAGTTTTAATTTATTTTGTTGAAATAATTGTATTTCTTTATCTACATTTATTACCTCTTCTAACTGTTGTCTTGAAGTCATTCTTGGTTTATTTATTATTTTTGATAGCACATTATTTGTTAAACTTTTTTATATTCTATGTCTAAACTATATAAATTATTTTCGATTTCTTTTAATGTTTTTGTATTTTTTGGGTGGTATATTCATTAAGCCAAATAAAAAGGGTGCATATCTCTTAAAATGTTGTCTACCCAAAGCTCGTGGTTAATATAAGCTATTTGTTCTCTAACTTCTCTTAGTCTATTATCTATCTCTTGTAATTCAGTCCAAACTTCTTCTCTAGACTGTGGAGAAAGTTCGAATAATTTAATACTTAATTGCCTATGTTGCAATAAGACGTTATATAATTTTTTAAGTTGTTCCTTTAAATTTCTCTGAGATCAATAATATTCTAAATCTAATATTATTAAGCGTTCGTAGGGTCTAAGATTTTTTTTCTGAGTTCTTGAAAACATATATAATAAGGTCTCCTAGAATCTTACAGTTCTGATACCAATAAAATAAACAAGTGGATGTAATATAGTTAGATAGATAATAATTGATTATATAGACAGATAATAAAATAATATAGCAAGTGGTTAGCTATATAAATAATAATAGGTAATAAATAAATAGACAAGTGGATGTAAAATAGTTAGATAGATAATATAGACAGATAATAAAATAATATAGCAAGTGGTTAGCTATATAAATAATAATAGGACGATAGTCTTTTTTATATGCCTTTCTATATTTTTTCTTTTTATATTCTTGGTCATTAACATATATATATACTTATACTTAATATACATATATTCACTACTTATATATATACTTACTAACATATACATATATATATATATATATATATATATATATATATATATGTTAGTTACTATATTCTTAGACTTATATTGCTAGTTACTATTTATTTGTATTATCTGTCTATATTACCTATTATTATCTATCTAACTATATTACATTCACTTGCTATATTATTTATTATTTGTCTATATTATCTATTATTATCTATCTAACTATATTACACTCACTTGTCTCTTTTATGTATGGGATGTCTTGTATCATGCGCTTAAGTAGTTAGACTAATTTTATGTCTTCAGTATTAAAGAATTTTTCGCCTGTCGATCCTGTTTTATAGTATAGTGGTCCTGCTACTTTTCCTAAATTTTTAATAAAAGCTTTAGCATAATTTAATAATCCTAAATTTTTTTGTAAATCTTTAGTTTTGTCTAATTTATCTGGCATTTCTAAGACCTTTTTAGCTATGTGCGGTTGTAATTTTATTCTACCATCTCCAATAACTATTCCTAAGAAATTAATATTATTTTTACATAATTCCATTTTCTTTCTGCTTATTATTATTCCATTATAATTTAAAAACTTGATGTAAATGTCCTAAATGTTCTCTCATATTATTACTAAAAACTAAAATATCATCTACGTAAACTAATACAAAATTTTTATAGTCTCTAAAAATACTATTCATTTTACTTTGAAAAGTTGAAGGAGCCGTCTTTAATCCGAACGGCATGACCAGCCATTCAAAATGTCCTTCTGGACATGTGAAAGCTGTCCATTCTATACTATCTTATGTATTTTAATCTGCCAATATCCAAATTTACAATTAAATTTACTAAATATTTTTCTTCCTTGTATTTTATTTATTAATTCTGTTTTGTCTGGTAACTTATATCTATCCATTACAGTATTATCATTTAGTCTTTTGTAATTTATTACCATTTTAGCTTTTCCTCTTACTATTTCACTATGGTTTCTTACTATGAAAGCTGCTGACCTATGTCTTGATGTAGATCTTCTAATTATTCCTAATTCTAGTAGCTCTTTTATTTGTATTTCAAAGTCTTTAAGGTCTTCATTTGTAGCTTCTATAGATATTGTTTTTTAGTATATTCTGGATTAATTATTTCTAATTTGCAGGTGGTTTGTTATATAGGTAATTAATAATATATATATATATATATATATATATATATATATATATATTAATAATAATATATTATATATAATTATAGTCATATATATTACCAATATATTGACAACCATAATATATTGACAACCACAATATAGTTATTTTATATAGAGACAAGTTATACTACTACTAGTAATAATAATAAGCAAGAATATATATTACTAATAAATGTATATATATCGTAGATTATATAGTTAGTATAATGCTATAGACAGATAAATACAGCAAGCAAATTATTATAACAAGTTATTAAAGCAGGTAAGTAGTTTTTAAGTTATTAAAATTAGGTAAGTAATATTAAGATATTAATAGGTAAGAATCATTATTTCAGACTTTATAAATTTAGTAAATTGCAGAAATCATATAAGTTTGCTAAAGGGTAGATTGGAAAGTATTAGATATTGTATAGACTATAGAAATTTTAGAATACAAATAGCTAGAAAACAGTGTAGCAACAATACACCCTCGATAGGATAAAGAATAGTAGTGTGAAAATAATTAATTTAACGAAGCTAGAATAATTAGATCTAACAATCCCAGCTGAAAAGAAATACAGACGTTTTAAAGATAATTCTCTTATTAGATGTAATTTTAACAACGGAGAACATACTTTACATGGAGAAAATCCACAATTAAATACCATTACAGATTTTATAATAAACCTAGGAGAAAAGATTCAACAAGAAAATACAAAAATATTAAAAACTTTAGAGATATTAGAGGATCTGCAAAACAAAGAAAAGAAATTGTTAGATAAAATAAAATTAAATTTTGATTTCTTAAAGAACCAGCAAGCAAAATTAGATAAAAAATTCAAAGTTTTAATTAATAAAGACAAAGGTAATTTGAAATTTTTTGAAATAAGGCTAGTATTGCAAGAGGTATAAAAAGAAATTAATAAAATAAAAAATATAATACTCTCATGAATGATATACTTTAAGATGAACTTTATCTAGCAATATTACAAAAGGCAACACAGATCCAACCAAATCCCAAAGGATTATCAGATCATCAACCTCAGGAAAAAGCAGATTCTTTAATCATAAAATAAAATAATATTATAATTTTGTTACTATTAGAACTGAATAAGAACCTAGAAAAACAAAAACAAAAAGACAGTCAAGATAAAAATATAGAAGAATTAATAGAACAACTAAAAAAAATAGAAATAACCCCTAAAAAAGAATTAAAAGAAGCTAAAATAACTAAACCAACTAAGACAAAAGCATGGACCTTTGTCGTATATCGTTAGCAAAAGGATGTCTTTTCATTTATTATTATATCTAGTCTTAAGATGTTTTATTAAATAATTTTCTAATTCTGATATTATAGTAATTAGTATATCTAAGGTTATAGGATCTTCTTTTGTAGTACTAAGTCTTTTATATTCTATGTATGAACTATACAAATAATTTTTTATTTCTTTTAATGTTTTTGTATTTTTTGATGGTATATTCATTAAGCCAACAAGATCAAAAAACTGGCGAAAAACCGCCGGCGATTCGGATCTTAATAAAATACATGTGAAGGAAAATATAAACTTGATTAATTCAAACATAATTTACAAATTTTGGGAGAAAAATACAAAGACCTATGTAACTACTACTTACATGTCTTAAGAAATAAGTGAGGTGTCCCTTTCGGGAGTCCCCTGAAAACTTGACAGCTACCGAAAAATGAAGAACTAAGAAAACTTTTCACACTTTTCACTCTTTTTTTTTTCTTTTGAAGTAACTTACAAACTTTTGAAACTAAGAAATTTAAAGAACTTAAGAAAACTAGAGAACTTTCTCACTCTTGATTTTTTCTTGCTTTTTTCTAAGAATATATATTATTAGTACTAATAATTATTGGTATCAATAATATTTTAATTATATATTTACTGATTATATGGTAAATATCATTTACTAATTTACTGATTAAATGGTAATATATATGTAAGGATTTTGTGCATATATATATATATATTGTGCAATAATACAATAATATATATGGTATTATTGTTTACTGTAAATTAGTAAATATATACAGTAATATATTGGTACCAATATATGTATTATATATATAAGACTATAATATATACATTCTTGTTAATATTATATACATAGAATACATATATAATATACTTATTAACATATATATATATATATATATATATATATATATATATATATATATATATATATATATATATATATATATATATTAATATATATACCAGATAATAATATTAAACTATAATTATTATTTGACAAATTAGATAGTCTGGTTCTAATTAGTATTACCTATATATTTATATATTGGTACCAATAATATATATTTACTGATGGTATCAATAATATACTAATATTATTGGTACCAATAATTATTAGTATTGTCTATTAAAATATATTTACTGATGGTTAAATAAATATAGGGAAGTGACGTGCATATATTTATATATATATATTTCTATATTATAGAAAAGTCGATTTCGACGCGACTGTTAATCGTCAAATAAATTTCAGATAGGGGCATTTTGGTCAATACATTTCATTAATCTGATATGTATCCACCTTTACGTGTGTTGCTCTTATTTTGAGTAGACACGTAGCATCTCTAAACTGCTTACAGTGCATACCACTGAGATTTATCCTAAAAAAGTTGACCCCATTCATCTCTTCACTTTTGCTAAATATGAATTAGATTTATCCTTCTGCTATGCATATATGAAATTGCAGCATCTATTCTTTATGTTGGTTCAGCTAGAATTCCTCTACTATTCTCTGAGGTATGATTCTTTGTCAAAATTATATACCATTTTATCTTCTGTTTTTTACTACTTTCTTTTGTATTTCTGAAAAAATGACTGGCAAGTGTCCGATAAAGACGTGAAGATACTCACACAAGCAATTTCACCATAAAAAATTCCTTATTAAAGGAGACGATGCCATTTACAATTAACTGAATAGGCTCGAAAAGCATCGAAATGCGTAGATCGAGCATATTAAATATGAAATATTATATTTTTTGGATTGTGCTTTGGGTTTTCACTCCTTCTTTAGTAATTTCAAATGAAAGATGACTCAATTCGATTTTTGTGTCTCTAACTAGAGTAGATTGCGATACAAATTAACGATCTGTTGGCCCAAAAAATTGTGACTTTCGTTTTTCAACCGTAGTGCAGTAGATTTAACAAAAAATATAAAGTAGCAACTTTTTTCTTTCTTATAGTAGAAAAATAGGATACCTTAATATTTTTGGATGAAGAATAACATAACATCATTAGGTTGTAGCTCTTGACGATCTCCTCCTCTTTGGCTCACAAAATTAATAGTTGTGATTTTGAATTAATATGTGCAAACTTCATTGATTGCTTCGGGAGCTGGTTACTAATAATTTGTTATTTTGATCTATTTTTCTTTCTTTTTAATTGCAGCTTGTGCGTGTTAGCTCTAATATGAGAATATTGACTTCACTGGAAGAGTAAATTATTACAGAGCAATTGATTTATAACTTAATCTTTACCCTTTATTTTCTCTACTCTTTAGAAATATTAAAGTTTGGAAATAGTAGTTATTATTGTGCTAGAAATTTCAAAATAACTCTTTGCCAAAAGAAAAAACAACTATAAGTCTATCAACTTTATTAAATATAGCTTCACTGAATATTTTAATTTTGTGCACATGATCTATGTGATTCTATCCTATGAGCCATGATTAAAATTATGTTTCAGAGATCAGAGTATTGAAAATTGTAAGCCATTTCGAACTTATTCCTTTACATGCTATTTCTAATGAGCTGCGTCATTTTCTTAATATTATTGCCTTTTTTCTTTGAAGAATCCACTTAATTTGAGCCATGAGAAGGTGAAAAACTAGGAGTAGAAGTCGAAAAATTTATGCACTGAGCACATACATGGTAAGAAAATACCTTACTATCTTGAGGGCAGTGGATATCTTGATATAGAGAAACAAAGAAGAACGTTAATTCAACAAGTTGTGATTCTGTTATTTGTAATGTATGTTGAACACTTCCAAGCTCGGTAGAAGGGAAAAAAAGTATGAGATCAAAGAATTTGTAACTTCTTTGAATTTTTTTGCCACCTTCATATTTTTTATTAATTGTTATGAAAGTGAGGTAGTGAAAATTGATCTCAAAACATAATTACTATCATTGTAATTATTTAAATGAAAGACTACTTTTTAAAAATTGATAACCAAATAATTTGGGGCTTGAAAGTATTGTTGGCATTGTGCAAGTCCATAAGATAATTCAAACTACCCAAAGCTTGAAAAAATATTACTGAAAGAAGTATGAATCTTGTATGGACCGTGATGGCCTAGAGAAGGATTATTCGATTATCCACCGTGTTACTCTTATTGGTTATTTGACTTGTGTCTGTGTTCTCTCACTAATAGTTTGCATTGCATTTTCAATCTACACGGTGGTTACTTTACACCGAATAGACACCTTCTGCTTGGTTGAATTTTGCTTTATGCGGTCCGGTTGGAATTGTAACTGCCTATGTCTTTGTCTGGATCTCAAAGTACTACACTGATGACAAATACGAGGCCATGCAACCTTATCCTTTATAGATCTATTGGCCATGGAAGGAACATAATTGCGGGTGTTAGTTTGGGTCTGGAATCCATATCTCTACTTGTCCTTGCCATAAGCTTGGCTGATTGTTTCTGCTTTCTGGCTTTGGTCGCACTTTAAGATTGACAGATGAAGCTAGAAATATTATCAGGGGTTGTTTGACACTGCTGTATCAACTCTGAGAATGCTCAGTACAACTGAATATGTTCTCACCATGGATATGTTTGGTCCAATGGCTGATAATGCTGGTGGAATTATTGAGATGAGCCAACAGGTGATGCTAATGATTTAGAGGAAACGCATGAGGTTGTCACTTCTTTTGTAGTAATCTTTTGTTAGCTCGGTTAGTTCAGTAATCTTTTCATGTACAAACTGAAAGTGTTCGTGAGATAACTGATGTTCTTGATGCCATTGGAGACATTACCAAAGCCACAACTAAGGGATTTGCAATTGGATTTGCAGCTCTTGCATCATTTCTTACTCTTGCATTATTTTTTTATTCAGTGCCTATACGGATGAGGTAGCTGAATGCTCAAGAATCCTTCAAGCAGGTATGGAATTGCTATGGCCTTCTATTTGGCCTTTTCATTTAACTACATTAGTTATACAGTGACAGGATCAAGAATTTTAATTAATATGCAGGTTGACATAGCGATACTTGAAGTATTTGTTGGTGTATTACTAGGCTCTATGCTCATCTTTCTGTTCAGTGCTTGGGCCTGTGTTGTTGTTGGTCGAACTACTCAGGAAATAGTTAATGAGATAAGAAGACAGTTTATTGAGATGCCAGGGATCATGGTTAGTAGTATTACCTTTCAGTAAGTTTACTTGTGTTGCAAATACTCATGGACAGGGTGACATTAATGCATACTACTTTTATTGGTGGCAGGACTACAAGAAGCAGCCAAATTACAGTCGATGTGTGTCCATTATTGTGTCTGCGTCTTTGAGGGTGATAATTAAGCCTGGAGCCCTAGCTATCATATCCACCACAGTTGGTGGTGACTGGTGAGTCTTGCACTTAGGCATTTTCTCTATGCTTTTTGAGAATTGTTTTCCTGCCATAAAAGCCATATAGCTGCATGTTTTTCTGCAATCTGGAAGCATAAATCTCTAACTATCACTGTATTTTGGTTAAACGTATTGCTATTAGGTCAACTTAGTTTTGGTTCTCGAGAGCTCTGACATGTCTGTTGCATGTCAAATGAAATTTGTCTGGGGATAGTTTGGTAATTTCACGTACTTGTTGATGAGTTTTCACTGCTTCATTATGCATATGCAGCTCAATACGTGCCATTCTCTCCCTTTTTCTCACATTTGTGTTGTCTTCTGCTCCGGTTGTATTAATAAGCAATGAACAAAGCAAAATGATACACTACTTGACACCTACATATGTTGCTCGGATCCAAAAATGTTGCATTTCAAGAAGATTATACTGCCAAATTTTTCTACTGTATTTGCACAATTTTTTCTTTTAATTTCTTTTGTAACTGCTTTGTTGACTATTTCATTTTGGTGTTTTATCGTATTTTTATATTCTACTACTTTGCCTCTGTTCTGACTTACACTTAGTTGTACGCCTTCTTACATATATCTAAACGGAGTGCAGTTCAATTCTTTTTCCAATTAAGTATTTGAATACTAATCCTTCATCTTCTTTGCTCTTATGTTACAGGTCTCAATCGAACAACTAAATACAAAATAGCCGAGATTACACCTTAGCTCCTCTGAAACATGACATATTCTCATCATATAAGAAAGAAGTACATAATTAATTTTCTTGTAAAATCTTACTACTTAGCAAATATATGTAAAAAGTTTTAGTATATCCATATTCTCCGCTTTTACATTTGTTTTTTATAATACATGTTCCAATCCAACCTCTAATCAATCATAAATTTTATACGCAAAACATACGATCATGTTGGGCCCGTATTGGTATGGGCCATGCACCTCTAGTATATATAAAAGAGTCACTTTCAACATGGCTGTTTGTTAGTAGGGTATAATGTCTTTAGAAAGAATTGTAGTTTCAACTTGATTGTCTTTTGTGGTTTGTTATCTGGACCACATTAAAAGTTATAAGAAAAGCCCATTCTTTTGTATTTAATTATAGGACTTGCCATGAAGAAAAAATCATTCTTTTTTATTTAATTACAAGAGTTGCCAAGCCACTTTCAACATGGCTGTTTTTTGGTATTAAAATTAAATTTGAGGGTATTAAACTCTTTAAAAGAAATTGTAAGATTAACTTGATTGTTTTTTATTGCTTTGTTATTTGCACCACATTAAAAGTTATAAGAAAAGAACATTCTTTTCTATTTAATTACAAGACTTGCCATGTTCCAAAGTACCTAAGTACTATTTTTGTTTAAATTTATATAATTTGTTTTGGAATTTATTATATTTAAGTAAATTAATTAATAAGATGATAATTTATTGTAATTATTAACTATACTTAAAAATATTATTCTTTATTTTTTTTGAATTTATTATATTTAAGTAAATTAATTAATAAGATGATAATTTATTGTAATAATTAATTATAATTAAAAAATTTATTCTTTATTTACATTTCATATCAAAAATATAATTTACTTTCATCCTTATTTGTTCTATGAAATACTATTTTTCTTAATTTAAATTTTTAAAGTATAATTAGTAAAATAAATTCTTAATTAATATATTTTAAGATTTGTGTCAAGTCAATATATATCGAGAAGAAAATATCATTGAATGTAGTGTGCCCCATCAAAACTTTTCCAAATTTGACATAAATAAAGTAATTTTGAAAAATCATAATTTATATTAATTAATTATAATTAAAATTTAAATAAATTTTATATATTTTTTATTCTTATACTAAAATAATATATAGTAAATATTAGTTTACTCATTTATTTTAGAAATTAAAAAAATATTAATTATTTTCTTCAAATATTAACCTTGTGATTTAGTAACTCTATCAAATACTAAATATCAAATTTAAGTTTTCAAATATATTAATAAAATTAATTTAGTAAAATAAATTTTAATAAATAATATTTAGGACTTGTGTCAAGTCAATATGGACCAAGTTAAAAAAATAGAAATAAATTTAATAAATTGACATAAATTGTTAATAAGATTTTACTTTCGCCTCATCAATTATATATTAATAAAATTGATTAAAATTAAAAGAATATGAACTTATGACATTATTGTTTCTTTAATAATTGAGAAGACTTTACAAAAAAAAAAAGAGGAAGAGCATATAAACATATTTTCATCTTTTTGATTTATGTGATCTATTTTGAATAAAAGTATACTCTTTCATTTTCATAATATTTATATTTCAGGTGATTTAAAATAAATTCTGAGTAATAAAAAATTAGAAATATTTAATAATAAAGTAAAATAGACATTTTTCATGTTTGTTTCAATTGTTTCAACTGCAATATTACTATATTATTTTTAATTAATTATTATAAGTCATATATGTATTAAAAAATTAATAACATTTAATTTAAAAGATAAAATAGACATAAAATGATAAATTAATTCTTCATTATTTTAAATTAATTTTACGTCTTATATGAGGCTCACTTAAAAAAAAATCACAAGTATTTTTACAGTAATTTTGTTATATCCCTTCTAATTAGTTATTATACGTCATTTAAGACATGTCTGTTTCGTTGATTCAGTCGTGATTTTGCTCTATCACCACTAATTTATTATTATGATCATTTAATCATTAAAAGATTAATAGTATTTCATAAAAAAGAGTAAAATAGACAAAATGATATGTCAACATAAAAAATTTGATTGACTATTAAAATTATATTAGTGTCATATAAATTGAAACGGGACAAAGGAAGATATAAAGTAACATATATTATTTGAAAATGAGATAAAAAGTACTGTAAATAACAATAATTAACAAAAATATTTAAAAAATTAACTGATTGCCGAAATTTTATCTGTGCCGCATAAATCGGGATGAAGGGAGTATTCATATCTTATTGAAAAATTATGTAAAAAATATAAAATATTTGGCTGACTCTAGAAATTATATCATTATCACTTAAATTGAAATAGAAGAAAAAATATTATAAATCACAATAATTAAAAACTTAAATTATTCTAATAATTAATTATCTAAATTCTATTTACGTCATATAAGTTAGAATAAAAAATAATATATATTAGGCCCGTGCTAGCACGGGGCGTGCATATCTAGTATATATACATTCCTTTACTAACAACGTCTATTTTCAAAAATAAATTAGTTTTGCAAGCTTTTATTCTTATATATATTATTTATGCGCTTATCAAAATTTGAAGGCTTAATTATCTGTTATTTAGTATCCTTTCTTTAAAATCTTTATATATAATACTTCTCTTAAAAATACTTATCATATCTTTCCATTTTCGATCAAAAGGGCTATATTTTCAAACATTTTTTACTAACCTAAGTTTGGTCGATTAATCATAGTTAGCGGATCCTTTAGGGTGTCTAAGCCCTTCCCTCTATGATAATTAGAACCCTTATCTAGAATCGCTAGTTAAGTAGACCTTAAAATAAAGACTTTAATTTCTTTTAATCACTTAGTTTATAATAGGTGTCCTAATTTACCGTAGAACTAATTAGGTGGCGACTTCCTTAATTTACTTAGATGTTTTTCAACATGTTGTACCTTGGTTTGACCCGTGTTAAAATAGGGTACAACAAGCTCAATAGGGCTAACTAGGATTATGCACAAGGGTAGATCACAAAGGATATGAAACATGACTATCAAAGAAATGCCTATATTATCACCTAAACCCACACTCTTTATTTAGCTTTGCACACACACCAGGCAAGTTCTAGACATCAAATGCAACAAGAAATACACAAAAACCTTGCACCACACATGGCACATGCTCAACTCAAGTAGGATCATCATAGACTCACGCAAACAATCACACGAATTTAGAATTAAGCCAAAAACGTACAAGAGTCATAAACTAGAGCCTAGGAGCCTCAAAAGTAGTAATTCACACAGAAAACATGCTTTTACACACAAAACAACTTGCAATTATATAATCGTACATAGAACCAACAAGAACATAGAACTTACCTAATCACGAAAATTTAAAATTTTCTTCCTAGAAAAAAAAGGATACTAGGTTCAAGAGGCGCCCTTGTGGAAAAGAATCAAAAAGAAAAATCACGGGGTGAGTGAAGTGTGCACCTACTAAACTGGCCCAACTGAGACTAAAACTAAAAAGCAAAAATCTTTTTGTAACTTTTTTCAAATTTAGGCAAAAACTAGAAAAACAACTAAAAATTAAGATCCTACAGCATCACTTCACCCGAAACATGGGAATTTCCCAACCCCACACTTAAAACATACTTTTTCACCAAAGTAAAATCAAAATTAAGGATATAAAATACTCTCTGAGGCCTCTACACCTAGCTAGCAGCATCTTTAAACATCAAGAGGGTTCGAGGACCCCACACTTCATCTTTCCCATGCTCTTTAGCTCTGGTCTCCGATACTCAGACTTCCCATCAACTTGTGACTCAAAAAAAAAAAGCTACAAGAAGTAAAAACTAAAAATATGCAAAATAAAACACCTACCTTAACTTGGGTTGCCTCGCAAGTAACGCCTGATTTAGTGTCGCGGCACGACCCAAAATCACTACTCAATTGAATCCCTTCATCGTTTTCCTCCTGCTTGGAGGCCACCTTCTTATTCATTTCTGGCCACTTAAATGTGTACTCTTAAGGTCAATAGCTTTCTCAACAATAGACTTTTTAGGCTAAGCAATCATCATCACTACAGGCTTAGGTGGTGGCCCGTACAACTTAATGAGACTGTCTGAAGAGGTTTTTAGTGGTGTATTTTCTCCCACCCTACACTTATCCACTTCCATCACTATAAGCATACATAAATATTTGTAGTGGGAAGGTGGACTAAGTGGCTTATACACTCTGAAAACCACTGCTTCATCATCTAATCTCATTGTAATAGTGCCCTCTCTCACATCTATCAATATTTCTCCCGTGTCAAAGAATGGACTTCCCAGAATAATCAGTACCCTATAATATGCATCATAATCCAAAATAATAAAATCAGCAAGAATTACAAATTGACTAACCTTTATGAGGACGTCCTCAAGTATTCCATCGGGTTTAACTATGGTCGTGTCTACCAATTGCAGCCTCAACGGGCATGGTCTTGGCTCACCCAAACCAAGAGTTCTGAACATGGACAGATGCATCAAAATTATACTTAACCCCAAATCACTCAAGGCATGTACCACTTCACCGTCACTAATCTGAAAGTGGAGGGTGAAACGCCCTGGGTCCTTAAGCTTTTCGGGCATTTTTTTCACTACCACAGAGCTGCCTGTCAATGCCACTGTTGTTATATCCTGCAGCTTTACCTTATTAGTCACCATATTCTTCAAGTACATAAGCGTACTTGGGCATTTCCTGCAAAATATCTAAAAGGGGAATGTTAACGTGAAGTTCTCTGAATGTGTCAAAGAACTTCTTGAAGCATGCATCCTCCTTTACTTTCTGGAACTGATGTGGAAATGGTGGTTGTGGTCTTTCCTTCTCAATAGCTTTTGTTTTTGGGTACTCGGGCTTCCCCAATTTTTTTGCAACTTTGTTTCCAACCGGTTGAGGAACCAACTCTGCATCTACCTCTTTATTTTTATTTGGAGGTCTATTATTAAGCTCTTTACCACTCCTCAAAGTGGTTATTATTACTTGTTTTGGAGGTTCATTATCACTTGGAAAACCACCTTGAGGTCCCACTTGTTGTACTAACTACTTTTATGTAATTTGCTAATTTTTTATATCAGCAGCCATCTGTTCTTGGTTGGCCAAAATCTTTTCCAGAGTCTCTTCAATGTTACTAGCCTAAGTATTATGTTGCTACTGCTTGAGTTGTTGTTGTTGGTTGCTTCCCCAAGGATACAATGGCTGAGTCTGCCACTTTTGATTGTAGGTTTTACCATAATTTGGATTTTGTACATTGCCCACAAAGTTGATGGATTCGTGATTGGCACCACACATATCTGCAGAGTGGCCACTGTTGCCATAAATCTCACACCATATCAAAGCCTATTGCACCGCATTAACCTGAGCCTGAGTCTGCTGCACACCTTACTTGCTGAATTGATTCATTATTTGATTATGCATGGCTGAAAGTTGGGCATCTAAGGCTATTATGCTATCAACGTCGATCATACCCACAACCTTTTTTCAGTGAACTCCTTGAGGTATCACCATGCCAATCTATATTTCCTTGTGCAATTCGATTCAACACGGTGTATAGCTCATCATAAGTCTTCTCCAATGTTTGGCCACTTGCATCTAAATCTAGAAAAATTATCGTATTATGGTCAAGTGCCTCAACAAAGGTGTGAGATAGTACCTCATTGGACTGTTGGTGATGGGGACAGTTCCAAAGAAGAGACTTGAATCTCTCCTAAACATGGTATAAGTTCTCATCTGGCCTCTGTTTGACGTTCAAAATCTCACTACATAGTTTTTGCAGTGTTGCTAGATGGGAAGAAGTGGATGAGGAACTTTTGGGCTAAGTCATCCCAAGTTGTGATGGAAGCTGTCGGCTCAACGTTCAACCACTTCTTTGATTCCCCTAAAAGTGAAAAGTGGAAGAGTGTTATCCTTACATAATCAGTTGACACACCCATAGGGATGAATGTGCCATTAATCATTAGAAAGTTTTGCAAGTAGACTTGTAGATCTTCATGTGATAGCCCGGTAAATTTTCCATTGCTAGTCAAGAGATACACCATGTTCTGCTTCAGTTCAAATCTATCTTCAGGAGCTGGTTTTCGAATGACGGAGGTCACATTAGTCGCAAGTGGGATTTCCACTTTGTGAACTATCCTGTGGGCTGGTGGATCCTCAGCCATGAGAGAAGAAATGGTCTCTCTTTTATAAATTTGCGAGATATAGTAGAGAATGACTACTTCTCTCCTCTGTTGGTGAAAGCGTGCTTGGGCTCGGGGTATGATTCAATTAATTCATGGTACCTTGCCAGCTTACAATCTTGTTAATATATTGCCTGCAAGTTCATAAACCAAGATCAAGTGAAAAGCACTAAAGAAATCAAAAAGTAAAACTAAACTATGATAGTTGCCTATTGACAAGTCCCCGATAACAACACCAAAAACTTATTTCTCCCAAGAACACACGCAAGTGTACATGGTCTACCCAAGTAATATAGTGGCCTTTTGAAATGCCAAGTATCCATCCTACAGGGACTAGTGTTAAGAAACTATCTAATTTCAGTTAACTATTAGGATCAAATCAGTGTAGGCTTAACCACGAGAGTTAAAAAGTTATAACGTAATGTAAACTAACTAATGTGGTAAAGTAAAGGTTTGAACAATTAATGGGGAGAAACCCAGGGCTAAGGCACTTCAAAAAATCATACTACGCTATTAAACTTCATCCGTTAGGTTAGTTATCTTGGTTGTTGATTCACGGGGTAGATATTATGATTAATGTCTTCTGAGCCTATAATAACCTATCTAACTTAGCCCCATAACTACATTGTTGAACGGGGATACGAGAACTAAGTTAAATGCATTCATATTTTATTCCATAACTAAACAAAATAGGGAACTTGGGTATATTCCTATGATAGATGCAAATTATAACTTCATTCAATTAGAAGATTACAATTATATTCTATCTATCCCACGTTCTATCCTCTTGTTCCACCTTCTGGGTTCACAAAATGATTATGCATGTATTCTAAGTGTTGTGAATCCTTAAAATAGTTATAAAAAGGATAAATAAACAACCAAATATGATAAACAACCAAACCAAATTAATTCATAACCATAATACTCATGTTCTTAGCCTTAACCCCCAAAAAATGGTGTTTAGCCGATCATAGACATAACTGTAATCACAATGAATGAATACATGTTAAAATCCATAAGAAAAACTAAATTTGTGGAAGATAAACCCAAATTGAATTGTTATCCAGCCTACCTTCAAGTCCCAAGGTCATCCATGGTGTATACACAAGTGTTTGTGTTCTATTTATAGGAGGACACAAGCTGCCAATTTTGACATAGGGTCGTGTCACACCCTTATCATGGTTCCTAGGGTCCATGGTACACCTTAATCATAGTTATATACTAGAATTGGTCATTTAGGATGCTACCAAGGGTGTGACACGCAGAGGCGGAGCTGGGATTTGAAGTTTGTGGGTTCTGAAAACTAAAAAAACATAAAAAATAAAAATAAAAAAAAATATGCTGCTATTGGGATTCAAAACCACGTACATAGTAGAAGAGAGGCCTTAACATTGGACCATATACCTCTGGGACAAGCGGAATTTCTTGTAAATGGGTTCGCCCTCTCTCCCTCTCTCTATATATATACATATATTCAGAATTTAATAGTATAAATATAGGATCTACGTAAAAGTTACTAGGTTCAACCAAACCTCCTTAAATTAGTGTATCTCCGACCCTGTTTACACATCCCTAACGCAATTCCTAAGGTCCGTTGCACGCCAATGACTCTAAAACGTTCGTTTTTGGTCAATTTTGTCCCATGTGTTTGTCCATCCATTCCAAGCCTTGTGGTGTTGTTTCCACTTGATTTACAACTTTTTTATCATTCATATATTATAATGTTCAACTCATCAAGCATCATATAGCATCAACCACTATAAATTAGAGCTCAAAACAACATGCAATCCAAGACAATGAACTAGTAACTTAAGCTAATAGTACTAGTTTTGTCATTTTGATCTTTAACTTATTGTTTTGTCTCTTGGATTATTTCAATTGAACCTTAAAAACTATAAAAATATTATTCCACACATAATGGAACATACCCTTGTTAAATATTTACACACACTAGAATCCATCAAGATCAACTAGAACACATAGCTCAAGCTAGTAACACTAGTTTTCTCATCTAAACTTTAAGTGACCAAATTTATTCCAAACTTTTTTTAAACACACCTTAAACATTATAATCAAGTGTTTTAATACTTATATTATCTATTATATCAAGATTTACCCATTAAGAACTAGAGAAGTCCTTTAAACTAAGCTAAATAAGCCCTGATAACAACACTAAGGTACATAAATCCACCTCAAATCAGTGACTCAAATCTAGAAATAATATAGATCAGAATACACCTATTTTTGTGGGTAAAGGTTCCTTAAGCGTAGATGGACATTGTGTTGATTTCAAAATTCTATTTCTGTGAATAGGCCCCACATGGATTTTTTTACGTAATTTTGGACCCAAAGCACAATGGTTCAATATGGATATCATTATTCTCGTATTTATGAGTATATTCTAATTTTGATATTGTAACAACTTGAGTAACCTTCTCAGAAGGGGAAATTGGTGATTTAGCAAATTCTTTGGGCTTTCTTCGGTGCCCATGTAGGCTAGGTTTACCTTCTACATAGATTGAGCTATTTTGTAGTATGATTATGATATTATGCTAGATATGTGGTGGGATTTAGGTGTTGAAAGTAGGAATGAGAGTATTTGGTTTAATTAGACCTTTTGGCTACCTTGAAACCATCGGCCTTGAGTAGTTACAGTAGTCATGACTTAGGTGATTTAAGCTTCATGGTATATATTTAGGATGGAAACACCTTAATTTCTCAAGGTAGGTGCATTGCTCTAGTCATCCATGTTAGGGTGGAATCGTCCTTAGTCATTTAAGTTAAGAGAATTGCCTTAGTTGTTATTATTTTAGGTAGGATTACCTCAGTTGTTCATGTTTGGGAAGGATACTATCTTAGAGCTATTTATGGTTTACTTGACATCTAGAAATGAACTTATATACCTTAACCTAGTTCAAAGTAGAAGTTGCCTAAATATAGATTTTAGAGATTTGAGTGGGCCCCTCCAACCTACCTTAGGCTAAGACTTGTGATAGCCTTGTTGGGTCATTTCGTATGATATGCTTATATTAATGGTTGGTTCAATACTAGAGGAGGTTAAATGTATTTACTGAGTATGTTAGTTGGATATGGGAAGATTAGTGCTAATTCTGGGTATCGCTAGGGATATTGATCATATGCATGATTGAGGTTATTACTCATATGCGTGATTAAGAATTGATGCACTCATTGGCTTATGACGGTCAGTCTTATAGTTATAACGGTACGATATTTATGTTACTATCTCATATACACTTATTTATCTATGTACAGTGGTGTCAGAGCTTATTTCCAGGTTTACCCCCTTTTATTTGACTTAGCTTAATTTATCTTGTATCTTATCGTATTTATATTATGATTTATCTAAGTTGGTTGATGATGCCTACTAAGTACCTGTGGTTTTTGTACTCAAACTACACTTCTGTACCTTTTTGGTGCATATCCAAGTACTAGTTACCGTCGTTGATTTGATATTCGTGTAGAGTTAATTTTGGAGATTGGGTGAGCTGTTGGAATTAGAGTTAAACTTTTTCCTTCTATTTATCTTTTTATAGTCTATCATCTTCGAGACAAATTGTATTTGACTAGTCAGTACTCATAGTTCTTTTACAGTAGCTCTTGTACCTACATTACTGAGTCATGGGATGCTTGTTGGTTTTCTATCAATCTATTAGACCTTTATGACTGTATTATTGTTGTTTAAGCCTTTAATTGTTAAATTCCAGATTTTAGGCCATTTTCCACCAAGTTAGGTCATTGCATCTAGCTCCGAGCTATGGTTCGACTTACCTCTTGGCAGGAAAGAGTAGGTGCCATTATGACTCGTAAATTGGGTCGTGATACTTCTTGAACCTCATCACGCCTTTCATGAGCGATACTCAAAGAAAAAACTGATCACTCACTCTAAACTTCAAAGCGTAAAGCCTACGATCAACATAACTCTTCTGTCTACGAGATACTCGGAGTCTATCCTGGATCACCCAAACTCTGTCCAAAGACTCACAAAGTAAGTCACTACCATGAGGTCTAATCTCAAAAGTATCAAACAACCAATCATAGATCAAAAATATATACTATACAACGTGTCAACTAGTTCCATCTGAATACTGGTATAGTAGCTTTATTATAAGCAAACTTCGTTAAAGCTAAATGCTGATTTCATAACCTATAAAGTCCATAACACACGTGTGGAGCATATCTTCTAAAGCTTGAGTAGTTCGCTTTGGCTGACCATCGGTCTGAGGATGGAAAGTGGTGATAACATCAATCTGAGTATCCAACTCCCCCTGCTAAAAGCTAGAAGTGAACTCTAAGCCCCTATATGAAATAATAAACATGGTCACTCCATAAAGGCGAATAGTATCTCAGAGATAAATACGAGATAACCTTTCTGCATTGAAGGAAATATGAATAGAAATGAGATGAGATGATTTGTTCAATCAACTATGATGACCCAAAATTCGTTAGAACCACGCTAAGTATAAGGCAATCCACTCACATAGTCCATAGTAATCTTCTCCCACTTCCACTCAGGAATGGTTAGTCTCTAAAATAAGCTACGATATCTTTAATGCTCGGTCTTAACCTGCTGACAATATAAAAATAAGACACAAAATCTACTACATCCTTCTTCCTATCACTCCACCAGTAATGTTGCCTCAAATATATATACATTTTAGTTGTCCCAGGGTGAATAAAGTATCTGGAGATATAATCCTCCCAAAGAATTAACTGAATCAAGTCTTCAACTCTCACAACAAAAACATGATCATCAAATCTCAAAATTCCCTCAGAATCTATGGCAGTTCTATTGGACTCACCTCTCAGCACCTGACACAAATACCATAAGTCAACTATCCTTAAACTGATGACTCTGAATTTGCTCAAGCAAAGTAGACCTAGCCTCATGTTGCAAGAATCCTCTTGGGGTTTGAAATATCAAGTTGAACCATCAAGTTTGCTAAGGACTAAATGTCTAAAGCCAACGACTACTCTAAAGTTGAAATAAAGGCCAAGCTACCCATACTTACCACCTTTCGGCTCAAGGTATTCGCTACGTATTCACTTTGCCTAGAGGTATAGAATAGGGATGTCAGAGTCCTTTAAAAACTCAATCCATCTATGGTGTATCAAATTAAGATTTATATCAGTCATAATGTACTAAAAACTATAATGATCAGTAAATATCGCACTATGAACACTACACAGGTAATGCCTCCAAATCTTAAGCACTAAAACTACCACAACCAACTCTAAACCATGAGCGGGGTAGTTGAAATCATGCACCTTTATATATCTTGATGCATAATCAATAAATCAACCCCACTGCATTAGAACATAACCCAACCCAGCACATGAAGTATCATTATAAATAGTAAAATCCTTGCCCTCAACTGGAAGAGTTAAAATAAAAGTTATAGTGAGCAAGCCTTTGAACTTTAGAAAACTCGACTCATACTCTTTGGACCACTGAAATGGAACCTTCTTCTTAGTCAATCTAATCATAGGTGTTGTAATAGTGATAGGTCCCTCGATGAACCGGCTGTAGTAACATATCAACTTGATAAAGTTGCGTACCTCAATTAGAGATGTAGGTTTGTCCTGATCACGAATATCCTTAATCTACATCGGATCTACCATAATCCCATCCTTAGAAACCACGTTCCCTATGAATGTCACTGACTCTATCCAGAACTCACACTTTGAGAATTTGGAAAAAATCCTATGATCCATTAAAGTCTAGAGCATAATCCTTAAATATTGCTCGTGTTCCTCTTTTCTCCTCGAATATACAAGAATATCATCGATAAAGATGATCAAGAAGAAATATAAATAATGCATGAAAATGCAGCTCATCAAGTCCATGAATGTTGTTGGGGAATTGATCAACCCAAAGAACATTACTAGGAACTCATAATAGCCATAGCGAATCCTGAAGGTTGTCTTAGGAATGTCCTATGCCCAAATCCTCAACTGATGGTAACCATATCTCAAATCAATCTTAGAGAACATTGTCGCACCCTGAAGTTGATCAAATAAATAATCAATCTAAGGAATAAGATACTTATTCTTTACTGTCACCTTATATTGCTACCTATAATAGATACATATATGCACAGAAAAATCTTGATACTAGTCATAGCCATTTCCTTTGTAACATTCTTACTAAGCTTTTCATGACTAAGACAAAGGATCGTGGTTATATCTCAAGTATGTATCACCTTAGCATGATGATGTTATTTGTTTTACTAACCCCAACCCTCATGCCATGAGGAAGTTGTGCTTGTTTTTCCTTTATTTAGTTTTGCAAGGTATGGATTCGAGGTCGAATCCTTTTCAAGAAGGGGAGGATGATACAAGCCAAATGGTCATCTATGCTTTTGAAGACATCATTAGAGAAAAATTCATAAAGACTTAAGACTTTGTTTCAGAGCATTGAAGAAGCACCCTTTATTAAGGGTATTTTGGGGATTACACTTATTAGAAAGACACTCCATGACCATCCCTTTCATTAAGGGTATTTTGGCTATTTTGCTATGAAATAAGCTACCCTATAAATAGTCTTCTATTAGGTCATTTGCTCTTTTATTGATTATGGATATTTGAAAAGACATTGAAAGTCTTCTTCTCTCTTTGAGAGTGTAGTGTAGGGATTGAAAAAGCCAAGTAGTGTAGGGCTTGAAAAAGCCAATATGGGATATTGCTTAGAAATGGTGGTTGTAAGTGGATTTAATTCCCTTAGCGGTCACCGTAAGAGTTTGGGGTTGTTATTGTGGGTCTTAGGGGTCTTATCATTTGATACACGGTTTGGTTTCTATTTCTTGTAATCTCGTATGTTAAACTATCTATCTTTACTTAATTCCATTTGTTTGTTATCTTGTTTCTCTTAGACTTCATCTCTTTAGGTCATTCTTCTTACCATTTGGTATCAAGAGCCATGTATTAGAGTTGTTTCCACAACTCTAAGTCTTGGATTATTGATTACCTTGAAGAAAATCAACAAAAAAGAGTGTAGAAAAGGAAAATCTCACAAAAAAATTATTAACCCATTTTTGTGTTTGGGCAGAATTTATAACTTAGATCTACTTAGATTTTGTGTGTTTTGTTAGTTTCTAGTGCTATATCCTTGTTCCCTAGCACTAATAGAGTCTAGATCTAAGATTTGAGCAAGACCCAGGTTGTTTTAAGCATTCTACCATTGTTGAACTTGTGTTTGAAGCTTATGGAAGGTGGATTTCGTGTGGTGTGTTGTGGTTGTGACGTTTTGTACTTGATTTTGTGTTATTTGTGCTTATATTGGCAAAGGGAACCTAGATCTACAAGAAAATTTAAATTTGGAGGTCATTTGCCTTGTGGTCAAAAGTTGGTCAACTCTTGAATATTCTTGTTGTTCTTCATCATCTTCATATCTTATTGAGAAGAATATTCAAAAAGGGGTGTTTGATCTTGAAAAGGAGGAAAGAGAGTGTACTACTTGTTCAAGGAAATTTCCAAGTACCTTCCTAGTCATCCAAAAGTAAAAAAACAACAAAAGGGAAGGAATAATGAAGTACAAGAATAAGTACAATTGAAAGTACAAGGGGGGGGGGGGGGTGGACCATTTCAATTCAAATCATTTGAACTTAAAAAAGACTCCAAACCTTGTGTTTTTTTTTCCTCCAAAAACCAAAATTACACTCCCTTGGTTGAAGATTGGCCGAAACACAACTTGAAAATAATTTTTTTTTGTAAAATTAATGTCCAACCATAAACTTCCACGTCACCACTTTGGGACAACCGAATTTTGAGATCAAATCTTGATTTCTTGGTTTCTATTCTTGATTATTAGTTGCATTTTTGTTGATTCTAGTGCTAATTGACAAACTAGTAATTGTCTACTAGGTTGTGAGTTAGATTTGAGTCCTTTTCTTTCGTGTTTTCGTTCTTTGTGTGCTTTTCTCATTTTTAATTTGTCGTAACTTTTTTTTTCAAGTTCGTAAGTAAAATTTTTATTTTATGTCTTGAGTCCATCAAACAAGAATCTATTTCGGTTGCTAAGTAGTGATTGATACCTTATTAACTACCGGAGTATAAGCAACTTTCAATATTCATCGCTCCAATTGTGAGGATCACAAAGGTGAGTGTATATGAGTGTTGGTGAGGAGCTTTTACTACTAGCCTTGTTTGTTTTCTTTTGTTTGTTGTTGTCTTTTTTTTGTTAGGTACCATGGCTGCCCATAATTTCAATGCCACGTGTGATCGTATCAATGACCATCTTGAAGATATGAAATGGCACATTGAAATTATACGCCAATTATTACCCAAACTCTTCCCTCAAAATCCAATTGTCTAAACAACTTGTGAAGAGAGCTTCCCAAATAAAGTTGCTGCCCAAGATTGTGACGGACTTTCACACCAAGGTAAAGACAAACATACTCATGAACGTCAAGGAAAAATAGCTAACTCTTACACTTTTGTGCATGTGAACGATGATTGTGTGGCTAGTAGCCCATTAAGTGTGAGTGGTAGCTTATCTATTTGTGAGTCCATTATTTCCTTGACTATTGATGATGATGTACATGTTATGAGTGTGGATACACTAGTTGATCCTATTGATAACCAAATTGACTCTTCTTGTAAGATCAATTTAAGTCCACCTAGTTTTGAAGCCTATATGTTGAACGGAAGTACATCGTCTTGCGTAATTGGTGTTGATCAACTTATTTGTAAAAATTTCCCACCACTTGATTATGCATGTGATGTGCTTAATAGAACTCAAGTGAGTGAAATACTCAAAGATGTTGGTCAACAAAATTAGAGTGAACCCGAGAGCTATTCTTGGAATAATCTTATACTTGAAATCTCTTTGAAACTTGATATTAATCTTTTAGAGAGTGATGAACGTGTTTGTTCCAAATCTGCCTGGGAAATAAATCCTACTCTCTTTAGGTATAATATCTTATTTGAAGATAATATAGTCACTCCTAATGAACCTAGTGGTGAGAATGAAGTTGAAGGTGTAGCTTGTCTTGAAAGATATACCCACTATGGTGTGACAACATTTCTCCTAAAGATGGAAATCTCTTCTTGGAAGATGAGAGTACTCTTAAGGGAAAGGAATGTGTGGTCTTGGAAAGGAATGATCAACTGGGTGATGATAATTTTAACTTGCTTTAATTAATAAGAAACCCAATAAGTGATTGTTCCTTGAAAATGGATTGTGGTTGTGATCCTTTGTATGACACCCCACCCATATTTGATGACTATGAGGATGAATTGCTTTCTTCTTATGAAGACTTAAGTAATAATACCTTTGATTTTGGTGGTGGTATGTGTCTACTTTAGGGTTGTTCCATAAAAAAAAAAAAAGTGTCCATTGCTTGGAAATTACTTTTTCTTCTACTATGTGTGACTTTATTGTTGAGGGTACTCATGGTGATAATGTTGAAACTTGTAGTGAGTACATACACGAGGACACGTTAGTTGAAGTTGACTTGAGTGATACCTTTCTCTACTCTTTATTTGCTTTTGATGATGTGTATGCTATTATAGAGAGTATATCTTTTAGATTGGGTAAAGCCTATGGGGGAAAAAGAGTGTTGTCTAGACCCATGTCTATGTCCACTCTTTCAATTTGACCCCGGTGCCAAATGTGGATATGATGATGTTGGCGTACCCAACTTGTTTCTTGGTCTAGATGACAAGCAAAGTGTCATTCTTGAAAACCCGAGAGGAAAAGTGTCATTGTCTCCTTGGGGTAATGCTTCTAAATGTGCATCCTTGCTTGACACACTTGTTCTTAAGTTGCATGAATCCTAACTTATGGATGCCAAGTTGCCTATTTATTTTAAGGAAAGAGCGTGTACGTGCTTAAATGCTTTGCCTTCACCCGTGCACGTCCTTATACTTGATTCTTTCCTATACTACCTCTTTGCCTATGATGACATCCATGCTAGTTTTGATTTTGCATTAAGTAGAGGTAGGGGTCTTGTTGGTTGGTCCAGTTGTTTGAATGATAATGCTATGTGGGATTGGTAGACTTTGAGACCAGTAGTGGCACCACATTTGATTAGGCCACTTGAAGAGGTAATGACATAATTATGCTTTATGGTTCTTAAGACAAGGGTAGCCTTACCTTTTGGACTTAGTAATACCATTAAGAACTTTGTAGTTTCTTTATCTCTTGATACTTGTTGTAGCCATTTCCTTTGTAACATTCTTACTAATCTTTTCATGACTAAGACAAAGGATTCGTGGTTATATCTCAAGTATGTATCACCTTGGCATGATAATGTTATTTGTTTTACTAACCCTAACCCTCATGCCATGAGGAAGTTGTGCTTGTTTGTCCTTTCTTTAGTTTTGCAAGGTATGGATTCGAGGTCGAATCCTTTTCAAGAAGGGGAGGATGATACAAGCCAAATGGTCATCTATGCTTTTGAAGACATCATTGGAGGCCAATGCATAAAGACTCAAGACTTGGTTTTGGAGCATTGAAGAAACACCCTTCATTAAGGGTATTTTGGGGATTACACTTGTAGGAAAGACACTCCATGGCCATCCCTTTCATTAAGGGTATTTGCTATGAAATAAGCTAGCCTATAAATAGTCTTCTATTAGGTCATTTTCTCTTTTGTTGATTATGGATATTTGAAAATACATTGAAAGTCTTCTTCTCTCTTTGAGAGTGTAGTGTAGGTCTTGGAAAAGCCAAGTAGTGTAGGGCTTGGAAAAGCCAATATTGGATATTGCTTAGAAACAGTGGTTGTAAGCGGAGTTGATTCCCTTAGTGGTCACCGTAAGAGTTTGGTATTGTTATTATGGGTCGTGGGGGTCTTATTGTTTGATACACAATTTGGTTACTATTTCTTGTAATCTCGTATGTCAAACTATCTATCTTTTCTTAATTCCATTTGTTTGTTATCTTGTTTCTCTTAGTCTTCATCTCTTTAGGTCATTCTTCTTATCAGGAGATAAACTCGGCCTAATGAAACCCTTACCCAAAAGATCCTAAAACTAAGAATTTAGCTTTTTAATCTCGATTGGAGCCATATGGTAAGGTACCATAAAAATAGATTGGGTGACTAGCTCAAGATCAATAGAAAACTCATTATTATTACCCTAGAGGAATGTCAAGTAGGTCGGTAGGGAAAATATTAGAAAACTCACGAATAATAAGGATAGAATCAAGTGTAGGACTCGCCGTACTTATATTGGGAACATAAGCAAGATAAGACTCACAATCCCTCAACACCAGTCTTTTAGTCCAAACATAAGAAATAATCCCCATTAGTGCGTGGCTAAAAAAACCCTACTACATAATCAGGGGTATTCTAGGCATGGCTAAGGTAACAATTTTGGCAAAATAATCTAAGATTGCATTAGGGGGATAACTAGTCCATGCCCAAAATCATATCAAACTACACTATGTCAAGTATAATAAGTTCAACCTAAGTATCAAACTAATGGTCATAATACATGATCTATAAACCCGATCCACTACTAAGAGATCACCCATTGGAGTAGCTACATCCAATGGCACAAATAAAGGCTCCTAAGACAACTCTAACTTCAGTGCATAATAAGCAAAAACATATGAATAAGTGGATTTCGGATCAAGTAAAGCAAAATATGGCTGACGGTAGACTAAAATCATACCTGTAATAACAACATCTCCAACTCCGGCCTACCAGGAAAAGCATACAAAAGATTCATCCACTATCAGATTGGGAACCTGATCGACCACCCATCCTACCTACCTAAGGACCTCCTCTAAAACCCGGGGACCACCCCTGTGACCTTATTCACTACCTCTAGCCGGAGGCAGCATTGATCTAATTGGTTTAACACTTTGCACTGCTGGCTAAATCATCCCATGTTGAATACACTTTTTGGACAAATACCATTCGATCCCATAACCATAACTTGCCCCAGGTACTATTCTTTGTCCAAAAGATTTTGCTGACATATAATGGCCACCTCAGCCTAAATATCATGATTGTGCACTCCTGAAAGACAAACCACTACTTTGACAACTGTATTCATTATAAATGAGTTGATCCCCATCAGAAATATAAAGTTTTTCCTAAACGAGTATACTTGGCTGACCATGGTGCTGATAAGACTAACGCTGGGGAAACCTCCTCCTGAAATCCTCTACCTCTAAACTATAGGTCGATATGACTCCCACTACAACTTTATCCGTGACACAACCTCTTATTATTATCCCACAACGCGATTCATGAGTCATGATGGCACCTACTAAATTCCTCCAGTAGATAAGCCGAACCTTAATTTGGAATGGAATTGGTTAACTTAGTGAAAAATTCTCAACAAGGCAAAAAACAATAAGTGCAACTTGTAAATAAAATAGGATATTAGAAATAGATAAAATATAGTCAATACATAGATACCATCCCATGACATGGTAGAGCCAGTACAAGAGCAACTATAAATACAACTCAAGTATCTAAAATTGGCAATACAATCTGTCTTGAAACTAAAGACTAGACATAAGTAAGATAGAAGGAAATGGGCGACTCTGACTCCAAGAGCTCTCCCTATCTCCAAAACTCAACGCAGCATGAACGTCGATCAACATCGACAACTAGTACTCGAATCTACACCAAAAAGGTATAGAAGTGTAGTATGAGTACCAAAACCATGAGTACTGAGTATGCATTATCGGCTGACTGAGCTAAATCATGATATGCGTATGATAAAATGCAAGGTAACATAACTTAAGTCAAGGTAGAGACAAACCTGAATCAACTCCAACATCACTATGCATAAATAAGTAAATAAGACAAAATAATATCCATAACATAAAGAATTAACACATTCAATGATAACTACAAAATTGACCTACATAAGCCAATTAGTGTGGAAAAGTAAATAACCCATCGCACTCTCCCATGAGCCTGGAAGGAACAAACAAGATAGTATAACTCACCACTATCATTTATCAACTCTCATGATTAAACTAGAATTTATCCATGTCATGCAACACCATATCTATCGCTTATCTATTAGCCATCATTTATGAACTAATCATAGTATCACTAGAATCCCTTCATATCATGCCACATTATAACCATTTTCTCATTTTCAGACCTAGCTAAAATCACTGTTGTCAATCTCACATCTCGATATCATCATATCAGAATAAGTATATCATTGTGGTATAATATGTTCATTTGGACTCAAATCGGTAAGTATAATCAACAATATCATCATAAATATAATTATCGACATCATTCTCCATATCATCACCAACATTATTAATATCGTCATCAAATTCATATACATCCTCTAGACTTGCACCGAGCATAAATAATCTATATCATCATCATTATTCGTACTTGACCCGATATTTTCATAATTTATAGCATAAGCAACATCCAGACTTACACCGGTAACCATATCATTATTACCATGGCCAATAGCATAATCATTAAATTATTCAATAGCATCACCACTAGCGTATCTATTTAACAGGATCACTAATCATAATCAAAAGCATGATCTCTAGCATAATCAATATCATAATTATAAATATAGTAACTAAGCATGATCTTTATTATGAATAATAGCATGATCGCTAATCAAAAAGCATGGTTATTAACATAACTAATAGCATGATCACTAGTATGTTCAATAGACATGGTCACTAGCATATTCAATAGCATAATCACTACTACAGTCGTTAGCCTAATCGATGGCTTAATCAACATCATAATCAAGGGCTTATTCAATATCTTAATCAATAGCATATTCAATATCTAATCATTTGCTTAATCAACAACTTATTCATAGCATAATTAATTTCAAATTCATAGCATAATAAATAGCTTATTGATTGTATAATCAATAGCTTATTCATAGCATAATCAATAGGCATTACTACCAATGTCAACCCATCAAAACCATCAAGTATCAAGGCAACTCACTTTCACAGCAATACTCATTTCCTAAATGTTCGCAAGTGTATAAAAGGTCTTCAACAACTAACATTAATCTTGACCTAAGGTTGGTCGAAGAGCCCACTTCTAAATTCCCAAAATCATTTACCAAGCAATGTCTACCCCGAACTAGGCTAAGCTATCTAAATCCACTATTAGAGGTTGAACAAGTCATATCTTATCCTAGGATAGCAATTCCTCCCAATGGAGAGCAGCTAAGGCAATTCCACCTATGGTAATTGCAACTAGGATAAGTTTCACCCTAACCTCAAGTGACTAAGCCAATCTTCTCATTTATTGAGTGATTAAGGTAATTCCATCCTAATCAAGAGCCTACAAGGTCAACTTCACCTAAGGTATGGTTAACTAGGCTAATTATGTCCAAAAAGTGGTATCCAAAATAGCCTAAACAGTCCAACTAAACTAAGTATGACAATTTCTCGCACCAACACTTAAAACCCATCCCAAATCTAACACAATATCATAAACATTCTATGAATTAGCTCAATCTAACAAGGGGTAAAACCTAGCCTACCTGGATGCCGAAGAAATCTCAAAAGATCTGTAAAATCACCGCCTTTACTTTTCGAGAAGCTTCCACAAGGTGCCAAGCTATCAAAATCACATTTTACTCATCAAACGAGAATAATCATACCCATATTACACCATTGTGCTTTGGGTCTAAAAAATTACACCAAAATCTCATGTGGATCCCATTTAAGGTAAATCGCATTTTCAAAATCAACTCTACGTTCCCTCATGCTCAAGGAGTCGTTACTCTAAACAATGGATGATATTCGAGCTGATTTGGGGCTAAAATCAAGCCTCCAACATTTAGGAATTTTGAATAAGAAATGGGAAAATCCACCATGAAAAGGGTGAAATCTTACCACAAATCAGAACATAATCGCGTAAACAAGTGTTAGCCAATCTCCCAAATTACCCACAAGCTTTAATCCCAAGTTTTTCCTCTCTTTTAGGGTTTTGGCCTCTAGAGAATAGGTAAGAAATAGAAAAATAGGCTAAAAAGGGTCTATTTATGCCCATACCAAGTCCTCGAGCATCGCTATCATGATATATTGAGGTTGTACTAGGGAGTCACAATCACGTTATATAGCCCCACAAATGCAATATCTAATACCTTGCTCAAAGGAATAGGGATTACAGCCCAAAGACTTGCTAATAGCAATGGCACCAGATAAAGCTGAGACTTGGAATTTTTGCCAAGCCCTCGATTTTCATTTGAAATCCTGTATATGCAAACGAACTAGGCAACCATACCAAATTTAATGCTACAGACTCAATGGCACAGTCCAAATTTCCATTCAAAGTTGTTTCAACAAAAGTGGCTCCCACACCCATATTTATTTACTTCACTTTCTGACCAATAGGTTAAAATGAGCCCAGGTGCCTCGAGACCCAAACCAAGAGTCCTCATAACCTAAAATTGAAATTTCGGAGTTGTTAGAATTGTTGAAATTGGCCTATGAGATTGTTTGACTGAAGTTTTCATCCGGTGGCTATTTGGTACCATTGAAGACTTTAAAATAGAGAATTGTCTCTAAAAACCACACGAACAATTCGGTAACCAAACTGTTAGTCCCAGCAAATCATAAATGACTTAGGACAGCTATAGGAAAGCTCTAATGGTGAAAAAAGCAAAAATATGGAAAATGACCTGAATGATGATTACACTATCCACTACTAAAAGCAACTTTTATCCTCGAAAGTTAAGGATTAAGATATACCTGAAGTTTTAAATAGGTGAGATACTGGGTATGCATCTCTCTCTGTTTCTCCAAAGTAGCCTTCTCTACTGGAAGGTGCCTCCACTGAACCTTAATTACAGGAATCTCTCTGGTGCAGAACTACCTGACATCACTAGCCAAAATGAGCATAGACTCCTCCATGAAGTACAATTGCTCATCCAATTGGACTTAGTCCTATCTGAACACATGGGATGGATTAGGAATGTATCACCGCAACATATAAACATGGAAAACTGGATGGACAGCAGCAAAATCTGGAGGTAAGACTAACTCATAAACCATCTCATCAACTATACGAAGAATCTTAAAGGGTCTAATATATCTAATACTGAGCTTTCCCTTCCTCCCGAACCTCATAACACCCTTCATGGGTGATACACAGAGAAATACTCGATCACCAACTCCAAATCTTAGGGCACAAAGCCTACGGTCTGCATAAGCCTTCTACCTGCTCTGAGCTACCCTCAACCTTTCCTGAATCACCCGACTCTATCCAATGACTCCTAAAGCAAATCAGTGCCATGAGGTCTAACCTTGGAGGCCTCAAACCATCTAGTTGGGGAACGATATCTTTTACCATACAAAGACTCAACATGCGCCATCGCAATACTTGAATGATAACTATTATTATATATGAACTCTATCAAGGCTAAGTGTTTCTCCCACGGACCTCCAAAATCCATAACACATGCTCAGAGAATATCCTCAAGAACCTGAATAGTTTGCTCTTATTGGCCATCGGTCTACAATAAAAAGTTATACTAAGGTCCACCTGAGTACCCAACTCCTCCTGAAAAGATCTTCAAAAGCTATAAGTGAACACGAAACCTGGTCAAAAATAATAGAGATAGGTACATCATACAGATGGACGATGTCACACACATAGATATGGGCCAACCTCTTGGCACTGAAGGATATCTGAATAGAGATAAAATTTATCGACTTGGTCAACTGGTCCACAATGACCCAAATACCATCAGAACCACAGGAAGTGTGTGACAACCCACTAACAAAATCCATGGTAATCCACTCCCATTTCCACTCAAGAATAGGAATATCTAAATCAAACCACCTGGTCATTGATGCTCGGCCTCAATGAGATACAAGGTACGCCATATCTTTCTTCATGCCACTCAACTAATAGTGTTGTCTCAAATCTCTATACATCTTAGTTGTACCTGGATGAATAGAATATCTAGAGCTATGAGCCTCGTGCAAATCAACAGAATTAACTTATAGATCCTCGAAACACAAATGCGGCTATCAAATCTCAAAACACCCTCAGAATCTATGGTGACCCTCTTGGATTCACCACTCAACACTTGATTGTGAAGGAACCAAAGCGTACTATCCTCAAACTGATGATTCTGAATTTACTCAAAAAGTGAATACCTCACCTCAATACTAGCAAGAATCCTCCTAGGGTCTGAAATATTAAGGCAAACCATTAAGTTGGCTAAGGACTGAATGTCCAGTGCCAATCGCCTCTGAGAAACTGAAATCCAAGCCAAACTACCCATACCCACTGCCTTCCAACTCAAGGCATCTGCTACTATATTTTCCTTGCTCGGATTATACAAGATAGAAATATCATAATCCTTAAGCAACTCCATCCATCTATGGTGTCTAGCATTAAGCTCCTTCTAGGTCATAACATGATGAAGACTGCGATGATCGGTGAAAATCTCACAATACAGACCATAAACATAATGCCTCTAAATCTTAAGCATGAAAACTACCGCTGCCAACTCCAAATCATGAGTCGGCTAGTTGCGCTCGTGCACCTTAAGCTACCTCAAACCATAGGCAATCACACAACCCTAATACATCATTACACAACCTAAAACAATACCAAAAACATCACAATACATGGTGAATACCTCACCCTTAATGTGAACAGCCAAAATAGGAGTTGAAGTATGAAAATCCTTGAGCTTTCCAAAGCTCGATTCACACTCCTCAAAAAATTGGAAAGGAACCTCCTTTTGAATCCATCTAGTCAAGGTGCTAAAATAGTAGTAAAACTCTCGACGAATTGTCTATAATACCAATCAAGCCAATAAAGCTACAAATCTCAATCGGAGATGCAGGCCTAGCCCAATCACATATGGCTTTAATCTTCATCCGGTCGATCATAATCCCATCTTTAGACACCACACACCCAAGGAATGTCATAGACTCAAGCCAAAACTCACACTTAGAGAACTTGGCAAAAATCACATAATCTCTCAAAGTCTGAAGCACAATCCTCAAGTGTTGGGCATACACCTCTCTACTTCTCGAATACACATGGATGTCATTGATGAATACAATCACGAATGAATCCAAATAAAACTTGAAAACTCAGTTCATCAAATCCAAAATGTGGTTGGGGCATTAGTCAACCCAAAAGACATTACTAGGAACTCATAATGACCATAACGGGTCCTAAAGCCTATCTTCAGAATATCCTTGGCCTGAATCCTCAATTGATGGTAAGCAGACCTGAAATCAGTCTTAGAAAACACCGCTACATCCTGAATCTAGTCAAATAAATCATCAATGTGAGGCATAGGATAACAGTTCTTCACCATCACCTTATTAAGATGCCTTTAATAAATACACATATGCATGGATCCATCTTTCTTCTTCACAAATAACACAAGAGCTCCCCAAGAGTACACACTTAGTCTAATAAAACCTTACCAAGAAGCTCCTAAATTTGAGAATTCAACTCCTTAAGCTTGACGAGAGCCATACAATAAGGTTCCATAGAAATAGGCCGAGTTCCGAGCTCAAGATCGATAGCAAACTTAATATCATGGGCAAGAGGAATACCAGGTTCATCTGTAGGGAAAATGCCAGGAAATTCACGGACTATAGGAACAGAGTCAAGCGGCGATCCCTCCATACTAATATCACAAATATAAGTGAGATAAGACTTGCAACCCCTCAAAAATAATCTCCTAAAACACATAAAAAATAATCCCCATTGGCCCATAGCTAACAGCTCTTTGCGAAATGATCGGGGCATATGCCAGGCATAGCTAAGGAAACGGTCTTGGAAAAATGACCCATGACCGCATAGTAGTGGGATAACTAGTCCATACCTAAAATTAGTTCAAGATCCACCATGTCAAATATAACAAGGTTAGTGTGAGTATTAACATCTCTAATAGTCACAACAAAGGATCTGAACACCTGATCCACTACTAAAGAATCACCCATGGGAGTAGATACACGTAATGGCATAAATAATAAATCCCAAGATAACTCTAACTGTGGAGTAAAATAAATAGAAACATAAATATAAGTGGGTTCCAGATTATATAAAGCAAAGGCCAACTGACGGCACATCAAAATTGTACCTGCAAAAATAATATTTGAAGACTCAGCCTCGGGTCAAATAGGTACCTCATATAACTGACCACACCCGCTACCTAGATGAGCTTCTGATCTATCTTCTGTCCTACCTGCCTAAGAACCACCTTAAGTACCCTGGGACCACCTCTACGACTATGCAAACCACCTTTAGCTGAGGGATGAACTACTTTAATAGGGGGAACACTCTAAGCTAAAATAACTATTTCCCCACGACTAGGTCACTCTCACAAATAGTAACCAAGAGCACCACAACTATTACATGTACCATGAACTTCACTAGAACCAGAAGATTTGGCTGATCCAAAGTGACCACCACGACTAGAATAACCAGAAGTCGAACCTTTAAAGACTGATCGCCACCCTAACCAAACCTTCAAAGACTGATCGCCACCCTAACCAGGGCGATCACTGGCACTAGACTGACCTCCATCAGTAATTTGAAGTGCTACCTAAATAGGTTGACTGAGCTGACTCTGAGTCTGATAGAATGGACGTGGAGGATATCTACCATGACCACTACTACCTCTGAATTAGGAACTACTACTGTTCCCACTAAAACTACCCTGATACCTATGTATTATATCGCTACCCTCTCGAGTCTCACTATGCATCTCCTTCATCACCTAAGCATGGGCTGACACCTCAGCAAATGACCTACCCGCAATAACTAAACTCTGAGTAGACATACAAAGAAGAAGTTTCAACCCTCTAATAAAGCAATGAAACCTGTTATACTCAGTATCCAGAATAGAAGTAGTATGCTTAGACAACTCATGAAAATGAGCCTCATACTCTACAATAGTCATGGAGCCCTGCTCTAACCTAGAGAACTGATTCCTCAAATAATCCCTAAGGTTGCGAGGCATGTACTTCTCAAAGAACATCTCGGAGAACTGAGTCCATAACAAAAGAGAAGATCCAACTGGCCTAGAATTAAGATAACCTCTCTACTAATGTTGAGCAACCAAGTATCCACACCATGAATGTTAACTAGGCCCAGATTACAGAGCCTATCTTCATAAGCAATCAGAAACTTATACACATCCTCACCCAGAGCACCAATAAACCTAGACAGATCCAATCTCAAGAACCTACCTTATATCTTCTGCTCCTTACCAGACAAGCAGGCTGGGCAACCACCGACTGAGCAACTACCGACTGAAAAACTGCAGACGCAAGAGGGACCACAACTCTGGGAGTCATAACTACAGGTTGTGCCCCCGCCTCAGTATTATTTTAATCTATAGACTATGCACCATCATATGATGCACCACCAACAAACCCTAAAAGTTGAATCAAATAATCTCTAAGCAATAAAGAAGAAATAAATCTAGGTTGAGCCTATGCAGTTCCTTGGCCCACCGCTGGCTGGGGAAGAAGAATATCTGGGTTAGGACCAGGAATTAGCTCTAGTGAAGGCTCTCTATTGTGGCCCCTAGCTGGGGACACATCTCATGGCTTTCCATGACCTCTGGTTCATTTACTAATAGGGTAAGTTCCCTAGGCTCGATCTTTAGATCCTCATCTCGTATTGTGGTAGCATGTATACTATTCATCTATGAAAGAGCGAAGTCAAAGGAATATTCTATAAACCAACTTAGACTCTTAGCATGAAATGAGTAAAAGAAGTAAAGAACTCCTAAGAATGTCCCATTGCCTCCCAAAGATAGAAAAGAGACATTATCATTTCAATCTAAAGGATTCTACTAGACACTTTCTCTTATACCAATAATATCGGTGAAACCTAGGCTCTGATACAAATTAGTCATGACCCAATGCTCGAGTCATGATGGCACCTACCAAATTCCACTAGTAGGTAAGCCAAATTGTAACTCAGAGCTAAATGCAATGGGTTAACGTAGTGGAAAATGTCCTACAAGGCAAAAAAATAAGTATAACTTATAAATAAAATAAGGTATTAGAAATAGATAAAATATAGTCAATACATAGATACGATCGCATGACCTGGTAGAGATAGTATAAGAGAAACTATAAAAATATAGCCAAGTATCTAAAATAGGCAATACAATATGTCTCAAAAATAAAGACTAGACATAAATAAGATAAAAAAATGAGTGACTCTGACTCTAAGAGTCCACTCTATCTTCGGAACCAACACATCACGAACATCGATCAACGATGGTAACTAGTACTTGGATCTACACCAAAAGGATACAAAAGTGTAGTATGAGTACCAAAACCATGGGTACTGAGTAGGCATCATCGATCAACTGAGCTAAATCATGATATGAGTATGATAAAATGCAAGATAACATAACTAAGTCAAGCTAGATACAAACCTAAATCAACCCCAACATCACTATGCATAAATAAGTAAATAATCCAGAATAATATTCATAACATAAAGGAAACACATGCAATGATAACCTTAAAATTAGCCCCCATAAGTCAATTAGTGCATAAAAGTAAATAACCCATTGCAAACCCTCACAAGCCTGGAAAGTAAAAACAAGATAGTATAACCTACCACCGTTATTTATCAACTCTCATGATACAACTAAAATTCATCCATGACATGCTATACCATATCCATCATTTATCCATTAGCCCTCATTTATCAACTAATCACCAATTATCAACTAATCATAATATCACTAGAATCCCTTCATATCATGCCATAGTATAACTATTTTCTCATTTTCAAACCTAGTTAGAATCATTGTTGTCAATCTCACACCTCGATATCATCAGATCATAATAAGTATATCATCACGATATAATGTGTATATTCAAACTCAAACTGATAAGCATAACCAATAATATCACTGTCAACATCAATTGCCATATCATCACTAACATCATCAATATCGTCATCAAATTCGTAGTCATTCTCTAGACTTGTACCAAGCATAATAATTGATATCATCATCATCATTATTCGAACTTGAACCGATATTTGCATAATTCATAGCATAAGCAATATTTTAACTTGTAATGGTAACCATATTAACATTACCATGACCAATAGCATAACCATTAGAGTATTCAATAGCATCACCGCTAGCATAGCTATTTACCATGATCACTAATCATAATCGAAAGCATGATCTATAGCATAATTAATAGCATAATTGCAAATATAGTAACTAAGTATGATTTTTAGCAAGAATAATAGCGTGATCACTAATATAATCAATAAGTATGGTCATTAACAAAACTAATAGCATGATCACTAGTATGGTCAATAGACATGGTCATTAGCATACTCAATAGCATGATCATTACTATAGTCATTAGCATAATCAATGAATTAATCAATATCATAATCAAGAGCTTATTCAATAGCCTATTCAATAGCTAATCATTATCTTAATCAACAACCTATTCATAGCATAATCAATAGCTTATTCATTGCATAATCAATAGTTTATTCATAGCATAATCAATAGGCATTACTCCCAACGTTAACCTATCAAAACCATCAAGTATAAAGGTGTCTCACTATCACTGCAATAATCATTTCCTAGATACATGCATACATATAAAAGGTCTTAAACAACTAACACAAGTCTTGGCCTAAGGTGGGTCGAAGAGCCCACTTCTAAATCATAGAAATTCTTTACCAAGAAGTGTCTACTCCAGATGAGGCTAAGGTATATAAATCCACTATCAGAGGTTGAACAATCTATATCTAGGCCTAGGATAGCAATTCCTCCCAATAGAGAGAAACTAAGGAAATTCCACCTAAGGTAATGGCAACTAGGGTAAGTTTTACCCTAAACTCAAGTGAATAAGGCAATCTTCTCATTGGTTGAGTCACTGAGATAATTCCATCCTAATCAAGAGATTACAAGGTAAACTTCACCTAAGTTATGGTTAACTAGGCTAATTATGCCCCACAAATGATATCCAAAATAGCCTAAATAATCCAACTAACCCAAGTATTGCAATTTTTTGCACCAACACTTAAAATCATCCCAAATTTAACACAATATCATAAAAATACTATGAATTAGGTAAATATAATAAGGGATAAAATCTAGCCCACCTAGACGCTGAAGAAAGCTCAAAAGATCAGTTAAATTACCATCTTTCCACTCCGAGAAGCTTAAATATGCCTAGCTATCAAAATAACATTCTACTCATCAATACGAGAATAATTATACTCATATTGCACAATGTGCTTTGGGTCCAAAAATCACACCAAAATCTAATGTGGGTCTTATTCATGAAAAATTGCATTTTTGAAACCAACCCAATATTTCCTCCTGCTCAAGGACTTATTACCCTAAAAAATGGATAAAATCTGAGTTAATTTGGGGATAAATTAAGCTTCCATGGTTTTAGCAATTTTGGATAAGAAATGGGAAAATCTACCATGAAAAGGGTGAAATCTTACCATAAATCGAAAGTTAATCGTGTAAACAAGTATTAGCCAAGCTCCCAAATCACCCGTATACTTTAATCTATGATTTTACTCTCTTTTAGGTTTTTAGTATCTATACAATGGGTGAGAAATGGGAAAAATGGGCTGAAAAGAGTCTATTTATACCCATACCAGGTCCTCGAGCAGTGTTATCGTGACACAGTAATAGCCATCATGATATATTAGGGTTGCACTAGAGAGTCGCGATCGTAACATCTAGCCCAACGATCATAGAATCTAACACCCTACTCAAGGGAATGGCAATGGTGGTCAAATGACTCGTTAATAGGGATGGCACAAGATACAACTCAAACTTGGAATTTCTGCCAAACCCTCAGGATTCATCCAAAATCTCATATATGCAAATGGACTAAACTACCATACCAAATTTGATGTTTCAGACTCAATGGCATAGCCAAAATTTCTATCCAAGGTTATTTAGATAAAAAGTGGGTCCCTAATATGCACAAATTACACCTCTCTTGTGAGAGAGTAAGCGATCGTTGTCAAATACAGAACCCAACTTGGTTAGGTGTCGAATCCCATAGGGAATACTGTGTTCACTAAGTATTGTGGTTGTTACTAGACTATTGATCAAAGGTTATAAGTTAAAAAAGGAGTTTAAATTTGTAAATTTTATCTCGTTATTAGTACCAGAGAATGGTGCAGAAAGTGATTTTTATTACAAATAGTAATTCAATGAGAGTAGACAAACTAGAGTTATGGTTACTGAGATGTTCAAGCAGCTAGGGTTGGGAGTTATTTTGAACTTCCAATTAATTACTATGATTGCAAAAGTTATTGAATCCTATAATTTACCTATTAGTCTCTCAACCTAAATGAATAGATTATCCTTCAATTCTCTCGAACTTAAAGAATACATTAACTTATTCAATTATTCTCTCATGTGGGTTGATCCTGTTAAGGCATCAACCCTTAACCCAAAGGTTAAAGCCTCTAGATTTCATGTAAACCTCTTCATTTCCCAACAAACACTTTTCTATTCGAACAAGTGATGTTCTTGGGCTCAACCTTCAAATTTGCAACCAAGAAAGGTCATTATTGTGAAGAAGGGTTTATTCAACCTTAGTTAATCATGGAAATCAAGCATTCTTGGACCAAGTGATGTTCTGGACCAAGTGATGTTCTGGATAAGCCTGACGGCTAAGTTGGCGGTCCATCAAAATATTGACGGTCCGCCACTTGGACCATCGCATGAGTTCTTCACTTGGAGCATTTTGTTTAGATCCGACGGTCACTCCAGCGGTCCGTCGCATGTCTGACGGTTCGCCAGTTGGACCGTCGGTGACCTTTTTCTGCTATTTTTCCAGATTTTTCCTTCAGCTAACTCTTTCCCCTGAAAATGCTCAAATCCATTATTAAATACAACATCAGTTGCTTGAAAAAGTATAATCATCCTAAGAAAAGATATAAAATATTTCGTCAAAAGCTGAAACATCAACACCTTCAACTTAAGGAATTTGCTTGTCCTCAAGCAACTAAGCACCAAATTGCATACATGGATAATACAATGACGACAATCCCCTATTGAACTAGACTTAGCATAACCATTCACTTGTAAATTTACTCATATAGTTTCAACATATTAGGATCTACAACCGACATTTATTCAATATCAGCTCACACACAATCATGGGCATTATATCCTAGAGAGACTAGCAACACTAAGTAAAACTTAAGTTGCCCTCACAGCAATGAAGTCCAACACTCATTATATTTTGTGGACACAATCTAAACTCTCACAATTAACAAAGAAGTTACGAGCATAGTGCACATACCCATAGGCTTGCCCTTATCATCTAACGCCCCCTTTGTAGTTGATTTGCCAGGATCAAACAGGTCTTTTCTAGGCTTGTAATGAGGTTTCAGGCCAGGTAAGGAATGATTTAGGGAAAACTGACTCAACACTAGGGTTTAAATCTCTTTTACCCTTGAATTCTACCAACCATGGCCGTTGCTTTACTAGCTCACTTACCCATCTCTCATTCATTCACACTGTACCATAATTTTCCCTTTATATATATATATATATAAGCATCAGCCACCCTCAACTTATGTTGATGTAGTCAGTCAAGGTGCACAATGTATTGAATAGACTAGGGCCAGATGCTTTAAACTAAGTTCTAAATCAACTTTCCATTAGACAACTAACATTTTGACAACAACCACCCTCAACTTAGGAGTTTTGCCTAAGTTTAGGTACACAATGTCCAATATTAGACCAGGGCCAGAGTTAGGTGTTAACAACCCAAAGAGAGTTAATTAAAGTTATTGGTGATGAACAAAAATTACAACAAGCTCAAAGAAGGGTTCAAAATGGAAAAATCTTTTTGGTGGGGTTAATTACTTTGGCTAAGTGGACTGAAAATGCAAGGAGGCCTTCTATCACATCTTATTCACTCAACCACAAAACAACATCAATGAACCAGGCAAGTTGATAAGAATCGGGTTACGTTAATAAAGAAGAACATAATGCGGAAGCGAAAATACTAAGATTAAAGGCAAGAAATTAAAGATAGGCAAAATTTGAGAATAAATCCCCAGTTTCGAGATGAAGTGCTAAGAACCCTAATTGATCTTAGTATTCAAAATTAGTGAATTAAGACTAATTATGATACCAATAGAGTCAATTCAAGAACTTAGATCCAAAGGTGATCTAGATCCCTATTTTGAAGAAATTAAAGACAACAATTACTATAAGACTAATCACCTTCTTTAATTAACTTTAATCGAAACCAAAGATATCAAGTTAAGAATTAATCTTACCTCCTAAAGAATCGTTCTTATAAGATTGCAAGATAAATTCCAAGTAGCCACACACAAAGGTGTAAATAAGAGAAACTCTCAATTAATAATAATGTTGTCTTATTGAAAATAACAAAATCCATCCCTATATATAAGGAATAAAAAACCTATCCCAAATAGCATGGGATGGGAATCTACCTTTATCAAATCTAACTAGGACTAGGAAAAAGCTATCCCAAATAGCATAGGATTAGGATCTACTATTATGGAAATAATAAATAAAATCCTACTAGGACTAGGAAAGCATGTAAAAATAATACCAAAAATTCTCTCCTAAGAAAATAAGGAAAAGTATCCAAATTTACTCACAACCCATATGGGCTCAATCTTCTTCTTTTTGGGCTTGGACTTGAATCATGAAATATGTGTAGAACTTTTCCCATTCTTCTCCATAATTCTTGGACTCTTTCTTGGACTCTTCTTCCATCATAAGCATCTTCTTGATTTCATTGAAGCCCGTCAATCTTAATACAAGTGGGACAGCCTGGATGCTATCACAAGTTCTAGGTATTACACTATGCAAGAACTACACAAATACTCGCACACACAGGCAATAGAGTCAAACTCATTCTACTACTCTTAGAATTTTTGTCACATGATCATGCATATCTTACATGTTAATGACAATAATAGAATCATTAAAGGTTACTCATATATGCTAAATGACTAGAGTAAATAATCACACATACATGTCCATAGCTTTATGCCAACATCATCCATCATCCATATAAACAACAAGATGCTAAAAATAAAAGACACTTTATAAATAAGCATTAACAAATAGATATTTAAATCATAACCTAAGAAAAGAAAATGCAATCCTAAATATGCCGGTTTTTCTAAATAGCACACGGGAGGAAAAGAACATCGGCAACAAAAACCCTCGTGGTGCAAGTACACCTCCATAGAAAAATACATGCTTTGTCCTCAAATGCATAAAATATAAGTACATAGGAGGGGAAATAATTGTAATACCTCTTATTCATCTGAGGCATCTGTGAAATATGGTAAGGCTCTAGTGTCCACACCAGTTGCAACATTGACCCCAAGGTGGTAGGGTACTAATAAACTCATCTTCCGGAACCGGAGGGATCACATCCTGAACCAGGTCTGAACCTTCCCCTTTAGCTGGGGCTAAACTAGTAGATACACCAGCAGCTTCATCTTTTACTATCTTCCTTCTTCTCTCTTCATCTCTTCTCGAACTTTTTGCAGCTTTCTTCATGTCATACAACTCTCTTTCTTCTGGCATCATCACTTTTTTCTTCCTTCTCCTAGCAGCTTTTCTTTCTGAGCTTTCATCAACTTATTTCTTTCATTTATCATTCAATGGTTTTCCCATCAAATTAATAATCTCTTCATCGTCATCACTTATCACCAGGGTTGGTTAAAAAATGGGTTACTAAGACTACCTGCTCTTCAACTCTGCTATTCAGCTTGTGCCTGTATAAACTCCACTATGAACTTGGCCAAGTCAGGAATAGACATTGCATCTAACCTTTTGTTGATACGTGTTTCCATATGGTCCATCCTCAACTGAATGTTTTGGAACAGACGGATTGCTTCTGCAATAATTTGATCAACAAATGGCTTAAATTGTGAAGCCCATATGTCCAGTTGTTTTTGAAACTTCTGTTTCTTTCTCGACTTTGCAAAATTCTCCTGCGTTAGCCTATATTCTGTGAACTCTGCCCTACCCATAGATGGTGTAGACCCTGACCCTACAGAGGTACTTGGTGGCACATACTTGGTGGCACATACTCAGGTGGAATATATGTAGTGATGGTCAATGGCATACCTGAATGTATTTCAGAGATATCCAAGGCTGGTGCGGACTGAGTCTGGTAGGCTGGAGGCTTGGTGTACCTTATCTTAAACTTTGAGTCATTTTTTGATTTCTCAATATCCTTTCTATGCGTAGCCTAAACTGCATTATCAACCCCCCGAATCAAAGGCACACATGCCTGCCTGCATAACTCTGTGATCAAGCAAGGAAATGGTAGTGCACTTGCCACTTTATGAGCCCTTACAAATATTTCTTCAGAAATAATCTGGCCGAAATCAATTTTCAGCCCTGAGATCAAACTAGCAACAAACATAGCCCTGTGACTATCCAAGTTTGCATCACCTCCTATTGGCATCAACCTGAATCGAACCACAGCCCACCAAAACTTAACTCGGAAGCTAAGAGAAGACTTTGATTTGCGCTCATGTAGGTTTATTGCCCAGGAGAGATTACTGTAATCAGTCAACAACCCATCCAACCAAGGTCTCTGAGTAGATGCGGAGGTTAGTCGGTATTTAAGATGAAGAACAGCAGGTGGAGCTTCGTAGTCAGGTCCAAACAGCATCCTATTGATTGATCGGGCTGAGATGTTGATGTTAACTCCTAGGATTGGGAGTGACTCCCTGTTTGGAAAGTCTAAAAGCTTCGTCCCCTTGGGAAAATCCCTCTCTATCAGCACCAAATAATTAGTAAAGAATTCCCTTACCAGATTCGGCTGATATGAACTAGGTGGCTTGCTCATCCAGGCCAACTCGTGCTCATTGAACTAATTCTCCAGTTTGGGATACTCACGCAGCTCAGTTGTCACTATCTAGTACTCCTCAAAGAATGGTCTTTTGATTACTCTATTTGTTGTTGGTCTAGTCCTTTATAGAATTTGTCTTTTACTCCCTCGAGTTGCCATCTGATTGCCTCTCTTATTTGAGGATCTTTATGCTTAATCACATTGGTATACTCAGGCTCAGTCTTCCCTTCAGCCGCTTTATTTCATACCTCCATATTAGTAGCCTCAGTTTCAGCCTCAACTGGCTTGGGATGAGATATATCAACCCTTGTCTCATCGAGGCTCGAACTAGTACTGTTGGTGCTGCTCTCACTCTTCTCTTTAGAATGGGAGAGTGTAGGAAGTGTCCTGTCTCTTTGAGAGTGTTTAAGTTTGGTGCCTCCTCACTTCTGGCAGGTTTGGCTCTTTCTTGTGCTCGGTCACCACCTCTGGTCAATGGAAGTTTACGTGCCATAATGCCTGAAAAAGGTACAAGGGATCAGTTGGCAAATCAAACTGATGGAAAATATTTGAAAAATTAGCTTAATGGTCATCCCGACGGTCCGTCGATGATGCGACGGTCTGCTGGGATGACCGTCAGCCTTAACCAGTGAGTACTGATTTATCAGGGTCTTGCGATGGTCAGACTGGCGGTCCTTCAGGTTACTAACGGTCTACCAAGTTATCCATCGCAATTATCCAGTGAACAACATTTTGAGGCCTTTATGACGGTTTACTTGATGGCCCGTCGCAGATTCGACGGTCTGCCAAAGTGATCGTCAGAAACCCTTTCTAGTTTAAGACTTCACTTTAGCATTTTTACGAACAACTGGTATACATCATTCGATTTTCAACATCACCGTGACATCAATTCCATATTAAAATACAACTTTTTCTACTTTAAGCATACGGCTTCACCCAAAATAGAGTATACTAAGGTTCAACAATAAAATCATCAACAACAAGGAAAAATAAAACAAGACTAAATCCTTTTATCAACCAACAATTTCTTTACTTCATGCTTTTCAAGTCAAAGAATTAAGAAAAAGGTTAGGATCATACCTTGGTAGCACAATAACTTCACTCTTCTCTCTTGCAAATGCAGAAGTGACAGAAATTAAAAGACTTTGTAAATAATTTCTAACTTTTGTTATGATGAGAAGAGAAAGGAGATATGTTGTTTAAATAGGAGAAAAGAAAGAAGAGGGAGAGTCCTAGAAGAAATAACTGACTCCAGATTCTTTGAATTCAGAGGCAGTTAATCAGTTGTAGAATTTGAAGAGGTTGCAATGTAAGTAACTGCCCTATTTTATCTCTTTAAAAACATTTAGGTCAAGTACGGGTGATTTAAATAAGCTTCAGGTTTAACCCGACCCGACCCAGAACTAGGGTTACATTGATGGCTGATCTGAAAGTCGTCAGGATTGCAACGGTCTGCCAGGTTGGCCATCGCGTCTTACCAGAAACTGAGAAACCTTGTTTCATTACGATGTTTCGTTTGATGGTTTGTCGAGAATTGGACGGTCAGTCGATCAGTTCGTCAGTATGTTCCAGTATTTCAAAATTTCACATTCAGTTTGATGTCTGGAGTGATGGTTCATCGGACCAGCGACGGTCTGCCAAATCGACCTTCAAGCCTTAAACAGAATGTCCATTTTTTTACCATTGCTTTGACGGTTCCATTGGCAGTCCATCGAACCTTCGATGGTCCGTCAGTCTGTCCGTCGACCCCCTATCAACAGTGAAACTCCTTTCTTTTTGTATTCTCAGTTCTGCACACTTCACAAACACATAAAAAATGCATAAAAATATCAAATAAATTTTATCTATGCTTACAACAACACCTTGTAGGTTGCCTCCCACTAGTGCCTGATTTAATATCGCGGAACGATGCAGTTATCTCGATTACTCAGACTTCATCAAGATAGATAGTAGCTATGTACTTTATCGAGTCCATTGGACCAATATACAACTTCAGTCATTGCCCATTCACTTTGAAGACACTTCTGTCTTTATTTAAAAGTTCAACTACTCCCGATGGGTCGACTTGATTAACTTGGAATGGGACCGACCATTTTGAGTTAACCTTTCCTGGAAATAGCTTCAGTCTGGAGTTAAAGAGAAGCACCCAATCGCCCTTTTGAAATTCTTTTTTTGTAATCCTCCGATCGTGGTACTTCTTCATCTTCTCTTTGTAAAGATCTTCCCTTTCATACGCACCGAGATGGAACTCGTCCATCTCATTCAGCTATCCCAATCTCAGTTGTTCTGCCTCACTCCAATTTAAATTCATCCACCTAAGTGCCCACAGCGCCTTATGCTCCAATTCAATTGGCAAATGACATGCCTTACCAAAAACTAATTGGTAAGGTGACATGCTGAGGGGTGTCTTGAAAGCTATTCTGTATGCCCATAAGGCAACATCAAGATTCCTACACCAGTCTTGTCTGCTAACATTTGCTATTTTAGCAAGTATGGCTTTGATCTCTCTATTCGAAATCTCCACTTGCCCACTTGTTTGTGGGTGGTATGGAGTTACTACCTTATGTTGCTTAACACCATACTTTGCTAGGGTAGCTCAAATATTCGGTTGTAAAAGTGAGATCCACCGTCGCTTATAATGGTGTGTGGCACCCCAAATTGAGAGAAAATGTTCCTTTTAAGGAATACAACCACTCTCTTCCTTTCATTATCATCCAAAGTGATGGCCTCAACCCATTTTGATACATAATCAACAGCAACTAGAATGTATTTCATCCCATATGAGGTAAACAAAGGCCCCATTAAATTAATGCCCCAGACGTCAAACAACTCTACTTCCATCATCTTCGTCAAAGGCATCTCATGGCGCTTGGAGATTGACCCCTGCCTCTTACATTGGTCACATCTTCTCACGAACTCATAAGTATCCTTGAATAAAGTCAGCCAATAGACGCCGCTCTGCAACACCTTTCTAGCAGTATGGTCACCTGCATGGTGACCTCCAACCGGGGAAGCATGACATGCTTCCAAGATACTTAACATATCTACTTCTGGAACACACCTCCTTATGGTATTATCAGCACATCACTAAAATAGATATGGCTCATCCCAGAAGTAATATGTCACATCATGGAGAAACTTCTTTCTTTTATAAAAACAAAGATTCTCCAAAATCACCTCGCTCACCATATAATTTGCAAAATATGCATACCAAGGTATCTTTTCCAGAATAGCAGCCAAGATTTCCTCATCCGAAAATGTATCATTAATCTCAAATTCATCTCAAACTGTTTGCTCCCCTTCCAGCCTAGACAGGTGGTCCGCAACTTAATTTTCACAACCCTTCTGATCTTTGACTTCAAAGTCAAATTCCTGAAGTAGCAGTATCCATCTAATAAACCTTGGCTTCACATTTTTTTTTGCCATCAAATATCTTAAGGTTGTATGGTCAGTGTAGACCACCACCTTGGTTCCTAGCAAATAGGCCCGCAACTTCTCAAAAGCATAGACCACTGTAAGAAGTTCCTATTCAGTAATAGTGTAGTTCTTTTGGGCCCTATTCAGTGCTTTGCTTGCATAGTATATATGATGAAACAATTTATCCCTCTTTTGGCCAAGTACAGCCCCAAGTGCAACACCGCTTGGATCACACATAATCTCAAATGTTTTGACTAATCTGGTGCAACAATAATAGGAGTGTCAACGAGCTTCTCTTTAAGGCATTCAAATGCCTTCAAGCAATCATCATCAAAGTTGAACTTAGCCTCCTTCTCTAAAAGTTTGCAAAGTGGGTTTGCAATTTTTGAGAATTTCTTAATAAATCTCCGATAGAAACCCATGTGACCAAGGAAACTACATACTTTCTTTACTGAAATGGGAGGTGGTAACTTCTAAATAACCTCAACCTTAGCTCGATCGACCTCAATCCCCTAGTCTGAAATTTTATGCCCAAGAATAATACCCTCCTTTACCATAAAGTGGCATTTCTCCTAATTAAGCACAAGATTAAACTCCTCACACCGTTGTAAGGCTATACTAAGATTTACCAAGCAAAGCTCAAAAGAGTCACCAACCACTGAAAATTCATCCATAAACACCTCCAAGGTGTCTTCGACCAAATCAAAAAATATAGACATCATGCATCGTTGAAAGGTAGCAGGTGCATTACACAATCCAAACGACATCTTCTTAAATGCAAAAGTACCATACGGGCAGGTGAATGTCGTCTTTTATTGATCCTCCAGGGCTATATAAATCTAATTATAAAGAGAATACCCATCCAAAAAATAATAAAAACCTCTTTCCGCCAATCGATCAAGCATCTGATCCATAAACGGCATTGGAAAGTGGTCCTTCAATGTCTATAAGTTGAGATTTTGATAGTCCATACAAACTCCCCACCCAATCACAGGTATGAGTGGAATCAACTCATTCTTCTAATTTGTTACAACAATCATGGCCCCTTTTTAGGGCACACATTGGACAGGGCTTACCTACTTACTATCTGAAATGGGATATACAACTCCTACATCAAACCATTTGATGATTTCCTTCTTAACCAACTCTTGAATAGGTGGGTTAAGATGGTGTTGATGCTTAATTATTGGTGTGCATTCCTCCTCCAACTGAATTTTATGAGTGCAAATACCTGGAGGAATGCTAATAATATCTGTGATAGTTTATCCTATCGCCCTTTTGAATCTCCGAAGCACAAAAATAAGTGCCTCCACCTGCTGCTCACCCAAATCAGCCACAATGATGACAGGTAAAGTGTTTCCACTACCTAGAAATACATACCGGAGATGGTCTGGCAATTTCTTCAACTCCAACACCGATGGCTCCTCAATAGACGGCTTAGCCGGTGGTGTTGGGCAATTTTTAAGATCCAGATCAAGTTTCTTGGGAGCATAAGATTATAATCCCATTCCCGTCAAAGAACAAACAGTCTCCTCATACTCTTCAATGCCTTCACTACTAAAATTTATCAGAACTGCAGTTAAGGGCTCAACATCAAATTTCTCCTATATCAACACCTCCTGCTCATCCTCATAATAAACATCAATAATAAAGAACACACTCATCTCCTTATGTTGCTTCATATATTGGCACACATCAAATCGAACCACTTTATCATTCAGCCTGAACAAGAGCTCATTAGCTCGCAAATCAATAAGCATATTTCTGATTGCAAGGAAAGGTCGACCCAAGATTATGGGCACCTAAAAATCCACCTTGCAATCCAAAAGAACAAAGTCTATGGGAAATATAAAGCTGGCCACTTTCACTAGCACATCATACAATATTCCCTCAGGCAGCTTCATTGATCTGTCCGCCATCATAAGTCGCATGTTTGTGGGTATAGGATCCTCCAAACCTAACTTCTTATAAATAGCTAGAGGTATCAGATTAATGCTCGCTCCAAGATCACATAAGGCCTTAGCAAAATCAAGAGACCCAATAGTAAAAAGAATGGTGAATGCTCCTAGGTCTGCCTTCTTCTGCACCAAGGATCTGGTAGAAATAGCACTAGAATGGTGGATATTATACACTGATTCGTAGCTTAATGCTCTCTTCTTCGTCACAAGATCCTTCATAAATTTAGCATATCCTGGCATCTACTCAAGTGCCTCCACCTAAGGTACATTCATTGTCAGTTGCTTCAACATTGCCATGAATTTACTAAACTTTGTATGGTCGTCCTTCTTCTTCAATCTGTGAGGAAAGGGTGGCGGTGGTTTTGGAAGATTAGTAACCACTGCTTCCTTCTCCTTGTCTTTCCTTTTTTTGTAACTCATCAATCTACTGATGATTAGAAGGAATATCAATATCATCCAGTTTCTCAGACTCTACTGGATAACTTTCTTCATGCTCAACTTCCTCTTCACTTACATCTTTAATCACAACTTTGCCTATAGAAGGGCCTGGTAATACCTTACCACTCCGTGTGGTAACTGTCATGCAAGAGCCATCATTATGAGGATTCTGAATTGTATCGCTTGTCAATGTTCCATTCTTCCTCTGATTTAATGTTGTTGATAGTTGACTTATTTGCTACTCCAACTGTTTGATAGAATTTGAGTGTGAATTTACTAACTGAGTTATGAAAGACAAATCACTCTTCAGAGTAGTCACCCCAAAGTTGATAGCCTCAACTCCCTTTAATAGCTTCTCCATCATGTTCTCCATGAATATTTTATCCGCGCTTATTGCAGCATTATCTCAGCTTACAGGAGGTACATATAGTCCACTCCTATCATTTTTTTTCTTCCAATTCCTTTGATCCCTATCCTTGTTACCAGCTTTGTCGTAATAGTTCCGACCTTGATTTCCTTGGCTATTGCCTCGAAACCCCACCTGATTATTTAGATAGTTCGCCTCTTCTTCCGAATCAGAGTCAGCTCTGCCTTGGGATGCAACCACTTTCACCTTTTTTATTTTTCTAGATAATAAATGCTTCGTCAGCAAATCCATCTGTATATTCAAATATGTCATATCCTGATCACATTCCTCCTCTTTCATGCATTGCTCTACAGTCATACCAATAGACATAGTAGATCTTACCACTACAGAATCTGTAGTATACCAAGCTCTACTTTGTTTAGTCATCCTATCGAGCATTTCGAGGATTTTGGAAAAGTGAGATCCACAAATGATCCTCTTGCAGCATTATCCACGACTGGCTTCATAATATAATTTAAGGCTCTATAAAGAGTCTCCATCAAATGGATATCATTCATGTTATGATTAGGGCACTGGATCAGCTTCTTTTTAAACCTCTCCCAGGTCTCGTGAAGAGCTTCGATTGGAAGCTGCCGAAAGTTACTGATCTCATCCCTCAATTATACCCTCCTGGAAGCTATAAAGAACCTTTCTAGGAAAGCTTCTTTCAACCGCCTCCAGTTGGTTATAGAATCGGGAGTCGTCCCATTAATCCATAGTGTTGCCTTTCCATACAAAGACAGCGGAAATAAGCACAACCGGATGGCATTCTGACCCACTCCTGGGTTACCAAAGATTTGCAAATGGTGACAAAGTTCACCAAATGCATGTTAGGATCATCTCCTAGAAGACCACCAAACAACCCCTTGAGATGGAGGAGCTGAATCATCGTGCTGGTAATATTGAACTTAGATCCAGGTGCTAGGGGTAGAGGAATAATAGCTCTAGTTACACCTGCTCCATCCATTCCATCCTTGTCGTTATTAAGATCAAACTGCACAGGTTGGCGATCCTACCTTGGCCTGAAGGGACGATTCCTGTTTGCATTACGATTCATTGGTGCAGACACATTCTCTGCACGCCTTGGGTGAACATGATCTAGCAAGTCATCATCTCCCATATCATCATCATCAGGATTAGGATGATGCACCAATTGGCCGTTATTCTGTTAATTAAGCTGAGCTTTAGCCAAGGCGGCTAGTCTTTCAGCATCTTGTGGGTCTGCCATTCTACCAATTAGCTGAGGTTTCGGATGTACTGGTAATAAGGTTCACCTGACCTACGTGTACTTCGCATACACAAGAATTACCCTGCTAGTAACAAAAATAACAAATAAAATTAAAGTTTAGGAAACTTGACCAAAGGTTAATTAACAAACACAAACTTAATTAACAATCGTATTCCCCGGAAATAGCGCCAAAATTTGATACGCCCAAATTACACCTCTCTTGCAAGAGAGTAAGCGGTCACTGTCAAATATAGAACCCAACTAGGTTGGGTGTCGAATCCTATAGGGAATATTGTGTTCACTAAGTATTGTGGTTGTTACCAGACTGTTTCCAAGTTAAAAAGGGAGTTTAAGTTTGTAAATTTTATCTCGTTATTTGTAACACAGAATGATCCAGAAAGTGATTTTTATTGCAAATAGTAATTCAATGAGAGTAGACAAACTAGAGTTATGGTTATCGAGATGTTCAAGCAGCTAGGGTTGTGAATTATTTTGAACTTCCAATTAATCACTATGATTGCAAGAGTTATTGAATCCTATAATTTACCTATTTGTCTCTCAACCTAAATGAATAGATTATCCTTCAATTCTCTCAAACTTAAAGAATACATTAACTTATTCAATTATTCTCTCATGTGGGTTGATCCCGTTAAGGCATCAACCCTTAACCTAAAGGTTAAATCCTCTAGATTTCACGTAAACCTCTTCTTTTCCCAACAAACACTTTTCTATTCGAACAAGTGATGTTCTTGGGCTCACCCTTCAAGTTTTCAACCAAGAAAGGTCATTATTGTGAAGAAGGGTTTATGCAACCTTAGTTAATCATGGAAATCAAGCATTCTCACAACCCCAATCAGCTTTTCACATCAAGGCTCCCATAACCCTAGTTATGAGAGCTTAGCCACACATTTTCATAGGAGAACAGGAAATAGTTATTATATTTCTCATAAATAGATTCAAAAAATACTTACAAGGGATCAAAGATTTGTTCTAGAATCTTCAGAGATAAATATGAATAATATGTTAAGATCCATAATTTTAGCTGTTTATCAGAGAATACTGCTCACAATAATGTTTAGCGTTAGAAAATATGATTAAAAAGATACGAAATAAAAGCTAAAACTGGGTATTTATATGTTCCCAGGTACATAGGATTTAAAATTCAAAAATAGAAAAATCGCGCCCAAGTTGACGGTCAGGACGGCGGCCCGTCGAAAGACTGGTAGTCTGTCGCATGGGTCGTCGTTGATAGTCCTGGAATGTCAATTTCTATTTAGGGCTGACGGTCATTCTGGCGAACCGTCGCTAGACTGGCGGTCCATCGCGTGGTCCATCGTTGGATCTTCTGGAAGCTTGAGTTTTGGTTAAGCCTGACGTTCAAGTTGGCGGTCCGTCGAAAGATTGACGGTCCGCCACTTGGACCGTCGCATGAGTTCTTCACTTGGAGCATTCTGTTTAGCTCCGACGGTCACTCCAGCGGTCCGTTGCATGTCTGAAAGTCCGCCTGTTGGACCATCAGTGACCTTTTTCTGCTATTTTTCTAGATTTTTCCTTCAGCTAACTCTTTACCCAAAAAACACTCAAATTTAGTATTAAATACAACATCAATTGCTTAAATATGTACAATCATCCTAAGAAAAAGATGTAAAATATTTCGTCAAAAGCCGAAACATCAGTCCCACACCCCTATTCCATTTTCTTAACTTTTCGACCAATAGGTAAAAATGAGCCCAGATGCCTCGGGACACGAACCAAGAGTCTTTCTAGCCTAAAATTGATATTTCGAAGCTGTTGGAACAATCAAAATTGGAATAAAAGATTGTTTGATTGAAGTTTTTACTCGGTGGACATTTGTAACTAATAAAGACTTCAAAATAAAGAATTGGCTCTAAACACCAAACGAACTATTCGGTAACCAAACTATCAGCCCCAGCAAGTCATAAATGACTTTGGGAAGCTATAGGAAGCTCTAATGATAAAAATCCGCAGAAGTATGGAAAATAACCTAAAGGGTCATTACATATTGCTCCTTTGGGCATCACGATCCATCTCCTCTATAGTATAGGCATAATTATCAATCTCAGCGAGAGATTTCCCTAAAGTCACCAAACCCTGAGTATCCCTGTAGAGCGATAGTCTCAACCCTTTAACAAAACACCAAATCTCATACTCTATTGGAAGAATCATGATGCCATGTCTGGCTAGCTCTTGAAACCTCACCTCATATTTGGTCACAGATATAAAACCCTACCTCAATCCGATAAACTCATCCCTGAGGCAATCGTGTATGATACGAGGCATGAACTTCTCCAAAAAAGCCTTAAAGAATTGAGTCCAAGTCATAGGTGGAGATCTAGTTGTCCTAAAATTAAGATAACCCCTCCACCACTATCTAGTTGTTGTGTATAGCTGATAAGAATTAAAATCCACTCTGTGCGACTTAACAAACCCCAAATTATGGTGCCTCTGCTCATAACTAGTCAAAAACTCAAAAACATCATCACTTGAGGCCCCTACAAACCTAGGTTGAGTCAATCTCATAAATTGGCCCAACATCTTTTGCTCTTCGATGGTCATAACTTGTCGAGCCACTGATGGTTGTAGAACTATCGGTGTTAGAGGAACCTCTACTCTAAGAGTTACAGCTATAGGTTATTCTTCAATATAAGTTCCACTTTGGTCCGCTGACTGAGCACCATTAGACTATGCAACACCTACTAACCCCAATAATTGAAGCAAGTCATCTCTGAGAATTGAGGAAGATTTAAATTCTAGTATGGCCTGGAGCTATTCTGGCTTGAGAGCAATAGTATGATCTGGTGAAAGCTCAGTGTCTAAAATCCTAGCTGGGGCTGCATTTCTAGTCAGACCCCGAACTCTAGGTCGACTACATCTTCTAACGAGTACCCTAGTTGTAGGATCAGGTTCTTCATCTTCAATGGTTTTGACTCGCGTCATATCCATCTACGAAAGAGTGAAACAAATAAGAACTAAGAAGGCAACACAGACTCATCGCACAAAATAAAAAAGAAGGTAAGATTTTCTAAAGAATATCCAGTATTCTCGTAAAGATAAGATACAGACGTCATCGTACCGATCCGTGGGACTCTATAAGACAGTTTCTCTTGCACCAACAACACCAGTAAACCTAGGCTCTAATATCAGTCATGACCTGATTTCTCATGTCATGATAACACCTACCTTAATTTGCCATTAGGTAAGTCAAACCATAACTTGAAATGACAAGTAACAAGATAACCATAGAAAGATGAAAGAATACCAAATTCAAACATACAAGTAGAAAACTAAATAGCAATATATATAATTATGAAGGTACTAGAAGATAGGGAAAAATAAGAAAATGTGCAAAAAGAGTATTCCATGACATGATAAGGTTGGTACAAGAGCCACTAAATCCAAAAAGAACAGAGTAATAAATAGTATAAAATATACAAGTACTCTTAGAAAAGTAAAGTCTGTCCAAAAATAGCAGAAGGAGAGAATAAGATTTGGCTCTAAAAGCTCACCCTATCTCCAGATCTTGAAAAGCAAGCCTGAGTAAAATGTCGATGGCGGTAACTCATACTCGAATCTGCATCATAAAAAAGATGCAAAAATATAGTATGAGTATAAAAAATAATGGGTACGCAGTAGAGTATCATCGACAGACTGAACTAAATCACAATAATAAAATAAGAGAAAAGTAAACTAAAGTCATGGATAAGGAATATATCTAAAATACTACTCCAAAATGAGATGAAGCGATAAATATACCAGAATAGATAAATCAAAATAAATATGTTCCAACTATAACCTAACAGGACCCCCATAAGCCTAGAATGTGCAATCATGTAAGGAGTAACCTAACCGAGCATCAATAAGCCTGATGGATGCAAACAAAGAGGAAACGTCGACAATGAAATCATAAAGTGTGCCTAATGTGACAAAATACCTGAAAATAATTTTGAATCATAAATGACGAACTTGAACCAAAATTGAGAATAATGTCCTCATAATAAAGTGCCGCATAAAGATCATGAATGTTGGACTTGAACTGGAACTAGTAATTAAGCGTACATAGTAAATATACCATAAATGACCCAAAAATAAGCAATAATGGAGGGGGGCTACCTTGAATCGAAATTAGGGTAATTAGACCAAGTATCACATACTCCAAGATTATGAATTTCCTTCAAATCCATGTAATACAACCACTAGGTAATATGGTCAAGTCAACAATAGAAGCAATATTAACTACCAAGTCTAGGTGCACGGTTCACAAAGTCGAAAAGTCACTTTATCTGGGTTAATAAAACAAACTGAAGTCCATTAAATTGCCTAAGTAATTCCAAGGTTCAATATTTAATCTAAGTTCACAACTTAAAGTATTCTTAAGTCTATGTCATGACCTGATTTCACAAGTCGTGATGGCACCTACTTTGACCCGCCAGTAGGCAAGGCAACCTGATTTCATGAGTCATGATAACACCTACTTTGACCTGACAGTAGGTAAGCCAAACCATAGATCGAAATGATAAGTAATGGGATAGTTGGTGAAAAGTAGAATAAATACCAAAATTATGCAATTAATTAGGTTACAAGCCATAAAATATAAGAATGATATCATAAATAGGAATAAATAAGGAGAAAGAGTAAGATATCCAACGACCTTGTAAGGTAAGTACAAGAGCCTCTAGCAAAGTAATAAGAGTACAATAAGTGTCAAATATACAATAGTTTCGAACAGAAAGACCATCCAAAATAGAATAAGGAAAGAAAGTCAGTCGCAGCTCTGAAAGCTCACTCTATTTCCAAAATCCAACCATCACTAGTATAAATGTTAATAGTGGCAGCTAATACTTGGATATGCATTAGAAAAGAATCAAAAGTGTAGTATAAGTACCAAAATAATGGGTACTCGATAGGCATCATTGGCCAAGTAAGCTAAATCATAATAAAAGTACAATAAGATGCGAGATATTAACCTAAAGTCAGGGGAAAAGGAAAACCAGGAATAATGCTCCAAATGCTGAAAAATAAACAATCGAGTAAATAATATAAAACATAAAGCAACTAACTATAGCCTAATTGGACCCCTATTAGCCCAGGAGACGCAAATAAGCGTAAATAATCCACCCGATCCCCCATAAGCCCGAAGGATGCAATCAAGAAACAAGTGTTGTCAGTAACAATCCCAAGTATCCAAACCTTGAAATTATTACTGTGGATTCTCTCACAGCATAAACACCATACTCTAACCGGTTCCTTAATCATCATAAATAACTCCTCAATGCTAGACTCGAATAAAAAATAGTATATAGGTGCCAAACTCAAACCAGTCTTAATATCATCATTTATCAGACTTAAATTGATCATAATATCATCATTGTTAGACTCGAATCGATCTTAATAGCATCATTGTTAGACTCGAACCGATCTTAACATCATCATTGTCGGACTCAAATCAGTCTTAATATCAACCCATGGTATTAGTGTAATTACAAGCCAAAAATGCCGAAGTCCTTCCTACGGTTTAAAACATAAATAAACTGAAAGAAGAGGGTCTCTCAGGTCTACGAGTAGCTAATCATGATATTGACCTAAATTGGGTCGGGCGGGCTCGCTTTTAACCCCAAAAGTCTATTCTAAGATAATTTTATACCCTAGGCTATACTAAGGTCCCAAGTCCCACTACAAGGTGCTAATTAATTCTCATTAACCCCTAAGGTAGCCATTCAATTCAAGTAATAGATAGATAGGTTAAATCCTCTTAAATACGGTTCACTAACTAACTAAATAACCCAAATTTTGCTAAATATACCATCGAGTCATAAATTCCCAACCCAATACTAGCATAAATATCATACCAATATCATAACAAAGCTCAATCTATGAGAAGAGCAAGCCTAGCCTACCTGGACGCTGAAGAATGTCTGTTAAAGTCCACGAAATTAGAGATTATCCCTTTCGAGAAGCCTCCGCATAATGCCACACTATCAAAATAGTAATCTATATATTAATGCAAGAATAACGATAGTCATATTGAATTTTAATGCTTTAGGTCCAAAATCAAGTCAAAATTCCATGTGGGGCCCATTTGCAGAATCACAATTTTGAAATCATTAACACGTTCCTTTATGTTGAAGGATCATTTACCCTGAAGAATGAGTAAATTTTGAGCTCAAAAGACACCAAAATCAACCCATCAAGAAGCTAGAGGTTTATGACAAAACCAAAGAATTAAATCAATAATTAGATAGAACTTACAAGTATTACGATGAGGAAATGACTTTCCTGAGCTAACCAACACCCTGCGATCACCCAAGCATCAATCTCCCAATTCTCTAAACTCTCTAGGGTTTTATGGTTCTTGGGACTTAGAAAAAATCGGGTGAAGAGGAAAATTTAATGCTTTTGCTGGTATCGCTTAAGCGGCTACTTAGTTGCTTAAGTGATCACCGCTAAAGCGGCATATGGTCGCTAAAGCGACCTTTCCCCAGGTTAGCCTTTCGCTTAAGCGATGTCCTCTAAAGCATTCAGGCCTCTGTTAAAGCGGCTGGAAGAGGACCATCTTGGCCTCTTAAGTGTCCATCGCTTAAGCAGCTTCACCAGCTGAGTCCGTACACCAGCTGAAACTTAATTTTTGCCAAGTTTCTATCTACCCCTCAGAATTCATTTGGAATCTTGTGAACGCAAACAAACTATGCTACCCTATTAAATTCAATATTTCAGACTTAACAGCGACATCAAAATTTCCATCCAACGTCATTTCAATGAAATATGGGCCCCATACCTAAAGTTCATTTTTACCAGAATTCGTCCAATAGCCCAAAATAAGTTTGGAAACCTTGAGACCCAAACCAAAGGTTCTCCAACCTAAAATTGATGTTTTAAATAAAATGGAACTGTCAGAATTGGCATACGAGGTTGTTTACCTGAAGTTAATGCCTGATAGCCAATCCTTACAAGCAAAAACTTTAAAATAGAAAAATATCTCTAAAAATCAAACGAACTGCCCAGTAAACAAACTGTCAGCTCCAGCAAGTCAAAAATGACTTGGGGTAGCTATAGAAAAGCTCTAAATAGTGGAAAGGTGTGGAAATATAGAAAATGACCTGGAGGGTCATTATAATACAAGAGCTAAACTAAGCATACTACCTAAAGGAAAAATTGATAGGGCCCACTACTAGTCCCAAAAATCTATGCTAAGACAAACACCTAGCCAAACCCAGCCTATTGCTTATAATTCTATTCCAAAGTACTTAGTAGGTCAAACTAGTTCTAGGGTGTCAATCTAGTCCAATATGAAGGGGGCGGACCAAAATCTACCAAAAAGGAGCTCTCTGACTTGCTAAATAATCAATAATTTCAAAAGTTACCAACCAAGACATAAATACCCACCCAACTCTATCATAATACTATACTAATGTCATAATAAAGCTTAATCTAAGAGGGAAGTAAGTCTAGCCTACTTAGACACCGTCAAAAGCTCGAGAAAGTCCACTACTCTAGAGTTTTTCCCTTTTGAGAAGCCTTCGAGCGTTGTAATGCTATCAAAATATAATCTACACATTACAACGAAAATAACAATACCCATATTGCATATACATATTCCGGGTCAACTATCAAACTACGAATATCATGTGAAACCCGCTTGTGAAATCAGACATTCAAAATCTTCAGTGTGTCCCTCTAAGATCAAGGACCATATATCCTTAAAAATAGGTGAAATCCAAGCATAAATAGACCCCCAAATCACCCAACGTAAACTAGAGTTTTAAAGCTAATCGGAGAATTACTCAAGAGAATAAACGGAAACTTATGGAAATAATGGTGAGAAAATGACCCAAATAACATCTCTAAAACAATTTCGACACCTAAGGATCGATCTCCATAATTTTATTAAGTTTTCTAAGATTTAATGAAATTGGGACTTAGACAAATAAGTTTGGCCAAATAGGAAATGAAATATATAGGGGTGTACCAACGATGGCTGCTTTAGTGGATAAATGACCGCTAAAGCAGTCACCTCTAAAGAGATCGAGTGCTGCTAAAGCGGCCAAGCCTCACATGGACAACCTCCGCTTAAGTGGTCAAAACATCTCCTAAGCAACCTTCGCTAAAGCAGTAAGCAGACCGCTTTAGCGCTAGAGGGACACCAACTGTCCACTAAAGTGACCATCTAGCCACTTAAGTGGGTACCGCTTTAGCGACCAACTGGCCTCTTAAGCGGATACCCCAGTAGATGCCTAACACCAGCAAACTTAGCAAAATGTCAAGTTTTCGATCAAACCCTCGAGATTCGTTTAAAATCTTGTGAACGCAAACAAACTATGATATCCTTCCAAATTTGACATTCTAGACTCAATGAAGCTATTAAAATTTTTATCCAAGGTCGTTTCAATCAAAAGTTGATCCCACGCCCAAAGGGTCTTTTTAACCAAATTCCCCCTAATATCCCAAAATGAGTATGGAAGCCTTGGGGCCCGAATCAAGGACCCCCTAGTATAAAATCGACATTTTAGAGCTAACAAAACTATTAAAATTGGAACCCGGGAACATTTTGATTGAAGTTTAGGTCTGATAGCCAACTCTTAACATCGAAAGCTCCAAAACATGAAATTGATTCTAAAAGCCAAACGAACTACCCGATGACCAAACTGTTAGTACCAACAAGTCATAAATGACTTGGGGAAGCTATGAAAAAACTTTAAACGTAAAAAAAACATGAAAGTACAGGTAATGGCGTGAAGGGTCGTTACAACTTATTTATTAAAACTATATGTATTATACTTATATTTTTAATTGAATCATTCACCCACTAAAACTAATTTAAACTAATATATTTTGAATTTTGAAAATAAAAATTATACAATAAATTAAAGAGAAAATGCTCTGTTTTCATCCTGAACTATACACGAAATTGCTGAGACACACCCGAACTTTAAGAGGGTCCTATTACCCCGTGGACTAATTTAAATCGTATTTTTGGCAACCTTAGTGCCTACGTGGCACATACGTGTGTCTACGTGGACCTTCAGTGTGTTGATTCACTGATGTGCCATGTATGTGCCAAGTAGGCACTAAGGTTGCCAAAAATACGGTTCTAATTAGTCCAGGGGTAATAGGACCCTCCTAAAGTTTGGGTGTGTCTCAACAATTTCGTGTATAGTTCAGGATGGAAACAGAGCCTTTTCCCTAAATTAAATTCAATAAATTTTATATTCTTATACTTATTACCTTTCTCTCTGATATGTCTTTCTTTCGTATAAAACAACATTAAACTTTTCCATTATGTTATAATCCAATGAATGATATCTTCACATATCCTTTCATTCTCTTATTCTCTTTGAACAACGAGCCTAAGTAGCTTTATCTAAATATTTTGTATTTTGGCAATGCAATCCCGTTTAGTCTCACCACAACTTCACTTTTCTCGTACTCACCAAATTTGTAGTGTGGATTTAGTCTTATATTTATCCTAAAACACTTACTCATTAAAGTTCCTTTCTATAGTTAAAGCTATTAGCTTACATCCCAAATATAATTGTGGAGGTTAGTAGCTGCGATAAATTATATCACATCACGATATTTCACAAATATCGACAATTTGATGTAATTTGTGAAAGTTGTCAGAAACCTCCACAAATATATATATACTAGATACTGGAGCCTGTGTCAGCACAGGCCCAATGTATTACTTTTCGAATATTATATGCTATTTTTTTATCTCAGTTTATATGACGCTATGAAATATTTGAGAAAGTCAATCAGATTTGTTATATATAGTTTTAGATATTTTAAGTTGTTAATTATATTAGTATGATTTATGCGACTTTCAACGTAATCTTCAAGCAATATCCCTTTATCCTAATTAATATGACATCGACAACTATTGTAATCTATAATACTTTTTCGACGTTGTAATTTACTATTTTAAGTTGTTTGCTATTGTAATTTATAATACTCTTTTTGTTCAAACTTTTGTGGTATTGATAGTGAATTTAGACTTTAAAAGTAATTTAAGTTTTTAATTATTGTAATTTATGATATTTCTTTTCTATTTCAATTTAAGCGACACTAATATAATTTCAAGAGTAAACTAAATATTACGATTGAAATAGTAAAACCGACACCTCTTGAATGACTCATACTAATTAATTAAAAGTGATATAAAAAATTGCTATAAAAGTACTTGTGAAATTTTTTTAAGTGAGCCTCACATAATATGTTAAATTGATTTAAAACATCAAAAATTAATTTATCATTTTATGTTTATTTCACCTTATTTTTTAAATAAATATTATCAATTTTTAAATACTTAGATAACTCATAATAATTAATTATAGGCGATATAGTAAATTCCAATTGAAGCAGCTGAAACAATCATGTCATAAATGTCTATTTTATTTTATAAATGCCTATTTTACTTTTTTAAATATTATTAATTTTTAATACATAAATATCATATAATAATTAATTAGGGATGATATAGTAAAATCATGGAACAAGCAGACAGCTGGAAGCAGACATGTCGACCGCCAGCTGTTTGCTTCCAACCGCCCACTCACGCTTATATATATATATATATCAGAGATAAAAAGAAATACCACACAACGGTCCTATAGTGGCATTTTTACAACCTCATAGATAAACCTCTGCAATTTAGCATATATATATATATATCAGAGATAAAAAAAAAATACCACACAACGATCCTATAGTGACATTTTTACAACCTCATAAATAAACCTCTGCTTAGCTTGTTTTTTAAGGGACGGAGGAAGAAAATAACCGAAAGCGAGAAGGGAAATAAATGATAAATGATGTACACGGAGAGTGGACCAATCAGATTGGGAACTTTCTAAGTACTCCCGTTCATAAATATTTATTCACTTTAACTTGTACATACCTTACCTTAAGAAATAATAAATGTATGAGTATTTTTATTATATCATTCTTTAAGAATAATAAATTTTTTTTTTTTTAAAATAGTATAATGAGTAATGTATTGTATTTAATATCAAGAGAAAAATGAATTAAAAAAAAATTATTTATTAATTTTATAAACTAAACATATATTATTGGACATTCTAAAATGGAAAAATGAACAAGTAAAAATAAACGAAAAAAGTATTAATATTGAGTCATTTAATTTATAATACTGTACTCCTTCACTCCTAAATTGTTGTCCCTATTTTTGTTTGTGTTCTTCTTAAGAAAAATATTAATTACATGTTAAATTAATTAAATTATTTTTATATTTTTTTATTTTATTTTTGATATTATATTAATATTTTTTATATTTATGACAATAGATAAAAATAAAAAAATTAATAATTATTTTTTAACTTTATAAAATAATAATTATTAAAAAATATTTATTTTTAATAAGAATGACAACTAATTAAGAACGAGGAAGCGCACGTGCAGTCGAGAGGCTTTTTGCCTAACTCTGAGAATTTGGACCATGCAACAGTGCGACTTTCAAGGATTATATATACTTTATTAACCTCGTGTATTTGTTTACTCATTCCACGCTGTGTGATATGTATTCAAAAATAAAGAATCTTTTGCATGCTCACACTCACACACACATATATAATATACAATTAATCTCTCTCTTCTTTTCCCCATTCAATGGCATCAAGACATGAATCAGAATTCTCTTCTTCATTTTCCTCCCTTCCTAAAACCAGGTGACAATTTAATATTGCTTGTTCCAATTTAATCTCCTCCATTGATCCAATTAATTTAGTGTTACCCTCCCTTATAATTAATAGATCTTCTTTTGGCAAATGTATGTATCTTTGATTTTATTTAATTAAGAAAGGCTTGTGTTTAATGTAGATGGTGGTCGAAAGAGACAGTGGCAATAGTGACAGGTGCAAACAAGGGCATAGGTTTTGCCATAGTTAAAAGAATGGCAGAGTTGGGATTGACAGTGATTCTAACTGCTAGAAATAATGCAAGAGGAATGGAGGCAGTTGAGTCCTTAAACAAATTAGGGCTGCATGTCTATTATCACCAGCTTGATGTTTCAGATGCGTCCTCCATTAAAGCTTTTAATTCATGGTTCACCAACAATTTCTCTGCGTTGGATATATTGGTCAGCTTCTTAGCTCCATTATCTTTTTTGGTTTTACTAGTGTATGTTGAAGTTGTTTTGAAGAAAAGAAAACCTCCCACATTCTTCCTCCGGTCTAACTTCTACTCCATTAAATTTCTAAAAATTACACAAATATGCAATTTATATTTTTAATATTATAAATTTTTTTAACTTTTTAAACATATTATAAAAACCCCATATATACATAGAGTGCTATATATATATTGACTATATTATATATATTAATAGAGAAAGAGAGTAAAATAATTAAAAAAGTGAGAGAGAATATAATTACTTTTAAAAAGTTGATATTTATGTTATTTATACTTAAAATTTACCTGATGTTTGAACCAATTTTTTCCTCTTCTCTCCTAGTGTGTTGATGATCATTTTTTTGTACATGTGCAATTTTGACAATGCTAAAAATTTCATGGTTAGATGACATTTCAAAAGGAGATTTTAGGGTGAAAAAAATTTAAGACATTTTTTTAGCCTCTCACGTGTCCACAAAGACCAGAGATCACTTGTTATGCCATATGACAAAATTAGACGCGTTTTTAAATTCACTAAATCAAGCATAGGGGTGTTTTTAAATTCACTTAGTGATAGGGATGTTTTTAATACTAAAAATAGTTTGAAAACAAAAATAATAATTTGCACAGAGCATATGAGTGTTTTTAATACTTTACTTTTTTTTAAATTGAGTAAATAAAATAATTATTTATTTATGAATATAGAGTTCTAAGTAATACAAAACAAAGACACTATAGGTGTTCAGATTTTGAGAAGTGTCACAGATGCTCCGCGGTGCAAAATCATCCAGTAAAGTTCAAAACAATTGGATTCTGGTCATGGGTAAAAAAAAAAAAAAAGCCAAAATACATACGTCCCTGAAGTATGCATCACCTTTCACTTAGACATTTTAAGTGGATATTGTTCCATTTTGACACCTCAAATGGTCTTCAAGTGTGCCACTTTGACACCTTTTACTGAATCAACAAATTTATATTGTGTGTGTATTTCACGCGCCTGATGATATGGAAAGTGACAAATAATATGCCGACACGTGTCATTTTTCTAAAAAAATAATTTTTAAATCATTAATTAATTTTTTTTTAAAAAAAAATCAATAATCACCCCTTTCCCCAATAATTAATTTAAACTAAAAAATACTCAAATAATTTATAAATAATTAATTTAAATAAAAAATACCCCAACCTATCCACCCCACCAACCTTCTTCTTCAAACACCCCATCCACCCACCCACCACCCCCACCCCCACCCCACCCACCCCATCAGTCCACCCATCCCGCCGCCCCTCCCACCCCACCCATCCACCTACCCGCCACCCCACCCACCCCACCAGTCAATTTTTAATTTTTTTTATTGATTTTATTTGATTTTAATTTTTCTTCACGGATTTAGCTTTATTTTTTAATTTCTTTCATCAATTTTGCTTCGATTTTCAATCTTCCTTCACTGATGTTTCTTGATTTTTATGATTCGATTTTTTTTTTTATTGATTTTGTTTGAATTCAATTTTTCTTCACTGATTTAGCTTTATTTCTTAAGCATTCTTATTTCTTATAATTAAGCATTCTTATTTCTTGATTTAATCATCCTTGTTTTTGGATTTCTTCTTTCATAAAAGAAGTAAGATTCTTGATTTAACCATTTTAGCATAAGGATGTGTTAAGGAAAAAATAGTGGTAAGTTAATGGATTGAAGAAAGAAGAAGAAAAGAGAAGAAAAATAAAAATTACAAAAATGTCACTGAAAAATTACGAAAATACCACTGAAAAATTAAGAAAATGCCACCCAAACGCGCCTTCAATGCGTGTGTCACACACACCTTGCCAACTCAACAAAAAATGTCAAAATGACATACTTTATACCTACTTAAGGTGTCAAAATGGAATAATATTCATTTGAGGTACCTAAATGAAAAATGACTCGTAATTAAGAGGGTTACGTATGAATCTTGCCAAAAAAAAAAAAGTGACAGCTGTGATACATTTACTGATGACACTACGACATAGAAATATCTTAGTACTACAAAAAGAAGAAAATAATTATAGGACAAAACAAAAAGAAAAAAATAATGACGTCTGCTTTTGCAGCATATGCGGGGAATCGTTAGTAGCTACAGTCAACTCCTTTCTCAGTTTTATAATTGTAAATAATTACTATCAGGGACTTAATATGAAATTTCACTGTTAAAACTTAAAATTCTATAATAATAAGATTTCACCAGTAAAATTTCAAATTTCATAAATATGAAACTTAGGAGGAACTTATTTAAGAAAAATCAGTTACAGCATTCTGAAAGAAATGAATATTAAACCTAGAACTCATTCCGGACCTTGCCTTGAACCTTCTGCCAGTTATATCATCCACCTCGCGGCAGGGTGGAACGACATACGAAAAATAAATATTGTCTACAATGTCTCTGTCATTCTTGATAGAAACATAATAAATAATCTCACATAGATAATAATGCATAATATTTCTAGTTCATTGAAGTTCCTCGTTTGTTATATAGACTTTTGATATATATAAATATTGCAGGTAAATAATGCAGCTGTATCATTCAACGATATCCACGAGAACTCGGTGGAACATGCAGAGGCAGTAATATGCACAAATTTTTATGGTCCTAAACGACTAATAGAGGAACTCTGGCCAACGTTTCGTTGCTCTTCCACTCTCACTCGAATTCTTAATATAAGCTCCAGACTTGGACTTCTCGGTGTTAGTATCTTTTTAACTTCCTTCATTTTTGAGTTTTTGACCGGGCAAAGTGCGCAATTATTTATTTTGAGTTGTCGCTTAACTTCTACATGTTTTTAAAATCAAAGTTGTAGCATATTAAAAGAATATGTTAATATCCAAACTTAAATTCCAAAGAAAGAACGAAGAGAAGAATTTGCATGTATAAAAAGAAGATAAGAAAGAAAACATTAAAAAAAGGAAAGGATAAAAAGAATTGAAGGGTTGTATCAGCCATGGAAATAGATGCTATGTTCAAACAATAAAACAACTTAACTCTAGTCTAGGAATTTTTATTGAGTTAATATTTCAAAAGTCACTCATGGGGCGGATCTACAGTGTTGGATGGAGGTTTCCAAGAACCCCCACTCCTACATAGATTCAATAAATATATTAAAAAATAGAATAAATAAATACTTAAAATATTATAGATGGGAATCATAAATAAAAAGAATGTGGTTTGATGACATGGAATGGACCGAGTTCTTATATTATTACACATTTTATTATATCATTACACATTTTACTTATCTAAATATTACACAAATACACAACTTATATTTTCAATATTACAAAAAATCTCAACTCCCTAAACATATTACAAAAATTCCAACATATACACAGAATGCTATATATATGTCGGCAATGTTATGTATATTAATAGGGAAAGAGAGTAAAGTAATTAAAAAAATGGGAGAGAATGTAATTACTTCCAAAAGGATTGGTATTTATGTTATTTATACTTTACTTATTCCCATGACCATGGGATTAATCCTTGTTGGGGTGTTGTCTTTTTTATTATATTATTACATAATAATTTATTGTACTGGAAACCCACAAATTTGAAATCCTAAATCCGCTTCTGTCAATGAGAATTTAGCTAACAAAGTCATTAAATTTTGTTTTGTACTTGCTCGATTTATTTTATTTAACTTTTGTTGACTTGACATACCCCTTAAGAAAGCATTTATTAGGAGTGTGTATTAATAAATTCATCTCATTAATATAATGATGATTTAAAACTTCAAATTTGATTACTACTCCCTCCGACTCATTTTACTCGTCCCAAATTTCCTAATTTGTTGTCCCATTTTACTTGTCCTTTTTTACTTATCAAGACAAGACAATTTTTTTTTTCATTATACCCTTAGTAGAATTGATTACTCCTTATTATTAACATTCTTGAAAAATGTTGCAAAGAGGAGTATCATTAAGAATATAAATGGTGTTTTGGTATTAGCCACCCATCAATATTGAAACTAACAACAAGACACAATTAAGAGGGGCAAAATGGTAAAATTACATTACTAATCATTATTTTCTTAATAGCTGTGACATCCCAATTTGGGATGGGTAAAATGGGACGGAGGGAGTATTATTTTATGTATTTATTTGATATTAAGGGATCATTTGATTGGGAATAAGTTATCACGGGATTAACTATCACGGAATTAGCTATTCCGGGATAAGTTATCCCACCATGCATATGAGATAACTTTTTCCATCACTATGGTATAAATGGTGGAATAAATAATTTCGGGACTAACTAATGCTCCTCCGATCAAACGCAGGATAAAATAATTCTGCATTTTCTCTCATGATTATTATACCTTATACCTCATACCAAACAACTCCTAATAGTAGAAAAGGAAAAAATAACAAAATACTCTTTGATCTCACAAATTGCACAAGTAAATTGAAATAACTATTTTTCATACAAGAGCCAAAAATAAAATATGGAGAGTACTTTTTTCGTTCATTTTTACTTGTCACATTTTGATTTGGTAATAATTTTTGTTTCGCCTGATCATTGAAAACTGAGAGGTTAGAGTTGAATTTTTTTTTTCTATTTTTCCCTTCATATTTATATATATATATATATATATTTGTAGCGACCCGAAATCACCCCTGGGGATGCTACACGGTGCCTAGGGTCATAAGTGACCCCAAGCTAACCCTTCACTTGGCATCACACATAAATAACTGAATAAAATGCATAAAACCAAAAGAATAAGGCGAAATATAACTCTAATATGAATTTGCTCAATACCAAAACTGGAGTCACAAGGTTACAACTCAACTTTTTATAACAAAATTGAAACCCAATACATCAACTTCTACCCACTATCTATGAAGCCTCTACTAGTACTGACCATGGGTAGTTGGGTCATGACTCCCAAGCACCCCGACTCAATACGACTGAAAAAGGAAATACCACTCGTCTCAACCATATCACTGACTCGAGCCCTTGAATCAAAAGTACTAGTCACCTGCCAACTGGAAGTTGCGATCTGATCGGACATGGTACATATGCTACAATTGGTACCTACATATGAGACAATGTAGCACATAGACATATATGTGGATCAGCACTTGGGAATGTACTGAGTATATGGGGATGAATGCACATGTATAAAATAGTATCAACTTTCTTCAGTCAAATCATGGATATAATATGGGATGACTCACATAGCTTGAACAAGTATCAAATATAAATCTCATAAATCATGTGAGATGAGGCACATAACACAAATCTCGTGAGTCATCATTCTTTAACCTTAAAATCAGAAATCTTCTCTTATTCTCAATACTCAAGACCAAAGGGTCTTTAAACAATACTATCAACTCTTGCATATGCCTCAAGGAAAGTAAAACTTCATTAGTGCTCAAGATCTCATAGCTCTTTTTGAACTCAAATACTTGGAATTCGGAATCATATCACTTTTAAATATACTTGAAGGCATTTCATTCACTTTATGAAAATATCTCATTTCAAGCTTTAGGAAAATCATTCAATCTCAAAAGGAAGATACTCTAGTTTAGTGAAAATAACTCATCTCAAGGTTTCATGAGAAAATACCAAATCAAGGGAAAAAACTTCCTTTTGAAGAGACAATTCATATCAAGGGAATACTTTAGCGAGGAAACCATTTTACAACCTCATTAGTAGGACAATAGCTCATAGGAGGGAAAATATTTTAGTTTTCGAGGAAGTAGCTAATCTCAAGTTTGAAAGGCAAGGGAGGTTCTCGTAACCGACATAAACCATGCGATCTACATAGAGCCCAACGTTTTATCCTCCTAAGAAAGAGACCCCACATTGGGGAGGAGCGTCATACTCTTACCAGGGAGTATAACCTAGGTCTAGTGATCACTAAACGAAACTCGGCCTCGGGCCCAATCATAATCATCATAATCTCAGCCTCAGGCCCAACCTACGGTGGCACGTAGTTTTGGGATAAGAAATTGTAGCGACTTACCCGCTCGGTGCTAAATACTACTCCCTTTAAATTATCTGCGCTCATCTCATAAAAATCTACTTTTAGAATAATCTCATGGTTCACCACGAGCTCAATAATCAAATCAATAATCTCATATAGTGAAGTGGATTTCAAAGCTCTCGGACCATTAGGTCAATTCATTTCTCAATCATCTCAAAATACTCAAATCATGGGTGCTTATAGCACAAGAGTTCACAAATTCACAAGCCCCAAATAAGGCTTACTAACCTATAGTTTAATCTCAAGTTAAAGCTCATCAAAAGCATAATATATAGCATATAGATTCATAAATCAAATGGAAATCTGGAAATTTCAGCAATTTATCTCAAAATCTCAATATAGTCATAGTCATATGCTTCAGTATCTCAAACATTGCAAATATTAGCTTTTCAAGAAGTAAAATCATGGGGTTTATACCCAGCTGTAAATTCTCAAGAAAACATGCAGAAATCATGTCATTTGACTCTTAATTCATGGAATATATCAAGATAATGCATTCAATAATAATGGGTGAAAACCCCCAATTCAAATTTATGTAAAACCTCATAGATTTCAGGGAAATCATGATGTAAATAAGCCTTTAGGCACAAGGGTGAAAGGGTTACCCTTGTTCAAAACCCCACATACATTAGATTATGACATTGGATTGTAAAGCCCCGAGATCTCATCTCGAGACGCCACATGGTGCTTATGACCCCGAAGGACCACAAGCTAACCCTTTACTGATATTTGTACCTGTACACTGCACAATATCTAAAATAAATGCGAAAACTAGCCATAAGGATCAACACATCTATGAATACTCATAATACAGAAAAATGAATACTAATACATCCGTCTGAAAAAGCCTCTAAACTGTCTGAACTGTGGAGTTGATAGGACATGTCCCCAACTAACTCCCTCAACTGAAAATAAACAAAATCTTAAGCAATAATAGTACACTGAAATTCATCCCTGGAGGAAGAAGACTCACTGCTACCGCTGCTGACTGGGACTGAACTGCTGAGGAAAAACTGGATCATGTGCCTCTGAAACTATGGTGTCAAATAAAACACCATAGCGCAAATGCGTCAGTATAAAAATGTACCGAGTATATAGACGGGGTAGGCTAATACAAGGGCTCATGCATGCACAATATCTAAACTGAATAATCATGAAGATACTGCATGAGAGCACATACATGAATGCACAAAATAGAACACAATCATAGAAACTCTAGATACTGAAACTCGCATACCACTTTACTGCAGACTGAACTCATTATTGACATTGAGATACTGAATTATTGACTCATCTGATACTGATAACTGAGGATCTGGATGTGCTTACATCAAGGACTAAACTCTGAGCTTACTACTTTCGACTGACAGAATTAGAGATCAACTTTTCTAACAGATTATTCTGGAAGCGATTATCAATGATAAGAAGTATGATTATATTTGAATCTGACGATAAGAATATTTAATAGGAATATGATACTGTGATCAAGCCTGTCTGGCGGTATATCTCTTAATATGATATCAATCAACTGTATATGTGACCAAGCCTATCTGCCGGGATGGTCCATGAATCAACGGAACTATCCGAGTTCCTCATAAAGATAGATGACTGTATCTGACAATCCTAATTTCTGAAGACTGATTCTGAAACTGAGACTGAATCTGAAACTGAAATTGTGGCAACATAGCCCGACCTACTATAGGTGGGGTCCAACCTGTGCCCCAGTTGGAAGGGTGTCATTACCGTGCCACTGGTAAAGACAACTCTATGTGACCCTCATCACGCAGGTCCTCAAACAAGAACGGTGGAGCCCTCATCTACCAGGTCAAGCCACCTCATCTACCCTCATTTAGTAGGTATGATGTCTCCCATCCACCCTCAACTAATAGGTGTGATATCTCCACCTACGCTGGCTACGTAGTTCTTGAGCATAAAGATTGCTTCTAAGAATCACACCCTCTATTAGTAGGTGAGATCCCATCCTTGAGCTCGCTCGGTGCTAGTTTCTACTCCCAACTGAAAGACTCAGAACTGAATTCTCAACTAAACACTGGCTGAACTAAATTTGACACTGATCATATTACTCAAAAGGTCTAAATGAGTTACGCTGATATCACTTGTTTCCGTATCTGACGGAAAAGATATCGAATCATGGTATCTGACTGGCGATACAGAGCTTGAATGGATTACTCGAATCACTTTTGATATTAGGATTGAATAACTTGAATACTATTAGAACTGAGCTAATTACAGGTCTGAGGCTAGGTTACTAGCGATACAGAGATTACAGAGATAACTGAGATTATCGAGCTTTATTAGGCTTCGCACTTGTCTGAGGAAACAGAGTTCTATAGTTCAGTGAGTTTTGAGAATCATGGCTCGATTGAAATTATCGAGAAACTGACACAGGCTCTAGACAACAGCTCTATGTATAAATACCCCCAGGACTCGATAGCATAAAAGTAAGACATAATCATTCTTCATCACAAATCATTCATGCGTCATCACGGTCATCCATTCATCACTACCATCATTCATTCATCATTACAAGCATTCATTCATCATTGCAATTATTCATGTATTATCACAATCGGTAAAGAATCACTTCAAGTAGTTGGGCATCACAACATACTTTTCCTCTCAAGATCCTTAGGACATCGCATTAAGCATTTAGGAAACATAGACCTCTATTCATCATCATATACTAGCCTAAGGAAGACATGCTATTAGATTATACCTCATTCAATGAGATCTTACATCAAGTACTTCATACCTATATCGGTCTTTTCATGTATTTGGATTTCACTTGATTTGGGGAAAACTTCATACTAACACGTCACTATTTACTTGCTAACCACTTGACATCTATTAAAAACTTAGCATATATCAAAGAGCATAAAATTGGGGAATTTACAACCATCATATCTCGACTTGTTCTTTTGTTCCCTAAGGTCTTTCAACAACCACTAGACACGACCGATTTTACACCTACTTTGGGATTTCATGCTATCTTGGCACATTTCATTCACTAAGGCATTTTATCAAACACTAGGCATGCATGGACTAGCTCACAATTTGGAGTTTCCTATTCAACATACTATAACGGCACTTATGCTTTACCTAAGCTCTTTATCAAACCTATGGGGAACGTTCTTCACTTATTCAACCATTTCTACACCCAAAAGTCAAGAACACATCACATGGAAAAACAACTTCAAGAGGCTATATCACAAACATCACATGAATTCCATATACTAGGGTCAAAGCTCATAAATTTTGTAGGCAAACATAAATCAAAACTCAACAACACATTAAACATCCATTTCAACTCATACAAATGATTAACAACTCATAAACATAAAAATCTTTTAATTTTAAAAAGGGTTCTTGAGCTTCTTGGATGAAAAGGACCCAAGAATCAATATCTACATACCTTAACCTTTGAAATTGGATGAATTTTAGTGCTTCAACTTTATGCACACTTGAAATAAATAAATTCTTGAATCCCACACTATGCGGAACTTGATTATTGAAGAAACCTTGAAGATTTATGGATGATTTTTGGAGGATTAGGGTTCTTGATTGAAACCCTAGTTATACTCTCTTGAGAGAGTTGAAAAAGAAAATGATTGAATTAGGGTTTGAATAAGGGTTCCTCATATTTATAGAGGCTAAAAAGGGGTGGGAAATAACCAAAATACCCTTGCAAAAACTCCCTTGAATTGCTGGAAAAATATACTTGACGCCATCCGTGACAGGCCGTCAGGTTCATGATAGGCCGTCACGAATGGTCGTCACAAAAGGGGTCCAAATTCTTGATTTTCTACCCAGGAATGATGACATCATCAGAAATGTCATCAGAATGTGACGACGTCGTCAAAAAGGGTGTCAGAAACGTGATAGCCCGTCAGAAACATCATCACCGTTTTTCATCTTGACATGCTGGAGTAAAATGGGTATAACTCTTTGCTCCAATATTGGATTTTGACGAAATTAGTATCGTTGGAAAGATAATTTAATTATATTTCATTTGATATATAGTAGATTCTCTAATTCGATATATACAAGGAGTTATGGTCGATTGAAGTTTACCCATATTTTGATAGTCACTAAAACTTGAATGATAGGAAAGCTTTCAACTCGTCCATGAGTTAGGGGACCTCTATGATCTTAATTCATGATCAAATAGATTCCCACACGATTCAAAGTATTTCATACTTGGGAGGATATTTCTGAAACATTTTGACTCAGATTTTCTCTTTACCAAATACGCTCTAAGGCTCAGACTGGAAGAGGATTTTGCGGGGCATTACATTATCTCCCCCTTGAGAACATTCATCCTCGAATGTCGCTTGATAGACTGAGAATACAGATCAAAAGGACTTACTCAAGAAATAGAAATATCTCAGATAAGGACTACGCAACTGGAATGATTGACATATAGAGTTCTCACACTGGGCATGCATATATGATGCATGGAATACTCGACTGATGATACTCATAGCTGAATTCTCATAATACACATACATATTTAATGTACACATGCATATTTGATGCATGGACTCATAACTGGGATGATCTCATGAATACACGACTGAACACACGCTGACAAGATGAACTCTTTCTGCTAAATGCGCATATCTAATGCATGAATGTCCGACTAAGCTGACTTTTGAAAGCACGACTTGATAATGCAACAATGATTGATGCTAACTTTATAAGGAAAATCTGAACATGCATCGAGATGAATCTAATGGAACGCAACATCATAATACCATGGGGTATCTCCCCCTTAGGACTCTATGTCCCTCTATACATACTTCGCTAAAATACTGGAGCGGTGCGCGGGGCACCTACAGACTGGGTCATAATTGACCGATCAAGATCTGAAACTTATGCCTGACTCATGCTAACATATAAGCTCAAAATAAGACCAAAAGATCTATCAATGCATAACATAAAGATGAAGGGCTCATAACATACCCGGGTCAATTTCAGGGGATCTTTCCCGATCAAGGCGAGCCTGAAGTGCATACAATCTATTATGAGCTGAAGAATGACTACGCTGACTTCGGGGACCTGGCTTAGGACAGTCTCGAACTTTGTAACCGGTCTTGACATATCCAAAGCACACATCACTACTGGATCTACACACACCCTTATGATTCTTACCACATTCTTCACACAATGGGTAGGTACGAACACCACTAGTACTACTTTGGGCTTTGGAGCTTAGCGCTCCCTCAAATCTGATACCCCCAAACGCAGGTGCGAGTACACTAGCTGAAGATGGAGCTGGAACTAAAAATATCCAACCATACTGAGAACTACTACCACCTTGAGACCCTGATTGCGAGAAACCATGACTACCTGTCTTGGCTCTCTTACTCACTCTCCCTCTCTCCTTCATCTTATCTGCCTTAATCTGTTGTGCATGAGTCATTAGCCTAGAAAGATCCATATCTCTATTGAGCATGGCAGCTCTACACTCTTTCAACACATCACTTGATACCCTAGTCAAAAACTTACTCATACTCGCTCTAGGGTCAGCTATCAAGTCGGGAGCATACTTAGCTAATTGGTTAAACTTAAGACAATACTCTTTTACTGTCATGGAGCCTTAACTTAGGTTCATAAACTCTTCTAACTTAGCTTCTCTTATTTCTAGAGGGAAAAACCTATCTATAAAGGCACTCTGAAACTCTAGCCAAGTCACGAGAGCTGCATTCACCCCTCTACTTTTCTCCCACATCACTACCCAGTCATAAGCAATATCTTTCAACCTATAAGATACTAACTCAACACTCTCCTCCTCTGACACATGAATAATCTGGGTGATCTTCTTCACCTCCTCAAGAAACAAATGCGGATCCTCACCTACTACTGACCCAAAGAATTTGGGCGGATTTATTTTCATGAAGCTTCTAATCCTGGCTGCGGCAGAATTCCCATCTTGCTGAGGTAGGACTGTATCCTAACGGTTACCATGAACATTAGTCACCACCTGGGCTAGTGCTTCGAAAGATGCCTAAAACTCTGCATGTGACATACTCTCATTTTCAGGATCTACTAGCTGAGGGGTTGATCATCAACCCTATGGACAAAGTCTCTGCGAGGAGGCATACTCTGTAAATGAAAGAATGAAGTGGATTAGACTGAGGACCAACTTGAGCTCATGCTCACTCACACGAAATGATCACTGAAAGAAGAGGAACTGCTCCTAAGAACATCCTGTAGCCTCTTGTACATAAATGTGGCGCGCTACACACCCATGTACATGAATCTACTAAATGCGGCTTTTCAGACTCCCTAGGATACTCTTAAACCTTAGACTCTGATACCAAGTTTATAACACCCCGAGATCTCATCCCAAGACGTTACACGGTGCTTATGATCCCAAAGGACCATAAGCTAACCCTTTACTGATATCTGTACCTGTACACTGCACAATGTTTAAAATAAATGCAGAAACTAGACATAAGGTTCAACACATCCATGAATACTCATAATACAGAAAACTGAATACTAATACATCCGTCTGAAAAGCCTCTAAACTGTCTGAACTGTGGGTTGATAGGACATGTACCCAACTAACTCCGTCAACAGAAAATAAACAAAGTCTTAAGCAATAATAGTACACTGAAATTCGTCCTCAGAGGAAGAAGACTCGCTGCTACTGCTGCTGACTGGGACTGAATTGCTGAGGAAAAATTGGATCATGTGCCTCTGAACCTATGGTGTCAAATAAAACACCATAGCGCAAATACGTCAGTACAAAAATATACCGAGTATATAGACGGGGTAGGCTAATACAAGGGCTCATGCATGCACAATATCTAAACTGAATAATCATGAAGATGCCGCATGAGAACACATACATAAATGCACAGAACAAAACACAATCATCGCAACTCTAGATAGTGAAACTCGCATACCACTTTACTGCAGACTGAACTTACTACTGACACTGAGATGCTAAATTATTGACTCATCTGATACTGATAACTGAGGATCTGGATGTACTTACATCAAGGTCTGAACTCTGAGTTTACTGCTTTCAACTGAAAGAATTAGAGATCAACTTTGCTAATAGATTATTCTGGAAGCGATTATTAATGATAAGAAGTATGATTATATCTAAATCTGACGATAAGAATATTTAATAGGAATCTGATACTGTGATTAAGCCTGTCTGGCGGCATATCTCTTAATATGATATCAATCAACTGTATATGTGACCAAGCCTATCTGTCGGGATGGTCCATGGATCAACGGAACTATCTGAGTTCCTCATAAAGATAGATAACTATATCTGACAGTCCTAATTTTTGAAGGCTGATTCTGAAACTGAGACTGAATCTGAAACTAAAACTGTGGGAAGTAGTCACTTAACCGATATGCCCCGACCTACCACAGGTGGGGTCCAACCTGTGCCCCAGTTGGAAGGGTGTCATTACCGCGCCACTGGTAAAGACAACTCTATGTGACCCTCATCTAGCAGGTCCTCAAATGAGAACGGTGGAGCCCTCATCTACCAGGTCAAGCCACCTCATCTACCCTCATCTAGCAGGTATGATATCTCTCATCCACCCTCAACTAATAGGTGTGATGTCTCAACCTACGCTGGCTACGTAGTTCTGGAGCATAAGGATTGCTTCTAAGAATCACACCCTCTACTAGTAGGTAAGATCCCATCATTGAGCTCGCTCGGTGCTAGTTTCTACTCCCAACTGAAAGACATTCTCAACTGAGCACTGGCTTAACTGAATCTGACACTGATCATATTACTCAAAAGGTCTGACTGAGTTATGCTGAGATCACTTATTTTCGTATCTGACGGAAAATATATCGAATCATGGAATCTGACTGACGATACAGAGCTTGAATGGATTACTCAAATTATTTCTGAGATTAGGATTGAATCACTTAAATACTATTAAAACTGAGCTGATTACAGGTCTGAGGCTAGGTTACTAGCGATACAGAGATTACAGAGATAACTGAGATTACCGAGCTTTATTAAGCTTCGCACTTGTCTGAGGAGACAGAGTTCTATAGTTCACTGAGTTCTGAGAATCATGGCTCTATTGGAATTATCAAAAAACTGACAAAGGCTTTACACAACAGCTCTATGTATAAATACCCCCAGGACTCGATAGCATAAAAGTAAGACATAATCATTCTTCATCACAAATCATTCATGCATCATCACGGTTATCCATTCATCACTACCATCATTCATTCATCATTACAATCATTCATGTATTATCATAATCGTTAAAGAATCAATTCAAGTAGTTGGGCATCACAACATACTTTCCCTCTCAATATCCTTAGGTCATCGCATTAAGCATTTAGGAAACATAGACCTCTATTCATCATCATATACTAGCCTAAGGAAGACATGCTATTAGATTATACCTCATTCAATGAGATCTTACATCAAGTACTTCATACCTATATCGGTCTTGTCATGTATTTGGATATCAATTAATTTGGGGAAAACTTCATACTAACACATCACTATTTACTTGCTAACCGCTTGACATGTATTAAAAACTTAGCATATATCAAAGAGCACAAAATCGGGGAATTTACAACCATCATATCTCGACTTGTTCCTTTGTTCTTTAGGTTCTTTCAACAACTACTAGACACGACCGATTTTACACCTACTTGGGGATTTCATGCTATCTTGGCACATTTCACTCACTAAGGCATTTTATCAAACACTAGGCATGCATGGACTAGCTCACAATTTGGAGTTTCCTATTCAACATACTATAGCGGCCCTTATGCTTCACCTAAGCTCTTTATCAAACCTATGAGGAACGTTCTTCACCTATTCAACCATTTTTACACCCAAAAGTCATGAACACATCACATGGAAAAACAACTTCAAGAGGGTCTATCACAAACATCACATGAATTCCACATACTAGGGTCAAAGCTCATAAATTTTGTAGGAAAACATAAATCAAAACTCAACAACACATTAAACATCCATTTCAACTCATACAAATCATTAATAACTCATAAACATAAAAATCTTTTAGTTTTAAAAAGGATTCTTAAGCTTCTTGGATGAAAGGGACCCAAGAATCAACATCTACATACCTTAACCTTTGAAATTGGATGAACTTTAGTGCTTGAAACTTTATCCACACTTGAAATAAATAAATTCTTAAAGCCCACACTATGAGGAACTTGATTCTTGAAGAAACCTTGAAGATTTATGGATGATTTTTGGAAGATTAGGGTTCTTGATTGAAACCCTAGTTATACACTCTTGAGAAAGTTGAAAAAGAAAATGATTGAATTAGAGTTTGAATTAGGGTTCCTCATATTTCTAGAGGCTCAAAAAGGGTGGAAAATTACCAAAATACCTTTGCAAAAACTCCCTTGAATTGCTGGAATAATATACTTGACGCCATCCGTGACAGGCCGCCAGGTTCGTGATAGGCCGTCACGAATGGTCGTCATAAAAGGGGTACAAATTCTTGATTTTCTGCACAGGGATGACGACGTCATCAGAAATGTCGTCAGAATGTGACGACGTCGTCAAAAAGGGCGTCAGAAACGTGATAGCCCGTAAAAAACGTCGTCACCGTTTTCCAGCTTGACATGCTGGAGTAAAATGGGCATAACTCTTTTCTCCGATATCGGATTTAGGCAAAATTGGTATCGTTGGAAAGCTAATTCAAATATATTTCATTTTATATATAGAAAACCACCCAGTTATTAATATACAAAGAGTTATGGTCGATTGAAGTTGACCCAAATTTTGATGGTCACTAAAACTTGAACGATAGGAAAGTTTTCAACTTGTTCATGAGTTAGGGGACCTCTATGATCTTAATTCATGCTCAAATAGATTCCCACATGATTTCAAAGTATTTTATACTTGGTAGGATATTTCTTAAACATTTTGACTCGGATTTTGACTTTACCAAATACGCTCTAAGGCTCAGACTGGAAGAGAATTTTGCGGGGCATTACATGGATGAACGAGCTTTCTATAAACTCTTCTTCTTATCCTTGAAAGAGAGGGTTCTTGCCACACTTGACTTAGGGAACTTGAATCTCAACTCAATTTGAAGAATCCATGGTGAGTTCTTAGATTCCTTGGAGAAGAATTTTTTTTAATTTGATTTGGAGGAGAGAACTCTAGCTCATTAGTGTTAGAGATGGTAAAATGAGGCAGCTGCTTAGCATAGAATATATAGGAGAGTTTAAAAGAGGAGAAAAGACCGAAATATCCCTTCAAAAGAGGGTTAAAAATACTGAACGGGGGCTGCAACAGTCAAATCGACGGTTCGTCAAAAGTTCGACGGTCCGTCAGATCGTCCGTTGCAAGCTGGCCAGAAGAAAGGACATACATCCTCGCTGCGACGGTCTCAGTGACGGTCCGTTGAAAGTTTGGCGGTCCGCCATTTTGGCCGTCGCACGATGGCCAGGATGAGGCCACACTGCCTCAGAGCGACGGTCAAAGTGACGGTCCGTCGAAAAGTTGGCGGTCCGTCATTTTGGCCGTCGCACGATGGCCAGAAAAAGGGGTCACTGCCTTGATTTCGATGGGATGATTGACGGTCTGTCGCAGACTTGACGGTCCGTCGAATCGTCCGTCAAATCTGGGCGATTCCGACAACATTCATTAAAATGGCTATAACTTCCTCGTTCGATGTCGGATTTTGACGAAATTAGTATCGTTGGAAAGCTAACTCAATGCCCTACATGACAAAAATCGATATTAGGGAAATTCCACGCGGTTGAAAATATTTCACACTTTTAAGGTCGGAATGACACTTCACTCAACATGCTCTAAGGCTCAAACTATAAGGGAATTTTGCGGGATTTTAGAATATTTAGGTGATAAGTTCAAGAGAGTTAATTGTTTGAGTAATGATTATCTCTATTTTCAAGAGTCCAGATTAGCTTGAGAAAAACTAAAAGGATTGTCTTAATTTTTTTCTTAATTGATGTCATTGCCTCAAAAGTTTACTTAATATGGATTAGAGGGAGTATTAGGTATTGAAAGATGATTTGAAGATTAAGTTAATGCTAAGGATAAAATATGAAAAATATATTTTTTTTTTATATGTTTAAAGTGACAATTGAAAATAGAAATTCATTTTATAAATAATTGATAAGTAAAAATAAAAGTAAGGGGTATTCAATAAAAACACTCAACTTAGAACTTTGATCTTCCAAAATCACTCAACTAAATTTATCATTAAGAATCTGATATGATAAAATAAATACTTTCTTATGTCAGTTAATTTTGTTAATTCATGGGGTCCATATTTACAGGATATAAAAAAATAATTTATTTTGTCATATCAAATTTTTTAATTATAAATTTAATTGAGAGATTTTGAAAAAAAAAAGCCTTAACTAATTGAGTAATTTTTATTAATACAAAATAAAGTGGAAACTTTGCTACATAAATTTCCATAATTGAATGACCGTTTTTAGATATTAACTCATGTTATTTGACACATCAATATTAATTGTCTAGAAATGATAACTAGTTAATGTTGTTACAATTGTGTAATTTGTTTTAAAGTATTGCCAAGTTATATTTATTTGATTTTGCTATGATAATTCTTTTTGATATTTTAACTTATTAGTGTCTCTTTATGAAGGAAATAAGATCTCTTTGATTTTTTTATAATTTAAGTAAAACAATTATTTTTAAAGATTTCTTATGTGAAAAAAATGAAGATCTCTTATTTGTAATAACAAAAATCTCTTGTTAAAAAAATATAAAATTTATTTTTTTTTGTAAAAGTCTAGAAACACATTTCTCCTTGATTAAACGGTTAAAATGCTGAAAATATAATTTGTTTCGTATTATAGAAGCTGAGAAATGAAGAGCTACAAAATATGCTATTCTTATGTGAAAAAAATGAAGATCTCTTATTTGTAATAACAAAAATCTCTTATTAAAAAAACATAAAATTCAGAAGTTTTTGTAAAAGTCTAAAAACACATTTCTCCTTGATTAAATGATTAAAATGCTGAAAATATGATTCGTTTCATATTACAGAAACTGAGAAATGAAGAGCTACGAAATATGCTATTGGATGAAGAAAACTTGTCAGAAAAACAAATTGAAGGATTAGTGAATTTATTCATAGATAATGTGAAAAATGGAACATGGAAAAGCAAAGGTTGGCCCAAATTATGGACAGATTATGCTGTATCAAAGCTTGCGTTGAATGCATACTCCAAAGTATTGGCTCGGAATTATAAGGGGAAGGGTATAAGTGTCAATTGTTATTGCCCTGGATTTACACAGACTTCTATGACTGGTGGCAAGGGAAAGTATACAGCACAAGTCGCAGCTGATATCGGAGTAAAACTAGCTTTGTTACCGCCACAACATCTTCCAACAGGAAAGTTCTATCTAGGATCAAATCCGCCAAGCATTTACTCCAAGATTTAAGACCATTATTTAACAATGATTGGGGATCTTTTTTGTAGAGTACAATTATTAATTATAAGCCTCATGAGTTGGTAAATTGTTGAATGAATTTACGCTCCCTCTGTTTTATATTAATTGGTCCCTATATACTTAACACACCCATTAAGAAAAATATTTATTAGGAATCTATTTTACAGTAAATTTCCTGAATAGTTATTCATTTTTGAGAAATTGTCTGCAAATATTACTTTTATTTTATTTATGACAAGAATATCATCCAATTTTTTTTTCCCTTAAAATATACTGAACACCTCAAATTTTTTTTTTCTCCTACTTGAAATGTCATGTCAATATTTTTTTTTATTTTTTTGATAAATGTATAACTTATCAAACTTATTTAACTAAAGTTTTATCCTATTTTTTTTTATTAAATTACACCTGATATATTAATCATTAAAGATTAATTTAATTACACCAAAAGTTTAGGTTATTTTATTTAATATGTAATCTTCAAAGTTTTTTTTATTTAATTATTTATTTCGCCATTTAATAATAATTTTAAAGTACAAGTACTTATACGAATTGGTACAATAATTTTTTTTTTGTCGTTTATTTTATATACTAAAAATTCTTAGAATGTAAAAGAAATAAAATGATGGATTTCATATTTTAGACATTAAGTTTGTTATTTATATGAGAATAAAAGAATAAAATCTCCCTTTTTGAAGGAAAGAAAAATTATGTAGACTTAAAAAAAGTGAAATTTCTTAAGAAATATTAACAAAATGATACCTTATTCAGTACTATTACAAATGGATTTTTAAAATATTACTTAATCAATTATTCTTTGCTTTTGATTAATTTAGAATGAAATACGGATATAAATTAGTGTTTAATTGTATAATAAAATAAAATATAAATATAATGATCACAAAAAAAGTGAAGAAACTAAATTAAAAAAAAATAATTTTTTTCTAAATTTTTATGTCTTATCTTACGGATTTACTTGATTTATTTACGGGCAATTACTTGTAAAAAATTTGCAAGAAAAAAAAAATTATCTTTTCACTATATATTTATCAAAATTATCTTGCATAAAAAGTTGCAAGTAATCTATGTCCAAATTAAATTTTTAGGTAATAATACATATTAAAATTTTCTAATTGAATTTTGTTTGGCAACAAAAAATACCGTAGGTTTGCCATCAATGCTTTTAAATAATAAATTATATTTTTTTATTCTCTATTACTCTATATTTGAAGGTAACATAATATCTTTGGATTATATTAATTCAAAAATTCTTTTGTAAAATCCAAAAAAGTGAATTTTATTCTTTTATTCTCATATAAATAATAAATTTAATGTCTAAAATATGAAATCCGTCGTTTCTATTTATTTTACATTTTAAGAATCTTTAATATATAAAATAAATAAATAAAAATTAAATGAGTAGCAATTTTTATAAGTACTTGAGTTTTAAATAGTATTACGTGGTAAACTAAATAAGTAAATAAAAGAAACTTTGAAAAGTACATATCAAATGAAATAATTCAAGCTTTTGGTGTAATTAAATTAATCTTTAATGATTAGTATATTATGTGTAATTTTTTATTTTTAAAATTAGGATAAAACTTTAGTTAAATAAGTTTGATAAGTTAAATAGATCTATTTAACAAAAAAAGAAAGAAATTTTAATGACATGACATTTCAAGTAGGAGCGAAAAGTTTTTTGAGGTGTTAAGTATATTTTAAGGAAAATAGAAAGAGTTGGATGATATTCTTGTCCTAAATGAAACAAAAATGATATTTATAGGCAATTTCCCAAACATGGGTGACCATCTAGGGAATTTACTCTCTATTTTACCAAATTAGGCCCATTAATTATGCTTTGGAAATATAAATTTGAATATACAACTTGTTTAGTCATTTAATAATAAGGGTATTATTGGAAGAACATATTAAAATCCTCTTGATTTTATCAATGAGACAACTAAATTGAAAAAAATATTTTTTGAAAGAGGGCCAACTAAAATGAAATTGAGGGAGTATCAATTTTTTTTATCATCTTGATTACTGTTTAGTTAAAATTACTTCACTTAGTCCCCCGTTTATTTCAAAATTAATCTAGGCTGAACACAATTATTCTATGTTGGATAAAATATCGAATAACAATAAAAATATTTGTAGCAAAATAATGGAAATAAAATGGAAAAATAATGACATAAAAATTTTTACGTGAAAAACTTTTAAATAAAGAAAAATTATAGACGAAGAGGAGAAACTGATATTACTATAGTAAGGAATTTTACACTACAGTCACAAGTACAATACTCAAAGTGATTGCTATACACTCAAAAGAAATAACCTTCTTTTGGCTTCCACCTTACTAAAATATCGCTCACTCTAAGTTTTTCTTCACAAACTATTTTTTCACAAGCTATGAAATACCTCGCTGTTCTCTCTATATTGTTTTTTCTCTCTCTATTTGGTATGTCTCACAAATAAATTATCTCACTCCATTTATAGGAAAAACATGTCTTTTCCTATGTCATCAATGACATCATAAAAATGCAATATTTCAAAGTGTTCACAGTGAACACATTTAATGACCTATTTTACCAACTATCAAATCTTGATCTTTTGATGTTTTATCTTGACATGTTTTCACCCTTGCAGCCAATGAAGACATTTGTAACATGGGATGGACACCACAAATCTCTCCCTTCAGTTTCATGCATCTGAAAGAGTTATCTCTGACTTCTCAAAGAGAGCTCACGCCGACAAGTTCTTTGAACAATTTGAACTTGTCTTTTGACACCACCTTTGTTAGCATATTTGTAAGATTTTCAGTCTTGTGAATCTTCTTAACGTAGAATCATACGTTCTCCACTTGTTCACAAATTCAATGGTACCTCACATCAATGTGCTTTGTTCTTGCATGGTACATGAAGTTCTTACTCAAGTCTATTGCACTTTGACTGTCACAATATAAAACACACTCCATTTGCAGCAATCTAAGTTCTTGAAGGAACCACTTGAGCCATATTATTTTCTTGCCAGCTTTAGTAGCTATATATACTCAGCTTTAGTTGTAAATAGTGTGACACATTTTTGCAACCTTGATTGTCATGATATAATTCCACTTGAAAAGGAAAATAAAAAAGCAGTAGTAGATTTTTGATATCAAGTTCAACTATCATATCGACATCTGTGTTACCTGTCAAGTTCGGATCAGATCCTCCAAAACACAAACAATCACCTAAGGTTCCTTTTAGGTACCTCAATATTCATTTGACTGCTTCTCAATGCTCCTTTCCTAGATTTTTAAGAAACCTGCCGACAACACCAACTATGTGAGCAATATCGAGTCTGGTACCTTTTTTTGATAACGAAGAAATATAGAACTTTAGCAATGCTCTTTTTCTCCTTCTTCTTGTAGAAATATTTTCTTGCTCAACTTCATGTGACTAGCAAGGGTTTTGTTAATAACCTTAGCATTCTTTATGTTGAAGCGCTCCAGTAAACGTTCAATGTACTTCTCCTATGATAAGTAAAACTTTTTTTCATCTTTGAGACAAATAATCCTCATGCCTAAAATCTACTTAGCATGAACCAAGCCTTTCATAGAAAAAAACTTGCATAACTATTTTTTAACTCGTCAATTTTGGAAGTATTTTTATCCACAATCAACATATCATCCATAAATAGCAAGAGGATGATAAAATCATCATCAGAAAACTTTTGTGCAAATACACAATAATCTAAAGAATTTTTCTTGTAGCCTTGCTCACCCATGATAAATTCAAACTTCGTATACCACTATCTAGGAGCTTGCTTCAAGCCATGAAGACTCTTCTTAAGTTTGCACACATAATTTTCTTTATCTTTTACCTATAATCCCTCAGGTTGTTATATATTGATCTCCTCTTTGAGACCACAATGAAGAATGCCATCTTCACATTCATCTACTCAATTTCTAAATCAAGAATAGCAGCCAAACCAAAAATTATACAAATAAAGGTTATTTTACGACATTAGAAAATATTTCGTTAAAGTCAATATCTTTTGTTTGATCAAATCCTTTAACAACTAATCTGACTTTGTATTTGAGCTTCTAATTGTGTTCTTCAAATTTTACTTTGAACTCCCACTTATTCTTCAAAAATCTCATGCCCTTTGACAATTTCACCAACTCATAAGTGTGGTTCTCATACCAAAATTTCGTGTCATCTTGCGTGGTTTCAATTCGTTGATCCCTATGTCATCTTTCGTGGCCTCCCCATAATATTCAGGTTTCCCTCTATCAATGAGTTACACATACTCATTAGGAGAATAACAAAAATAAGAAAACACTGTCTTGCATACCTTTTAAGTGTAGCATTTGACTCGTCCATAACTTTTTGAATAGGATCATCGTCAATAATAACATCGTTGTTATTATGAACATCAACATGCTGATTTGGAACATGATTCTGGGTGTCACTATGATTATCAAGCCCACCAACATCATGCGCATTTGTATGAGAAACTTGATTAAGATTAATTAAATATCAGAACTTAAAGATTCTAATTTATCTGCTTTGTTAATATCTTCAATGATTTGATTCTCCATGAAGAAAATATCACAACTTCTTGCAAGATTCTTTTAAACTGGATAATATATCCTGTAACCAAACTCATCAAGGACATAACCAATGAAGATGCACTATCTTGTCTTGGTATCTAACTTTAACCTCTCATCTTTAGGCACATGTACAAAAGTTTTGCAATTAAATACTCTTAAATGGTAATAAGAAATATCTTCCCATACCAAACTCTATTTGGTACATCACTTTGCAAAACAATAACAAGAGATAAGTTAATAACATGTGCAACAGTCAATAGAGCCGCACCAAAAAAGATTTCGAAAACTTTAATTCTGAAAGAAAACACCTAACTCTTTTCATCAAAGTCTTGTTCATCCTCTCCACCAAACCATTAAGTTGAGGAGTCTTAGGAGAAGTATTTTGGTGTTTGATACCTTGTTGCATGCAGTATTCATCAAACGGTCCACAATATTCACCACTATTATTAATATAAATACACTTCAGCTTCTTTCATGTTTCTCTTTCAACTAAAGCCCAAAACTGCTTAAAGATACCCGACACTTGGTCTTTAGTCTTCAAGACATAGAACTAAATTTTTCTGGAGCAATCATCAGTAAAGGAAAAAATTAAAGTGCACCACTCAAAGTCCTTGTCTTCATTGGACCACATAAATCTAAATGCACCAGCTCAAGCAACTCTGTCTTTCTTAAAGGAGGATGAGACTTGAAAGAAACTCGATTTTATTTTTCAGCCAAGTAGTGCTCACATTTTTCTAATTTAGTACTTTCAAATATGACAGTAATTTCTTCTTGGCCAGAATATTAAGTCATTTCTCACTAATGTGGCTAAGCCTCTTATGCCATAATGTTGAAAAGCTAGTGCTTTCAATTGCATTCACTATATTTGAACAAAAAAAGTCATATGAAGTTTTTCACCACAATCCACAATCAAAGAACCCTTGATGAGTTTCCATTTTCATTACTATTAGTACTAACATATACCTCATCATCCAACATGCCAACATAAATCAAGTATAAATGAACATCAGGTGCATGCTTTACATTGTTTAAAATTAGTTTAGATCTAGTACTAATTTTCAAACAAGTTGTACAAGTACCAATCACCTTAGATACAATCTCATTGCCTATACTCAAGGTTCTAAAATTACCTGGAGTATAAAATAAGAAAAAATCCTTCCTTGATGTCACGTGATATGCAACACCAGAATCCATAATCCAGCTTGACTCATGACAATCAATATTTATTAGATTTGTATCAAGAATAGTAACAAGATCTTCGATGGTGATGCTGGCTATGAAATTTTCATTGTTGTCTTCATTATTTTCCTCCTTGTCTCTATTCTCCTTCTTCAACTTTTGACAAAATTTCTTTGTGTACCCTTTAAACCATAATGATAATAATCAGTATTTTTAAATTCGCCTCTAGATTTTCTTCTACAATGTTCTCCATTTTGAGAACCATGGTTCCTGCTTCTCCCTAGTTCCAGTCACCAAGACATCGGTCGAAGAGGAACTTTGAAACTTTTATCTCATCTCTTCATTAAGAATGGTACTCTTGATAAAATTCTTAGAGATCACACCATTAGGAGTAGAATTTGAGAATAAAGTTTTAAATGTTTTCCAAGAGTCTGGTAGGGAACCAGGTAGAATCAAGCCTTGAATTTCTTCAACAAACTTAATGCCTATAGCAAATAACTGGTTCATGACCCCCTGAAAGTTATTCAAGTGATATGTTATTGAAGAACCATCATAATATTTTAACCTCAACTTTTGTTTTATCAAGAACATCTTATTAATTCTAGTCTTTCAATCATACAAACTTTTGAGATGCTCACACATGGATCAAACATGTGTCTTCCCAGAAATATGGTTCAACACATTATCGTCAATCCACTACCTAATAAAATCACAAACCTGTCTGTGCTATAGCTTCACTCTTTATAGATTTTATTTTTAGGTTTTATAGTGTGAAAGACTAGTTGATGAAATTTCTTGACATAGAACATATCCTCCATTTCCCCCTTTCAAATGGCATAATTAATCCCATTCAAAGTAATCATTCTGCTTGTGTTGGCTTCTATCATTTATCAAAAAGTAAAAATATAGCATATCGTGGCTCTGATACTAGTTTATTGGGTAAAATGTAATATAAAAATAATAGTATTTGTATCAAAATAATGGGAATAAAATTAAAAAATAATGACACCAGAAACTTTACGTGAAAATACTTTTAAATAAAAAAATCACGATGAAGAGGAGCAACTGATATTACTATAGTAAGAACTTTTGCATTGTAGTCACAAGTACAATACTCAAAGTGACTAGTAAGTACTAAAAAAAGACCCTCTTTTAACTCCACCATATTAAAATATCGCTCACTCTAATTTTTTCTTCACAAATTATTTTTTTCATAGTCTGCGAAATGCCTCACTACTCTCTCTCTTTGGTGTGTCTCACAAATGAATTGTCATACTCCATTTATAAGAAAAAAAATGTCCTTGCCTATGTCATCAATGACATCATAGAAAGGCAATGTTTGAAAGTGTTCACAGTGAACATATTTAATGGTCCATTTTTACCAACTACCAAATCTTGATCTTTTGATATTTTTTCGTGACATTTTTTAACTCTTTCCTTAAATAAAGACATTTATGACATGGGGTGGACCCCACATACTATTGGTGGCATGCCTCCTGATTGCGTATGATTTTTTTCCTTATTGATCATTAAATTTTTTGTAATAGTTATATCCAAACCTCTCGTGATGAGATTAACATTACAAATTTACAAATATTTTTGCAATCCAACTTATTTTGTTAAAAAAATATTGATTTTTTTTTCTTATTCCTCTTCCTATTACTAGGCATGTAGAAAAGTTGACAACAACTAAAGTCTCATTTTTGTTAGATGAAGTGAGAGATGTCTATTTATGAAATTCTTTCTTATTTTATAGTATAATTTTTCCTGAGTCTCAAGTGTATTATTTAATGAAAAATAGGCAGGACACAAATAATCTCTCAAGTACTCACCTATAGTAACTCAATGAATTTCTTTGGCAGGTTCGTCGTTATTAAAATTTTTTATGATAAAATATTCAATTTTAAAATATTATGTCAACTCAAGGTTAAGCCTGGATAAACCATTGTAAAAAATTTTAAGACAGTGCAAAAAAGGTCCAGGTCAAGTGTCTAAGAACTGCCATAGTGGTCCCTTGGCCGCCATAACGAGACCGCCGTTGCAGTCAACCCAGTGAGTTTATTTCTGCCAATCTTATTTTAATACAATTGACTCTTCCTAAAAACACCCTAAGGTTATTTCTAAGCTAAAAATTATTAGGATGGAGAGGCAAAGCCCTTAAGGGATTACATTCCAACTTTTTTCTCGTGATTTCTCTATCAAATTTGCTAATCCAATGCAACAAACATAGTTTCAAGCTCACTGAATACAACAACTTGCAATGAGATAGATTAAAATTTATGGGTAGTAGATTATGGTTAGTTAGCATGTAGATAATATATTTGATGGGAGAATTCATGCTTAGGCATGCAGGCAAGGAGTTTGGATTGTTAATTATATGAAAATTGAGTAGGCGGAGACAATGTCTGTTCTAATGTATTTATATACGAGATCCTTGATTGTAAATCGTAATTGGTTAATGTACTTGATGGATTTTTTATGTAACTCATGCTAGTTGGCTAACGATAGAGAGAAGTGTAAGCATGTAGTTATAAGAATAGTTTAATTACTTTAATAAGAAGTGTAAATCGATATATTGATGTGTATATTGGTGACTCTTGCTACTAAATTTTTTAAAGGTTAGTTAAGGATAGGGGAAAGTGGTATCATAACTTGAAGAGTCTAAAAGAACGTTGTTTAACGGCCAATGAGGCCTTAAGGTAAAGTGTGTAATTAAGGTTAAAATTGTAGCGCCCCCATAAGGATAAATACTTGATGATTGATACAGAAGTAAAAATTACGAAGGTAGGATGATTATTATTGTTGGAATAAAGGGGTTATTAGAGAGTGATATAACCCATCAGAAGTTATTGATAAGAAAGTCATCTAGATGATTGAATATGGCTATGTTTTATGATAACCGTTGACTCAATTTGATTATATGTACGCTCTTAAATTTGATGCTTCTTTATTTAGTTTTTGGACTTGCTTTTATATGATGACAATTAGTTGTTGATACTTGAATGACTTGAATTATGATTATAATGTGTGCTAGTAAATGTAGTACATCTAATGAAGCTTGAGATATTGTTAAATTCATAAAATATATAAAATGTGATTATTGAGTATCGGGTGCCATGAGTTGGTATATATTTAGTTACTGATGGGATTGTTGAGGATTGAGTTTAATGAGTTGGTATATACTACTGACACCTAATTTTTGCTTTCCTGGATTAGATTTATTCTTGAGTTTCTTCAATTTTAAATAAAATTACAATATTTCTTTTATCCGAATAAAAACTTTCCAAAGTATTTATCTAGGTAATTTTTTTATTTTAAGTAGCGATTACATATTCTCGTTTTCAATTATACAAAATCATATAATTTTGTTACTTAAATATTTATTTTATGAAATATCGGATTTTAATCAAGGATTATCTTGAAAATTAATCCAAACGGCTAACATTTTGATTCAAGTATAATTTTTTCTCAAAAATAATTTATTTTAAAAACATATGTTTGATTTTATGAAGTCAAGAAACTCGGGATTAAACAGTTGTTAATTTGTTTCAAACATTATTTTAATTTAGCCAAATTATTAAATTGGACATTAATTGAAAATGATTTGGCTACGATTACAATGTAATTGATCAATTTTTTTTAATTAGGATAAAATTTAAATTCATTTGATTAAATTCTAAAAATTAGGCTAATTTAACAAATAGCCTAAATTCCTAATTCAACCCCAATTTTTCCAATTACCCAAAACCCTTTTAAAACCAACCCAACACATTAACAACCCAACAATAACTTCAGTCAACATAACCACACCAACCAGGCCAAAAATCCCCTGACTCAGCCTAAATCTTTTTTTCCCTCTTTAACTTGATCTAATATCAACAACAACTTTCAACAATGTTCAACAACAATATAAAAATAATAGTGACAACAACACAACAACTTCATCAACATTTAGCAAACCCGATAACCCCAAATCAAAATCGACCCTTCCTCTGACCTGAACCATCAACAACAATGAAAACAATGGCAGAAACCCGACCCAACTCATAAATAGCCACGTCCAACTCAACCTTGCACGAATCAAACAACCTATTTCAAATTCATACTAAATTAGTACCATACGTGGATTCAATGTCCTTAATCCCCAAAAATTTGTTTGAAATTAAAAAATCAAAGATCAATTCCCCCCAAACCCATGGAATCTATGGAGTATTCCGAGAATTTCCACTTATTTTCTTTCTATTCGTTGATGGTACGGGTAATGATGATAACCCTCTCATCATCATCCATTTTCCAAGATTGATTCATAGCCGTGGATTTGGGTTTTTACAGTAAATCCTACATCGGTGGAAGCATCAATTCACTCCCAATTTTTCCTCTATATAAAACCATGGTTGAGTTGAAAAATGGCATGTCTCAAGAGAGGAAACAACTTTTGAGAAAACAAGTGAAACATTTTCTTTAGTAAAATTTTTTTGGTAAAAGTTGTCGGCTAATCGAAGTTCTCAAATTGACGGCGATGTTTTTCGGTGGTGATCGCGACTCCGATAGAAGACCGAAGTACCATTTTGCTGCTCCAAAATAGCTAATGCTTCATCCCGTTTAGTTTCGGTGTTTACTTTTTTCTCTTCTTCTCAATTGTTCTGTAGTAATATTTATTATTCTAATAGTTTTGTACTCTTGTAGTATTAGTATTATATGCTGAGATTTGTATGCTGTAGATACTATGAAGGCCATAGGTTTCACATGATGAAAACTGTGAGAGTTTCTCTATTATCTTATAATAATTGAACCGATTCATAAATTTTATCGTATAGTTGCATTTAGGTCGCATTGTTTTTAATATTTTTGGGTTTTTTCATAATTGGCATGAGAATGAACTTGGTTCTGATTTATTTGATGTTGATGAATCAATATAGTTTTTAAAATTTTCCTTGAATTTGGATTGTGTATGCTGTTTTGCTTGTATGGTGAACTTTTAGCCTATAAGTTTTGCAAAGACCATGCTCTAGAAAAGGGCTACTAAATCTTTTTGTTCATGTAATGATTAAATAAAGAAATTCTAGATTCTATAAATAATGATGCTTACACTGGTCCTAAGCTCGGTTGTTCATATTATAGAAAATTATAGTAGATCTTTTTGTTATCCTACGATTGTCACTTCTTCAACTTTGTTTATTTTTTTTCCAGGTTTTTAAGTCCTATGAGCCTTCCATGACTTCCTTGATTACAAATCCTCATGGTTTGTAAAAGAGAAGGTGAGAAGAAACAGGAATGGTATTTTAGTCTTAAAAAATATTTTTCTTATGTTTGCATTCTTTTGATTCTTTCTGTTGATTATATTTCTTCAAAATGTAATATAGAGTAGGGAGAAGTCCTATCCTATTTTACTCACTTAAAAGCTGTCACATTGGAGCCTCAATATCTATAAATGCTTTCTCAAGTGAAACACATCTTTTTTTTTTAAGTGAAAATGATAGGCTAATGCCGTGCTAGAAATTCTGACTCTTGTTTATTTAGTCATTGTCCATGGTATTTCTGTCATTTGAATATAACTCTTAGGGTCTATTTGATCTATAAATATCAATGAGACCGATGAGTTTGTCATAAATCCAAAAGCACCAATTTCATAAATTTTTTCAAAGTTTTTGATTTTATTATTCTGTATAACATGATCAAGAGAAGGGAATATTTGACTCAAATATTCTATTTTAAATAAAGTATCATTGTCTCCATGCTTGAAATTAGTCAAAAATTTATTTTTTTGTTCATTTTGACACTTTAAAAAGATTTTGTTCAAATTATTGTTTTTGTCTAGATTGTTTTCCTTTCTTTCTTTACTTCATTTGTTCCTAGTTTATCCTTTCCCATGCCTCCCTCCATGTTTCTTTCTCCTTAAAATGGTTAAGTTGGGAGCTAAGTCAGTATGCGGATAATGAGACTTTATGATATGTTACAGATCCTTTTTATTTTGTTGTTGGTTAAATCATGACTATGTTTCACGATGATTTTTCCTTGGTTGTTTTGTTCATTTTGTTTCCCTATTTTGTTTGAGTTCTTTATAAAGACGCATACACTCCTAAGTTAAATAATGGGTCTTGATAAACAAGTTTAGTCTTCCTATTGTTTGAACAAAATAGGTATTTTGAAAGTTACTCTAAATGGCAGACATGTTCCGACAATTATAATGCTTTGAACAATAGTGATCATACATTGACTTTTGGTTTGGTTATTTTGTAATAATAAGTTGAATTTAAGCAAATTTTAGGTCATGCATTTTGTTTATTAACTGCTTAAGTGCTTAACAGTTAATTTGAATTGCCAGTTTTGGATCGATATTAATTCATCTCTTATTAATTTAAAATTCTTTGGCTGGTATGTATTTCTCTTAAAATTCGTGAATCATTTTACATCTGTGTGTTAGCTGCAAATGTAGAATGTATATTAATGCCCTTTCATCATTTTCTTTGCATGATTCTGCCTTGGAGTCCAAATGGACTCTGCCTTCTTTGCATTTTCAATGAGCCAATGAGGCTCATCTTTTTGAGTCAACCCCAAAAGAGAGTCCAAAATTCGATTACATGGCGTACAAATACGAAGAGTTAGAAGAAGAAAAAATAGGTCAAACCCCCATCATTGAAGTCGCCAAGAGACATTAAAAGTCTCATTTTTATTGCTTTACTTGTCCTAGTTATTTCTTTATTTCTTTATTTATTCATCCATTCATCTGGGACTCAAAGCCAAACTTGTAAATTAATACAGGTGAAGCATATTTTAGGGTCAAAGCTTCTAAAAGATAGTTTAGGATATGTTATGGGCCAAAAACCCAAGTATTTAGATTAGGAGAGGTGAAGATGGACCAAAAATCCAAATTAGCTTAGGACAGAGTTTGTGGATTTTGGCCTAATGGCCTAATTCTTTTAGTCTCTCCCTTTTCCCTTTATATGCTAATTATTTTTAGTTTTTTAGACTTAGTTAAAAATCTCTCTAAGTCGTCAAAATTTGTTTTGCACAAATCTTGAAGGCAATTTTTTCTTAATCATTTTCTTTTTAAAAACCTTCTTGTTTTCTTAAAGTTAGTCAAAGAATCATTTTTAAATAGTTCAGATAACCGCAAGTTAGCGGATACTCTTGGTGCCTTAACAACCGTCCAAGTGTATTAATAGGAATCACTTATTCAGAATTTTCAAACTTAAATGCTTTTCTGTTTTGGATCGTTTAAGTAATTCGTTAAATATTTTCTTGATTTTTTCTAAATAAATTAAGTGGAGATTCTATTCTCGAGTTTGATTTTTTTTTCAAAAAGTATTCAAATTCATAAAAAAAATCACAAAAGTCATTTCTCCGCAAAACAGAAATGACGACTTTGCTAGGGACTTTAACTAGGTTCTAACCAAATATTTGAATTAGCTTCTTTTGACTAACTGTTATAGTGTTTAAACTGTTTATGTGCCTATGTGTTTTCAATTTTGCGATAATTAAACTATTGCATAACATGGAATACTTCCTACTCGAAATATATAAATGGTTTGGGGTTTTGTGGATGTCCCAACCCCTATTGTTCAATTTCAAATCAAGTGTTATGAATATGACTGTTTATTGGCACATTAGGCGTCCAATGGCTGTTCGTATTTCCAAAACCAAGTTGTCTACTTAGGAACCTGGTCCAAAACAACTCTAGACACCAGGATAGAGCAAAACCAAAACCCCTTTTTAGGTATGAGCCTAGGATTACCCAATATCCGAGGGGGTATTGGGCCCATTAGAAAACCTGCCCTGCGTCTATTGTCTATGCGGTAATTACAGACGAATCATATTTATGTATTAAATAAATATATATTTATTTAATCCAATCCATTATCTTTTGGGGTAGGGGAAAGGCTTATTTGGCTTGCTTTCGTGTAGTAATGGCTTAACCATACCGATGAAAGGTGATTTTACCACTAATTTGCACTAAATATTCGTGCATATTACCTTGTTGTGAATGAATAAATGAGACATAATTATAATTAAATGTACTAATATCCACTCTTTGCAGTCATAGAGTCGAGGGAGTAGAACGATATAGATTGGAGCTGAAAATGATCAAAAGGGAGTAAGAAAGTGCAGTCGAAGAATTGGAGTAGAAATTGGCCTCAGTTACCACGGTCATAGTTAAATGACTATGGTTACGACAATCAAGCAGAATTCAATCAACCGCGGTTACGGAAGATAACCGTGGTCGGGTAGACACGGTCGCAGCCATACCAGCACGATCGTGGCTTAGCAACAGAAAGTAGCCCAAGGGAAAAGCTGGAAATGTACGTGGTTTGTCCCAACTTTGACAAAAAGACTCAAACCCTAGAATCATGTATCATATTTATTCTTCCCTAATGTTTAGCTTAAGATCTTGAGTTGATAACCTCCATTTTTTGGAGAAGAAAATATTGTATAAATTTTTGGTGAAGAATACATTAGAGACTTTCTAATTGAAGGAATAACTCACTTCCATTGTTGTTTTATGGGAGTGAAATGTTTGAAGTAATATTCACTTAATATTCAATAAAATATTTCAATGGAGATTATGGGTATATCTTTACTTATTTATCTCATGTGTAGCTAGATCTCCCTCTTGGGGTTATGTGTGAATAGGGGTTAAAGTGTGTGTGGGTTGTTATTGTTAGCCTCTATTTTGTAGTTCATACTTATGGGTTTTATCATTGCTATGCTAACTTATTTGGGATTTGTGGTTGAAAGCCCCAAATACTCATATGGGTTTGATAAGTGAAAGCTCCAAATTCTTGAAAGCTCAAGGCCATCTTCGAAAGAAGGGTTTTGGATGAACTTTAGGAATCCACATCATCCTTGAAAGAGGGATGTGGAGACCAAAGTAATGATAGACAATTATGTGTGTAGTTTTCTAAATTTTCACTATCTTAGAAATAAGGGTGATTGTGAAGTTAACTATACCATAGGCATTATCCTAGAAATAGAGATACCTAAATTGTGGATTGGTTACCAAATGTTAAACACATCCATTAGGTATTCAAAATAATCAGTGGGTGAAAGTTTAGTGTTTTGTTGAAAGACTAGCATCAAAATCTATAACTAAACCTGCCCATATTTGATTTATTAAATTAATATTGATTATTAACACTCGCATGTCATTCCCTTAGTAATGCATAATCTCAAGATCCGTGCTTAATCATTAAAGCTCTAATTATTCATAGCCCAAATTTGTACTAGAAAACCTAAAAAGAATTATTAGTGTAGACTCCTATCTCCCCCATTTTATCTTCTTGTACTATAGTGAAAATTTGACTTGTATCTATTATTTTGAATTAACTTGATTGCCACTCACATTATTCCTCATGGATTCGACCCCAACTCCAAAGTTGGGTAACTATATTGACGATGAATGCCTTGTACTTAAATTAACGTGTAAGTTGAGCGTTATAAAAACTGGCGCCGTTGCCGGAGAACAATTTAACGTATTAAGTTAATATGGAATTTTAGTTACTTGCTTGAATTCAAGCTTGTATATATTTTTTTGTGATTTTTTTTGTAGGTAGATTTTATTTTATTTTATTTTTCTCTATGGAATCTTTCGACATGTATTATGTCGGTAGTTAGGAATCCTATTCCGACGACCCATGTCCAATTTATAATGGACCACACTTAAGTAGAGATTGTAACTATAATTTTCGGAGAGAGATGGATCCACCATCTAAATCCTATAGGGAGTATAGATATTCTCTATGTAGTGGTTGAGAAGGACATTGGGATGACTCTCCAAATGCCTTTCCCCCTATTATGCAAATTGGGTTGCTAGTTCTTCTTATGAGCTTGATAGGTCCTATGATGCAGAGAAAGAAGAGCAACATACCGTGTTCGATAGCATTGAATCAAGCATACTATCTATTTTAGATCGGTTGGATATAACGAGGGAAAATCTAGAAGACATGCATCAAAAGGCATTAGGATGGAAAAATGTCAATATAGGGAAAAAGAGCAAAGAAGAAAACCATGAACCAATCCCTACCTAGCCCATTTCCCAAGAGGAGGTTCATCATGAAGAGAAACCAAGATATAATGATGATCTTGGTAGGGAGGACTCCTAGGTGACTTCCCAATCTACTGAATCAAATAAGGAAGAAGAAGCCAAAATAAAAGGAATCTCTTATGACGACTCTAGCTCATTCCGGGGTGAAGATACTTTGGAGGAATCTATTCCAAAATTAGGGGTTAGACCTCATTCAACTCACTTTTTAAAATTGTGCCTCGAAGATGTGATAAAAATCTATCCACCAAGATAAATGATGGATTGTGGGGAGATGAAGTACGATTCCTACATTTTGGAGTTTGATATTCCAAAAGAGCATATGGAACCCCATCCATCAATGGCCAAGGAACTTAAATTCCAAAGTACAAGGAATGGCCTATTGATATGCCCACTTTTACCCAAGGAGACAACACAAAAGTGCGATGTTAAGTAGGGTAAAAGGTTCAAATCTTCAAAATGGCGAGGTCAAATCTTACTTGCCATTTCATCACCTCTCCCAAGCCTCATCTTGGAAGATCTGAATCTTTTGTCCCTCTGCCACTTATTGTATATTGAATGAAAGCTGGGACAGAGTTTCAAATCTTCTAAGTAAAAGCACAAAAAGAAGTGGTGGAGGCATCGTTCCATGACGTTAAACTAAGTGCTCAATTGGAGGCACCCCATCATGCCATGAAAAATAGTACATATCCTTTTTAGTTCATGCATAGCAGAGTAGATTTTTGTTTATGCATGCATAATCCATGAAATATTGGTGCTACAAGGGATTTTGATTGAATTTGAAAAAGAAATATGTGAAATTGGCAACTTTGGATTGAGCAGGAAATGTAGGGGACTCAATTATTTGGTCTCAGTTACCGCGATTGTAGTCCATGTCACTATAATCATGGAGGCCGCATGACCATTATTGTAGAACAAGGACCGTGATCGCGGTCAAATAAGTTTAAGTGACCATTCGAATTCCATTTCTTCTCGCGCCAATCTGTCAATTTTCTCAAGTTTTTGACTTAGCATTGCATACTCAAGCATCACTTCATCCCAATTGCATCATCTGATTTGGTAAGTTGTCTCAACTCTTTTTATTTAGATGATCATATGCGTAGTACTTGTAGTTTAGGAGAGGCCTGAAATGATGTTTTCATCACTGAATGCCTGCTTAATTATGACTATTATTGTAGTTAGATGTTGTAGTTGGTGTACACATTAATGGAGAAGTCTTGAGTACCCAAATTTAAGCTTTAAACAGTTGAAATGATTGTGTACACCATGTGTTCGATTTAATGACCCTTTGAATTCCATGTTAAATTCTCTGAGTTTGAGGGTGTAATCATGATAACTTGGCTTAAGTCCCTTAGTTTTAATGCTTACGTGCCTAGTGGAATGTGAAGCTGGAGATAAAATTGTGTGTTATGACTGAAGTGTAGAACTGCCAACCACGATCTCAGGTACCGCTATCGCCATACCTGAGGGCAGTGTCTGCAGGAACCAAAATTTTTTACACCTATTTCGCTGCCTCCAAAACCTTCATAACACTACCACCTGAGCTTATCTGTTCGATCTAGCATGTTTTTGGTATAATAATACTGATGTTGGTCTGAGTTACATTGCTTACAGGTTTTTAGCCTCAAAGATGAGAGATTTCGTCGACACTAGATTTATGGCCGCGCAATGCCAACACCTCTACTATGAGGATTTCCACATGACAAAGCTACTCCCTAAAGGGGGTATCATCTTAGACAAGGTGGAAGAGAAGCTCCCAAAATTCCACGCCAGACTCACTGCAACTCGGTGGATGTGCTTTACCCCGGAACCCTGCTATGCTAATGAGCAGTGGGTATGTGAGTTCTACGCAAACCTCAGTGTAGTTTCTCTCATAAACCTAGTGATGAAAATTTGGGGTAGGCAAGTGAACTTCGGAGCAGAGTAGATTAATGCGGTATATGTGCTTCCAAATGCTAACTTGGGGAAGTTTCAGGTAAGAGCATGTAAGCCAGGGACCTGGATGAAAAATATTTTATGTCCTGGAAAAGCAGTTCCCTGGTCCATCACCAAGAGAGATATTTTAATGTAGGACTTCACAGCAGAGGCCAGGCTTTGGCTGAACATCATATGCAGCTGAGTATCGCCATGCACTCATATGACCATTGTCACAGACTTGCAAGCTCGGATGATGGCTTGCATCCTATCTGGCATCACTTTCAATGTGGGTGAGATTGTTCTTTCGGAATGGAGGTATTTCTAAAACCATGGAGGTATACATCTTTTTGTACCTCCTCTTATCACTGAGCTTTGCAAGAGGGCGGAAATGAAGGAGTATGCTACAGATACTTTGGTGCACCCTGGACCCTTCATATTCCCATTCAAATTCAAGGGTGATGGTGCCCCAGGCCAGAGCAAGAAAAGAAAGACAGACTCTGACAAATCAGTCCATCAGGACATAGATTCTTGTAGACCTTCGTCAACCAACCCCCTCGATGACATCTCAGGTAAGATGAGAGAGGTTAGGGAGTTAGTGTCCAGATTGCCTCAGGGGATGGGTGAGCCCTCCACTTTTTGTCATTTATATGTAGAATATTCAGATTATGAGAAGTACGTGGTGGAGCAACAAAAATAGGGAGCCACTATTGCCAGTTTAGAGAGAGCCTACTCATCCTTAGCGGGATCACACAGGGACCTCAAAGAGTCATATGAGAAGATGGTGAAAAGAGAGAAAAAATGAGATAAATTCTTCAAAAAGATGTGGAAGGAGGGATAAAGGGCATCTTTAAGGTGCTCAAACCCAATGAGCAACTACCTTCACCGAGGTTAGACAGCGAAGATGAGGCCTCTGCTGATTGGTTGGCTGATGATTCTGGTGGTGATGGTGCAGAGTCAGCAGGAGAGAGTAGCACTTGATGCATATTCAGGGAGACTCCTCTTACTATTTATTTATTGCACATACAGTGAGTACACTGCATTCTTTTTTAGTTGGGGTATCCCCGGAGTTGTAGTGTTTTGATGTGGTGATGCTGGCCATTTTTTTTATATTGATTGTTTTGAGATGATGTTCTGAATATTACTTTGTTTTTGTTGTGGGATGTTACATCTTTGGGCACTATGATGGTGCCCTTGTTTTATGGATTATCATGTGGTTGTTAGTTTTAGTTTTTCTTTTACTTTTATGTTGATTTTGATGATACATGACAAGCTTTGCCCTATGATAGAATGAGTGACGACATTCTTAAAGGTAAAGCGTCGTGTTTGGGTTTTGAGGCATATGTGCAAGGGAATTCAGAGTACCTGTAGCATTGTAAAGTGAAAATTTGGAATCATATTCTACACCATTGGCGAAGTGTAAGTAGCCATATAGTGAGTTTGCCCATTTTGAGCCAAAATATGAGGCTAAAGCTCTAGTTGTTGCCATAACTTAGCAAGTTGTGTGTAGTTCTAATGTAAAATGAAAAACCCCTCTCTGTCCAAAAATTTTCAAAACAACATCAAGGGCATGGACGTGAGCAATTTTGTAACAAAACTTTTTCTCTTTTTGTGGCTCCAAAAATTGTTGACTTGTGACTAGAAATAAATACTCAAAAGTTGTCTCTAGCAGGAGGGACATTTGAGTTCCCCTGGAAAATTTTGCTTGCTATGTGTGGTGAGCTCTTTTGTTTTATCTCTTGTACACGTGTTATTTAGAACTTGCCCCGTTAGTCTATCAAAGCTAATTTTGATTGTATTTGGTTGGATAAATGGTCTTAGGCCATCTTTCTGACTTTAGAAATATGCTTTAGCCTAAAAACCCTACCAATACATGATTGTAATCTCTAGTTACCCACTTTGAGCCTTTGGACCCTTTTGTTGGCAAACTCATTACAAACCGTGAACCATTCTTTTTATCCCTCTTTTGAACCATACCCTCATTGAACTTGAAAATGTAATTTGAGGCTAAAAGTCTAAGCTGGGGGTGGTAAAGATTGACGGAAATAAGTTTGTGGCCACAAAATTATAATGTAAATGCCTAGTTACCTTAGCATTGAAACCAAATTAATAGAAAAACAGAGGATCCGACAAAGGAGTGAGTTGAAAAAGAAAGAATGGAAGAAAAGTTGTGAACAAAGAAAGCGTAATGTAGGCATATGAAAAGAGAGAAAACAATAAAAGAAGAAGAGTGGCCTATGGTAAAAAAAGAGGATTGAAAAGTGTGATGTAGATTTTCAAGGAATGGTGTAGCCATGTTGTTTCCAAATGATATCCTACCCTAACCCGAACCTACGTTACAAGCTTAGAAATTCCTTTGAGATCTCCAACCATTTACTTTCTTTGTAGTGGCGATTGAAAATAGAGGCAAGCCTATTATATGACACTTGTTGCATGGAGATTTCATTTGTGTGTGAGAGAGTTGTTGCACTTAAAATTTCTTATTGCATATTTGGTAGATTAGTGTGTGGAATTCTCTTTCTTGTGATGTTGGCATGTGAACAAATTGAGGTGGGTGATTGTGTAACCTCCCAAAAAATGAGACAAATGGAGTATAGCTTAGTTCTGATAAAAAAAGTGTGTCACTTCTAGAGCATTTAGGGGTTTTTGCTTGATTTCCCTTTAAATTCTTGTGTATCCTTTGATAGTGCATCTTTTAATGAAAGGAGTAGTGGAAATTATCCTATCCTATGAACGGGTTCACACTTACTTGGTAATTTCCTACTACCATGGAATAATTAATTCACTTGGGCATTTTATCAAACACTATGCACAAACTAACTCACAATTTGGGGTTTCCTATTCAACATACTATAATGGCCCTTATGCTTCACCTATGCTCTTTATCAAACCTATAGGGGACATGCTTCACTTATTCAACCATTTCTACACCCAAACGTCATGAACACATCACATAGAAAAACAACTTCAAAAGGTTTTATCACATGAGTTCCACATACTAGGGTCAAAACTCATAAATTTTGTAGAAAAACATAAATCAAAACTCAATTTTGTAGACAAACATAAATCAAAACTCAACAACACATTGAACATCCATTACAACTCATACAAATAATTAACAACTCATAAATATAAAAATCTTTGAGTTTTAAAAAGGGTGCTTGAGCTTCTTGAATGAAAGGGACCCAAGAATCAACATCTAAATACCTTAATCTTTAAAATTGGATGAATTCTAATGCTTGAGACTCTATCTGCACTTGTAATAAATAATTCTTAAAGCCCATACTATGAGGAACTTGATTCTTGAAGAAATCTTGAAGATTTATGGATGAACTTTGGAAGATTAGGGTTCTTGATGAAACCCTAATTAGACATTCTTGAGAGAATTGGAAGGGAAAAATGATAAAATTAGGGTTTTGGATGTGGGTTCTCATATTTATAGAGGCTTACAAAAGGTGGAAAATGACCAAAATACCCTTGCAAAAACGTCTCTAAATTGCTAAAAAAAATGGCTGACGACATTTGTGACAGACCGTCAAACCTGTGACTGGCCGTCACAAAATGTTGTCACAAAAGGGTGGATTTTATGACTTTCTGCCTAATTGTGACGACTTTTTGTGACAAGCCGTCAGATCTGTGACGGGCCGTCACAAAATGTCGTCACATTTTCCAGACTGACATGCTAGAGTAAAATGGGCATAACTCTTTGCTCCGATATTGGTTTTTGACGAAATTGGTATCGTTGGAAAGATAATTCAAAGAGATTTCATTTGATATATACTATATCCTCTAATTCGATATATACAAGGAGTTATGGTCGATTGAAGTTGACCCAAATTTTGACAGTCACTAAAAATTGAATGATAGGAAAGCTTTCAACTCGTCCATTAGTTAGGGGACCTCTATGATCTTAATTCATGCTCAAATTGATTCCCACATGATTCAAAGTATTTCATACTTGGGAGGATATTTCTGAAATATTTTGACTAGGATTTTCTCTTTACCAAATACGCTCTAAGGCTCAGACTGGAAGAGGATTTTGCGGGGCATTACATTATCTCCCCCTTGAGAACATTCGTCCTCGAATGTCGCTTGATAGACTGAGAATACGGATCAGCAGAACTTACTCAAGAAATGGAAACATCTCAGATCAGGACTACGCAACTGGAACGACTGATAAATAGAGTTCTCAAACTTGGCATGCAAATCTGATGCATGGAATACTCGACAGATGATACTCATAGATGAATTCTCATAATACACATGCATATCTGATGCATGGAATCATAACTGGGATGATATCATGAATACACGATTGAACACACACTGAAAAGATGAACTCTTTCTTCTAAATGGACATATCTAATGCATGAATGTCCGGCTAAGTTGACTTTTGAAAGCAGGACTTGACATGCAACAATGACTGATACTAACCTCATAAAGAAAATCTGAACATGCATCGGGATGAATCTAATGGCATGCAACATCATAATACTATGGGGTATCTCCCCCTTGGGACTCCATGCCCCTCTAAACACACTTCGCTGAAAAACTGAAGCGGTGTGCGGGGCACCTACAGACTGGGTCATAATTGACTGATCAAGATCTGAAACTTATACATGAATCATGCTAACACATAAGATCAAAATAGGGGAAAAGGATCTAAAAATGCATATCGCAAAGATGAAAGGCTCAAAACATACCCGGGTCTATCTTAGGGAATCCTTCCCGATCAAGGCGAGCCTGAAGTGCATACAATCTGTTATGAGATGAAGGACGACTATGCTGACTTCGGGTACCTGGCTTATGACAGTCTCGAATTTTATGACCGGTCTCACCACATCCAAAGCACACATCACTACCTTCTATACATATACCCTTATGATTCTTACCCTATTCCTTATACAATGGGTAGGTAAGACCCCTACTCTCACTACTCTAGATCTTGGAGTGTGGTGCATTTGCTGAGGATGGAGCTGGGACTGAAAACTTTTGATTATGGTGAGAATGGTTACCAGTCTGTGACCCTGTTTGGGAGAAACGATGACTACTTGTTCTGGCTCTCTTACTCATTCTCTCTCTTTCTTTCATTTTATCTACCTCAATTTGTTGAGCATGAATCATTAGCCTATAAATATCCATATCTCTATTGAGCAAGGCAACTCTACACTCTTTCAACACATCACTTGATACCCCAGTCATAAACTTACTCATACTCGCTCTAGGGTCAGTTATCAAGTCGGGAGCAGACTTAGCTAATTGGTTAAACTTAAGACAATAATCTTTCACTGTCATGGAGCCTTGCCTTAGGTTCATAAATTCTTCTACTTTAGATTGTCTCATCTCTATGGGGGAAAACATATGTAAAAAGGCATCCTGAAATACTTGCCAGGTCATGGGAGCATCATTCTCCCCTCTACCCTTCCTCCACGCTACAACATAATCATAAGCAATATATTTTAGCCTATAAGACGCTAGTTCTAAGCTCTCTTCTTCAAACACATGCATTACTTGGGTGATGTTCTTTACCTCCTCTAGAAACAACTGCGGGTCCTCACCTACTTTAGAACCAAAGAACTCAGGAGGACTTATCCTGATAAAGTCACGGAGTCTAACTGCAGCTGCATCATTACCCTGCTGCCGAGGAGCAGCAGCCTGATTTTTGGTCTGTACTGTAGTTGTCACAGCTTGGGCTAGTGCCTGTAAAGCTGGCCGAAACTCGGCATGTGACACGCTTTTATTCTAAGGATCTACTGGCTATGGGGGATGATCATCGAACCCACGAACAAAATCTCTGCGAGGAGGCATACTCTGTAATTTGAAGAAAGAAGTGGATTAGACTGAGGATCAACTTGAGCTCATGCTCACTCGCACGAAATGATCACTGAAAGAAGGGGAACTGCTCCTAAGAACATCCTGTAGCCTCTTGTACATAAATGTGGTGCTCTACACACCCATGCACAATACTCCACTAGATGCGGCTTTTCAGACTCCCTAGAACACTCTTGAACCTTAGGCTCTGATTCCAAGTTTGTAATGCCCCGAGAACCCATCCTGAGATGCCACTTGGTGCTTATGATCCCGAAGGACCACAAGCTAACCGTTTACTGATATCTCTACCTATACACTGCATAATATCAGAAATAAATGCGAAAACTAGCAATAAGGTTCAACATATCTATGAATACTCATAATATAGAAAACTGAATACTAATACATCCGTCTGAAAAACCTCTAAACTGTCTGAACTGTGGAGTTGATGGGACAGGTCCCCAACTAACTCCGTCAACTGAAAATAAACAAAGTCTAAAATAATAATAGTAGACTGAGATACGTCCTCGAAAGAAGAGGACTCACTGCTACTACTGTTGACTGGGATTGAACATCTGAGGATACTCTAGATCCTGTGCCTCTGAACCTATGGTGTCAAATAAAACACCATAGCGCAAATGCGTCAGTACAGGAATATACTGAGTATGTAGACGGGGTAGGATAATGCAAGGGCTCATGCTTGAACAATATCTAAACTGAAATTATCATGAAAGATGCCGTATGAGAACACATACATGAATGCACAGTCCATGAACACAATCATCGCAACTCTAGATACTGAAACACGGATACCACTTTACTACGAACTAAACTTGCTACTGACACTGAGATACTGAATCACTGACTCATCTGATACTAATAACTGAGAATCTGGATGTACTTACATCAAGGACTGAATTCTAAGCTTACTACTTTTGACTGATAATACTAGAGATCAACTTTTCTAACAGATGACTTTGGAAGCTTTATCAATGATAAGAAATATGATTATATCTGAATTTGACAACAAGAATATTCAATAGAAATCCGATACTGTGATCAAGCCTGTCTGGAGGCATATCTCTAAATATGATATCAAACAAATGTAAATAAAACCAAGCCTATCTGACGGGATGGTCCATGAATCAATGGAACTATCTGAGTTCCTCATAAAGATAGATGACTGTATTTGACAGTCTTGATTTCTGAAGATTGATTCTGAAACTGAGACTGAATCTAAAACTGAAACTGTGGGAAGTAGTCATCTAACCGACATGCCCCTACTATCTCTTAGGGGTCCAGCCTCTACCCCCGGCTGGGAGGGTGCCAATACCGTGCCACAGGTAAAGACATTATCTTTATGTGACCCTTATCTATCAGGTACTCAAACAAGAATGATGGACCCCTCATCTAACAGGTCAAGTCACCTCATCTACCGTCAACTAGTAGGTATGATGTCTAAACCTACGCTGGCTACGTAGTTCTAGAGTTCAAGGATTGCTTCTAAGAATTGCACCCTCTACTAGTAGGTGAGTTCCCATCCTTGAGCTCACTCGGTGCTGAGTCCTACTCCAAAATGAAAGACCCAGTTCTAATTCTTAACTGAACTTAGACTGAGCTGAATCTAATACTGATCATGTTTCTCAAAAGATCTGACTGAGTTATACTGAGATTACTTAGTTCCGTATCTGATAAAAAAGGTATCAAATCTTGGTATCTGACTGACGATACAGAGCTTGAATAGATTACTCGAATCTCTACTGTGATTTGAATTGCATCACTTGAATACTAATAGATCTGAGCTGATTACAAGATTGAGGCTAGATTACTAGAAATACAGAGATTACAGAGATAATTGAGATTACTGAGCTTTCTTATGTTCTGCACATGTCTGAGGATACAGAGTTCTATAATTCACTGAGTTCTAAGAATCATGGGTCGACTGGAATTATCAAGAAACTGACACGGGCTCTAGACAACAACTCTATTGTCGGGTATAAATACCCCCAGAACTCGATAGCATAAAAGTAAAGAATAATCATTTATTCATTATCACAAGCATTCATTCATCATCACAATCATTCATGTCTCATCACAATCATTAAAACATCTCATAATCATTAAGGCATCATCATAATCATTAAAGTATTTTCACAGTCGCCGAGGGGTAACTTTAGGCATCTCGGAATCATAATCATATAGTAACGTAGGGGAAACCTGACACTAAATCGTAATCCATTCAATAAGGTTTTACCTCAGCTATTTCATACCTATATCAATCTTGACACGTTTTTGGATATCACATAGCTTGGGGAAAGTTCATACTATCACGTCATAACCTGCTTGCTAACCACTTGTCATATATTAAAAGCTTAACATATATTAAGAGCACATAATAGGGGAATTTACTACTATCACCTCTCCACTTGTTCACTAAGGTTCTACAATAAAGCACTAGACATGCACGAGTTCACACTTATTTGAGAATTTCCTACTACCATGAAATAATTCATTCACTTGGGCGTTTTATCAAACACTAAGCACAAACTAACTCATAATTTGGGGTTTCCTATTCAACATACTATAATGTCCCTTATGCTTCACCTATGATCTTTATCAAACCTATAGGGGACATGCTTCACTTATTCAACAATTTCTACACCCAAACGTCATGAACACATCACATAGAAAAATAACTTCAAAAGGTTCTATCACAAGAGTTCCACATACTAGGGTCAAAGCTCATAAATTTTGTAGACAAGATGAACTCTTTCTGCTAAGTACGCGTATCTAAAGCATGAATGTTTGGCTAAGCTGACTTTTGAAAGCACAACTTGACAATGCAACAATGACTGATGCTAACCTCATAAAGAAAATATGAACATGCATCGGGACGAATCTAATGGCATGCAAAATCATAATACTATGGAAAATCTCCCCCTTGGGACTCTATGTCCCTCTAAACACACTTCGCTAAAAAATTGAAGCGGTGCGCGGGGCACCTACAGACTGGGTCATAATTGACCGATCAAGATCTAAAACTTATGCATGACTCATGCTAACACATAAGATTAAAATAGGAGCAAAGGATCTAAAAATGCATATCGCAAAGATGAAAGGCTCAAAACATACCCGGGTTTATCTTAGGGAATCCTTCCCGATCAAGGCGAGCCTGAAGTACATACAATCTGTTATGAGCTGAAGGACAACTACGCTGACTTTGGGGACCTGGCTTAGGACAGTCTCAAATTTTATGACCTGTCTCGCCACATCCAAAGCACACATCACTACCAGCTCTGCATACACCCTTATGATTCTTACCATATTCTTCACACAACGGGTACGTAAGACTCCTACTCTCACTACTCTGGATCTTAGAGTGTGGTGCACTAGCTGAGGATGGAGCAGGGACTGAAAAGTTTTGACTATAGTGAGAATGGTTACCACTCTATGACCCTGCTTGGGAGAAACTATGACTACTTGTTCTGGCTCTCTTACTCACTCATTTTTTTTCTTCATTTTATCTGCCTTAATTTGTTGCACATGAATCATTAACCTAGAAATATCCATATCCCTATTGAGCATGGAAGCTCTACACTCTTTCAACACATCACTTGATACCCTAGTCAAAAACTTACTCATACTCACTCTAGGGTTAGCTATCAGGTCGGGAGCATACTTAGCTAATTGGTTAAACTTAAGACAATACTCTTTCACTGTCATGGAGCCTTGCCTTAGGTTCATAAATTCTTCTACCTTAGATTCTCTCATCTCTAGGGGGAAAGACATATCTAAAAAGGCATCCTGAAATACTTACCAGGTCATGGGAGCATCATTCTCCCTTCTACCCTTCCTCCATGCTATAACCCAATCATAAGCAATATCTTTTAGCCTATAAGAGGCTAGTTCTACGCTCTCTTCTTCAGACACATCCATAACTTGGGTGATCTTTTTCACCTCCTCTAGAAATAATTGCGGGTCCTCACCTACTTTAGATCCAAAGAACTCGGTAGGACTCATCGAACCCATGGACAAAATCTCTGCGGGGAGGCATACTCTGTAATTTGAAGAAAGAAGTGGATTAGATTGAGGATCAGCTTGAGCTCATGCTCACTCATACAAAATGATCACTGAAAAAAGGTGAAATGCTCCTAAGAACATCCTGTAGCCTCTTGTACATAAATGTGGTGTGCTACACACCCATGAACAAGACTCTACTAGATGCAGATTTTCAGACTCCCTAGGAAACTCTTGAACCTTAGGATCCGATACCAAGTTTGTAACTCCCCGAGATCCCATCCTGAGATGCGACACGATGCTTATGACCCTGAAGGACCACAAGCTAACCGTTTACTGATATCTGTACCTGTACACCGCATAATATTGGAAATAAATGTGGAAACTAGCCATAAGGTTCAACATATCTATGAATACTCATAATATAGAAAACTGAATACTAATACATCCATCTGAAAAGCCTATAAACTGTCTGAATTGTGGAGTTGATGGGATAGGTCCCCAACTAACTCTGTCAATTAAAAATAAATAAACTCTAAAATAATAATAGTAGACTGAAATACGTCCTCGAAAGAGGAGGACTCACTGATACTGCTGCTGACTGGGATTGAACTGCTGAGGATACTCTGGATCCTGTGCCTCTAAACCTATGGTGTCAAATAAAACACCATAGCGCAAATGCGTCAGTATAGAAATGTACTGAGTATGTAGACGGGGTAGGTTAATGCAAGGGCTCATGCATGAATAATATCTAAACTGAAATAAACATAAAAGATTTCGCATGAGAACACATACATGAATGCAATGCACAAACCACGAACACAATCATCGTAACTCTAGATACTGAAACTCAGATACCACTTTACTGCGGACTGAACTTACTGCTGACACTGAGATACTGAATCACTGACTCATCTGATACTAATAACTGAGGATCTAGATGTACTTACATCAAGGACTGAATTCTGAGCTTACTACTTTCGACTGACAGTATTAGAGATCAACTTTTCTAACAGATGACTTTGGAAGCTTTATCAATGATTAAAAATATGATTATATCTGAATCTGACAATAAGAATATTCAATAAAAATTTGATACTGTGATCAAGCCTGTCTGGAGGCATATCTAAGAATATGATATCAAAAACTGTATGTGAGACCAAGCCTATCTGACGGGATGGTCCATGAATCAATGGAACTATCTGAGTTCCTCATAAATATAGATGACTGTATCTGTCAGTCCTAATTTCTGAAGATTGATTCTGAAATTGAGACTGAATCTTAGGGGTCCAGCCTCTACCCCCGGTTAGGAGGGTGCTAATACCGTACCACGGGTAAAGACATTATCTTTATGTGACCCTCATCTATCAGGTACTCAAATGTGAATGGTGGAGCCTTCATCTAACAGGTGAATCCACCTCATCTACCCTGAACTAACAGGTATGATGTCTCAACCTATGCTGTCTACGTAGTTCTGGAGTGCAAGGATTGCTTCTAAGAATCACACCCTCTACTAGTATATGAGTTCCCATCCTTGAGCTTACTCAGTGCTGAGTCCTTCTCCCAATTGAAAGACACTAATCTGATTCTTAACTGAACTTAGACTGAGCTGAATCTAATGCTGATCATGTTTCTCAAAAGATCTGACTGAGTTACGCTGAGATTACTTAGTTCCATATCTGACGAAAAAGGTATCGAATCATGGTATCTGACTGACGATACAGAGCTTGAATAGATTACTCGAATCGCTTCTGAGATTAGAATTGCATCACTTTAATACTATTAAATCTGAGCATATTACTGGACTGAGGCTAGATTACTAGCGATACAGAGATTATAGAGATAATTTAGATTACTGAGCTTTCTTAAGTTCTGCACTTGTCTGAGGATACAGAGTTCTATAATTCACTGTTTTGTGAGAATCATGGGTCGACTGGAATTATTGAGAAACTTACACGGGCTCTAGCCAACAACTCTATTGTCGGGTATAAATACCCCCAGGACTCGATAGCCCCAAATGTATACTAGAAAAAACCAAAAAGAAATATTAGTGTAGACTCCTATCTCCCCCATTTTATCTTCTTGTACTATTAGTTCGAATTTAACTTGTCTCTATCATCTCAAATTAACTTGATTTTTGCTCACATTAATTCTTGTGGATTCGACCCCGACTCCAAAGTTGGGTAAATATATTGACGATGACCGCCTTGCACTTAAATTGACGTGTAAGTTGAGCGTTATCACATACCCTTGCAGAAGGTTCAAGATGGTTACCGGGCCTGACAATTTCATAAAATTGTGGTGGACCCATATGAATCCCAAATACAAAGAGATTGGTAGTACTCATATCGGGCATCTACCTTTGCTTATAGAGATGGACGTTTGGCTTGAAATGGTCCATGTACTAACGAAGTTTTTGGGATGATGACAACATGGTATTTTGCTTTGGGGAATTAGAATTGACGCTATTATTGAAGAAGTATTGACTTGTTATGAGATCCTCGATATGTGTTGAAAAAGAAGCAGTACACCTAACAACAACATTATAGTCCCTATCGTATGGAATCATCAAAAGATCAAGGATGTATTTCCAATTAATAGTGATACCTAGTTGGGGGAATGTGATGGGGCAAACATATCTTTTTGTAAGTTGTATAGCTGGTTTGAAAAGTATAACACTTTTGAGATGTTCGGACATAAATTTAAGTTAGAGGCAAAATAAAAAAAGATGAGAGCATTTATTTTCGCAGTGGGCTTACTTGGAACAATACTATTTACCCAAGGAGAAAATGGCACCATTAACCCAAGAGTCGTTATGGTTACACAAGCTCTCTTCTACGGAATGAATTATGGTCCCACTAAGGTATTCAACACCTTAGACCCTATGATCGTCGCCGAAATATATCAGGCCTTAGGAATGTGTCAAGGCTAGCATCATTTCTTTCAAGATTGCAACCTTATCTTGCAATGGTGGATTATGACATACTTAATGAAAAATCCTAGAATGGAGCAGACAGACCCTCAAACAAGCATATATCTTATATAATCACATGAAATGTGGTTGTCTCTGCACAAGTTTAAGAGGAGAATCTCTGAAATTTTGGTTTAAGATTTTCAGGGGATTAAAAGATAACAATATTCAGTGGTCGATCAGATATCTTCACCCGGGGAAGTACATTACTCAAGGAGACAAATGTTATTTTTTATTACTTCCAGGTATCAGGGGAACTCATCCTTATAACCCCAACAGGGTTCTTAGACAATTCAAAATAAAGTAGGAAACACCACAAATGGCGCCAATGGTCAGATTCATCACCGAGGAAGTCTCTAAAAAAATATATGGTAGATGGGTGGAAGAGAAAAAATATAGAGGAAGTCTCTTTTCATATAAGGTATGAACCTGAAGTTAGTGACACTTACAAGGAGTGGTTGAAGAAGAATCTTGTTCGGAACATTGATCCCGGGGTTGAACGTAGCCACCCGAATTATTGATGTAGAATCAGGACATCAGATCTATCTCCATAAGCTTTAGGATTCCAAAAAAGTAAGATCGCACACCAATAGAGGCATATGGAGGATGCCTCAATCGTACACCAGTTGAGAGAAGAGTTAAAGCTAGCCAGATAAGAGGTTGATAATGCTAGGCGGTGTTTGATCGATTTGGATAATTGCATGGTTTCTCAGATTGATAACATAGGAAATATGACCTATGAAAATAACGCATTGTTATGCTGGAGTCACCTAATCATGAACATATATCACATATGGCAAGAGGCGGATAAAGCTAAGAAGGCAAAGGCTAATGAAGGAGCATCTAGGAGCTAGTTTTTCTATCCCTTGTGTGGGACCTTGTTCTTTCTTTCATGTTATTTTTCTTTTCCCTAAGGATTATATCCCACTTATTATACTTTTGTAAGCGTTTGTGCCATTTATATATTTATATATATATATATCTATGTAGATTTGGGGGGGATAATGGATTGGTTTTAAAAGCTATATATTTCATTCAAAATTTGCTAGGTGAACCCTTCGCTCAAAAGGGTCACCCCAAAAAGGATATACACTTATTACAATGTTATTGGGTGATATAACTGTCTTATGTACTTATGTGTATTTTTTTGAATCAAAGGAAAATTTATCCACGATGCTCCTGTAGACCAGTTCGCCAATATGAAAACAACTCTATGTGGTTACTTCCTATCGAATATCTTGCATTGGCTATCATGTATGGGATCTAATATGTCTGCCTTTCTGTTATTTTACTTTGCAGATAATAAAAAACTACTCTATGTTGAAATAAGTTAGCAGAACATCCTTACTTCACCTGGTAAAAAGTTTGTAAAATCCCATCCCCTAACCACCACTCAAATATGACTGAAACGTATTAACCATCAGGGGTAATGTAATAAAAGAACAAAGCTATATGATTATTGAACTTGTAAGGAAATTAGAAATATTCCAGGAAGAGATAAATCATAATAGCTAGTTGGCTAATCTGTCCATCACCATCAACGCTCTTGTTCCAAGAGGACATGACCATCCACTCAAAATTTCTCTCCTCAGTACTCTTATTTTCGAGAATCATCCAAATAACACATCGTGTCCTCTACTTCCTAATTGCCCACAAATTTCATAATAAAAAATCCTCTAGTTCATGTTGACTAAAACACCAATCGAGAGAACAACCCAGATGCTTACCATCCAAAAAATCCATCCCTAACCGCATAAATCCATCTTCAACACCACAAAATCCATTTCCAAATCCATAAAATCAGCTTCTGAATCCTCAAAATTTATTTCCAAATCCAGAAAACCCATTTCCAAACCCACAAATCCATTTCCAAACCCGCAATATGCATATCCAAATCCTCAAAATCCATTCCCAACTCCACAAAGTCCCTTTCAGGTTCCACCAAACAACTCTCAAATTTCACAAAGTATCCTTAATATCTAAAATATCCTCCCTACCTTCCACCTAACCTCCTCTCATCCTCAAAATCAAGATGCCATCCTAAATACTTCTCATGTCATTATATCCCTGCCATGTACAACCCTTTTTCTAATCTCTAGATAGATCACTATGAGGAAAAAAAAGAAATGAAGGACCAAGGATGAAAAAAAGTTGTTGGCCATGAATAAGGGATAATAATGCTATGAGGTACGATGATTTGTGTGTTCACCCTAGAGTAGATCTACCAGAAGGGTGCAAGGTCCCTAAATCTGAAGTGTTGAAGAAAACCAAAAATCCCATGGCTCATCTAAGAAGGCATTACAATCAAATGGTCAAGGTAGTAAGAAATGAGGCATTACTAATGCGCTTATTAAGCTGAAGCTTAAGCGGCAAAGCTTTAGCTTGGTTCACGTCTCAGGAACTAAAAAAATGGTCTGGATGGAAGGCATTGGCTAAAAGCTTTCTCGACAGGTTTACATTTAACGTTGAAATAACTCCTGACCGATACTCACTTAATTGGATTAAGTAGAAGAATGATAAGTGTTTTCGAGACTATCCCTTCTATTAGAGAAAAAAACTGCTAAGGTACAACCTTCTGTGTTTGAGAAGGAAATAGTATCGGTGTTCTCTCATGCTCAAGAGAGAGAATTTTATACTAGGATGGTATTTTTGGTTAGGGGAACTCTTGCACATTTGGAAAAAATTGTGGAATCACTAGAAGAAGTCATTTGAACAGGAAAGATTATCAAAACCCTAACATCATTTGGCTCTTCTATGTTCCTAAAAAAGAAAAGATAATATTAGACTGCGGTCTTCACTTATTCTGTTGCTGAATTGTAAAAGAAATTCAAGCCTAGGAACGTTCTTTCTTCTTCACCATCCCAACTTTTTAGCCCGTATTATATGACCAAACCCAATACCAAGCTCCATTTCCAAATATCAAATTGCAATTCCAAGCTCGACTTCCAAATATCCAATCCGAGTGCCAAGCTCCACATCCAAATATCCTACCCAAATATCGAGCTCCATAGCTAAATATTTTACCCCAATATTAAGTTCCATAGCCAAATTATTAGTCTCATGTTTAATATACCTATCAAAATAACCAAATAAACATCCAAGTGACTCCAAATTTTCACCAAGTACCTTTTTTTTCTAACTAAAACCTTTATAACCCCCTCGTTCAAACCTAAAAAAAAAATCTCCCCAAAACTTTACGCCATTGGATGAAAGTCTCACTCAATTCTTTGAAAGATTAAAAGAAGTTGGTTATCTCTAACCTATCTAATCGAAACCTGCCAATCCTAATTCTCGATTCTTTTACGTTGATCAAATCTGTGCTTACCATTCAGGAATGTTCGGGCATAATACCAAAGATTAAATCAACCTTAAACATAAGATCCCAGACTTGATTTATTAGAAGGTCATCACTCTTCAGGAACCAACACCAAATGTCAACAATAATCCATTGCTTAATCATAGGGGAACCATTGTTAACATGATCGAAATAGAGGGCAAATGGGTGTCTAGCAAGACTATTACTAAAATGGATTCAAAAAATCCCAAAAGGATAGGAGGAGTGGAGAAGATACAGAGAGCTATGGATGCCTTAAAATGTCAATGAAATACCCCCATTTATAGTGACGACAGCCCCGACTCAGGCATATACTCCACCACCGTCAAGAAAGAAATTTATTATTGAGACTGTCACCGCTCAGGGACGACAGGTCTGGATGATTCTACATTCCTGAGGATTTTACCATAAGAAATCATTTACCAAAAAGGTCAATCACTGAAGGGGAGGCCAGAGAATTTTGGAGGCATATGCAACCAAACAAATATTTGATTGTCAAGCATTTCAAAAAGAATATGGCCCAGATCTCTATTTGGGTGTTGTTAATGAGTTTGCAATACCATTGATAAGATTTATTGAAAGTCCTAGATGAAGCATATGTTCTTGCAGGTACGAGTGTTGAAAATCTGGCTGCAATGATAGGGAATATTGTAGAAAGTCATTGCATATTATTTGGTGAGGAAGAGTTGCCTTTTGAGGGGGTGATGAATAATAAAGCCTTACACATTATTGTTAATTTTTGGGACTATGTGATTAATCAGGTATTGATAGATGACGGATCTAGTTTGAACATTTGTCCTCTTTCTACATTGGTTCAAATGGGCTACAACTTGGGAAAGGTTTGCCAAAGCCATGTTAATGTGCGAGATTTCGATTGAGGGCATAGAGATACTATAAGAGAAGTTGACTTGTACATCCAGATGGGACTTGTTGAATTTAAGGCTAAATTTTATGTTATGTATATCCATCCTAGTTACAACCTGCTTCTGGGGAGACCGTGGATTCATGGTGCAAATGCAATTTCATCGACCTTTCATTAATTATTAAAGTTTCTTTGGGAAGACCACGAGGCAGTAATTCAAGGTGAAGGAAGCCATTTGAGTCATCCCAATGGTTATGTGCCTGTGATTAAAGATATTCCAAGGGGTAGTAATTTTTATACGATGGAAATTGTAAATTCTATGGAGAAAGATCTGGAGCCCCAAATGCCAATGCCCTCAATCTATAAGATAATAGTGACTGTGATGTTAAGAAGTGGGTTAGAGCTTGGTCGGGGCTTGGAAAAGAATTTAGAAGGAATCATTGAGCCAATTGCAATCCCATAAAAAGCATCTAGATATGGGTTAGGGTACAAGACAACAAAGGAAGATGAGGATGAAGACAAGTTGCCATTCCTGTACCAGTCATTTCCTGTGTGTAAGGTGTCAACAGATAATGGTCTAGGGGATGGGATAGGAAATCTATTTAAAGGATGCAATGCTATACTAGAAATTTTACCAAAGTATAGTGGGGTGAGGAAGGTTGCACCAGGAGAGACTTTGAAGAATTGGACCTCCACTCCACTCATGACTCGTCGCCTGTCACAGTAGATGAAAGGGTAATTACTAGTAGTTTTAAAATTAGTGATGATCCAGAGGAGGCCTTGTGATCAACCCTTTTACATCTCAAATTTCCTCCTTATGTTTTACAATTTTCAAAAAGGCATAGGCCCGTATTTGTGCGGGTCATGAGCCATAGTTTGTAAATATTTCCCAAATTTCAATGAAATAACCTCCCTTTATCGAAGAAGTTATTTTGGAATGTGATTATACTTGTTTTTATCATATTTTATTATCTTGTTATCATCTAACTTAGTTTGTTTGTTTGAAAAAGTAACAATTATTTAAAACCTTCCAATATCATGTCATGTTAAGGGCTAGATTAACAAAGCAACGTGAATGATGATGAATGGAAAGAATATGATGAGGAGTGATTAGTAGAAGATATAGAAGAATTTGAAAATTCAGAGAAGCCCAACCTAGAGGAAACTAAAATAGTCAACTTGGGCAACCACGATGAAGTCAAAGATACATGTTTTTGTGTTCACTTAGCAGAGGCACAAAAAAGAGAACTCATCCACTTGCGATGGGAGTACATTGACATATTTTCTTTGTCCTAAGGAGATATGTCGGGGTTAAGCAACAATATCGTGTCACATAGGTTACCAATAAAATTTGAGTTTGATCTAGTTAAGCAAAAACTATAAAAATTTAAGCGGGACTTAAGTTTGAAAATCAAGGAAGAGGTGACGAAGAAAATTCTATCAAAGGTTGTGGAGGTCACAAGATATCCAACATGGCTAGCCAATATTATTCCAGTTCCCAAAAAGGACGGCAAGATAAGAATTTGTGTTGACTATAGGGATCTGAATAGAGCCAGTCCTAAAGATAATTTTCCACTACCGAACATCCACATCCTCATCGATAATTATGCGAAGCATGAAATACAATCTTTTATAGATTGTTTTGCTGGGTATCATCAGATATTAATGGATGAGGAAGATGCAAAAAAGAGAACTTTTATTATGTACTAGGGTGTTTATCATTACAGGGCGATGCCATTTGGTCTTAAGAATACTGGTACGACATATATGAGGGCTATGATGACAATTTTTAATGATATGATTCACAAAGAGATTGAGCTATACGTGGCTGATGTAATTATCAAATCCTGTATGAGTTCAGATCATTTGACACATCTGGAAAAGTTCTTCAACTGACTAAGAAACTACAACTTGAAATTAAATCCTAATAAGTGTTCTTTCAGTGTGCCAGTTGGGAAATTACTAGGGTCCATAGTCAGTAGAAGGGACATCGTACTAGACCCACCCAAGATCAAGATAATTCAGGATTTACCGCCGCCAAGGACCAAGAAAGAGGTTATGAGTTTCTTGGGTCATTTGAATTACATTAGAAGGTTCATTGCCCAATTAACGATCATATGTAAGCCAATTCTCAAGATGTTGAAGAAGGATGAGTTGAATGAGTGGACAAAAGATGTCAGAAGGCTTTTGACAGAATCAAGGATTATCTGTCTGCTCCACCGATTTTGGTTCACCAAGGAAAGAAAGTCCATTGTTGTTTTACCTGTAAGTATTAGAAAGTGCTTATAGGTGTGTCCTCAGGCAACATGACGAGATTGGTAAGAAAGAGAAAGCAATCTACTACTTGAGTAAAATGTTCATGCCATATGAGTCTCACTACACTATTGTAGAAAGGACATGTTGTGTTTTGACCTAGGTTGCACAAAAGTTGAGGCTTTATCTATCCTCATACACAACTTATCCCATTTCTAGAATGGATACAGTGAAGTATATATTTTAGAAAGCCATGCCTACGGGAAAGTTAGCCAAATGGCAAATTTTGCCGAGTGAGGTCGACATCGTGCATTTGACTCAAAAGAAAATAAAGAGGCAAGTCTTAGTGGATCATTTTGCTGAGAATACGATTGATAATGAGTATGAGAGACTTCAAACTTACTTCCTAAATGAGGAGATTTTATTTGTGGTAAAACACATTGCAGAAATATACCCAAGACGGATATTGTTCTTTGATGGAGAGGTCAACTTCAAAGGCTCAACAATTGGAGCAGTTTTGGTGTTAGAAACAGGCCAACACTATCTAGAAACCGCTAAATTGCAATTTTCATGCACCAATAACATGGCTTAATATGAGACTTGCATACTAGATCTTAAGTTAGCACTTGATATGGGTGTTTGTGAATTGATAGTCATTGGAGACTTAGATTTGCTAATTCACAAAATACGGGGAGAATGGGCAGTAAAGAACTTTGAGATTACCCCTAATCTAGAGCTGGTGCAGGATTTGTATGGAAGATTCAAGGAAATTGATTTCAGACGTATCCCAAGGATACAAAATAAGTTTGCTGATGCTTTGGCTTCTATATCCTCTATGATTCAATACCCAAATCAGAGTTACATAGATCATTTGGAAATAAGCTTGATGGAACAACCCGCGCATTATGCACATGTTGAAGAAGAACCCAATGAAAAGCCGTGGTACTTCGATATCTAAAGGTACTTAAAATCTGAAATATATAGTGAAGAGGCCAGCAACAATAAAAAAAATACAATTCGGTGTTTGACAAAGAATTATTTTCCAACTGTGAAGATTCTTTTTAGGAGGACGCCAAACTTAGGATTTGTAACATGTGTTGATGCCGTGGAATCCCCAAAACTAATAAACGAAGTACACGCAGGAGTTTGTGGACCCCAAATAAATGTATTTTCCCTTGCTAGAAAGATTCTGGGAACTGGTTACTTCTGGATGAATATGGAGAATGATTATATTAAGTATGTGCAGAAGTATTAGAAATGCTAGATACATAGAGATTTGATTCGAATGCCTCCACATGAGCTCTATGCGATCATTCAACCTTGGCCTTTCATAGCTTGGGGTATGGATGTTATCGGACCAATAAAGCCACCGACGTTAAATGGACATATTTTTATTTTGGGTGCTATTGATTATTTCACAAAGTGGATGGAAGTTGCCTCTTATAGACCCGTGCCATAGAAGGTGGTCGCAGATTTTTTCAAGAACAACTTGATTTGCTGATATGGAGTATCAAAATCAATCATTACTGATAATGGGGCTAACTTGAATAGTCACTTGATGAATGAGATTTGTGATCAGTTCAAGATTGTTCATTGCAAGTCAACCATATATGGTACATAGATGAATGGAGCTGTAGAATCCACCAATAAAAATATCAAGAAGATCTTGAGGAAAATTGTTGAAAATGATAAATCATGGCACGAGATATTTTCTTACACTCTACTAAGATATCGCACAATAGTTTAAACCTCAATAAGGCAACTCCTTATTTACTTGTTTATAGGAATGATGTTGTGATACCTACCGAGGTTGAAATACCTTCCTTAAGGATTATTCAAGAAGCTGGATTAAGTAACGAAGAATGGGTTTAAGCTCGCTAGACACAACTCATGCTAATTGACAAAAAGAGAATGGTTGCCGTATGTCATGGCCAGTTGTACCAGCATAGAATGATCTGTACCTTCAATAAGAAATTAATTGTTTGAACATTTGAAGTTGGGTAATTAGTTCTCAAATGCATATTCCCTCACCAAAGAGAGTACACAGTCAAGTTTGCTCCAAATTGGCTAGGGCCATACATAGTTCGCAAGGTACTATCTGGAGCAACTCTGATTCTATCTAAGATGGATGGTCAAGAGTGTACCAAACCAATCAATTCCAATGTGGTAAAGAGATACCTTGTTTGAAAGATGTTTTATTTTTTGTTTCGTTGGTTTATTTGTAATCTCTTTTATGATAGTATTTGTTTTATGATGTGCAATTTCCTAGAATCCATTTCCTTTTATGTACAAACTACGTTTGACCTGAATTCCTAAAAAAAGGATATGTAGGCGGCCTATGTACACTTTGATCAACCCCTTAGGAGAATTTATCCTTTTCTTTTATGTATGAACTATGTGATAACCTGAATTCCCAATAAAGGGATACGTAGGCGGCCTATGTCGTCTTCGCTCAACCCATTAGTTTTTTCTACATATCCCTAGCATAGTCTTGAACTACATTTGAATTGATTCCTGCTTCAACGGAATGTGTAGGCTCCCTAATGGGTTGGTCATACCACCTCAGGAAATGGAAATTGGGACAGAATTTTCGATAATGAATCTTGAAAATTCAAAAGAAGAAGATCGTCATCCACAGATAATGAAGACCGACAAAGACTTCGGATCCTCTGAAGTTGAAATCATCTCAAACAACATTAAACTGGGGAAAAGTGTTGAGTAGGTCCTCAAAATTTCCACTAAGATACTGGAGTATATTTCAAATTCCCCAACCCCATAGGTCAAAGTCAAGTTTTAGAAAGCACTAGCTGTGACAAAGGCTAGGTAGACTAAAGCTTGTACTATGACAGAACTTCAGGTAGAAAACCTCAGCGACGATGATGAATCCCTGGAAATCCTCTATCAAATGTCAGTTATAGTCAGAACCAAGAGGAAGAGGTTCGTTGAGCTAGTACATGACATAACTGCCAGAGATTTTCTAAAAGCTTTTACAAAAGTTTTTGAAACTAGTTTTTAAAATTAAGCCTATTTTCAAAAGTTTATACAAATCTTTTTACTTAGTGATTGACTAGGAATCTATAGGAATAGGGAGTCAAGGTGGAAGTCCCAACATGACGGAGCACTCGAAAAATGTCAAGGAGCAAACCAAGGATTGAAGGAGGTCTACACGGAGTAGTTTCACTCAAAGCTAACCATTTTCTTTGGATACAAGGATCAATACACAAAAATGGGGATCTTCTTCAAAAATCCTAAGAAAATTGGGAACCACACCAAGCATATGTTGCTTATGAATGGTATTTTTGTGTGGCCCCAAAGACAGGTTCAACACCCATCCGTCAAGGACGTTTTGAGTTGTCTATCTCATTTTAAAAGATCATGCATGACAAACAAAGGCACTTTATCCTCCTTCTGAATATTTATTTAGAATTTTTCTAAGAAAACAGTCGCTAGTAAAAGCGACTTTGTGTCTACTAAATACCTACTTTGAGAGCAGGAGCATTCAAAGGAGTCGGCACAGTAATTACAACAATCAAAAGGATCACTCAATAGGAGGAAGAGAAGAAATTCATCCTCAAAACTTTCCTTAAAGCAAACCAAACGGTATTTGAGTAATCCTTGTAAAAGGATTTTACCCCATTTACTTGCATCCGGTGGATCTTCTATTTAATTATTTCTTTAAAAGAGAAGATTAATAGAGGACAAAGTCCTTCAGAATATGATGCTGAGTATTTCACTTAAACTTGCATAAAATTTGACTGTGGTCGCTAGTAAGAGAAATATTGTGTCTACTAACTATCTACCTTGAGCACAGGTACATGTAGAAAGCAAAAATGCAGACAAACAGACTTAGGTGAAACCATTTTTGAATTGCTGAAAGAGCTATTTCATGTAATTTCTGCAAGGGTAATTTCATTCCATTGGCAAGGGGATCATGCCGAGAGGGTCATTTCATGCCATGACGAGAGGGCCATTGCGTGCCATTACCGAGAGGGCCAATTCATTTCATCACCAAGAGGTCCATCATGTCATTCAACTAAATCTCCAAAATTGCTCGCCATGCTAGATGATAAGGTCTAACCTCAAAAGATGCTTCAGAGCACTAATATCCATTGACTATACGAAGATAACATGATCTAGCATGGAGGATATCATAGTATTTTATATTTGTTGACCAAGAAAAAGGCGGTGCACCCTGTGTCAAGGATATTTCAATATTTTATGAATAAACATGCATCAATATATCAAGTTGAAATGCATTATTTGAGGGGACGTCTTTAAGTCGCTATCTGAAAGCAGACGACATATAAGATTTCCTAAAAATTGACAAACGGAGGGTCATCTATAAGCCATATTATTTGAAATAAGATAGTGTGCGAGATTACTTATGAGTTGATAGTCTATAGGTCATCCGTAAGACAAAATAACATCCTAACCCGATAGTGTGCAAGGTTACCCAAAAATTGATAGTCCAAAGGTTATCCATAAGCCACAACTAAGTCCTTACCAGAGAATATGTAAGATTATCAAATGATAGGTACTAGAGTTATCTATAAGCTGCGTTATATCTAAGATCGATTATGTGTAGGGTTTCTCCAAAGACTACCAATTTGAGATATATCTATAAGTCATACTGTATCCAAGGTCGGATAATGTGCAAAAATACCTGAGAGCTTGCGATTGCAGGATATCTGTAAGACATCTCTTATCCAAGGATGTATAATATGCAGGATTACCTTAAAATCTAGCAACTCAAAGTTTATCTGTAAGTCGCCTCATATCCAATATCAAATGATCTCAAGATTACCCAAAGATTGATAATTCAAGGGAAATTTATAAGTCATATTGATACAAAAAATATGTAAGACTTACCCATGGTCACATTCAAAGGATCATTGTCAATAGTCGAATAGGTTATCATGCCACATACAGGAATTATTATATGTTACCAAAAGGGTTGCCACATCATCTTACACGATTGTAGAGATCATTCTACATAAAGTGTCGTTAGGGTCCAAGAGGGCCTCCCTACTTTGAAGACACATTCAATCAACAAAAGATATATTTCGCTCAACAACCAAGATAGTTGTTGTTTTTGTTATTGCGAATTATCGACCTCCAAATAACTTCATAAAGGGATGACTTCACATATTGAATAACAACTCTCGTAGAGATATGGTAAAAAATTATATACCCCTTTCGTGAATTATGTTTATTACTACTAATTTTTGTTTGAGATAATGTGGAGTGCATCCGAGATGATAAAAATCTCAAATCACAACCACAAGTATGGACGACTCCAAAAAGGATGCAGCACAACATGGAACTTTTTCTTAGCAGCAAATCGGGACATAGTCTAAAGAAGGACATCAAACTCTTTGGACGCGAGCTAAAGAATGATCCCCACCACCATCAATACACACCCCTGTTATAAGGCATGTGTGTACTTTAGGATATTTCGGTTTCAGCTTCACCTTCGAGATATATCTAAACTCATAGCGAGGGTAACCTTCTCTTTTCTTTAAATCTGAGTGACAACATACTTAGAGTTTTTGAAATTATCTCCATGTAAGTTCTTGATTATGGATGTGAAGGATCCCACATTAATGGTTAAGAGGTTACAAGCCTCTTTGCTGTAACTCAATCAACTTGTCACTTCTCCAGAGCCGAAGATTATCTAAAATAAAACACTATCATTTCTATCGATTGAGTCGAACTACAAGCAGTATGATTCCCTGAGTCTTGGGGATATGTAGGATGGGATCTATGTTGAAAACTTGTATGCATTCTAATCACCCCCCAATTCGCTTATTCCTTAGCTTTTTGATTTCACTAAAATTCAAAAATCAAAATAGCTTGTGAATTCTTTAAAAATTATGCTTAAAATCAAGCGTTGTGAAATACAAATGGCCTGAGTTCTCATGTAACCTAAGATATGTAGTAAACCTGATACCAGGATCCGTCCATAACACCATGAAACTCATGAGAAAACCATCTTTTTTAAGAAACAAATTTGTGGTTGGACAAAATTTAGGAATGTCAAACTCCCTTTGCCCAATCTAAAGAAAGGGGGCAGTTGTTGATACCTAATTTTTGCCCTCCTCGACTAGATTTATTATTGAGTTTCTTTGATTCTAAATAAAATTACAACATTTATTTTATCCGGATAAAAACTTTTCAAAGTATTTATCTGGGTAATTTTTCCATTTTAAGTTGCGATTGTATATTCTCGTATTCAATTATACAAAATCATATAATTTTTTTACTTAAATATTTATTTTATGAAGTATCAGATTTTAATCAAGGCTTATCTTGAAAATTAATCCAAACGGTTAAAATTTTGATCCAAGTATAATTTATTCTAAAAAATGATTTAGTTTAAAAATATGTGTTTGATTTTATGATGTCAAGAAACTCAGGATTAAATTAGCTGTTAATTTGTTTCAAACATTATTTCAATTTAGCCAAATTATTAAATTGGACATTAATTGAAAATGATTTGGCCACGATTACTATGTAATTGGTTAATTGATTTTTTATTAAGCTAAAATTTAAATTCAATTGGCTAAATTCTAACAATTAGGTAAATTTAAAAAATACCCTAAATTCCTAATTCAACACTAATTTTTCCAATTACCCAAAACCCTTTTAAAACTAGCCCAACACATTAACAACCCAACAATAGGTTCAGTTAACATAACAACACCAACAAGCCAAAAAATCCCCTGACCTGACCCAAATCTCTTTCCCCCTTTAACTTGAACTAATATCAACAACTGCTTTCAATAATGTTCAACAGTAATATTATAAATAACAATGATAACAACACAACAACTTCATCAACGTTCAACAAACCTGATAGTCCCAAATCAAAATCGACTCATCCTCAGACCTGAACCAGCTACATCAATAAAAATAATGGAAAATACCCAAACCAAGTCGAAAACAGCTACGTCTAGCTCACCCTTGTACGAATCAAACAACCCATTCAAAATTCATACTAAATTAGTACCATACATGGCTTCAATGGCCTTAATCCCTAAAAAATTTGTTTGAAATTCAAAAATCAAAGATCAATTCCCTCCAAAACCCATGGAATCTATGGAATATTCTGAGAATTTCCACTTGTTTTCTTATCATTCGTTGACGGTACGGGAAATGACGATAAACCTCTCATCATCGTCCATTTGCTAAGATTGATTCATTCATGTAGGCTTTGGGTTTTTACCCAAAATCCCACATTGGTGAAAGTATCAATTTACTCCCAATTTTGTCCTCTATATAATCCCATGCTTGAGATGAGAAATCGAAAGTCTCAGGAGAGGAAAAAGCTTTTGAGAAAATGAGTGAAATATTTTTTTTGGTAAAAGTTTTTTAGTGAAAGTCATCGGCTAATCAAAATTCTCAAATTAACGGCTATAATTTTTGATGGCGGTCGCGATTCTGATGGGATCCTAAAGTTCTGTTTTGCTGCTCCAAAATATGTAATGCTTCATCCCTTTTAGTTTTGGTGTTTTTTTTTTCTTTTTTTTTTCAATTGTTCTATAGTAATATTTACTGTTCTAGTAGTGCTGTATGCTGGTAGTATCAGTATTATATGTTGGGTTTGTGTGTTGTAGAGGCTATGAAGGACATAGGTTTCACAGGATGAAAATTGTGAGATTTTCTCTATCATCCTATAATAATTGAATCGATTCATAATTTTTGTCGTTGTAGCCGTATTTAGGTCACATTGTTTTTACAGTTTTTGTTTTTTTTCATAATTGGGATGGGGATGAACTTGGTTTTAGTTTATTTGATGTTGATGAATCAATATAGATTTTAAATTTTCCCTTGAATATAGTTTGTGTGTGCTATTTTGCTTGTATGGTGAACTTTTAGCCTAAAAGTTTTGCTAAGACCATGCTCTAGAAAAGGGATACTGAATCTTTTTGTTCTTGTAAATGATTAAATAAAAAAATACTTGATTTTATATATTATGATTCTTACACTGGTCCTAAGCTTGGTTGTTTATATTACAAATAATTATAGTAGATTTTTTTGTTATCCTATGATTGTCACTTCAATCAGTTTTGCTTGTTAGTTTATCAGATTTTTAAGTCCTATGAGCCTTCCATGACTTCCTTGATTACGAATCCTCATGGTTTGTAAAAGAGAAGGTGAAGTGGAACAGGATTGGTATTTAGTCTTAAAAAATGTTTAGCTTGAATTTTGCATTCTTCTGATTCTATCTGTTGATCATATTTCCTCAAAATGGAATATAGAGTAGGGAGAAGTTCTATGCTATTTTACTCACTTAAAAGCAGTCACATTTAAGTCTCGATATCTATAATGATTTCTTAGGTGTAACACATCTTTTTTCTCACTGAAAATGATAGGCTAATGTCATATTAGAAATTCTGACTCATGTTTATTTAGTCATTGTCCATGGTACTTATGTGGTGTGAATTTAACTCATAGGGTCTTTTTGATCTATAAATATCAATGAGACAGATGATTTTTTCATTAATCCAAAAGCATCAATTTCATAAAATTTGTCAAAGTTTCTAATTTTATTTTTCTTTATAACTTGATCAAGAGAAGGGAAGATTTGACTTTAAGATTTTAGTTAAAATTAAGTATCATTGTGTCCATGATTGAAATCAGTTGAAAAATTATTTTCTTGTTCACTTTGACACTTTAAAAAAATATTTTGTTCAAATTATTGTTTGTGTCCAGATTGTTTTCCCTTCTTTCTTTACTTTATTTGTTCCCAGTTTATCCATTCCCTTGCCTCCCTCCATGTTTCTTTCTCCATAAACTGGTTAAGTTGGGATCCATGTCAGTGTGAGGATAATGAGACTTTATGACATGTCACGGATCCTTGTAATTTTTTTATTGGTTAAATCATGATTGCGTTTCGCAATGATTTTCCTTGGTTGTTTTGTTCGTTTTGCTTCTGTATTTTCATTGAGTTCTTTATAAAGATGCATACACTCCTAAGTTAAGCAATGGGTGTTGATAAACTAGTTTAGTCTTCCTATTGTTTGAATGAAATAGGTATTTTGCAAGTAATTCTAAAGGGCGGACATGTTCAAACAATTATAATGCTTTGAACAATAGTATTCAGACACTGAATTTTGATTTTTTTATTTTGAAATAATAAGTTAAATTTGAGCAAATTTTGGGTCATGCATGTTTTTTTCGTTAGCTGTTTAAGTATTTAACAGTTAATTTGTATTGCTAGTTTTGGATTGATATTAATTCATCTCCTGTTAATTTAAAATTCTTTGGTTGTTATATATTTCTCTTTAAATTTGTGAATCAGTTTACATCTGTGTGTTAGCTGAAAATTTAGAATATATATTAATGTGTTTTCATTATTTTCTTTGCATGATTATGCCTTGGTGTCCAAATGTACTCCCCCTCCTTCGCATTTTGAATGAGCCAATAAGGCTCATCTTTTCGAGTTAACCCCAAAAAAGAGTCCAAAAGTCAGTTATGCGGCGTACAAATATGAGCAGTTGCAAGAAGGAAAAATGGGCCAAAACCCCATCATTGAAGTCGCCAAGAGACTTTAAAAGTCTCATTTTTATTACTTTACTTGTCTTAGTTGTTTCTTTCTTTCTTTATTCATTTATTTGGGCCTCAAAGACAAAGATGTAAATTAATATAGGTGAAACATATTTTAGGCCGCAAAGGTCCAAAAAGATAGTTTAGGACAAGTTGTAGGTCAAAAGCCCAAGTATTTAGATTAGGACAGGTGAAGATGGACTAAATATTCAAATTAGCTTAGGACAGGATTTGTGGATTTGGGCCTAATGGCCTAAGTCTTTTAGTCTCCCTCTTTACTCTTTATATGCTAATTGTTTTTAGTTTACTTAGACTTAGTTAAAAATACCCCCTAAGTCGTCAACATTTGTTTTGCACAAATCTTGAAGGCAATTTTTTCCTGAATCATTTTTCTTTTCAAAAACCAACTTTTTTTCTCCAAGTTAGTTAAAGAATTATTTTCAAGTTGTCGATAACTGCAAGTTAGCGGATACTCTTAGTTCCTTAACAACCTTCCAACAATTTTAATAGGAATCACTTATTCAGAATTTTCAAACTTAAATGATTTTTCTATTTTGGATCATTTAAGTAATTCGTTAAGGTTTTCTTGATTTTTTCTAAATAAATTAAGTGGCGACTCTATTCTCGAGTTTGAAAACTTTTTCAAAAAGTATTTCAATTCATTAAAAAAATTACAAAAGTCATTGCTCCGCAAATCACATACTTGGTTATTGATATGATTGTTTATGGTGGATCAGGTACCATGAGTTAATATGGTACATGGACTCAGGGTGTCCACTGTATGTCACAACCTAATTTCTCACGTCATGGTTACACCTGCTATAAAACAACATTAGGTAAGCCAACCCATAATCTAGAACAACTAGTAACAGACTATTAAGAGAATGAAAGGAAGTAGTGGAATGAATATGATAAAGAGACTAATAATATAAAGCAATCGCAAGACCTGCTGAAGTTTATAGAAGAGGTTCTAGTACAATCGAAGTACATTGAAAATACAAAATAAATTACATGTACAAACCATTTCCAAAATATGGAATAATGATAAGTCTAATGAACACAAGAGAGAGAAGAAATACTCTAAATGTTAAGAGCTCACCCTAAATCTTTGATCCATAGCTTCTCCGCATGATGCACACATCAACGGTGAGAACTCATACTATAATCTATAAATTGCAAAAGTATAGTAAGATTACCAAACACCTGGTACTCAGTAGGCATCAGTGATGGAGCTTCAAAGACAATGAAAGAATAAATATCTTGTAAAATAGGAATATAAACTACGGACAACTATCCAAGAAACTAAATATAAGCATGCTAAGAGAGCAATAAGGGTAAGCTATCCAATTCTAGCAGTGTCTGGGAACTAAAGTACCATATTGTATATCACTAGCCAGTATACAAATGAAGAGAAAATAAAGGATATATAGTAATACAAGGCCAAAGGATACGTATACACTATGAATAAATAAGGAAAGAAAGGGATATGATAGTATCATATAAATCCATATATACATATATATACAGACACACAATAATATAGGACTAAACTCAGAGATAATAACATGAAGGAATGAATCTAACCTCTCAAAGATCATAGCCACAAAAGGAAAGCTAATATCAACATAATCAGGGTCTCTAACTAAAGGATGACTACACATGAGATAACCTATCAATATTGTAACTTACCAATAATGGTGAAAGATAAGGAATCAGAATTGTACTGTTAACCTTGGGTACCAGTCTATAGCCATCCCACCACAAACTAATCATAAACCAATAATAAAGAAATCGGCTAGTCTGAACAAACATTACCTAATCGGGAACCCATAAGCTCTGAAGGTTCAAGAAAGCACAGTAAAAGTAGAGCTTATACCTATACAACCCCCATAAGGTCGATTGATGTGAGAACCGAATAATCATACTAGTGATAGGAAATGTATATGAATGAATAAATGCAACATAACCATAAATATCATGTTCAACCAAGAGACATAATATGCCAAGTGTATACATATCCTCTAGATCGGTAGCTTGCAAATACAGGACCTGTAGTGACCATCCTTCTCTAGCACTATGGTTCACAGACAAACGAGCCCATAAGGGACTTGGAATATTTGTATACACTACAAAACCAAGGCTTCCAATAACCATTATAATCTATCTACTCCATCTAGTACCATATATATATATTTAGTAAGTTTATGGACTCAAATCATGACTAATAGGTGTGAATCTGCAAAATCCATTGCCCGAGATCGGCGTTGGGACTAAATTGACATAATATCATAGATAGGGTTTGAATATCTCCCAACTAAAGTAAATAGTAGGGGTAAAAGAGTAGTTTATTAATAGACCAAAATCCACCTCCTCCTAATTTACAAAATAGCTTATGTAGTTTAAAAAACCCGTAAATCATTAATAAGGTGGTATGATTCCTGTTGTAAAAGAATCCATTTTAAAAGTGAGTGGAAATAAATCTCTTTTTAGAAAATAGTAGTAAAATCAATATTTTGGTTGGAATCGTATCACAAAGTGAGAATGAATGTGCCTAAAGTACGCATGCCATCACTAGTATTGAAACAACACAACCATAGGCTTCTATGCGTCCATAACTATATTCACGTCCTTTATAAGGATCAATCACTAACTTGGTGTCCAACAAACATCATAACCACAACCTTAGGACTAACAATACATAATCAATATCATAGAGCCTCATAACTCGAGAAATAATGATACTCAAGGGCATAAAATCACTAAAAGATCTAATTTTGGAAATACCACCCAATTCACTAAATCAAATGGTAAGTATTATACTAAATGATCATTAATATCAATCCATTATTACTCAGGTCTATAATCAAAGGTGATAGGATCCTATGGACATGACAAGTATTGTAGGGTTCGGATCACATTTCTACCCTAATTTCCCTAAATAAGTTAAGTCAGGAGATACTAGTTATAATCTCATCCTTTAATCCTTGCCTAGCATGAAATCTATATACTACATAATCTTGTAGAGAAAAGTAAGCGGAAGACTACCTCCATGTCGAACATCATTCTTGAACCATACACAAATTGCCTACCTTTGATCATCAATCCTGAAATTAATGTAGCATTATCAAAATAATCATTTATGCTTTAATAGGAGTAAAATGATACCCATATCTCTATATAAAACTCCAGGCCTAAAATTGGGTCAATAGTGATCCCGTAGAGACCGCTAATGGAATCCCATAATTTAATCCATCAAGAGGTCCCTTGAAGGACAAGGAATGTAGACTCAAAAGTTGAGTAAAAATGGAGTCTCAATTGGGGCTTAAATCAGCCCCAAAGGTTAAGAAAAACAAAAGATAAAATCTAGAATTTACGGTTAATTTAGGGCAGAAACTTACAAAGAAATTATCGGGGAATGATCACCTCTATGTCCTCTCCTCACCCTCACCCCTAACTTCAATTTATAATTTTCCAAGAATTCTTAAGCTCTTGAGATCATTAATGACGAACAAAGCCCTAAAAATAGGTGTTGGATCGAGCAAGATATAAATATAAAGGGTTACCAGGGGTCCTTTGCAAATGCGGGAAACCCACCATTAATGAGGAGCCAGACTAGATAGACATTTTATGAATATGATTGATCAAACGTAAATATGAAGAGTAAAACTGAGTCGGCCAAGCTAGCTTACCCTTTGCAAACACAATAATTGGCTCACGAGAATGGAGGCTAAGATCCTTGACCTTCTAAAAAATGACCATAACCTCATGATAATCAAGGCAAAATCTCGACTGCACCAGATGTTGTATATCAACAATTTCACCAAGTCATCATGAAGTTTGACTGGGGGTTTGAGATATATTCAAAATTTTGTATGCACAAACAAACTATGATACCATAAATTTTTTGACATTTTGGACTAAATGGAACCATCAAAATTTCTATTCAAGGTCACTTCTACGAAATATGGGTCTCACATCTATAGTTCTACTTTTAATTAAATCCACCCAATATCCTAAAATAAGTTTAAAAGCCTTGGAACCTGAAGCAAGGGTCTCTCTAGCCTAAAATCAATGATCTGGAGCTGATGGCACTATCAGAATTTTCATTTGAGGACATTTAATAGGATTTTTCATCCAAGACCAATTATAATACCCTAGGTTTTTGGACCTTGAATATTTCTAAAATTTAATCCTCACTATCCTGACTATGACTCACCCTACGACTACTAGGGTATCATGATTGGTCCTATGACCCTATTTATAAGGTATCCAATAAATGATGCTGGAGTTGCTGTCCTAAGTATGCCTTGGGGACATGAGCCATAAAGACCCATGATGAGTCATTAGAATCAAATCGTAACCTAAATAGTGTGTGTGTATGGATAATTTCTGCTCTGAGTACTAGTGGCTCATTATGAGTTATGAGGACTCGTTATAAGTAATTTGGTGCAAATTATAGGGTAACCAGTGTAAGTCCCAAGTGGATCGGTCTTGGATACAACTTGGACCCTATGAGTCGTATGGTTGCGATACGAGTCATATGGTGTAAGTTGTAGGGTCAACAGTATGGGTGCCCCCTGATACTGTCTTGGTTATGACTTGTGGTGACAAGTCGTTAGGTGTTGTTATTAGTCTACATGTGCTTCTTAGTCACTGGCAACACTTTTTCCAGCTTTTAAGTTGAGGGCACTTTGGTCATTTCCCACTTTTACCACTTAGACCCCACGTCCATTAAAAACCTTGGGGGAATTCATTACACACTTAAATGCATCAAATACTCTTTCTATTCTCTCTAAATCCCCTCAAGAAAAATACTTAGGGTTTCCAAGAAATAGGTCATCCAAGGGCTCAAGGGTTGAATTTTTTTCGTGAATTTTGGTATTTCAAGCATGTTACTTTTCCCTAATTGCTAATTTTTTAAAAGGATAATTTTTAAGGTGTTTTTTATATGATATTGATATTGGTTTTGAAACATGGTTGAGGGCTTTGAATAACTGTTGTCTATATGATGTTTCATGTTTATCCCTACATGAGTTTTATTTAAATGTGGTTTTAAAATAAATTTGATGCATGGGTATGGTGAATAAACTAGGGGATTTTGATTTCCCCCAACTTATGACTTTTGAAGTGGTTATGACCTCAACCCCATATTTTAAAATTGGTTTTGTGTATGAAAAATATGCATATTGAACTATTCTTGAATTATCGTATGATGTGAAATGTTATTGAACTATAATGATTTTGAATTGAACCTTATGGGTTGCGTAATTCCATAAGCTAATATATAATTGAACCAAAGGGCCATGAATTTTCCCAAATAATAAAATTATTTTGGTATGTTGATGTTACTTTGCAAGTGTAGTTGGTAAGACGACACCAACAATGTATGCCTAAATGTGTATCATGGTTTATTGAATGGGAATATATTATAATTATTTTAATTAGGATTTAATGAGGTTTGTGTAGCTAAGTCGTGAAAGTGGCGGTCTTAAGGGACCAACATTGGAAACTACAATTGTCGATTGGGGGGTCTATATGGCCAGGTGGTTTGAGTCCCCCTTATTATTATCATTTTATTGGAAGGTTTGAGTCCCCCATGTTATATTACCTGATTGGATGCTCGTGTTACCTTGATATGCTGAGAGGTTCGAGTCCTCTACAGTGTATATATAGTCCATCTGGTTCGTATAGGCATAAGCAATGACGCCCTTCCAGCTAGGGGATAGCTGGGCCCATATAGCATGTGGGTTCCTTCTTATGTTGTTATGGTTAAGCTACATAATCTAGACAAAAGGCTTAAATTGCATTTTAAGCCTTGTCCCCTATCCCGACATATGATCTATATGTATATGCATTTGATTATGTGCATTGATTTTGAATGATTTTGAACTATTGATCACGACATTATTTTATCCTTATCACTTATTTACATGCTAGTTTTCAACCCACTAACCATCTCCGGATGCTGTGTCCTCACGCGATGTAGGCTCCAAAGGTACTTTTACTTTTCTTGCATAGAGTTAGGTGGATCGACTTGGTTTATCAGTTCGTTATAGTGAAGTGGTGAGCCTCTATTATCTGGAAGGCTTAGACATTTCATCAGTTCTTGTCATAGATTAGAATTGATAGTTCTTATATTATTAACATTATCATTGTTATTGTCAGAGTTGGGGACATGTCCAGACCAAGACCAATTTTTTATTCTTTTATTAGAAGGATTTATTGGATTACTGTTGACTTGGGTGACGTTGGTAAGTTGTTCGGCCGACTATCAATTTTTGGTTATATACATGATTTAAATATCACTAAGCTTATTCTTATGCCATCATATTATATGTTTGGAATTCATCCAACATTGGGGATGTTGTTTTTACTTAGTTAGGTATAGGGGGTGGTCTTTAGTCCATGTGGTACTTAAGATGCCCATCACGGCCAGGCCCTAGTTCGGGTCATGAAAAAGATGGTATCAAAGCCTAGGTTTGTTGTCATTGGGTGTCCACAAGGCCATGTCAAGTAGAATCTCATTTTTGAGTTTGTAGCATGCCACACCTAGAAGGGAGAGGCTATGCGACATTTAGGAATGTTCCCCTTTCTTGCTGTTGTATTTAGATCTATAGAGTCTAAGGTCTTAAATCTTCTCTAATACCCATTTTTCTTTTTTCAAATCATGTCTCCTAGAAGATCTGATGCTTATGGAAACTCTTTTGTCCTGTTTCAGGATAGTGTAGATGAAGCTTGTCTTACTCCAGGTGTTTAAACCCTGTCTAGGGTCACTACTTCTGATTGCCCAAGTAAAGTTCCACTGGTCCCCCTATCCCTACTCGGACACCTCAAGATGATGTGTCTAATGTTGAGTTTTTCCAATTAATTTATTTGCTCACCTAGTTAGTGAACTCCCAGACCGAGGATGTTGCTTCTGTTTCTCCATTCTCTTAGGTCACTAGAGTTTCCCAATTTATGAGGTTGAGTCCTCCGAGTTTCACTAGTTCTGAAGTGGAGAAATATCCTTAAAATTTCATTGATGAGATAGAAAAAATCTTTCATCCGATGTACACTACTAATGTGGAGGGTGTAGAGTTTGCTACTTCTCATTTTAAGGCTGTAGCATACCAATGGTATAAAGAGTGGGGGTAGCTCAGGGGCAATGATGCTGAGTCCTCTTTGCGGGATGACTTCTCTAGTACTTTTCTTGATTGCTTCTTTCCTTTGTGATGGAGGCAAAGGCTGAGGAATTCATGAATTTGAAGTAAGGCAGGATGGCAATAAAGGAGTATGCCTTAAAGTTTCATCAGCTATTGTGTTATGCTTTGGAATTGGTGTCCAATATGAGGGCTAAAATGAGGAATTTTCCCTTTAGGTTGTTTCATGAGTTGATCTTGGAGATCAAGGTTGCCTTACTAAACAAGGATATACATATATATATATATATATAAACTTATGGTGTATATGCAACAAGTGGAAGAGAAGAAGAAGATGCAAGCAAAGATGAGTGGAAGGTAGAGTAAGAAGTTTCTCTACTCGAATCAGGGGGGAGGTCAGCAGCAGAGTGGTAGAGATAGAAAGTGGTCTAAGAAGAAGTGGGAAAATTCTGGTTCCTACTTTATGGCTAGTGATCCTTATCCAAAGCCATTGAGTGATCATCGTTCTTGCTATAATAGTGGGTTTAGAGAACCAAGAGCCCAGGCTTAGGCTAGTGGGGATCAGTCATGTCCATCGTATCCTCCTTGTAGATTTTATGGCCAGGTGCATTATGGTGTTTGTTAAGAGGGGAGGAACAAGTTCCTTAAATATGGTTAGATTGGTTATATGCAAAGGGATTTTAGTTCTAGGGTTGCTTATGTGGATAATAAGATTCATGTTGCTACTTTATCAGCTTCTGCACCAAAGGGTGCTACTTTTGCTTCTAGCACCAACACTCGACAAAATTATTTGTACGCTCTTCCCACCCGCCTGGAATCTGAGGTATCCTCAATATTGTTGTTGGTACACTTAAAATTTTCTCACATAATGTATATTTTCTACTTGGTACCAGGTATACCCTCGTTTATGTGACCCTTTACATGGCTATTCATTTTGGTTTTGATCCTGAGTGTATCCTGGATCCCTTCTTTATGTCCACTCTAGTGGGTGACTCTATTATGGCTAGAAGGGTCTATAGGGGTTGTACGATGACAGTCTATGGTAGGGAGACCCTCTTGTATCTGATAGAGTTGGACATATTAGACTTTGATATGATTTTCAGGATGGATTGGTCGCACTCGTGCTTTGGTTCCCTTGATTATCAATCCCAAAGGGTCAATTTCCACTTCCCTAATGAGTCGGTGATCGAGTGGGAAGGTAGTTCCCTAGTACATAAGGGAAGGCTCATTTCATATCTTAGATCTAAAAAATTAGTTTCTAAAGGGTGCCTCTATCACTAAGTTCATATTAAGGATTCTAGATCTGAAGGTGCTTCTTTGCAGACTCGCTCTGTGGGTGTGAATTTCCTGAGGTATTTTTTGATGATTTTCTTGGTATTCTTCTTGATAAGGAAATTGATTTTGGGATTGGTCTTATTTCAAACACTTGTACCATTTTTATCCCTCCGTATAGAATGACTTTGACTGAGTTGAAGAAACTAAAAGAGCAGTTGAAAGATCATATGGATAAGAGTTTTATCCGCTCTAGTGCATCTTCGTGAGGTGCTTCGGTTCTTTTCGTGCATAAGAAGGATGGTTCCTTTCAGATGTGTATAGATTACTGGCAATTAAATAAGGTAATTATGAGGAATAAGTATCCCCTTCTGAGGATTGATGATCTCTTTGGTTAGCTTTAGGGCGATAAGTACTTTCTTAAGATTGATCTTCGGTCTGGGTACCATTTATTGAAGATTAAGGAGGCAGATGTCCCAAGACTACTTTCTGAATGTAATATGGTTATTTTGAGTTTTTGGTGATGTCCTTTGATTTGAAAAATGCCCCAACGACATTTATGGATCTTATGAATTGAATTTTCTATCAATTTCTTGACTCGTTTTTCATTTTCTTTATTGATGATATTTTGTGTATTCGAAGAGTGAGGAGGATCATTCCTATCACCTCTGCCTTGTGTTATAAACCTTGAAAGATCAGTGGTTATATGCGAAGTTCTCAAAGTGTGAGTTTTGGTTAAATGCTTTGACTTACCTATGTCATGTTTTTTATAGCTAAGGTATCATGGTGGATCCACAGAAATTGCGGTTGTTAAGAAGTGGCCTATATCCATGACTCCAGCCGAAATTTAGAGCTTCTTGGGTTTTGATGGTTATTATGGAAGGTTTGTGGAAAGTTTCTCTTATATTGCTTCCCCATTGACTAAGTTGACTCAGTAAAAGGTGAAGTTATTATGGTTTGATGCTTGTGAGCCTAGTTTTGAGAAGCTAAAGGAGAAGTTAACTTTTGCTCCGATCTTGAAATTACCAGAGGCTACTGATTGTTTTATTTTCTATTGTGATGCATCCCAGGTGAGACTGGGTTGTGTATTGATGTAACATCGTAAGGTGGTTGGTATGCCTTTAAGCAGCTGAAGGTTTATGAGAAAAATTATACTACTCATGATTTGGAATTGTTAGTTGTGGTGTTTGCATTATTGATCTGGCGACATTATTTGTATGGTGTCTATGTAGATATTTATTTTCATCATAAGAGCCTGCAATACGTTTCACTCAAAAAGAGCTAAATCTCAGGAAGAGGAGGTGGCTTGAGTTTCTAAAGGGCTATGACATGAGTATCTACTACTACCTAAGTAAAGCTAACATAGTTGCTGATGCTCTTAGCAGGTTGTCCATGGGAAGATTATCTCATGTGGATGAGGAAAAGTGAGATTTGGTAAAGGATATTCACTACTTAGCTAAACTATGAGTTTGTCTCTTGGATTCCAAAGATGGTGGTGTAATTTTTCAAAAGGTGGCGAAGTCATCTCTTATTGCTGAGGTGAAAGAGAAGTAAGTGTTTGACCCTATCTTGATGAAAATCAAGAATGATGTAGGTAAGCAGAATGTGATGGTTTTTAAGATTGGTGGTGATGGTATCTTTAGGTACCAAGGTAGATTATGAGTTACCGACATTGATGGGTTGTGGGAAAGAATTTTGACCAAAGCTCATGAGTTGTATTTTAACGTTCACCGGGTTCAAAGAAAATGTATCATGATCTCAAAGATATTTATTGGTGGAATAATATGAAGTGAGATGTGGCCAATTTTGTGGCTAAGTACTTGGTGTATGAGCAAGTAAAAGTGGAACACTTGAGACCCGATAGGTTGACTCAAGAGATTGAGCTACCGATATGTAAATGGGAAATAATTAATATGGATTTTCTTACCGTCTTTCTGTGGTCTCACCAATAGTTTTATTCTCTTTGGGTTATCATAGATAAGATGACTAATTCCGTACATTTTTTGCCAGTGAGGAAAAATTTTCCTACTGAGGACTATGCGAAGTTGAATATCCAAGATATAGTAAAGTTGCATAGTGCACCCGTTTCTATCATTTCTGATCGAGGTACTCAATTCTTATCTCACTTTTGGCGATCCTTTCATAAAGGTTTAGGGTCTAAGGTGATCCTTAGTATCACTTTCCACCCGTAGATGGAAGGGCAAGCGAAAAGGAAAATTTAGGCCTTAGAAGATATACTTGGACTTGTGTATTTGATTATGGTGGTAGTTGGGTTAACCGCTTATCTCTTATAGAATTTGCCTACAATAACAGTTATCACAGTAGCACTGGTATGGCTCTATTTGAGACCTTGTATGGTAGGAAGTGTAGGTCTCCTATTGGGTGGTTTGAGGTTTGTGAAAATAAGTTATTTAGCCCTAATTTGGTTCACCAAGCCATGAAGAAGGTGAAGGTGATTTGGGATAGACTTAAGACCGCCCAAAGTCGCCAAAAGTTCTACACAAACATGAGGTGAAGGGAATTGGAATTTAATGCTGATGATTGGGTGTTCCTGAAGGTGTCTCCCATGAAGGGAGTGATGCTGTTTGGAAGAAAGGAGAAGCTCATTCTCCATTATGTCAGTCCGTACTTGGTTTTGAATAGGGTTGGTAATATTTCTTATGAATTGGAGTTGCCTTCTAGTTTGAGATCCATTCATCTGGTGTTTCATGTTTTGATGTTGAGAAAGTGCGTGGGTGATCCTTTGATGGTCGTTTCTTTGGAAAAGGTGGTAATTTCAGATTCTTTGTCCTATGAGGAAGACCCGAATGAGATTTTGAATTGGAAAGTCCATCGATTGTGGATGAATGATGTGGCATCAATAAAGGTTCTTTAGAGGAACCAAAAGGTTGAGGAAGCCACTTGGGAGGCCGAGGTGGACATGAAGTCCAAGTACCCGTTCCTGTTCCCCGCTCTAAATAATCGTGCTTAAGGTATGTGTATTCCTTAGCATCTTTGTTTTCTAAATTTGATAAAGGAAATTGTGATTTCCTTGATTTCTTTGTTTTCTATCTTTGTTAAAGGTAAGTGTGGGAGTGTTTTTATGTTAAACCGTGCCAATGTATGCCTTGACCCATCATTCGAGGACAAATGATCCCAAGAAGGGAGAATGTAACGCCCTGGGTTTTTGGCCCTTGAATTTTTATCCCCACTGTCGTGTCTACAACTCATCTTATGAGTCGTAGAGTGTCATGACGAGTCCTATAACCCTAGTCAATGGTGTCTAGAGAATTGTGCTAGAGTTACTGTCCTGAGTACAACATGGGGACTTGAGTCGTTAATACCTATGATGACTTGTTGGACACAAATCATAACCTAAATAATGTGTGTGTGGCTAAGTTCTGCATAAGTACGAGTGGTTCACTACAAGTTGTTTAGTAAAAATCATAAGGTAACCAGTGTAAGGCCTAAGTGGTAATGTCTTAGATACGACTTGGACCCTACAAGTCGTATGGTCGCGATACTAGTCATATGGTGTAAGTCGTAGGGTAAATAGTATGGGTGCCCCCTGACATTATCTTGGTTATGACTCACGGTGATGAGTTGTAAGGTGTAGTTATGAGTTCACGTGTGACCGAAGTCATAGGCGACACTTTTTCTAGTTTTTAAGTTATGGGTACTTTGGATATTTCCCACTTTAACAACTTCGACCCCATGTCTATAAAACACCTTTGGGGCATTCTTTCCATTCTTTAACACATGAAAGACTCTTTTTATTCTCTATAAATCTCCTCAAGCAAGATACATAGGGTTTCTAAAAAGTAGGTCATCCAAGGGCTCAAGGGTTGAATTCTTTTTGTGAAAACTTGGTATTTCAGGCATGTTACTCTTCCCTAATTTCTTATTTGTTTAAAGCATAAGTTTCAAGGTGTTTTTCATATGATATTGATGTCGGTTTTGAAACATGGATTGAGGACTTTTAATAACTGTTGTCTATGTGATGTTTCATTTTTTTCCCTTCGTGGGTTATGTTTAAATTGTTGTTTTAAAATCAACTTAATGCATGGACATGGTGTATGAACTAGGGGATTGTGATTTCGCCCATGTTGTGACTTTTCAAGTGGTTATGACCTCAACGCCATATTGTGAAACTAGTTTAAGTATGAGAAATATACACATTGAACTACTCTTGAATTATGGCATGATATGAATGCTTATTGAAGTATCACGATTTTGAATTGAACCTTATGGGTTAGAAGGCTTATGTTTAAAAAGACTGATTTTTGATTCTTTTGTTAGAAGGCTTTGTTGGATTACTGTCGACTTGGTTGACATTGGTAGGTTGTTCTTCCGGTTACCGGTTGTAGGTTATAAACATGACTTAAATATCATTAAGCTTATTCTTATTCCATTATGTTATATGTTCGGAATTCATCCGACGTTGGGGATGTTGTGTTCACTTTGTTAGGTATAGGGGTGGTCTCCGGTCCATGTAGGACTTGAGATGCCTATCATGGATAGGACTTGGTTCGGGTTGTTACAACAATTCTCTAACAACGGAATAACAAAAATAAGGAATGGGCCTAAAAACCAAATGAATTATCTGACAACCAAATCGACTGTTTTCATAAGTCACAAATGACCTGTAGCTGCTGCGGGAAAGCTCAAAATTCAAAAAATGCCTAAATATCGAAAAAATAACCCAAAGGGTCATTACAATATCCACTACCAAAAGAACTTTCGTCTGCAAAATTCAATGGATAAGAATAGTCCAAAAGATTAAAAGGATGAGGTACTGGGCCCGCATGGTGTAACACCCCGTATTCAAGTACATGTATTGGCGTATTCAAGTACGTGTATTGGTCTTATTTATATGGAATTAATTTATTTTATTTTATTTATACCGGAATTTGCCCGTCGATGGTTCCATACGAAGGTTATTGAATAAGCTTTCCAACGATATAAATATTTCCAAAAACGGATAAGTTTTGGATATAATCGAGCACATTCGAAACTATAAAATGGTGGCCGGGATTGGTGAATAGTAAATGTGCAGGAAAATTTCCTGCACACAAACTACTGAGGCCTGCCAGTTTTTTTGGATCAACTTTGAACGATCATAACTCCCTTAATATAATGAACTGGGAGAGGTACAACCTATCAAAAGAAATATATTTGAGTCTTCTTTCCAATGCAATTGGTTTCATCCAAATCCAACATCTAAATAAGGAGTTATACTCGTTTTACTTCAGCCTATCAAAATAGTTTTTTAGGGTCAACTTCAAACGATCATAAATCCTTGTACAGGACGAACTGAGTGTCCTACTTTATAATAAATGAAAGCTCTTTGAATTATCTATCCAACGATACCAATTTCACCCAAATCCGATATCGGAGTAAAGAGTGATGGTCGATTTACTTTAGCCTATCAAAACAGTCCACCATGGACAGATTCGGATTTACTTAAATTTTTAAGGGCAATATGGTCATTTTCCATCACCTCATGGACTAAAATTGGTCATTATATACATATAATTAGCCTAGTATCCATCATTCATCATCCAATTATTGAAGAATAAGGAACCCTAGCCTAATTTCAACTCCAATTATCTTGTGATTCAACCGTAGAAAGTCCAAATTGATTCCGTAGTTGTGTTCACCGTCTCGAGTGCTTCGAGAAGCACCCCTTATTTATGCCAACAGGACTTCGAAATCAAAAGGGCCATTTTATGGTAAGGATGTAAATTATGTTGGTGTTATTTATATGGATATGTATATATATGCATGTGAGCATAAGAAGTATGTTATTTGATTGTTGTTGAAAGATGATTGGAAATGATGTTGGATTATTCTTGTGCATGGTTGGATTATGTTGAATTGTGAAGGGATTTGGTGTGATGATGTGGTATTGAAATGATGATTATATATATATATATATATACACATAAACCTATTATTCAAGTTGGTTTTTGGAATGCTTTGCAAATATTGGTTGTATGGAATTATGGAAGAGAATTGTGGTGTTGGGTTGCTAATACTAGATGCCAAACATTTCATTGTAGATAAGTGATTTGTAAAGGAGGGAAGTTGTGTTGAATTGGTATCGGAATCTACGACGAGGTATGTAAAGCATACTCTAATAATGTTTTTTGGCATGAAAACACCAATGTTCCATCAAGTAAGATTCCGAGGTTGTCCAAAAACATGTATTGTTCTACGTTACCAACGAAGTTGTTTCCATCCTATAAAGTGTCAAAATGTTTCATTGATATACCAAAAGGCTCCTATTTCATTGTTGTGATATTGATGATTCTGAAACACTCTGTTGATATACCAATAAGTTCCTACTTTATTGTTATGGCATTGATGACTCCAAAACACTTCATTGATGTGCCAATGAGTTCTTACTTCATTGTTATTGCATTGATGGTCTATTTATATGTCTCCTATTGATGTATCATTGTTTCAAAGTATCAAAAATATGGTGGCGACCGAAATAACAATCTCAAAGATTAATTGAACTAAGTGATGGAAGTTCTCTCTTATCGGGTGGTATCCCAGGGACCTAAGCCTAGCATGGGTCGATCCCTATTTATGTGTTTATGGGTGGTATCCCAGGGGCATAAGCCTAGAATGGGTCGATCCCAGTTGATATGTACTGGAGGCAGCCTAATGGTCATAGTACAGTACAATAATGATTACAAAGACGATAAGAACGAAGGTAAAGTGATTGAATAAATGCAATGTACAGGTTGTCACAAGTTCTAGTAAATGTGGTCCACTCCTATTACGCTTTATTCACTTGTTTCTGATTTCTATTGAGCTCCTATATCATATGTGATTATCTACAGCTTTACATACTCAGTACATATTTCGTACTGACGTCCCCCACGGGGACATGCATTTCATGCTGCAGGCACAGGTACCTCAGCTCATACACCGCACAAGTAGGAGCCAGGTCATACAACTATTGTTGGTGAGCTCCAGTTTTCTTCGGAGATTTCCGAGTCGGTTCTTTAAGTTTTGTTATTGTACAGGAGTCATGTGTGGGCGGGGGTTTGTCCCGACCCTAGTTATGTCATGTATATCCTAGAGGCTTTGTAGACATAAGGAAGGGTAAAGTCATGGAAGTTTATATAGTGATGTTATATTTGTATATGTGGTGGCCCCGACGGCCAAGTATTATATATATATATATTTGTGCGTGTTGTGCTGATACAGGAAATTAGACCCTTCTATATGTAACGAAGTGCTGCCCAAATTTTTGGTGACATGTAATTGAAAGTACGGGTATTTGAACGGGTTCTCCCGGGCCTTCTCGGCTTCGGGTGCCAGTCCGGCCCGATGGGATTTTGGGGCGTGAAAAAAGTGGTATCAGAGCGGTTCGTCGTAGTGAGTCTACAAAGCCGTGTCTACGTAGAGTCTTGTTTATTGGTGTGTTGTGCACCACATCTATAAACAGGAGGCTATGTACATTTAGGACTTGTTTCTTTTCTTCATGTCTTAGATCGTGCGATAGAGCTTATATTGTATATGAAGTCATAGTTGACCACTGAATCAGTTTATTTCTCTTATTATAGTAATGATGCCGGTTACCAGAAGCAAGAATACCATTAATCAAGTAGATGTGGCTGCCGGAGAGGGGACTAGTAAGTCACCCACTATACCAGCTAATCAAAGTGAGGCTCCAGCTGAGCATGCATCAGAAACTTCCCCCAGTCCGGAAGAAATAAGGGGGAGGAGAACTATATACCCAGAGCCACCTATTAATGCTGTTGATCAAGATCTTAGAAATGCAGTGCAACTTTTGACTCGTATAGTTGCTGGGCAAGCTCAAGGGCAAGCCATTCCTACTGCAGGTCCTAGTGGTATAGATAGGGCAGCTAGCCTTCGAACACAGGATTTTCTTAAGATGGATCCTCCCACTTTTAATGGATCAGATCTTAATGAAGATCCACAGGACTTTATTGATCAGATCCAAAGGGCCCTAGAGGTGATGCATGTATCGGGCAGAGAGACAGTGGAGTTAGCCGCGTATAGATTCAAAGGTGAGGCTATATATTGGTATGAAGACTGGAAACGATCAAGGGGCATTGATGCACCCCCAGCTACTTGGAAAGAGTTCAAAGAGGAATTTATTGATCATTATCTTCCATATGAGACTCGTCAGGCCCGTGCGGATCACTTCTTAAATCTTCGACAGGGTAATACAAGTGTGAGGGAGTATAGTCTTCGATTTAATTCTTTGTCCAGATATGTTCCTAATGTTATAGCTACTATGGATGACAGAGTTCATCGGTATGTGGACGGATTGGATCCGTATTTGGTTAGGGATTGTACTATTGCTGCACTGAATAAAGACATGGATATAGCTAGGATACAAGCATTTGCACAGAAAATGGAAGATCAGAGGCAAAGAAGAAGAACACAAGAATTTGAAAGCGGATCTTCTAAGAGGGCCAGATCTATAGGGCAGTTTATGGCGCCACAGGGAGGTTTTAGACCTCAATTTTCTGCTAGACCACCTAGGCCATTATTTTCTTATTCTGCAGCTAGTGCTCCACCACAGCATCAGGGGTTCAGAGGCAGTCAATTTGGGCAAAGAAGTGAGGGTCATAGTTCGCGATCAGTGGGTTACCAAGGGCAACGGAATATGAGCCAATCGAGACCTCTTCGAGAGCCATGCAATAAATGTGGAAGGTATCATTTGGGCGCATGTCGGCTGGGGACCAATGTTTGCTTTTGGTGCGGTATGTCGGGGCATATGATGAGGGAATGCCCACGAAGGGACATAGGGGGTATGGCACGACCTACAGGGTCATTTGTTGCATCATCATCATCGATACCTTATTCAGGAAGGGGTGCACAGCCAATGGGTCGTGTTAGAGGTGATAGAGGAGCCACGAGTTATAGCGGGGCTCAAAATCGTACGTATGCTCTAGCGGATCGACAAAATTTAGAGGCTTCCCCAGATGTGGTTACGGGTACGTTGTCTATATTTTCATTTGATTTATATGCCTTAATTGATCCTGGTTCTACATTATCTTATGTTACTCCATTGGTTGCTGGAAAGTTTGAAAGAATACCCGAACTGTTAGTTAAGCCATTTGAAGTGTCCACACCGGTCGGGGAATCTATTATAACTAGAAGGGTTTATCGAAACTTCATAGTAACTGTTTGTGGTCGTGATACGATGGCTGATCTTGTGGAGTTAGAAATGGTAGATTTTGATGTTATAATGGGTATGGACTGGTTGGCATCTTGTTATGCCACAATTGATTGCTGAACGAAAAAGGTATATTTCCATTTTCCAAATGAATCACTCCTTGAATGGAAAGGTGAAATTGGCGCGCCAAGAGTTAATTTATTTCTTATTTTAAGGCAAGAAGAATGATTTCCAAGGGATACATATATCATTTAGTTAGAGTAAGGGATACAGAAGCGGAGCCACCAACTCTTCACGCTGTTCCGGTGGTAAATGAATTTCCTGATGTATTTCCTGAAGATCTTCCAGGTTTGCCTCCTGAACGAGAAGTAGAGTTTGGTATTGATGTAATACCAGGCACCCAACCAATCTCCATTCCTCCGTATAGAATGGCCCCAGCAGAATTACGAGAATTGAAAGAGCAATTGAAAGATTTGCTATAAAAGGGGTTCATTAGGCCTAGTATTTCCCCTTGGGGAGCACCAGTGTTATTTGTGCGCAAAAAGGATGGCTCGCTGAGGATGTGTATTGATTATCGGCAATTAAATAAGGTGACTATTAAGAATAAATATCCTCTCCCAAGAATTGATGATTTATTTGATCAGTTACAGGGCGCCAAGTGTTTTTCTAAGATTGATTTGAGGTCAGGTTACCACCAAGTGAGGGTCAAAGAGAAGGATATACCCAAGACAGCTTTCCAAACACGGTATGGTCATTATGAGTTTCTAGTTATGTCATTTGGGCTAACTAATGCACCTGCAACTTTTATGGATTTGATGAATAGGGTGTTTAAGCCATTCCTGGATGTATTTGTGATAGTTTTTATAAATGATATTCTAGTTTATTCTAGATCAGAAGAGGACCATGCCAATCACTTACGACAGGCATTGCAGACTCTTCGTGATTGTAAGCTTTATGCAAAGTTCTCTAAATGTGAGTTTTGGTTAAAGTCGGTGGCATTTTTGGGTCATATTGTATCTAGTGAAGGGATAAAGGTTGATGCTCAAAAGATAGAAGCTGTGAAGAACTGGCCAAGGCCCACAATGCCTACGGAGATTCGTAGTTTTCTTGGGTTGGCCGGTTATTATAGAAGGTTTGTTAAAGACTTTTCTTCCATTTCAGCACCCTTAACCAAGCTAACGCATAAAGCATCCAAGTTCCAATGGAATGATGCGTGTGAGGAGAGTTTCCAAGAATTGAAGAATAAGTTGACTTCTACACTTGTGTTGGTACTTCCAGAAGGTACAGAAGGGTATACAGTGTATTATGATGCTTCGATAATTGGTTTAGGATGTGTATTAATGCAGCATGGTAAGATGATAGCATATGCCTTAAGGCAATTGAGGCCACATGAGAAAAATTACCCCACACATGATCTTGAGCTGGCAGCGGTTATCTTTGCTTTAAAAATATGGCGCCACTATTTATATGGGGTTCATGTTGATATATATACTGATTACAAGATCTTACAATATATTTTCATTCAGAAGGATCTAAATCTGAGGCAGCGAAGGTGGATGGAATTATTAAAAGATTATGATGTTGATATTTTGTATCACCCAGGGAAAGCAAATATAGTAGCTGATGCGTTGAGTCGTAAGGCTATGATGGCACCTATAGAAAGGCAAGGTATGATTAAAGATCTTCATCAATTAGCTAGTCTAGGAGTTCGTCTTCTCGAAACTCCGAACGAGGAGCTTATTGTGCATAATGCCGCGGAATCCTCATTAGTAGCTGAGGTGAAAGAGAAGCAAGATGCAGATCCTATTTTATTATAGCTTAAGGAGAACGTTCAGAGTGGTGCGACCAAGGCATTTGAGCTTACGCGAGAAGGAGTACTTCAGTGCCAAAACCGATTGTGTGTGCCGGATGTAGACGGGCTAAGAAAAAAGATTATGACAGAGGCACATTTTTCAAGGTATTCCATTCATCCAGGATCAACCAAAATGTATCAAGATTTGAAAGATCTGTATTGGTGGAATGACATGAAAAGGAACATCACAGAATTTGTAGCTGAATGTCCAAATTTCCAACGAGTTAAAGTGGAACATCAAAAGCTCGGAGGCTATATGCAATGCATAGATCTTCCAATTTGGAAGTGGGACATGATCAACATGGATTTTGTTACAGGTTTGCCTCGTACAGCTCGAAAATTTGATTCTATATGGGTGATTGTGGATACGCTTACTAAATCCGCACATTTCTTACCCGTTAAGGCCACTTACACAGTTGAAGAATATTCGAAGCTGTATGTTAAGGAAATAGTCCGATTACATGGAGTGCCAACTTCTATTATATCGGATCGGGGAACTCAATTTATCGCAAACTTTTGGAAGTCTTTCCAATGGAGTTTGGGAACACAAGTGAATCTGAGTACAACTTTTCACCCTCAGACGGATGGACAAGCAGAGCGCACCATTCAAACACTTGAAGATATGCTACGAGCATGTGTTATAGATTTTAAAGGCAGCTGGGATGATCATTTACCTCTTATTGAGTTTGCCTACAATAATAGCTATCATTCAAGTATCAAAATGGCACCATATGAAGCTTTATATGGGAGGAAGTGTAGATCACCAATAGGATGGTTCGAAGCGGGTGAAACTCTTATGTTCGGACCGGATCTTGTGTATCAAGCCATAGAAAAAGTCAAGGTGATTCAGCAACGGTTGAAAATAGCCCAAAGTCTACACAAGTCATATGCGGATAGTAGAAGAAGAGGGCTAGAGTTTTCGTTAGGCGATTGGGTATTTTTGAAGGTATCGCCAATGAAAGGGGTGATGAGATTTGGAAAGAAAGGAAAGTTGAGTCCACGATATATAGGCCCGTATAAGATTATTCGAAGATGTGGGCAAGTTGCTTATGAATTAGAGCTACCCCAAGAACTCTCATCAGTGCATCCAGTATTTCATGTATCGATGCTTCGAAAGTGCATCGGAGATCCGTCCCTTATTACTTCTACTGAAGATGTGCAAGTAACAGAAGATCTTACCTATGAGGAGATGCCTATTGCTATATTAGATCGTCAAGTTAAGAAGATGAGAAATAAAGAAGTAGCATCGGTGAAAGTACTTTGGAGAAATCAACAAAGGGAAGAGATTACATGGGAAGCTGAGGAAGAAATGAAATCTAAGTACCCTCCATTGTTCAAAGATGAAGAGGAAGTTCAAGAAACGGAGTTAGAACATTAACAAGTAAGTTTTTGTTTATATATGCATAGTATTTATGTGATGATGTAAATGTTAATGGTGGACTTGAACTTGTTTTGGTTGAATAACTATGCTAACATTCGAGGACGAATGTCCTAAAGCGGGGAAGGATGTAACACCCCGTATTCAAGTACATGTATTGGCGTATTCAAGTACGTGTATTGGTCTTATTTATATGGAATTAATTTATTTTATTTTATTTATACCGGAATTTGCCCGTCGATGGTTTCATACGAAGGTTATTGAATAAGCTTCCCAACGATATAAATATTTCCAAAAACGGATAAGTTTTGGATATAATCGAGCACATTCGAAACTATAAAATGGTGGCCGGGATATGGTGAATAGTAAATGTGCAGGAAAATTTCCTGCACACAAACTACTGAGGCCTGCCAGTTTTTTTGGATCAACTTTGAATGATCATAACTCCCTTAATATAATTAACTGGGAGAGGTACAACCTATCAAAAGAAATATATTTGAGTCTTCTTTCCAATGCAATTGGTTTCATCCAAATCCAACATCTGAGTAAGGAGTTATACTCGTTTTACTTCAGCCTATCAAAATAGTTTTTTAGGGTCAACTTCAAACGATCATAAATCCTTGTACAGGACGAACTGAGTGTCCTACTTTATAATAAATGAAATCTATTTGAATTATCTATCCAACGATACCAATTTCACCCAAATCCGATATCGGAGTAAAGAGTGATGGTCGATTTACTTTAGCCTATCAAAACAGTCCACCATGGACAGATTCGGATTTACTTAAATTTTTAAGGGCAATATGGTCATTTTCCATCACCTCATGGATGAAAATTGGTCATTATATACATATAATTAGACTAGTATCCATCATTCATCATCCAATTATTGAAGAATAAGGAACCCTAGCCTAATTTCAACTCCAATTATCTTGTGATTCAACCGTAGAAAGTCCAAATTGATTCCGTAGTTGTGTTCACCGTCTCGAGGGCTTCGAGAAGCACCCCTTATTTGTGCCAACAGGACTTCGAAATCAAAAGGGCCATTTTATGGTAAGGATGTAAATTATGTTGGTGTTATTTATATGGATATGTATATATATGCATGTGAGCATAAGAAGTATGTTATTTGATTGTTGTTGAAAGATGATTGGAAATGATGTTGGATTATTCTTGTGCATGGTTGGATTATGCTGAATTGTGAAGGGATTTGGTGTGATGATGTGGTATTGAAATGATGATTATATATATATATACACATAAACCTATTATTCAAGTTGGTTTTTGGAATGCTTTGCAAATATTGGTTGTATGGAATTATGGAAGAGAATTGTGGTGTTGGGTTGCTAATACTAGATGCCAAACATTTCATTGTAGATAAGTGATTTGTAAAGGCGGGAAGTTGTGTTGAATTGGTATCGGAATCTACGACGAGGTATGTAAAGCATACTCTAATAATGTTTTTTGGCATGAAAACACCAATGTTCCATCAAGTAAGATTCCGAGGTTGTCCAAAAACATGTATTGTTCTACGTTACCAACGAAGTTGTTTCCATCCTATAAAGTGTCAAAATGTTTCATTGATATACCAAAAGGCTCCTATTTCATTGTTGTGATATTGATGATTCTGAAACACATTGTTGATATACCAATAAGTTCCTACTTTATTGTTATGGCATTGATGACTCCAAAACACTTCATTGATGTGCCAAGGAGTTCTTACTTCATTGTTATTGCATTGATGGTCTATTTATATGTCTCCTATTGATGTATCATTGTTTCAAAGTATCAAAAATATGGTGGCGACCGAAATAACAATCTCAAAGATTAATTGAACTAAGTGATGGAAGTTCTCTCTTATCGGGTGGTATCCCAGGGGCCTAAGCCTAGCATGGGTCGATCCCTATTTATGTGTTTATGGGTGGTATCCCAGGGGCATAAGCCTAGCATGGGTCGATCCCAGTTGATATGTACTGGAGGCAGCCTAATGGTCACAGTACAGTACAGTAATGATTACAAAGACGATAAGAACGAAGGTAAAGTGATTGAATAAATGCAATGTACAGGTTGTCACAAGTTCTAGTAAATGTGGTCCACTCCTATTACGCTTTATTCACTTGTTTCTGATTTCTATTGAGCTCCTATATCATATGTGATTATCTACAGCTTTATATACTCAGTACATATTTCGTAATGACGTCCCCCACGGGGACCTGCATTTCATGCTGCAGGCACAGATACCTCAGCTCATACACCGCACAAGTAGGAGCCAGGTCATACAACTATTGTTGGTGAGCCCCAGTTTGCTTCGGAGCTTTCCGAGTCGGTTCTTTATGTTTTGTTATTGTACAGGAGTCATGTGTGGGCGGGGGTTTGTCCCGACCCTAGTTATGTCATGTATATCCTAGAGGCTTTGTAGACATAAGGAAGTGTAAAGTCATGGAAGTTTATATAGTGATGTTATATTTGTATATGTGGTGGCCCCGACGGCCAAGTATTATATATATATATTTGTGCGTGTTGTGCTGATACAGGAAATTAGACCCTTCTATATGTAACGAAGTGCTGCCCAAATTTTTGGTGACATGTAAGTGAAAGTACGGGTATTTGAACGGGTTCTCCCGGGCCTTCTCGGCTTCGGGTGCCAGTCCGGCCCGATGGGATTTTGGGGCGTGACACATGGACCAAGATGACTCCCCTAATAAACTCTAAGTAGAAATAACACTTCTAAGGAATTTCTCTAAGGTATCCCCTTTTCAACCAACTTCCTTAATTCTCAAATATCCATAAACTCAATCGCAACAACCAACTGGCCTCTAACTGAATGGAGAATAACTGAATCACGCAAATCCAAACCATATTTTGCTTACATTGCACCAAAGAAACATAACCAAGATAAATACAACCCATGGAATGAATCATGCCACCAACTCTAGTTTCTAAATCCAACATTTCTTTGTCATTCCAAACTTGTTATCTACTTTGATAAGTATGGAAGTTCCTTTGAGTCCTATCCATGAAATCACAACACATTGATCTTGAAGGACTACAACTGATCTACAAAAAATCCATATTGGCGAGCATAAGATTAAGCCCACAAAGTGATACCTAGATGCACAAATGGAGATGATGAAAGAATGCAATCTCAAGCCAAAGCTACAACTAGTCAGAATAACCCTCAAAACCCAAAAGTTATGAGTTCAAAGCACAAACTCTCAAATTTGAATGATCCGCTCCATAATATCCTAACAACTTTAGGTGAAACCATGCTAAGCCCAAGTAGAATACACTTCTCAAACTAAGTAACCATTCAAAATCTTTGAGGACAACTGAGAAACCAAGGTCAAAATAGTAAAACTTTATACCATGAACCAACGAACTATCCCTCAAACATCCATTAAAGTCAAACCCTTAAAACTAAAGAAAATTGAGTCGGTGGTTACAAGTAGGCCTAGTCAACCTGTCACTGAATGCCCAACTAAAACAAAACCTTTGAAACATTTTTCAACCAAGTTAACTAATTCATAACTATAATCTATGTACCCAATCTAAAATACTTGGTTTCAACTAACCAAACTGCTCCTGTTGATGGTTAATCATCCAAATTCCAAAATCTATCATAACCGTCGAGCCACCTTCAAAGAGTCATATCCAACACTTGAGCCTAATTTTTTCTAAGGCCAAATTCCTAAATGAACCTCACTTTCAGAAATGAGACATATCCCCAACAATTTCTGCAACAGCTGAAACTAAAATGTTGCTGAAGAACATAACCACAATTGAAGAAAACCACCGACTGAAGACATAGACAATCAACTCCATATCTGCTAAAGGGCATAATGCATTTATGCATAATCAAGAACATGTCGAGGCTGCAAAGATTAATAATGCTAGCCAAATCCTAAGCAACTTAGAAAAGCTACTGTCTTTGCCTGAATTTGGTCAATCCAGTACTCAATCGACTGCAAAGAATAACCCATAGGCACATACTACTAAGTAGAAGCATCCCATGAAGTCATACAAGGACGAACAACTGCCAAAAATGAGAATTATCTAAATTCATCCATTTTCACCAACCTAAATTCAACTGAATAATGGACCACATTATTGAATAAATGGAGTATCAGACTCAACACCAAAACCAATATTAAGACTATCTCCAGAAGATGAACCCAACACCATAGAAAACCAAACCTTAGACTTTTCAACATCAAGTCAAGACCACTACCGGGCGATGATCTATCCAAATTAGAATTAAAAACCTAGAATTTATTATCACGACCCGAACCGAGACCCTGGCCATAATGAGCATCCCGAACCATAGAGGCCCGGATACCCTCCTACATCTAGTAATCATGCACAATATTCATACAATAAGGAAATAATGTAGAAATATAAATCATTACGGAATCATGGTCATGTTCTGAGTTAAGTATACCAATACAAAAAAAGATCCATCAACATCTAGACATCATCTATTTCTTCCTGCAAAATCTCTAATACATACAAAAATTTAACAAACTATCTGAAACTGGGACAAGGCCCCAGTGAACCTAAACCAAAGTAAGTAACAAGTGACTAAAAAGAAGTAGGCTTTCTAGAATAAAGAAGGTTCACCCAACTGCACACTTCACTTCTGTCTGAATAACTCTTCGGCTTAGTAGAACCTCTAGACTGAGCCTCAGACCTTGAAATATTGGGGGTCAATACAATTGTACTGGTACATAGAGCAATTCAAAATAATGTATTTATATATATAATATAGGTGAGGGAAATTTCGTGAAACATCATGCACAAAATAAATCAAATCACATGGGCAACTTTTAATAACCATTCAGGCAATTCTGTAGATGCAAAACATTCTTTAGTTTACTTCTGAGCTAGATGGTATACCTTACAAGTCTAACAGTCCACGGGCTATATGGAATCCACCCTTAACTCGGAAACCAATCCCCCAACCCAAGTTTGCCGCAAGTGTTGGAGTTTCTGTTTTGATACGCCACAGGGCACTAGGCCAACGTATAATTCCTTTTTAAGAATGTAATAACCCGTATCCGCATAACACGATTTTGACCAATGAGTTTCCTGAACTCGTGCCTTCTTCGGGTATCCACCTAACTCTCTTTAAGCCCAATTTTATCCTTTTCTATACATGAATCATTCTAAGTTCAAAATCTAAAATCTGAATAATAATCGGCATTCGGTTCTGTTCTGTGTTACCATGGCATAATCTGTATTTGATCGTCATACCAAGATTTGCAAGTCATGTTTCTGAGCGATAAAATATCATATTACAGTCTCTTCTTTCATAACATAAAGTTTGGACCACCATGTTTCAAATAACCCAAGAAGATTCATACTTCAAAACATCTATAAACTTATGTAAAAGTCACTGTTTTCAGTTTTTCAACAAACATGTGGTGGTCATGAAATTTATGACAAAATATGCAATTTCATTAATAACATATTTAACCTTTAACACCAAGTAAAACACCCCCTATTCAGTTCAAACAATAATCAGTCATAAACAAAATCTAGACATTTATATCATGCTTCCAATAATGCATTTCGAATGAATCATAACTTGCAAAAACAAGAAGTTCATAAACAAGAAAGGGATTTCTAATAGTTCATGCTATTAATTCATCATTCAAACTCATCAATCCATACATATATATACTTAAACATGATTATAAATCAAATTTAGGGGAAAGGACTCAAGACCAAATCAATTATACCTTTAAAGAATTCATAAAGCAAAATTGTAATGTAAGTTCCAAAACCCCTTCAAGAATTCATGATTTCAAAATGTTTAAATGTTGTTAAAACAATTTCCTTATGCCCATGTAGTTTTAGAAAACCCCCACATACCTTAGCTCTGAAGAAATCATGAAGAAATTTTGGAAAGATTGACCTTTAAGCTTGATTGCCCAAACCCTAGTTATTTTATCCTCTTATGTTTTGGAAGATGATTTAGGGATTTTGAGGAATTAAAATGTTACTAATGACCTTAATTTCGTTAAAGGATGATTAGGGACGGTTTTGGCACGTAAAAAGACTTGGTTGCCCTTAAAATGACTTAAAAATAAAGTTTTTACGCCCTTAGGTCATAGGGCATGCGACGCATTGCGTATGTCCTAAGTTAGGCAGTGCCACGCATTTTCCATTGCCCAAAATAGGCTGGGCGTCACATTTCCCATCGTCCAAAATGGGCCGGGCGATGCACTGCCCATGGCACAACACTTCTAGTAGCTTTAGGCGATTTGCTAGGCAATACACTCCATTTTACAAAGTTATTACTTGTCGTTCGGGTATCTGATTTAGGAAAAATTGGTATCGTTGAAAAGATACTTCGAATACCTTTCCTTTCATATATAGTTGGCCCTCTAATTCGTTATATACAAGAAGTTATGGTCGATGGAAGTTGACCCAAGTTGAAACATCCACCAAAACTTAATCGATAGAAATGTTTTCAACTCGTCTTAGAGTTGGGGTGTTTTTGTGACCTCAATTCATATTCAAAGGTATTACCACACTATAGGATTGATCACCACACATATATTAACATGGAATCATTTAGTATGGGTCTATATGTATAGGAACGACGATCTAAATTCTAGCCCAAAAGTGTGGGGTGTTACATTTATCAATCTCAGGAACACAAATAGAAAAGGATAGCCAATTCTAGAATCTAAGAAAACCAAAAATACAAGTCCTTGACTTTTTAAAATAAAAAAAAGGACAATAAGACTAGATTATCAACTCTAGAATCACAAAAAACAATGCAAGGCCAACCTACCTTCACTCCTTCTGAATAATCAGTCTAGCTTTGCTAACATAGATGTAAAACAACCAATCTTACCCCACTAAAAAGAGGAACCAATTAACTGAGTTAGCCATCTAGGCCAACAAATAAGAATTGCAAGGAGGGAAATGCTAACTAGATCACACTAGTCTAGTCGTCTATCCAGTAAGAATCAATTAACTATAAATCAATAATAACAACTATAAAAACACTAACAAAAAGTTTAGAAGTCATCAAAATAAAAATTCACGTTACCACTGTATGTCCACAAAAAGGCCAATATGCCAAACAAAAGGGACTTTAACCCCGGATGCTACACCCTTGGAAATCACAATACCGATCCACTAAATCCACTACTAAAAGAATTCATCTATGAGGTAAGTCAAATAAGCATAAATCTACAAAATGGAATACATTAATCAATCAATATAGTAATTGAGGCATATATTCATCGATGGGTATGAAAACCTCAACTTAACAAAAAATAGAAATTAAAAGATCATAAGTTAAATTAAAACTTTATCGTTGGAGTCCAAAGTTGTATTCCTGATGTGCCTAAAGGAGTATGAATTAAGCATATCCAAACTTGGGCAGAGCGTTTGAATCACCAATTAAGGCACTAAGTTTACTATTTCTAACTGAAGGTGCCACAACTCTATATGGCTGATTTGGATGAGCCGAATGACTGATAATCTCACATCGAGGACATTCTTTAGGCTAATAAATGATCTACTTGCAACAAAATCCTAAAGCTCTAACCTAGAAAGAAACATAATCTATTTCCAACTGTCTGATCAACTGACACTTGGGATACTTCCTATAGAAATGTTCAAGTTCTCGACAATCATAACATACCGTAGGAACTCTGCGATGGTGAGGATTAGTTGTTTACCCTATCTGAACAGCCAATTTATGCCTACAACATTCCCTAAATAATGACCAATCTCTCCACGGTCCAATATGCCTTTAGGATTCTTTGTTGCAATACATCCACTAATCCAGAATGGATGCCATAACTTAAAGATATATACTGAATACTCTGCAATATCTAATGAAAACTCTGATATGGAATTGGCAGGCTGCAAATGATATTGATCCCAGCTAAGAGGACCCCTACTCCCAAATGAAATACCAATAACACTGTATTAATGACATGACCTCTAACCTCCACCTTTATATGTCTCAATACACGCCCTTTCGATATTACTTGCATGATCAACAACCTTAGTAAAAGATAACCCAGGTGATATCAAATGCTCCATCACCAAGATGAGTGGTAAAGTCAGTCCTCTGACAAACTCATGTTCCAACTCACTCTTTGAAGGAAATAGAATAGGAGTATGTCTGGTCCACTCAAGAAATCTACTCTCATACTCTAAAATAAATAGAGGACTATGCTGAACACCAACAAGCCCAACTCTAGTCTAAGAAAAACTCGATGTACTAGGTATCATATCTGGTTGTGATGTATCCACTAAATTACTCAAAATCCTAATGCCGGATCCTAAAGAACTGAGGTGGTCACAAATTCTATAAGAGCCTGGACTGGCCCCAAATATCTGTATGACACTGAAGATCTTTGAGATTAATCTCTAACTCCCAAGTACGATGTTAAGATGAAACTCTAGAAACATGTGCGAAAGTATCACCCGCATCCGTCGATAACCTTGTGTCATACATCTGTGAAAGAATGGAGTCAAAGAAAGTACTAAAGGTTAAAAAAAATACAAACACAAGATAGGGACTGAAGAATAGAATTTCCTAAGAATGCTTTATAGCCTCCAGAAGATATGATATAGATATTTCTGCATGGATCCGCATGACTCTACTATGCACTTAGCTATTGTACCAACATATTGAGAAACCTATGCTCAAATATCAATTTTTTATGACCTAAAATCTCTGGTCATTATGTCACCTTCTGTAACCCATCAATAGGTAAGTCAACCCATAATGCAAAACAACTAGTAATAGACTATCAAGAGAATGAAAGGAAGCAGCGGAATGAATATGATAACGAGACTCATATACCTAAATCAAACCAAATACCTGGTGAAGTTAGAATGAGATTCTAATAAAATTAGAGTACAAAGGAAATATAGAATAAATATACATGTACACACGATCTCTAAAAAACAAAATAGAGATAAGTCTAATCAATACGAGGGAGAAAGAATAATTCAAATGTCAGGAGCTCACCCTAAATCTCAATCCATAGTTGCTCCACAAGATACATACATCAATATTGAGATCTCATACTATGATCTAAAGGCTACAAAAGTGTAGTATGAGTACCGAACACGTGATCCTCAGTAGGCATCGAGTGACTGATCTCCAAAGATAATGCAAGCATAAATAACGTGTAAAATAGAAATATAAACTACAGGAAATTATCTAGGAAACTAAACATAATCATGCTAATAGATAAATAATGGTAAACTATCATATTACAACAGTTTCTGAGAACTAAAATACTATACTGTATATCACTAGCCTGTACATAAATAAAGAGTGAAGGAAGGATATATAGTAGTAATACAAGGCCAAATGATATATATACGATATGAATAAATAAGAAAAAACAGGGATATATGGTAGTATCATATATGTATATATATATATACACACACCCCTATATAGGACAAAATTCAGAGATAATAACCTGAAGTAACCAATCTAAACTCTCGAGGATCATAGCCAAGAAGGAAAGTTAATACTACCATAATTAGGGTCTCTAACCAAAGGATGACTAAATATGAGATAACCTATCAATAGTGTAACTTACTATTAATGGAGAAAGATAAGAAATCAAAAGCATACCATCAACCTCGGGTGCCAGTCCATAACTGTCCTACCATAAGCTAACCTTAAACCAACAATAAAGTAACCAACTAGTCAAGACAAACATTACCTAATCGGGCTCCTATAATCCAAGAAGATTCAAGCAAGCACACAACAAACAACAATCATAGATTATACCTATACCCCCACAAGGACAATATATATAAGCACCAAATAATCATACTGGTGAGAGGCAATATATATGAATAGTTAAATAAAACATAACCATAAATACCATGTCTAATCTTAGAGACATAATGTACCAAGTGTATATACCAACTTTAGCTTGGTAGCTCACAAAGTCAAGACCTATGGTGACCATACTTCTTCGGCTCTATGTCTCATAGATAAAGGGAAACATAAGGGACTCAGGATATTCGTATACACTGCCTAGTCCCAAACTAGGACTTTTAATAATCATCATAATCAATCTACTCCATCCAATATCAAATATGTATATATATATATATATTAAATAAGTGAACGAACTCAAATCATGACTAAATGGGTGTAAATCTATTAAATTATTATCCGAGATCGACATCGAGATTAAATCTACATAATAGTGTAGAAATGGTCGAAATATCTCTTGATCGAAGTAAATATTAGTGGTAAAAGAGTGGTTCAATAATGGAATAGAATCCATCTTGGCCTAATTTCTAAAGTATCTCATTTAGTTCCAAAAGCTCGTAAATCATTAAATTAGGTGGTACAACTCTAGTGTTAAAAAAAGATTCAAGGTTTTGATTGGAATCAAACTGCTAAGCTAGCATGAATCCTCTTAATGTATGCATATCATCACCAATATCCACACAACACAACCATAGGCATACACACATCTATAACTATAACTATATCCTTTTTATGGATTAAGCATTAACCTGGGGTCCAACTGGCATCGTAACTACGACCTCCAACTTTACAATATATAATCAATATCATAAAGCCTCACAAATTGGGATACTATAATAAACAAGGGCATAAAATCACTAAAGGATCTAATCGTGGGAATACCATCCTATTCACTAAGTCAAATGGTAAGTTTTATACTAAAGGGTCATTATCATCAATCTATGATTAATCATGTCTATAATCAAAGGTGATAGGATCCAAAGGCCATATCAAGACTAAAGTTTGGGTAACATTAATTTTGTAAATTAGTTAAGTCAGGATAACTAGTCATAATATCATCCTATAATCCCTACCTAGAGTGAAATCTATACACTATAAAATCTTGTAGAGAAAAGTAGATTGAAGCCTGCCTCGATGCCGAACTGCATTCTTGAACCATTCATAAATCACTTAACTTTGATCCTTAGTTCTGAAGATAAAATTGCACTATAAAAATTAATAATCTACGTATTAATAGGAGTAAAATTATACCATACTGCTATATGAAACTCTAAGCCCAAAATTAAATCAACAATGGACCCATGAGGCTCGCTACTAGAATCTCAAAATTGAATCCATCACGAGGTCCATCGAAGGACACAAAATTTTTCCTCAAATGTTGAGAACAAATAGAGTTTCAATTGAGGCTTAAATTATCCCCAAAGGTTATGGAAAATAAAAGAGAAAATTTAGAGTTTCTGGATAATTTAAGATAAAAACTTACAAAGAAATTAGCAGGGAATAATCAACTCTACTCATCCCCTTCCTCTACTCATCCCCAACTTAAATTTATGATTTCCCAAGATCTGTAGAGCTCTAGGGACCATTGCTCGTGGTAAAAACCCTAAAATAGGCTTAGAATCAAGCAAAAGAGAAATATAAAAGAGAAAGACCCTTTGCAGACACGCCACAAATGCAAAGAGTAAAGCTGAGCCTGCTTACCCTTTGTAAATGTGATGGCTAGATTACAAATATAGAGTCCAACATACTTGATCTTCACAAATGCAGACATAACCTATCGAATGAAAAAGCCAAATCTTGCTGCACTAGATGTTATAGATCAATAAAAAATTTGACATTAGACTTAATAATACCATAAAATTTCCATCCAAGGTCATTTTGAAAAATTATAAGTCCCACACTTATGGTTCTATTTTTCATTAAATCTACTCAATGGCTCAAAATAAGTCTGGAAGCCTTGGGACCCGAACCAAGTGTACCCTAGCATAAAATCAATGTTTCAAAGATGATGGCACTATAAAAATTTCCATTCGAAGCCATTAACTTGGAGTTTTAGTTTGACACCTATTACTAACAACAAAAGCTCCAAAATAGAAAATTAAGCCTAAATTCCAAACGAACTGTTCGATAATTGAATCGACATTATGGAAATTCATAAATAACATATAGTTGCTGTAGGTAGGCTTAAAATATTAAAAATTAAGAAAATGACTAAGAGTTCCATTATATTGCAGGTCATGACTAGTTGAGCATAAATAAGTCCCTTTAGCATATATAAATAGATTGGGTGGTGGAGAGAGATTATATTATTGGTACGTTCATGATGGATACGTGATGTTCTATTTTGAGGTTGAGATGGACATAGTTCTATTTGGGATATGATCTCTAATTTTATGGTTGTTATGACGTTGTTAAAATCCTCGTGTGTTGAGGGTGGCTTATTATGGCATTATTGGTTGTTATTAATGCATTTCTTTATTTAATTAAGTATTTGCTATAATGGAATATTATTCTAGTATATTTGGTTGATGTATGTCTAATTAGAATGTTAAGAGACATTTAACTATGAGGATGGTAGTAATAATAAATTAATTAATGCGAATGATAGTTGACTTGAGTAATGGTGTTGAGTGACTAATGTGTTGCAAGTTTTCTATAAAGCATGTGGTTGGGTACACTCCATGATGTGAGTGTAGATAGTTCATAGTCGCATCGATTGTTGAGTGTTATGACCTTGGTTGGAGTGAGATGCACCCAAATTGATCCAAGAAGTAAATATAATTGATCAACTAATTGAATAAGGATGTTAATAGGGAGTAGTTTAATAATGAGGGGTTCGTTCTGAATATTGGTTGTTAATCTATATATAAGTTTCTATGTTTAATTCATGAAACTATATGTTGTTATGTAATGTCCCTCCAGTCCATTTTCACGATTTTCATGCATTTTTGATATTTTAAGCCTTCCCACAATGACTATATCAATCACACATGAAACTATATGTTTGTTTTCATGCATTTTTGATATTTTATGAATCGGTAAAACTGTCAGTTCGGTTATCAGGAAGTTCATTTAGGTTTTAGGCTCACTTCTCTATTTTAGAGTTTTTGCTATTAAGAAATTGGTCTCGGACCATATATCAATCACGACCCGAACCAGGTCCTAGTCGTGATGGCTATATCAAACCCACCATGAGTCAAAGACCACCCCTTATCATAACATCCAGAATACAATAAAAGAATACAATAGACACTAACCAAACATGATCAAAAGAAGAACAGATAAACCAAATGAGATTTCTAATAATTAAAACAAACATCCAACCCACACCTATCTACAAAAGCCTCTAAAATCAGAATATCAAACTAACTCGAGACATGCCCCCGACCATGACCAAAAAATCCAATATAAAATACTAAGAAGTTAAGGAAATAGATGAAATGATCAGCCTTCCAAAAGATGAAGGCTTACCACTTCACAGTAGATCCACAGAAATACTGAATCACCTAAAGCTGCATAAGTGTAATGCCCTGAATCTGGTACCCAAAATGCTACACGGTGCTCATGACCCCGAAGGACCCCAAGCTAACCCATGACCAATATATGTACCTATATACTGCATGATATACTGTATAAATGCGTAAACATGAATTGATAGGCCATATGGTTCAAATCTATAACATAACTGATAAATTATAACATATGGATGGGGTATGAAATACCCAAAACTCTGAAATAACTGTCTGAACAAACTAGTCTGAAAAGCCTCTAACTGACTGAACTGTCTGAATAAGGAGTTGATGGGATAGGTCCCCAACTAACTCCAACTAATAAATTAATTAATGAGATAATAAAGAAATAATCATGTCCCTACAGGATGAGGACTCACTGCTAACTGACTGCTGATATCTGGAATCTCCTGATGCTCTGGAGCTCGTGCTTTGGAACCTATGGTATAAAACACCATAGAGCAAATGCGTCAGTACTTTGAACGTAATGGTATACATGTAAGGTAGGCTAAATGCATGGGGTTCATGTGCATGAACAATACTAGCTAACTGACTAATATGAACGTGAAAATACATATATGAACACATAGTAACTATATCTGAGGTTATGCTAACATGAGTTTACTGATAACTAACATGACTGATAAATGAGTTTTGATAACTAATATAACTGATAATATGTGTGACTGTAGCTGACAGTCCTGAATCTGATGGAACTAGCTGAGTTTCGTACTGTTCTGAGTTGACTGTATCTGATAGTCCTGAATTGTATAACTGAAACTATAGGAAGTAGTTATCTAGCCGACATGCCCCTAATACGCCATTATGGCTGAGTTGGGGTCCAATCTGTAACCCCAATTAGAAGGGTGTTAATACCCCACCACTGGTAAGGACAATCTGTGAGTAACCCTCATATAATAGGTAAATCTAGTGAGAATGGTGGGAACCCTCATATAACAAGTTAAGCCCCCTCATCTACCCTCATATAACAGGCTATGATGTCTCAACCTATACTGGCTACGTAGTTCTGGAACGTAAGGAATGCTTATAAGAATCACACCCTCATATAATAGGTGAGTTCCCAATCCTTTGGTTCACTCTGTGCTAATTCCTGCTCCCATCTGAATAGAGACTGAACATGATAAACTGAACTGGACTACACTAAATTCATGAAGTTCTGTTAACTGATGGAATACTATTGAGATTACTGAATTATTGAGTTTCCGGAATCACATGACTTACTGAGTTCTATGGATCATGGCTTAACTGAGGATATCGTGAAAACATGACACTGGCTCTAGACATACAACTAACTTGTCGGGTACAAGTACCCCTAGAACTCGATAGAGGGAAACTAATAAGGCATGATATTTTTGTATACGTGACCAACATCAACAATCCATAACACAATAATTAGAGATATTTCATGGGCATTTGGTTATCATAGCTTTGTACGTGAATAAGTTAGCATGTATACATAGCATAATTTCGTAAGGCTAACTAATGAGCAATCCAACAACAATTTCAATACATGAGAATAACATGGAAGTCATTTTGAACATAAGGTCAAAGTATACATTGTCATTTGGGTCAAAATTTAGCTATAATGCATAATTTCTATACCTTTAGGCATTTTATCAAACACCTTACATACACAACTTAAGGAATAGGTGAAATCATCAAATTTCACAAATTATAAACCACCAAATTCATGGGTTTCAATTTATATGCTAACGTAGTTTTCATAATTTCACATAAGGATCCCAACATGCGTATCAAACAACAACCATCTCATAGCTTGAGCAACCCTCAACATAATAATCATGATTCATAATTTAAAATAGGGTTCTTGAGCTCTATGGATGAGAGGAATTCATAAATAAACACAACACATACCTTAGTTCTTGGTTTAGAGAAGATTGACGGAGAGACTTTCTTGAAATTGAATCCCTAATTGAAACCCTAGCTTGTTCTTGAGAGAAAATTGAGAGAAACTAGTATATTTTGGGTGAATAATGGCTAAATCACGTATTATTGGGTTTAAATAGGGGTGGAAAATTGACCCTTTTAACCCTGGAAACGTCTTTTAAAATTGGTGAAATTTCCCGACCTGGAACCCTAGCGCGACACGGCACTATCGCGCCATGTCACTGGAATTTGACAATTGGGAAATAGGGGAATGGCGAGACGCGGAGCCATCGCGTTACCACTTCGTTTGCGACCTGGAAGTTTGTCGAGATGTGCCACTATCGCGGACCCCTATTGGAATTTGAGAAATGCCATTTTCTCTTGTGGCAAAGCGTGCCACTGACTAATATGGAGCTGTTCAACGATGGAAACATGAAATAGTCATAACTTCTTACCCGGTTATTGAATTTAGGCGAATCTTATATCGATGGAAAGCTTATTGAATTTCCCACATGACAAAGAGTGAAAATCTTAAAAATTTCCCATGGAATAAATAACATTCAATTTAGAATCTAATACTAGACATTCTTGGGATGAAATTAGTTAGAAAACTTCAAAGTATTACAATAAGAGAAACAAAAAAGACCTTGGGATGGTCAGTGGGATAAGCACTGGCATGTAACTTACGGAAAGTGATAAAATAATACCAATGCCATAAACCAGTCAAAACCATATGCGCAACATTTACATATATAGGATGCTGGGACAGGGAAAAAGGTCATGAACATGAGATTTTAAGCCGTTGACGTCAAATACATAGCTTGCTCTATCCTAAAGGAACCCACGATATATATAGGTTTTACTCTCCCTACTAAAAGGGCGAGTGCATGTTAGCCACACAGACAAGGAGTCCAAAGAAAGAAATAAAGACACCAAGGCTCTAGCTTTCCTAAAATATATTCTGGCACACAATTATCACTGAGGGTAGCCTCCGTGCCACACCCTTATCGTGAAGGCTAACCTCCGTGGAACACAAATATCATGGACCCTTACTGCCTTGGGGTCCCAAAAAGACCCGAACCCCTTTAAAAAATTCTAATACTTTCCCAAAATACCCTTTTAACACCCCTAAACATAATTCAAGTCAAAGCTGACATTACGCACTCAGGAGGATAAAAAATAAAATAGCTGAAATTTTGAAGGGTCTTACATTACCCCTCCCCTCCTTAGGATCATTCATCCTTGAATGAGAAGTTAGGCTATTTTTATTATGATGTTATCAAGAATGAACCAGAATCAAATGAAAAATTTCAAAATTTGACTAGAGGAAAATTAAACTCATACCTAAAGCATTCTCATAGAACATGGGGAACAAAAATGAGTATTTGACCTTCATATCTTCCCCAACTTCCTATGTAGCTTCTTCTATCTTTTGGTTCCTCTAAAGAACCTTCACTAAAGTTATATCTTTCATCCTCAATCTATGAACTTTTCTGTCCAATATCTCAATCGGGACTTTCTCATTAGACAAAGAATCCATAACACCAACTTCCTCAATCGACACTATCAAGAAAGGATCACCCATACACTTTTTCAGCATAGACATATGGAAAATAGGGTGAATAGAAGAAAAACTTTCTAGTAACTCTAACTCATAAGTGACATTGCTAACTCTCCTTACTATCTAGTATGGACCAATGTAATGGGGATTGATATTTACCTTTTTCCAAGCCTCATGACTCCCTTCATAGGAGAAACCTTCAATAACACCCAATCGTTTACTTTATACTCCAACTCCCTTCACCTTACATCCGCGTAATACTTTTGGTGACTCTGAGCAATCTTAAATCTTTCTCTAATCACTTTAACCTTCTCTATGGCTTGGTGAATCAAGTCAAGAACAAATAACCTAGTTTCACTAACCTCAAACTAACCAATAGGAGACCTATACCTCCTATCATAAAAAGCCTCGAAAGGGGCTATCTGAATGCTAGAATGACAGTTGTTATTATAATCAAACTCAATAAAAGGTAAATGGTCAACCCAATTACCCTTAACGTTGATCACACATTCCTATAGCATATCTTCCAAGGTACGAATAACTCACTCCGCTTGTCCATCTATTTGAGGGTGAAAAATGGTGTTAAGGTTCACCTGAATACCCAAACCTTCCAGAAACAAATGTCAGAAGTGAGATGAAAATTGCATACCTCGGTCTAAAATAATGGACACTATCACTCCATGCAACTTGACTATCTTCTAAATGAACAACTTAGCATAATCCTCTCCTGAGTAGTTAGTCCATACCAACAAGAAGTAAGCAGACTTAGTGATTCTATCCATAATGACCTAAAGTGATTCATAATGATTGCAAGACTGTGTAAGACCTATAACGGAATCCATATTGATTATCTCCCACTTCCACATGGGAAACTCTATCTCTTGAGATATGATACCATGCCTCAAGTATTCAACCTTAACTTGCTAATAAATAATATATTTAGCCATGCATTTTTCCCATCTCTCTTTATATTATTCCACCAGTAGATTTCCTCTAAGTAGTGATACATCTCAGTTGATGTATACCTGGACCATTAGCATCAGTCAAAAAACTTTCTCGCAACCCATCAATATTAAGAACACACAACCTTCCTTGATGCCTCAAGATGTCATCGCCCTTATCTAAAAAACCAAAACCTTTTGTTGACCTACATCATCCTTAATCTAAATAAGTATGGGATCCAAATCCTGCTTCTCTTTCACCTCTGCACCAAAAAATAATTTAACTACTCTTTGAACAATCACTCATCCATTCTTAGAATCCAAAAGACAAACTCCCAAATTGGCCAACCTATGAATATCCTTTATTAACCCTCTTTTGTCCTTATAACTATGATAAAATCTTCCCATAAACAACCTACTAAGAGCATTGACAATAACATGAACTTTACTTGGAGGGTAGTGGAAACTTATGTCATAATCCTTAGATGCTCGAGTGACCACATCTGCCTGAGATTCAATTCCTTCTGCATAAACATATATTGCAAGCTCTTATGATCTGAATAGATGTCTACATACACACCATGCAAATTATGGTGCTAGATATAAAGCAAAGTCCATCGACGCTAACTTTAGATCATGAGTTGGGTAATTCCTCTCATAAAATTTAAGCTGTCTGGAAGTATATGCCATAACCTTGCCATGCGATATCAAACATAACCCAGTACCACCTGGGATAAATTAGAATACACCATAAATCCATTAGTACCTTCGGGCAGGATCAACACTTGTGCAGAAGTTAACTTATCCTTCAACTTCTCAAAACTACCCTTACGTGCATCAAACCACAAAAACTAAACCTTTTTTTGAGTTAGCTTCATCAACGGAGCAGAAACAGACAAGAAAATCTCTACAAACCTCTTATAATACCCAGCGAAGCCCAAGAAGCTCCTAATGTTGGTTGGAGTCATAAGTCTAGGAAATTTCCTAACTGCCTCAATTTTCTATGGATCCACCTTGATCCCCTCACTAGAAAAAAACATGCCTAAGAAAGGTCACAACACTTATCCAAAACTCACACTTAGAAAATTTTATATATAATTTTTGGTCTTTCAGAAGTGATTGGCATAATCCTTCTCACTATTAGAGTACACCAGGATGTCATCAATAAAAACTATCATAAATAAGTACAAAAACTGTCAGAACACCTGATTTACCAATAATTTCCACTTCTTCAGCTTCGGTATGTTTGAGGCATACTGAAGTTAAAGAAGTGGCGACTGGAACCTTATTAGCTTCAATGCAAACTTTGGATATAGGATAATTTCTCTACAGATGACCAGGTTGAGCATAACTGAAACACAAGTTCCTTCCCTCCTTATAGTAACCACGGTGAAGCTTCCCATAAAATCAGCAAAGAGGACAATGTGGGGTTGACTGAGCTCCACTAACCTGAGACTGGGCACCTTGTGCCTTAGGACCACTACTAGCTTGAAAATGATAATCTCCAGAAGTCTTAGGATAAAGAGCACTAGCTGTCGAATAAAAACTTACCCAATTCTTCTCATTAGTGCATTTTCTACTATCTCTCCCACTGTTCTGCTAACTTGCACCCGACTCTGAATACCAAAACTTTTTGTTCTACCTCTCTCTCACCTCTACTTGTTTTTTTTCATCCTTCGCCTGCTGCATATAAACCACTAGCCTGGAGATGTCAAAACCACTATTCAACATAGCATCTTTACACACCAATACCAACTCACGAGACAGACCAGAAGAAAACTTCCTCATTTTGTATCTTATGTTAGCCATTAACTATGGATCATAATGGGACAACTGCTAAAATTTTAGAGCATACTCCTTCACGATCATCTTCCCCTATATCAAGTTCATAAACTCTTTGGCCTTAGCCTCCCTCAACTCCTAAGGAAAGAAGTAATCAAGAAAGGTCTTTGAAAACTTATCTCACACTGTTGTCTTAATGTCATTACCTCTTAGCTGTTACCATTCCTCATAGCACTGATAAGCTACATTCTTCAACTGATATACAATAAATTCTACACTCTCATAATCAGTAACATGCATAACCCTAAAAACTTTCTCCATCTTATCAATAAACCCCTAGGGATCTTTCCCAACTTTAGAGCCTATAAAAGTTGGGGGATTCAACCTCATAAACTACCCAACTTGAGTGACCTTAGATGAATGAGCAACAAAACCAACATGATCAGACTGAAAAAATTACGATGCCACTAACTGAGTAAGCATGTGAATTGATTGAAGGAACTCCACATCAGAGATATCTCCCTGAGGTGACTAAGTATGATTATCACCATCTCAAGAAGATCGAGGAGGACTAGTAGGATTGGTGGAATCCCACATAGAGCAGTACAGTCAGTTGCAAAGACCCTAGACTGGGTTTGTACATCATAAATAAAGTGAGTCCCCTCTATATTTTTCTCCAGTGGAATAGAAGTTCCAGCAGAGTATCTATAAATGTCAAATCTTTGGGAAGGCATGATCTAAAATGCGAGTAAGCCAGGTGTTGGAGAAGTTTCAAGATAACTAGACTCTATAGCCCAAAATAGAACACAAGAAAGGGAAATATTCCAAAGGTCTTATTGCCTCCCCTTTATAAGTGTGGCACGCTACACACCTATAAAAGGGACTCTACTCGACACGGCTTTGTGGACACCCAACAACCCTAAACTATGCTCTAATACCATGTTTGTCCTGACTCAATCCAAGGCCTAGTTGTGATGGGTATATCAAGCCCACCGTGAGCCAGAGATCACTCTCTTAGACTAACATCCAGAACAGAACAAGAGAATACAACAAAAGCCAACAAAACTTGATGATAAGAAGAATAGATAAACCAAATAAGAGTTTTAAGGATCAAAACAAACATCCAACCCACACCTATCCATAAAATCCTCTAAAAAAATCCAAATAAAATACTAAGAACTAAAGAAAATAGATGAAATAACCAACCTTCCAAAATATGAAGGCTCACCACTTCACAATAGATTCACAGGAATACTGAATCACCTAACACTGCACAAGAGCAGCAGAAAACCCTCAAACCCTACATCATGAAATGATGCAGTGTTCTAGGATAGTCAGTGGGATAAACAATGGTATGTAACTAAGGGAAAGTTATTAAATAATGCCAATTCTATAAACCAGTCTAAACTATATGCACAATAATTATATATACATTTATAGAATGCCAGGATAGGGACAAGAGTCATGAATATGAGAGTTTAAAATCGTAACCTGAACATACTGAGATAGGGCCCAGTGCGTGTTAGCTGCATAAGCAAGGGAAATCAAAGAAAGGGATAAAGACAAAAAGGCTCCATCCATCCCAAAATATAATGTGTGAACTAAGAACATAGTTTTATAGACCCTCATATCGAAAAATGTGGTTTCCTGTGTTATTCCCCCCAGGACTACACATTCACAGTGAGCTACCCAATCTCTTATAAGCCTAAATTAAAATAGATTGCACCTATAAACCCAACAATTAACCTAAGAGTCTTATATTAAGGCATTTACCACTTGGTATCATCATACCAATTATGCTTGCAAGCTTATATAACCATCCAAACCAATCTGTACAGCTATTAGACTCCCAAGTTCCATTTAAAGTCCAAACCATGGCCACCAAGGGATTTTCAAATCCATTTTAGCCATTTATCCATTAATGCAATGAAATGGGTTCATACATAAGTCATTATGCAATTATCCATGTTCAAAAGAAAATTTTCAAAGTGGGTTGGGGTTGATGCCATTACTAAGCCAAAAATGTATTCAATTAGGGAAACCCTTGTTCTCCATTCCAATTCCCCTAACCATGCACCTATTCAGTCCAAAACCATAAATTTAAAGCATAAATTATTAATTTAAAACATAGAAAAAGTAATTTAAGTAATTCCAATCGAAACCCCTCAACCCAATTTTAAACCTATCAAATTAAGCCACATAGCTAATGAGTAAATAAATGCCACAATGAAAAATTAAAGTTAGGGGCTGAGATACATGCTTGTAATACACAAGAAATTGAAATAAATTTGAAGTTTAGAGCTTAGATGGTGAATCCTCTGTAAAACCCTTGAGTTTTCTTAGGTTTTGAATTTAAGAGAGAAAGAGTGGAGTTTGATCCTTTGAAACTACAGGAATGAGGTTATTTTATGTTTAAAGGTTGTGGAAGAGGAAAAAAGAACCAAAGCCCATCAACCCAATTTCAAACCCATCAAATTAAACCACATGGATAATGAGTAAATAAATGCCACAATGTAAAATTAAAGTTAGAAAATAAGATACATGCCTGAAATACACAAAAAATTGAAGTAAATTCAAAGTTTAGAGCTTAGATAGTGAATACTCTTTAAAATCCTTGAGTTTTCTTAGGGGTTGAGTTTAAGTGAGAAAAAATGGTGTTTGATCCTTTTAAACTGAAGAAAATAAGGTTATTTTATGTTTAAAGGTCATATAAGGGGTAAAAAGACCGAAAACCTCTTACCCTAAGTAAATAAAATAAAAACTAGATGAATTTAGTATAGCAACATGGCACACTAATATTGCGGAGTGTAGCTTCTATGACACACCCTTATCATGCAGGAAAACCTCCATGGCACGCCAATATCATAAATTTTTACTGCCTTGGGGTCTCAAAATGACCCCAAACCCTTCTAAGAATTCCAAAACTTTCCCAAAACACCCTTTTAACCTCCCTAAACATAATTCAAGTAAGAAATTGTCCTTACGCACTCAAGAGGGTCAAAAATAAAATTGTTGAAATTTTGGGGGAGGGGGGGTCTTATACTCTCCTATTAAATAATCTCAAACATGTATTCAGATAGTGCCATCAACTCCAAAACATTGATTTTAGGCTAGGAGACACTTGGTTTAAGTCTCAAGTCTTTCGAACTCATTTTGGGATACTGGATTGAGTTTATGAAAAATGGAAATATTATGTAGGGCCCATATTTAGTTGAAAAAATCTTGGATAAAAGTTTTAATGGTTCCATTGAGTCAGAAATATCAAATTTATTATGGTTGCATAGTTTATTTGCCCTTATGGGGCTCTAAATAAATCTCGAGCACCAGATTGGAGTCCATTTAGAGTTAGAAAAATCTAATACCTCAGGTCGTTAGTGTAACAAATTAAGTGGCCAAATGGCTTCTTATGCGATAGTCACTTTAGCGACCCTGAGCTGCTTTAGCAATCGTGTCCATTTGGCTTATGTCCGCTTTAGCGATGAAGGTATGCTTAAGAAGATATTTTTTTAGAAACCAAAGTATGCTATAGCGATCGCTGCCCTATTTTACTTGGCCACTTTAGCGGTCAAGGAGCCTCTTTAACATCATTCACTTTGGTGACCAGTGACCGCTTTAGCGACACCTGGGGTGTTAAATACCCTTTCTTCACCCAAACTTCCCATTCATATATTAACACTTTTATATTATTTTTGAAAGCAAAGGACATGAGAAAGCATGGGAAATCATCTATTGAAGCTAAGGTAAGTTAACCAAATACTTCTGAGCCATTTTCCATTATTTTCCCCATCAAATTCCATCCTTTTTAATTTTACATTCTTAGTAATTAGGTCTTAAAAGAATCCTTAGAATTTAGGGGATGATTTGGTACTCAATTTATGCTTCATTTGTGCTCAACTTTTGAAAACACATTCCTTATCCTTTGAGAAACCTCGTGACAAATTTAATTTTAAATTTTATTTGTAGGCATCATGGGCTTATTCTTGACCCAAATTCTGAACTGATATTTTATATAGTGATATGGGTCCCATATTACTTCTATTAATGTGTAGGTTATTATGCTGATATCATGGAAATATTTTAGGATCATGGAGCAAAGACAAATTGTTTGTGGATAATTCAAGAGTTGTAGTTTGACATTAATGTAGGCTTTGGTCAACTTTTTTTCATGCAATAGTGTATAGTATATATTGAATGCTAGGTAAGGATTATATGACATGTTTATAACTAGTGTATCATGTGTTAGACTAATTAAGGAATTTGGGATTAGAAAGGTAGCCCAACCCTTAAGGTAAAATAATTATTGTTGCTAAAGAATCCTATCATCCTAGGTTATAAGTATGTTAACCATAGTTCGATATTAAGAATTCCTTAGTATAAGATTTACTATTTGGTTAGTGGAATGGATCATAGTTTCTAGGATTATAGTATTACTCTTATGCTAGTATATATACTTTTGGGCTTGAGGTTGTTGTTACGATACTAGTTGGACTCTAGGTGAGTGGTCTATCCTTATAAAGAATGTGATTCTAGTACATAGATGCGGAGGCACTTAGTATTGTATTATTTCGATATTGGTGATGACATTTATACTTGTAGGTGTATTCATGCTCATTTAGGGGTATGATCTAATCAAAACCATGATTTTACTACTATTTTCTTAAAAGGGGTTTATTCCTGCCTTTTACTTTTAAAAATAGATTATTTTAGAATGTGAATCGTAATGCCTTTGTTAATGATTAATGAGCTTTTCATACTAAAGAAGATTTTTTGAAAATTCGATTGAGATTGATTTTGGTTCGTGGTTTATCCACTCTTTTACCATTACTATTTACTTTGCTCGAGAGAGATTCCAATCCTTTCTATGCCTTTATGCTGATTTAGTCCCGAATTTAATCTCGGACAACGAATTTATAAACTTACATTCTTTTATCCATAATTTAAGTTAGTGCATTTATTATATATACATCTCTCTAATACTGGATGGTGAAGATTGATGATGATAATTGGAAATCCTCGATCAGGACTAGGTAATTTATGCAGATATTCCCAAATCTCCTAGGGTCCTCTTCGTCCATGAGCCATAGTGTTAGAGAAGAGAGGTCTCCATAGGTTCTGCCTTTGCAAGCTGTTAAGTTGGAGGAGGTGTATACTCATGGTACATATTGGAACTTGGATCAGATATGGTACTATGCATTTACTTCGCATTCATTCATTCATATACACTTCCTTACCAGTATTTTGTTTGGCTATGATTGCTATTTACTGAGTGTTGACATAACCTTTTGAGCATATGGATTCCCGATTATGTATTAATTGTCCAGACTAGCCAGTTACTTTATTGTTGTTATTATGGTTAGTTTATGATGGGTTAATTATGGACTAGTACCCAAGGTTATCGTATGTTTCTAATCCCTTTACTTTGCTATAGTAAATTTTACTATGGATAGTCTACTCGTGGTTAGACACTTTCGTTATAGGCCCTGATCATGCTAGCCTTAGCTTTCCTACTTGGTTGGAATTTTCTAGAGAGGTTAGGATTGGTAACTTAGGTTGTTACCTTTGAGTTAGCCATATATATATGGTCTTATTGTATATGTCTTGCTTTCCTTATTCATTTATATTGTATAGGTAGTACCTGGCCTTATATACTACTACATATCCTTCTTCTACTCTATTTTCGTATATTAGCTAATGGCATATAATATTCCACCGTAAACCCTGATTACTACTAGAATAGGATTATTTATCTTTATTACCTCACTAGCTTTATCATGATTAGTCCTTGGTTAGTTGTCTATAGTTATATTCTTTCTAACATGTTATTTATATTTGCATTATCTTTTTGACTCAGTCGATAGTTTCCTACTGAGTACCACATGTTTGGTACTCATACTACACTTTTATATCCAATAGTCCATAGTATGAGTAATCACCATTGTTGTGTGCATCATACAGAGCATCTATGGATTAGAGATTTGGGGTGAGCTCCTGACGTTTAGAATATTACTGCTCTTCCTCTTATAGATTAGACTGGTCACTACATTGTATTCAAATATGACTTATACTTATATTATTTGTGTTTTTACTTTATACATGGATTGTATTTGATGGTCTGGTATTAAATTCTCGAGGTCTTCGCATTACTTTATATTTATTTGTCTATTTGTTAAATTCATTCCCCGGCTTGCTTACCTTATTCTTGATAGTTTTTTACTTGAAGTTCCGGACTATGAGTTGGCGTACCTACTGCTGTGTTATAGTAAGAGCCATCACGATTTGAGAAATTGGGTCGTGACATGTCGCATGATCTAATCCTGGTCAAACAATAATGCATACTGGTACGTGTGGGGTATTGATACCACTCTTGTAATATCCTTCTTGAGTTATACGTTGTGTTATAGGTTGACTAGCAGTTTGTTTATTGGATGGCTAGTATTCGTTAGCAACTTCTTTACTTCTCTTTTGAGTGAAAGTTGTGTCGTTATGTAACAACCTTCATGGTGATTTATATCTTTTCCTATATTTTTACTATTTTTCCCTTCTCCGTGGTTTCTTTACATCATTTAAGAGTTGTGGAAATGGTTTACATGGTCCATGATCTATTTGGGAGTTATTTACACGAGTTTGTGAATTTGAATAACCTTAAAGTGATTGGTTTTACTTTGGTTAGTATTTTTTTATTCGAGCTTTGGATGTTGAATTGGACAAGTCCATTAGATCCGAAACGTCTATTGTTGGTTAGTAGCACAGTTAGTTTGGGTTTTGAGTTTTTATATTTCATTTTGAGTATTTACATAAAAACTAGTTAAAATAGTCTAAAGGGGGATCATGGGGTTAATTTGTTGTAAATGACCCTTTTTTCATAAGTCTGATGATTCCATTAGACATGGAACATGTTTTATGATCAATTTGCACTATTGATATATATTTATAGGGTTCTAGATGAGTTTCGAGAGTTAAAGCAAGTTTTGGAAGTTATCGATGTAGAAGGCTGCTAGTCGCCACCTTTAGCAAAAAAAATAGAATTTTGGCTTTGGTAAATGGGCTTTATCTACGAAAATCGCACTTGAACCTTTTATAAATTCATACATCATCTCATTTCATATTTTTTATATTTTGGGAGCTAAAAAACTCCATTTTTGGCGATTATTGATGCATTTTTCTCGTATAATCATTGGGTATATGATTTTACCTACACTTTTCTATTTTTCAGGAATATCCATTCCTTTTTTCATGATTACTAACCAAATTTGAGATTCAAAACCCCATTCCATAATATTCATAGCGTCCAAGCTCATTTTTTAGAGAATTAAAGTGGTTTTTAAGATTGGAACTTTAGGTGAGCTCTTAAGCTAGTATTTCATTATTTACCTTTGATTAATTTCTGTTTTCGAATAAAATATTTGGGGTTTTACCCGATAAAGGAAAATCATAATTTTCATCGATTTCATGTTCGATTTCAACTTTTTTTTTGGTTTAGTTTTTAGATTTAGGACCCTCTTGGTATGGGGAACATAATTCTTTTACAAGATTCCAATTTTATCCTTTTTTTCTTTGGGGTCAATATTTGATTTATTTTTGGACCCAAAATGTAAGTTGCTAAAATTGATATTGTTGTACTGTTTTTGGCATGTAGATGTCTTATTTGATTAGAGTGAGTATATCTGGTGATGATTCATGGGAGTAAGGGTCCGGTTGATTCTTTGTATTCTTAATTACTTATCTGACGCGACCCGAATGAGGCCCTAGTTGTGTCGGATATCCCAAGTCCAACCCGGAATAGAAATTGTCCCTAATACCCCCACCGTTAACCACTCTACTTCCCATGTCGGTTTTATTGTGAACATATAACAAGATAAGGCAATATAAATTTAAGGAGATGATAGTAAGCTTAAAACCAAAGTCGAAATCCATAGCCAATTAACCAAACATTTCCAATCCCAATAAAAATACCAACACCAAGGGTGACACTAATACCGACACCGCCCATTCCCATAGTTGTTCGACAAAGCCTTTAACAAGAATCAAGAAACATTCGGTCGGGACATGCCCCCGACTATAACAAAAACCAACACCAATGAAATAACAAAAATGAAAAGACGTATATAACATGAAATAGAGTCTTCTGGAGTATGGAAGCTCACCAATTTAATCTGACATGAAGCTATCTCCAAATCCAAGTCACCGAGCATAAGGAATCATAGTATGGTAGGTTCCTACATCGCGTGGGGATACAATGCATAAAGATAGTTAGCCGGATAAACACTAGCACGTAACTCAAGAATAAAGATAAAATAAAGCCATCAATTAAAATCCAAATCAAATAACCACATGCAACAACATATATACATATATACCATGCTGGGATAGGGAACAAGGTTTAGCATATATTTAAAACCTTAACTTAGGCTAAGTAGCTTGACCGTCCTAAAACCACCACGGGCTATATGGGTTCATCTCCCCCTGCTGAAAGGGCCCCAATGCGTGTTAGCTGCATAATCGGAGAAAAAAAAACATGAGATGAATAATAAACCTCCCTAAATATAGAGTGTGACATCATTCACATGGTTACCAAGACCATCCTCACATCGGCAAACGTGAGTTTCCAGCGTTGGTCCCCCCGATACCTCTACATTACACGACTTTGCTACTCGACCCTCCAATATTAAAACCATTTACACATTCCCAACCATTTACCAAGGAGTCTTCTAAATAGGCATTAACCATTGGTATCGTCTTACCAATATTAGAGCTTTCAAGTCTATTACCTTATGCCATATAAACCATTAAACCAATTTAACTCCACTATTTCAAATTTAAACCACAATCATGGCCACCAACGCCTTTCCCAAATCATGTGAAATCAACCAAAACCAATTCATGTTTTGTTAACCATTTATTCAATGCAAGGTTTCCAAGAATAGTCAAAGTGTGTGACAAAATCATTCTTATTGACAATTTCACAAACAGGTTGAGGGCATGCCATTAACCAAACCAAAATAATCCAATATGGGCTCAACCATGGCCGCTCAATTAAATCCCCATTTCCATGCACTCACATAGTCAAAACCATAATTAAAAACAAGGAAAATCATAGTTAAATCATGAGAAACATTAATCAACCGTGAACAACCAAAACCGCCAACCATTATTTCAAAGACATAACAGTATCATGAAAACCATACATTGAACATATGCCTTTAGTAAAATAACAATGAGAAAGAGTCATATGCCTTAGACAACAAAAAGTATGGAGAGAAAGCACCCTTGAAAGCCTTAATTGATTATTTTGAAGAAACCCTAGCCTTGTGATTGAAAGGGAGTTTGAGAGAGAGTTTAAGAGTGTTTGATTGGAAATAAAAGGTTAATGAAGTCCCAAAAGGTGTTTTAAGTCGTGGCCTCAAACGGAGTTAAAAAGGGAAAATGTCCAGAATGCCCCCAACTTAAAACTATAAGAATACCGCAGTGGTTATGAGTCGACCCCATGACTCGTGACCACAACATACAACTCATAACATTAAGTTGTCAGCAAGACAGTGAGTTGGACACCCATACACTGTCCACCATATGACTCCCAGACCCCCACTCGTGACTAGACCATAAGACTTATATGGTCCAGTGGTACCCAAGATAGAACCCAAAGGGATTGGACACTGGACAACATATGACTCAGCCTTACCATACGTAACCTATCCTCACAGGTCTTAATGAGACACTAGTACTTAGAGCCAAGTCAAGTCACTAAGTTACTGATTTTAGTAAGGGACCGACTAAACTAACCATTTCCAACCATAACTGCTTGTACCACCCCAGTCGTAACCATAGAAGAATCCTAAACACCATCCATTGGACTCTCTACGACTAGGGTTACCTGACCCGTACCTATACTATATGACTCATATAGTGAGTTATTACTAGCACCATGAGTTCAAAACTCAGGAAATTTTCCATGGGCCAAAATCCAGGGTGTTTCAATTCTCCCCCACTTGGATCATTCGTCCCCGAATGACAAAATAAGGCATTGACTGGAATGATTAAACCCCCAAACGTCTACGCTTATCTTTAAGACAGAAAACAAAGATGTTAAGATCAACCTATACCTTGAGCACGATTTTCTGGAACGAGAAATAGGAATGGATATCTGGACTTTATGTCCTCTTTTGCTTCCCAAGTAGCCTCTTCTACTTTGTAGCTCCTCCATAGGACCTTTACCAAAGCTAAATACTTGGCCCATAATCGATGAACCTGTCAATCTAAGATTTAAATCGAGACCTCCTTATAAGACAGAGAATCCAAAATACCAATATCCTTGATAGGTACAATCTGTGTTGGATCACCCACACACTTTCTCAACATAAATACATGGAATACCAGATGAATGGAGCTTAGAATATAAGGCATTTCTAACTGATATGCAATATTACCAACCCATCTAAAAATCGAGTACGGACCAACATACCAGGGACTGAGCTTTCCCTTCTTTCCAAACCGCATCTCTCCCTTCATGGTAGAACACCCTATCCTTAACCTCAAACTCTAACTTCCTATGCCTCAAATCTTCATTGGACTTTTGGAATCTTTGGGTGGAATTGAGCCTATCTCGAATGAACTTAACCTTCTCCATGGCTTGGTGAACCTAATTCGAGCCAAACATCTCCGCCTCACCAACCTCGACTCACCCAATAAGATACCTACACCACCTACCATATAAAGCTTAAAATACTAGAGCGATAGCTATTGTTATATGCAAAATCTATACAAGGCAAAAGCTTAACCCAAATATCACCATACTCAATCACGCAAGCACAAAACATTTCTTCCAATGTCAGAATAATCCTTTCCGCTTCCTATCCTACTGTAGGTGGAAAGCAACACTAAGACTTACCTTAGTCCCCAAACCTTTCTGAAACAACCGCCAAAAGTGCAATAAAAACTGTATGCCACGATCTGAGATGATAGAGATAGGAACCCCATGGAACTTAACAATCTATTAAAGGTACAACCTCATATCATCCTCTACTAAAAAAATTATCTGCACAGGCAAGAAGTGAGCAAAATTTATCATCCTATACACGATGACCCAAACTAAATCAAACTGATATCGAGACTGAGAAAAATCGGTAAAGAAATCCATATTGATCACCTCCCATTTCCAAATAGGCAACTCAATTTCTTTATACAATCCTCTGGACCTCATGTGCTCAAATTTTATTTATTGGAACACCATGTACTTAGCCATAAAACTAGAGATATCCCGCTTCATATTGTTCAACCAAAACACTTCCTTAAGGTCATGATACCATTTTATCGAACTAGGATGAATAGCATAGCGCAACTCATGCGCCTCAGCTAAGATCCTCTCTCGCAATCCATCTATGTCAGGAACATATAATTTCCCTATGTACCATAAGGTACCATCACTTGATCATACTTAATCCTCTGCCCACCTACATCATACTTGATCCTCTGCAAGATAGGATCCACCACTTGATTCCTATTTATTTTAGCGCCAATAGATGACTACCCCGACTTCTGCATAAACACACCACCATCCTCAGAGTCCAAGAGACGAACTTCAAGGTTAGCCAAATAGTGAATATATTTCACCAACTCTCGCTTCCCTTCATCCATATGAGCCATACTTTGCATGGACAACCTTCTAAGAGTATCGGCAACCACATTATCTTACCAGGATGGTAATGAAGACTCATGTCATAATCCTTGAGTAGCCTAAGCCATCTTCTTTGCCTAAGGCTCAGCTCTTTCTAAGTAAACATATACTGCAGGCTAATATAATTGAAAAATATATACACATACATGCCATATAGATAGTGATGCCATATTTTCAATGTAAATACCAAAGCCAATAATTCCAAGTCATGATTCGGATAATTCTTCTTATGCACCTTCAACTTTCTAGAGGCATAAGCTATCACCTTGCCATATTGCAATAAAATTTCACCTTCTTCTGAGTCAACTTAGTTAATGGGGAAGCTATAGAAAAAAAACCTTCCACAAACCTTATGTAATAATTGGCTAAACCCAAAAAGCTCTGAATATCGATTGGAGTCATGGGTCTAGGCCATCTCTTAACCACTACAACTTTCTGCGGATCCACTATGATCCCTTCACTAAAAATGACATAACTCAGAAAAGGGACAGTGTTCAACTAGAATTCATAGTTCAAAAATTTGGCATACAACTACTGCTCTTTCAAGGTCTGCAATAAATTATGGAGGTGATTGGCATGATTCATTTCACTCTTTAAGTACGCCAGAATATCGTCTATAAAGATAATCATGAACCAATCTAGAAAATGACAGAATACTCTATTCATCAAGTCCATGAGTGCCTCTGGGGCATTAGTCAACCCAAACGACATAACCAGGAACTTAAAATGCCCATACTGTGTACGAAAAGTAGTCTTAGGGATATTCACCTCCCTAATCTTTAGCTGATGATACCCTGATCGAAGATCAATCTTAGATAAAAACTTAGCATCCTAAAGGTATTCAAATAAATTATCTGTCCTTGAAAGTGGGTACTTATTCCCTACCATCACCTTATTCAGCTGTCGCTAATATATACATATCCAAAAAAACCATCCATATTACACACGAATAAAACTAGTGAACCCCATAGAGACACACTAGGATGGCTTAAACCTTTATCTTTATCTAAAAGATCCTTTAATTGCTCCTTAAGCTCCTTCAACTCAACTGGAGCCATTCTTTATGGTGGAAAAAAATAGGACGAGTTTTTGGAACAAGATCTATCTCAAAATCAATCTCCTTTTTTAGAAGGAACACCAGAAAGGTCATCAGGTAAGACCTTTTTCTTTCACCACCGAGATAGAATGTAAAGAGGGACCCTACGAGTTAGAATTTTTAACCCAAACCATATGGTAGAGACACCCCTTCAAAGAATGATATGACTCTTTCCACTTGAAAGCTCTTATAATTACAAGTTGAAATCAAAATAACAAGAGATTCATGGAGATAGTACAACTTAAACACGTAAAGCTTATAATTTAAAACCAAAAAGAGTTCTTGGGCTCCCTGGGTGAAAGGGGGGCCATGAATGAACTCCCACATACCTTAAGCTGTTTAATTTGAAAGATAAACACCAATCTTGATGCTTTCTTATAGGTTTTTGAACTTGGGGAACTTGAATTCTTGATTCCTGGGGAAAAGGGAAATGAATTTGTATTCTTGAGGAAGGGAATGGTTTTCTTGGGAGGATAATTGGAGAAGAAGGGCAATATTATGCCCTTACTGATGCCCAAGTTATAAACGATTGGGTTGAGGGGGAAAAGACGTAATTACCCCTCTAACATTTAAATTCATAACTGGATGCAACAATGTCACCATGATCAATCTAATTGCGATCGTCGAATTCCTTCACCGCGATGCAGTGAACATGAGTTCGAGAATATTGCTGCTCTACGGCCTTATTGCGGTGACACTCTAGTTCCATGATCCAAACATGACCCAAACCCATCCTGAAAATTCGAAACTTCTCCGAGACATGCTACATATATTCCTTAATATGAATCAATTAAAAATCCATATTTCAGGGTTGAAAAGGTAGAATTAAAATTCCGTAAAGTCTAGGGGTCTTGAAAGTAACTAAGTCCTCAATACTTAGGGAAACGTTCAAGTCTTGGACCCCTAAAACATGCAACTGGGAGCTGGAATTGAGCTGACTTTTTTGGGGTATTACAATATCTCCCCATTAGAAACATTCGTCCTTGAATGAGTCTGGTTAGCTGAGAACACTAGGAAAACTGAGATCATATACTGAACATGCATGACTGAAAACATGATTACATAACTGAGTCTAAAACATGATACGTGAATTGAACTGATTTCGTGAATACATGCAATGACATGAGAATCATTATAAGGGTGAGATAAAAATGAAAGAGTTAACTTATGAGTAACCATTACCTCAAATTGAATATGGTTTTGTAAAAAAAAGATGAGAGGTTTAAGGCATGGAAACTCAGGGTATTACAACATCTCCCCCTTGGGATATTTCGTTCCCCTGAATTATACAGACTTAGATGCAATACTAAGGAAAGAATAATACGATTCACGAGATAAATACAAATTACATTATGACCGAATATCTAGAATATGAAACTGATGCCTAATGCATGAACTGAGCTGAATTTATAATTTATATGGATGCGAAAAATTTACCTCTTGGAATACCCATATTTATAAGACTTCAGATAGTATGACTAGATGGAAAGATGGAAAAACCATAAGAACTTGTCTGTCCGACTGCTAAACTGGATTGCTGGCAATACAGACTGAATCATACCGAAAGCTTATACTTAATTGAAGTATTTCTTCAATGCTCTTTCTAAGAAGTTCTAATAACATTAGGGACCAACGAATCTTGGACATGATCTGAATTAGATATCTAAATAAGGAATCACAACATGGCTATAATTCTGTAACATGGAACATAGGAATATTAAACATAAGCTAGGATAGAATTGCTATGCCTTAGCTTATGAAACTACATCTTTCAAGTTGAGACATACTCCTCAAATACTTCCTCAACTATACATTCCACTTTAATACTGCACCTCTCTTGAGGCTACTTAAAATATTCACATGGACACTGATAACTCTATTTACTGAAGTCTGAGATGAACTAAATTCTCTCACTATGTTAAAGCCTACTTGAATATACAAAGTGCAAACATATCACTGTAATACTAGTATGAATTATGAATTCAATACCTCATGCATTTTCATAAATTCTCATCTCAAGAATAATTCTTCTTACCACTTCAACAACTAAATTCAACCTCTTAGTAAGAATTTACTAACGCACAATGCACTCTTCCACTTATATACGAACACGACATTCCAGCCTTTCATTATAACCACATACAAACTTATAGGCAAACAACCCGTAAACGCATCTTTCTTATATTCTCTAATAACACTATCAATAATAACTTTCCTGTACTATCCCCATAAAATACACATAGAATTCTCATCTAACCATGACATATATTTTAAGATTAGCCTTGATCTTACTCGCACTTATAGCCTTAGATAAAATAAGAACACAATAATTTTTCATCGACAACTAATATTTACTCTCTCCCATATAAATAATTACTCATCGCCACTATCATTTCATAAAGAGATCTTACTGAAAGGTTAAAATATGAGGAACTGAAACATGAAAGGATGCTATGCATAACTTTGACACTTAAATGAGGCCCGAGGAATAGAATGTAAACAACTTGGATTCATCAAACAGATTTAACTTGAGAACATACATGACAAAATTAGAATTTTCTTAGCCATTAAGAGTGTAGAATAAGTTATGGAGACTGATCATACTATAAAACATAAGTTAATGAGTCATGAGTTGCATGACCTGTGTTCGAAGTTCATAAATTCATGGAATATGATTTGTACTGCTGAGTGAACTGGAACTCCTTATACTAGAAACTAGAAGCGCATATGATTCTCTATTATGTGGATGAACATGAACTATGATCATGGAGCTGACATATAAGGCATGAGTAGATATCGTGATGAATGAAGTACAAAACTTTGCACTGAGATAAGAATGGGCCGGGCATCTTCCTCCCTTACTGATATTCTACAATACACTGGCATCCCTACTAAAATCTGAGAGCCTGACTTGGTTACTTGTTCAATCATAAAGCCATTATTCTAAGTCTGTGGGACCCTTTGAAATAATTCTAAACAGAACTACAACCACTGTATTCTAGAGTCCAAGGTATAACAATACACATTAATAAGAACACACCCAAAAAGACTACACTTAAAAATGTAAGACCCGCTACTAGTACTTCCTTATAATATACAACTCTTAACTTTCTATAGCCCAAAATTTAGATGGTAAGAACATGACATACTACATTACTAGCCCCATTCACACTTAGCATCTCAAGGGTACTATCTAAGTATACCCATACTTTACTTACTTAGAAATACTACAATCCTATATCACCTTGGGTACACCTCTTGATCATACACACATCCTCATACTTACTTTAAATTCTTGCATACACTATTTCAAGACTACTGATTCACCTTATATAACACTAGCCCTATGGATACATAATCTATAAAATTTAGATAACACTATCCAAACTTTACTACTGCTAAACTTCTGGGTTCATTCTTCTAATTTTAGTTCATATCCTATCAAAGGATTCTGAGAATGGATCTAAAAACATATCTGACTTTAGCTTAATACATATTTTTTCATGAAAAAAGATGAACACTTTCAATGTTTAGAATATAAGGGCACTGATGGGATACTTTTGAGCCTGCGTATAATCCCATAACTGTATATGGGGATTGTCGAAGAAAACTCTATCTGTAAGGACTTATTCTTGGCTATTTATATTTCCTCAAGAAAGGAAAAGTTGTCACAAATGGATTAACGTAAGATTCTACATAAGTTCCTGAGGAAACACCTCTACTGTATGATCTAAGATATAAAAGAAGGGAAATATTACTTAAATGCCTTGTAGCCTCTCGAAGAAAAGTATAGACATCTCCATACCTTTTAGAAAGAATCTACTAGACACGACTTCATAGAGACCCTAGGACACTCGAACTTTAGGCTCTGATACCAAGTTTATCACATCCCGAGGCTACCACCTAGTCGTAACACGGTGCTTGAATCCATAAATAATCCCAAGTTAACCCATGAACTAGCATACTTCTTGAGCAACTAATTTAATATGTATTAAATAGCTAATTTTTCTGTGTGGAAACATAAGCATAATGAAATCTGAATAAGTATGTAACTGATAAAGTTTACAATCTTATAAATCTAAAGAGAGAAACTAAAATTTACATGACTGACTCTAACTATCTATGAAGACACTACTATACTAACTATATATAGCTGGGACATGCCTCTCACTACCACTAATCAATACATATGAATAAAATAAAGATAATGTACATGATCAACATTTGACTAGATTCCCCAAAATAGGAGAACTCAATACCTGCTGGCTGAAAATTGCAACCGTATGATCATGATATATGGGCTACAACGAGTACCTATATTATGACATAATGTAGCCACACAGACGTATATGTGGATCAGTATTTTTGGAATGTACTGAGTGAGTGGGGGTGAATGCAATAAGTAAAACTGAGTTCATGCATAATCTTAAACATGCATGCTAAGTATAAGTAGAGTCACCAAGAGACTAAAATAAGATAAAAGCTAATATATCTTAAAACATAATTAACAAACAAAATCTAATAAGATGGTGAGTCACTACACTTGGTTTCTTAAAACTTTACTTTCGTAGAATAAGTAGAACTGAAGTTGGAAAATAGTAAAACATGGATACTGTATGAATACTGGTTTTGAAACTACGTGGTGGAAACTGACATAACTCGAGGATCTGAATATACAAAAACACTGAGCACGAAGGCATAAACAAAAAAAATCAAACATAACATATACTAAGTTGATCTGATTAACTGAATGACTGATAACTGAATACTGAAGAACTGACGTCTGAATACTAAATAACTGGTATCTGGATACTGATTAGCTGGTATCTGTATACAACTTAACTAATAACTGTATACTATTAACTTATAACAGAATACTGGTCATGTAAAATTGAATTATACAAAGTCTGAATAACTAGACTAAAACTGTAGGGTAATGTGCATATAAGGTAAGAACTAACTGAACAACATGAGATAATTGAGCATGAATGCATAAAATAAAATATCTAAGAATGAAACACTAATTGTATATCTTTTATATTTCTGATATAATATGTAATCTGAAAGACTGAAAGCTGTAAAACTGAATATTTGAAAGTTTGTACACTTTGACAAGAAAACCTGAATAGAAACTATACCGAATACTTCACTGTGATCGTGGGAGGTATAATATAACTATCATACCCTAATCTGAGCTAATTGGGGTCCAACTTGCAACCCCAGTTGGAAGGATTTCAGTATCGTTCTATGGGTACTAACACTGGCGAACGATGTGGATCCAAAAGGCTGACGTCCCGATGGTTCTCTAGGGTAATTATTAACATATAAAATGATAATACTCATTATGAATATGAATATCTGAGTATATTAATAAGATTCATGGATTAACCATCTGAGTTCTTGAAAAGAAGAATTTATGTAAATCACATAGGTATCAGCTGTTCATAACCCACCAACACTGAATGAGTATAAAATATGATATCTAACTTGAAATACTGTATTAAGTGATTATAGTTCAAATACCCAAACATGGGAATCATCAAACATGTGAAAATCATAAACTTATATATGATAATATCTTAAACATAACGAAACAATATGATTTCATGGCTAAAATCATAACTTGGGGATTTATCATAAATCAACCAAACATGACATGGAAATTACAACATTAAAATAATGATATGACTCATTCCACTTGAAATCTCTTATAATCACAACTTGAATTCAAAATAACAAGATATTCATGGAGATAATTCAACTTAAACACGTAAAACTCATAATTTAAAACCAAAAAGAGTTCTTGGGCTCCATGAGTGAAAGGGGACCCATGAATGAACTCCCACATACCTTAAGCTTTTTAATTTGATAGAGAAACACCAATCTTGATGATTTCTTAAAGGTTCTTGAACTTGGGGAACTTAAATTCTTGATTATTGGGGAAAAAGGAATTAAATTTGAGTTCTTGGGAAAGGGAATAGTTTTCTTGGGAGGATAATTGGAGAAGAAGGGCAACATTATTCCCTAACTGATGCCCAAGTTATGTTATGAACGATTGGGTTGAGGGGGAAAAGACCCAATTACCCCTCTAGTATTTAAATTTGTAATTAGATTAAATAATGTCACCATGACGCAGTCTAATTGCCATCGCGCAGTCTAATTGCCATCGTTTAATTCCATCACTATGATGCGGTGATCATGAGTTCAAGACTATTGCCGTACCACAGCCTTATAACGGTGACACTTTGGTTCCATGATCCAAACATGATCTGGAATACTTAGGGAAATGTTCAAGTCTTAGATCCCTAAAACAAGCAACGGAGAGCTGGAATTGAGCTAAGACTTTTATGGGGTTTTACAATATCTCTCTATTAGAAACATTCATCCTCAAATGAGGCTGGTTAGCTGAGAACACTAGGAAAACTGAGGCCATATACTGAACATGCATGGCTGAAAATATGATTACATAACTGTGTCTGAAACATGATAAATGAATTGAAATGATTTCATGAATACATGCAATGACATGAGAATCGTTATAATGGTGAGATAGAAATGAAAGAGTCAACTTATGAGTAACCATTACCTCAAATTGGATCTGGTTTCGTGAAGAATAGATGAGAGTCTTAAGACATAGAAACTCGAGGTAATACAACATCTCCCCCTTGGGATATTTCATCCCCCCAAATCATACGGACTTGGATGTAATACTAAGGAAAGACTAATATGATGCACGAGACAAATACAAATTGAATTATGACAGAATATCTGGAATTTGAAACTGATGCCTAATGCATGAACTGAGCTGAATTTATAATTTATATGGATACGAACGATTTACCTCTTGGAATACCCATATTCATAAGACTTTTGATAGTATGACTAGATGGAAAGATGGAAAACCATAAAAACTTATCTGTCCGACTGCAAAACTGAATTGTTGGTAATACCGACTGAATCATACCGAAAGCTTATACTCAACTGAAGTATTTCTTCAATGCTCTTTCTGAGAAGTTATAATAACATTAGGGACCAAAGAATCTTGGGCATGATCTGAATTAGATATCTAAATAAGGAATCACAACATGGCTATAATTCTGTAACACGGAACATAGGCCTATTAAACATTAGCTAGGATAGAATTGCTATGCCTTAGACCATGCAACTGCAACTTTCAAGTTGAGACATACTCCTCAAATAATCCCTCAACTATACATTCTACTTTAATACTTTACCTCTCTTGAGGCTACATAAAATCTTCACATGGACACTAATGACTTTATTTACTGTAGTCTGAGATGAACTGAATTCTCTTACTGTGTGAACATAACACTGTAATACTAGTCTGAATTATGAATTCAATACCTCATGCATTTTCACAAATTCTTATCTCAAGAATAATTCTTCTTGCCACTTCAACAACTAAATTCAACCTCTTACTAGGAATTTACTAATGCACAATTCATTCTTCCACTTATATACAAACATGACATTCCAGCCTATCATTCTAACCATATACAAACTTATAGGCAATCAACACATAAAAGTATCTTTCTTATATTCTCTACTACCACTATCAATAATAACTTTCCTACACTATCCCCAATAAAACACACATAGAATTCTCATCTAACCATGACATATATTTAAAGCTTTACCTTGATCTGACTCACACTTATAGCCTTAGCTAAAAAAGGAACACAACAATCTTTCATTAACAAGGAACATTTACTCTCTTCCATCTAAATAATTACTCACCACTACTATCATTTCATAAGGAGAGCTTACTGAAAGGTTAAAACATGAGGAACAGAAACATGAAAGGATACTATGCATAACTTTGACACTTAAATGAGGCCCGAGGAATAGAATATCAATATGTTAGATTCTTCAAAGAGATCTAACCTGAGAACATACATGAAAAAATTAGAATTTCCCTGGCCATTAAGAGTGTAGCATAAGTTATGGGGATTGAGCATACTATAAAACATAAGTACATGAGTCATGAGCTGCATGGCCTGAGTTCGAAGTTCATAAATTCATGTAATATGATTTGTATTGCTAAGTGAACTGGTACTTCTTATTCTAGGAACTAGAAGCACACATGATTCTCTATGATTTGGATGAACATGAACTATGATCATGGAGATGACATATAAGGCATGAGTAGATATCGTGATAAATGAAGTACAAAACTTTTCACTGAGATTTGAGTGGGACGGGAATCTTCCTCCCCTACTATGTTCTACAATACACTGGCATCACTACTAAAATCTGAGAGCCTGACTTGGTTACTTGTTCTATCATCTTCCACTCAGCTTAAAGCCATCATTCTATGTATGTGGGACCTCTTAAAATAACTATAAACTGAACTACAACCACTATATTCAAGAGTCCAAGGTATAACAATACACATAAATAAGAACACACCCAGAAAGATTACACTTAAAAATATAAGATCCGCTACTAGTACTTCCTTCTAATATACAACTCTTAACTTTCTATAGCCCAAAACTTAGATGGTAAGTACATGACATACTACATTGCTAGCCTCATTCACACTTAGCATCTCAAGGGTACTATTTAAGCATACCCACACTTTACAAACTTAGAAATACTACAATCCCATATCACCTTGGGTACACCTCTAGATCATACACACATCCTCATACTTTATTTAAATTCTTGCATACACTATTTCAAGCCTACTGATTCACCTTTCACACAACTATCCCCGTGGATACATAATCTATCAAATTAAGATAACACTATCCAAACTTTACTACTGCTAAACATTTGGGTTCAAGCTTCTAATTCTAGATCATATGCTATCAAAGGATTCTGAGAAGGGATCTAAAAGCATATCTGACTTTGGCTTAATGCATAATTTTTCATGAACAAAAATGAACACTTTCAATGTTTAGAACATAAGGGCACTGATGGGATACTTTCCAGCCTGCATATAATTCCATAACTGTTTATTGGGACTGTCGAAGAAAACTCTATATGTAAGAACTTAAGGTTGGCTATTTCTGTTGCCTCAAGAAAAAGGCAAAGTTGTCATGAATGGATTAACGTAAGAGTCTACATAAGTTCCCGAGGGAACACCTCAACGTCATGATCTAAGAATGGAGGACTAAGTGTATATTTATTATGTTTCTAAGATAATCTATAATCTAAAAGAATGAAAGCTGTAAAATAGAATATCTGAAAGTCTGTACACTTAGTCAAGCAAACTTGAATTGAAAATACACTGATTACTATACTGAGGATATGGGAGGTATCATATAACCGATATGCCCCAATCTGAGCTAATTGGGGTCCATTCTGTAACCCCAGTTGGAAGTGTGTCAGTACCCTGCCATGTGTACTAACACTGGCTGATGATGTGGATCCACAAGGCTGATGTCCCAAAGGATCAGGATATTGAGCCAAAACTAATAGGTGACCCCTGTGAGGAAGTCAAGCTTACACTGATGGGTGACCCGTCATATCCTATACTGGCTATGTAGTTCTAGAATATAGGGACTGCTACTAACTATTCTTCCTATCATACGGTGAAGCCACCATCCCTGCATTCGCTTGGTGATAAATCCTACTCCCAACATAAAGACACTGAAATATTTACTGGTGCATGCACTGATTTCTGATAACCGATAAGCTCAGGTCATGGTATTCTAAAAATAACAGTGCATAAGAACTCTGGGGTAATTATTAACATATAAACTGATAATTCTAATCATGAATATGACTATTTGAGTATACTGATAAGATTCATGGTTTAACTGTCTGAGTACTTGAAATCTGAATTTATGTAAATCATATAGGTATCGGGTGTTCATAACCCACCAACACTGAATGGGTATAAAATACGATATCAAACTTGTAATACTGTATTAAGTGATTATGGTTTAAAGACCCAAACTTGGGAATTTCATAAAACATATGAAAATCATAAACTTATACTTGAGAATATTTTAAACATGAGAAAACAATTGGATTTCTTGGCTAAAATCATAACTTGAGTATTTATCCTAAATCAACTGAACATGACATGGAAATTACAAGATTCAAAGCATGATATGACTCATTCTAGTTGAAAGCACTTATAATAATAACTTTAAATCAAAATAACAAGAGATTTATAGAGGTAGTTCAACTTAAAAATATAAAACTCTTAATTTAAAACTAAAAAGGGTTCTTGGGCTCTATGGGTGAAAGGGAACCCATGGATGAACTTTCACATACCTTAAGATTTTTAACTTGAAAGAGAAACACCAATCTTGATGCTTCCATGAAGGTTCTTTAACTTAGGGAACTTGAATTCTTTATTTCTTGGGGAAAAATGAATTGAATATGTGTTCTTGGGGAAAGGGAATGTTTTTCTTGGGAAGATAATTGGAGAAGAAGGAAAAAATTATGCCCCAACTGATGTCCAAGTCATGTTATGAACGATTGGGTTGTGGGGGAAAAGACCTAATTGCCTCTCTAACATTTTAATTCGTAATTGGATGAAATAACATCATCGTAGCGTGGTCTAATCGCGGTCGTTGAATTCCCTCACTGCGACGCAGTGAACATGAGTTCAGGACTACTGCTGCATCGGGGCCTTATTACGGTGACAATCTAGTTCCGTAATCCAAACATGACCCAAATCCCATCCGAAAAAACCTGAAACTTCTCCGAGACATGCTCCTTACATCCTTGAACATTAATCAACTTAAAAACCAATATTTCGGGGGTTGAGAAGGTCGATTTAAAATTCTGTAAAGTCTAGGGGTGCTTAAAGTAACTAAGTCCTCAACACTTAGGGAGATGTTCAAGTCTTAAACCCCTTGAACATCCAACTGAGAGCTGAATTGAGCTAAAATTTTTACGAGGTATTACATTAACGTTAGTAGAATGCATAACACTGAAGATCTTTTCCATCTCATCAATAAAACCTTGAGGATCCTCCTCAACCTTAACAACAGTAAACACATAAGGACTGAACCTCATAAACTGGACAAACTTTGTGGCCTCAGAAGATGTAGCAATAGAAGCACCATGCTCAGCATGAGAAACTTCCAACTATGCCAATATATGGATAGACTAACAAAACTCAGAATTCGTCAAAACAGTTTGGGGAGCTTGAGGAGGGGTAGAATGGATTAGTGGAACTCCAGGAGGACAATCAGGAACTAGACCCGTAGCCTGGGTCTGAACCCGATAAGCAGAGTGTGACTCATTAGCACTATCCCCAAGTGGGACATAAGAGTTTCCATGATCTTTAGATCATCGGGGAGGAATGAAATGAAAGGCAAACAAACAGGAATTAGAGGAAAATTCTGGACCTTAGACTCTACAGCTAAAAAATAAAACACAAGAAAGAGAAACATTCCTAAATGCCTCCTAGCCTCTTCCTTATGAGAATGGCGCACTGCACACCTTTAAAAGAGTCACTACTCAACACAGCTTTGTTGGACACCTAATTGACCATGAACCTAGGGCTCTTAAACCAATTTGACTGACCCAAACTAGGGCCTAGTTGTGTTGGGTATCCAAAGTCCAACCCGGTTCAGAGATTACCCCTAATAACCCACTGTTAACCACCCTACTCCTAATGTTGGACGAATTCCAAACATATAACAAGATAAGGCAATATAAATTTAAGGACTTGATAGTAAGATTACAACCAAAGTCAGAATCCACAACAAATTAACAACCATTTCCAATTCCAATGCCAATTCCAATACCAAGGCTAACACTAATACCGACACCACCCATGCCCATAGTTGTTTGACAAAGCTTCTAACTAGAATAGAGAAACATCCAGTCGGGATATGCCCCCAACCATATCCAAAACAAAATCCAGTGAACTAAAAAAAATGAAAAGAAGTCCATAACATGAAATAGAGTCTTCCGGAGTATAGAAGCTCACTACTTCAATCTGACACAAATTTATCCCTGAATCCAAGTCACTGAGCAGGAGGAATGGTAGTATGGCTGGTTTCTGCATCACATGGGAATACAACGCCCGAATATGGTTAGTGGGGTAAACTCTAGCATGTAACTCAGGGATAAATATAAAATAATGTAATTAATTAAAATCCAAATCAAATAACCACATGCAACAACATATATACATATATACCAGGCTGGGATAAGGAACAAGGTTTAGCATGCACTTTAAACCTTAACCTGGCTGAGTAACTTGACTTTCCTAAAACTACCTACAGGCTATATAGGTTCATCTCCCCCTGCTAAACAGGCCTCGGTTCATGTTAGCCGTACGATCAGAGAAAAAACCCCTGAGATGACTAGTACAAATCCCAAAATATAGAGTGTAACATCATGCACACGATTCCCAAGACCACCCTCATATCAACAAATGTGAGTTTCCAGTGTTGGTCCCCTCGGGACCCCCACCTTCCATGGATTTGCTACTCAACCTCTTTAATACTATATGAAAACTATTTACGCATTCCCAACTATTTACCAAGAATTCTTTTAACTAGGCATTTACCATTGGTATCGTCATACCAATATTAGAGCTTACAAGTCTATTACCTTATGCCATATAAACCACTAAACTATTTTGACTCTACCATTTCCAATTTAAACAACAATCATGGCCTTCAAGGCCTTTCCAAAATAATTTGAAACCAACCAAAACCAATTTATTTTTTGTTAACCATTTATGCAATGCAAGGTTTCCAAGAATAGTCAAACTGTACGATAAAATTATTCTCACTAACAATTTCACAAATAGGTTGAGGACATGCCATTAACAATACCAACATCATCTAATTTGGGGCTTAACCATGACCCCTCATTTAAATCACCATTCCCATGCACCCATGTGTTCAAAATCATAATTAAAATCATGAGAAACATTAATCTACCATGATCATCCAAAACCCCCAACCTTTATTTAAAACCCATAAAAATATCATGTAAACCATACAATGAAACACATGCCTTTAGTAAAATAACAATGAGGGAAGAGTCACATGCATTAGACACCAAGAAGTACGGAGAGAAACCACCCTTGAAAGCCTTAATTGATTATCTTGAAGTAACCCTAGCTTTTTGCTTGAAAGAGAGTTTGAGAGAGATTTTAAGTGTGTTTGATTGGGAATAATAGGTTAATGAAGTCCCAAAAGGTGTTTTAGTAAAGGCCTTAAAGGGAGGTAAAAAGGGAAAATGTCCAAAATACCCCCAACTTAAAACTATAAAGATACCGCAGGTGGTTATGAGTCGACCCTGTGACTCATGACCATAACATACGACTCGTACCATCGAGTAATCACCAATAAAGTAAGTTGGACACCCATACACTTTCCACCATACGACTCCCTGACCCCCACTCTTGACCAGAACATACGACTCGTATGATTTTGTCTCACCCAAGACAGAACCCAAATGGACTGGACACTAGACAACATACGACTCAACCTTACCATCTATAACCTATCCTCACAGCTCTTAGTGAGCCACTCATACTCAGATCCAAGTCAAGTCACTAAGTTACTGATTTAATTAAGGGATCGACCGAACGAACCATCACTACCCCTAACGGCTCATACCACCTCAATCATAACCATAGCATAATCCTAACCACTATCCACTGGACTCCCTATGACTAGGGTCACCAGACCTATACCCACTCTATACGACTCGTATGGTGAGTCGTTACTATGACAGTGAGTTCAAAACTAAAGAAATTTTCCAAGGGCCAACCCAGGGTGTTTCACTTATGTATTATGAATCTCTTAGGACTTTTATGTTGCACTTAGGTTAAATGGCGAGCATCTCCATGGGAACTGAAGTCTTTTGAGGGATCATACTTATATAATTGCTTAACTTAGTTAGTCTTGCAACATTCTTAGTGAAGATTATAGATAGATGGATTATTAACCTTAAATAAATTTATAGTGAAAACTTATTTTAAAACTTGAATCGTGTTTAGTGAATCTTGATGTGATGATCGAGTACCTTTTTGGAGATAATTATGTTATTATTATTATTTATAGAATTGATTTATTTTTAGAAAATACTTAGAGTATAAATAGACTTGTACCAGTTGATTTGATTATCGAGGTTCAGTATCTTTTATTATATTATATAATTAACAAGCATAACTTTACTTTTAGGATTTTAACCTAATGATGTCATCTTTGGAAAAGGCAAGACCTTCTATAAGGGACAAGCTAGATTTGGACAATTTGTAGATTATTGTTATTTTAGTTGTTGTGAATTTCATTTTTCCTTTATTGGGGATTATGAACATTATTATTCACTTGAGAGATTATTTATTATTGTGTGCCCTTGTGGGGGATTATATGTATATTCTCATTGACCTGAGAGAATATATATTGTGTGTTGTCGGTGTGGGGGCTTTATGTCATGATCTGAGATACCCCCTAGTCATAACACGATGCTTAAGGCCATAAGTGACCCCAAGCTAACCCATGATCTGGAATCTTCCATGAGCACTGAATAAAATAATAATAAAACATCATACGTGGAAGTTAATACTGATAAAAACTCTGATAAGGTATAATAATAAAACAATACTCAATATGTTTGAACTGCTAATAAAACTGAAAACAAGTCGGACTATCTGAAAGCCTCTAAAACATAAGAAGTTGATGGGAAAAACCCCCAACTAACTCTGACTGTATGAAATAAAGAAAACACTGGAAGTAACTGTAAATAACTTATCTTCAATGGATGAGGACTCACCATAACTGTTGCTGAGCGATTGGGGAACTGAGCGCCTGAACCTATGTTATAAGACAACATATCGAAAAAAAGAGTATGCAATTAGTACTTTTAATGTACTAGTACGTGAGATAAGGACTTGCTGAAGTGCATCTAGATACTAAGCATGAATGCATGAACATGTAAAATGAATTCAAGACCTAGTAAAACATATATTAAAATAATCAGTAAAATTGGCTATCTAAATAGCTGGTAACTAAACATTTGTTCATGTAAACCTGAACTAATATAATCTGAATACTAAACTGAAACTGTGGGAGCTATCATGTAACCGACATGCCCCAATCTGAGTTGATTGGGGTCTAACCTGTAACACTAGTCGGGCGAGTGCTGGTACCTTACCGCGGGTACCAACACATGGCTGACGATGTAGATCCAACAAAGCTGATGTTTGGAAGGTCTAAGGTGTCACCCTCAACTGATAGGTGCCCCTAAGAGAGTATCAAACCTCAACTAGTAGGAAGACCTCTCAAAAGCTATGTTGGCTACATAGTTTTGGAACTTAGGGGCTGCTACTAAAGGTCATATCCTCGACTGGCAGGTGAGTCCTCATCCCCGTGTTAACTCAGTGCTAAGTCCTACTCTGAATAGAACTGACACTAGTTCTTATTAAAGTTAACAGGACTCACAACTGATAAATGCTCAACATGAATTTGATAATCTGAATTTGGTAGTAAAATCGTGATTCTGACTAACTTGTTGCTTGAAATTGGAAACATGCATTAATATATAGGTATAGGGTTTTCATAACCCTATATCATTGAATAATACTTTAAATACAATGACTTCATTTAAAACACTATAAGGTAATTCATGATTTAGAGACCCAAAACATTGAAAATATTACTAACTAATGAAAACCATGATTATAGGTATGGGAATGTGATAAACTTATAATAACGACATGCTCACATGGTTCAACTCATAGATTTGTAAATTTACATAGTGTCAACTAAACATGATATGGATTATTGAGATTATAAAGAATGAAGGAGTATAATTCTCATGGGGAAACACAATTTCATGGTTTGTATTCAAAACTATTAAAAGAAAATTAAGTAAATTCATAATTAACATTGAAATTCCATTAAAAGAGGGATAAAGGTCTATACTTGAAAAAAGGGAGATTTTGGGACTAAATGACTAGAAGGAACCCATTGATGAATATCCCACATACCTGAGTTACTTGAATTTATGAAGAAAAGTTGGAATTAGGACCTTAAATGGTTGAATTCTTGGAAGAAGCTTTTAATTTTGTGTTCTTGAGAATGGGAGATGATTATATGTTATTAACTAATGATGAATGGGGTAAATAATTCCCCTCTTGGGTTTTTATGTCATGATTGGTTGTTTAGGCAGCGGGGAAAAGAAAAAAATATCCCTCACCCCTTTAGTAAGCTATAGGATTTACACAGCCTCCGTGGCATGACGACTATCACGGAGGCTAGCCTCTGTGACACGCTGAGTCTTGCGGAGGCTAACCTTCATGAAACACTACATATCGCAAAGACTATCCTTCGCGACACACTAAAATTATGGAGGCTTACTACCTCTGTGTTCCTAAACTACCTCGAACCTCTTCTGACATTTCCAAAACTCTCCCGGATGACCCTTTTAATATCCCTAAACATATTTCAACTCATAGATAAATGTTTTAAACTTGGGAAGGCTAATAATTAAAATTTTGAAAATCTTGGGGTGTCAAAATGGCCATGTCACTTGTACTTAGTGTAAATTAAGGGCTTTGAGACCTCTAAACATGTCTTGGATAGATGAAAACTTGCCTAGGATTTTGTGGGGTATTATAATATCTCCCACTTAGGATCATTTGTCTCCAAATAAAACTATATAAATTGAGGTACTAAGAAGACTGACATCATGCACTAAATACTTATAAACTGAATCATTGTTAAGTAATTAAATCTGAAACATGATTCATGGACTGAACTGAATTTTATGAATCCATATTATAACATGAAGATGGTTATATAGCTAACATAGAAAACGAATGAATCCCTCAAGGAAAACCATTACCTCATGGTAGATCTTCATTCATAGAGACAAGATAAGGATACTTGGCTCACATATCGACTTTTTCTTCCTAAGTATCTCCCTCAACCGACTAATTCCTCTGTAGAACCTTAACCAAAGGGGTTTCCTTATTTCTCTACCTACTAATCTGATGATCATGGATCTCAACTAGGACTGCTTCGTAGGAAAGGCTATCTTTCATGCCCACACTCTCTAAGGGAAAGATAGAAGCTGGGTCACCAATTCATTTATCTAAAAAAGAGACATAAAACACCGGATGCACTAACATCAATCCTGTAGGAAACTCTAACTCATAAGCTACCTTCCCAAAATGGCTCACAATCCTATATGGGCCAATATAGTGGGTACTGAGATTTCCCATCTTACCAAACCTCTTCACCCATTTCATGGGTGAAAATTTCAAATAAACCAAGTCACCAACATCAAACTCAAGATCTTTTCTCCTTACATCTGTATAAGATTTCTGTCGACTCTAGGTTGTCTTCAGCCATTTTTGAATCAACTGAACTTTCTCCATCATCTCATACACTTAATATGGACCTATTAAAACAACCTCACCTACTTTAAACCAATTAATAGGAGATCAACACCTTCTGTCATAGAGAACTTAAAATGAAGCCATTTGAATACTGGAGTGATAACTGTTGTTGTAAGAAAATTCAATCAAAGAAAAGTAAATACACAAACTACCCTTAAAGTCAATAACACAAGCCCACAACATGCCCTTTAACGTTTGAACGTTCTACTCTGCCTGACCTTCAATCTAAGGATGAAAAGTTGTACTAAGATGGACCTGGGTACTAAGACCCTTCTGAAAAGACTTCCTAAAATTAGAGGTAAATAGGGAATCTCTATCAGAAATGATGGTCAATGAAACCCCATGCATCTTTACTAACTCCCTGAGATAGAGTCTAGTATAATCCTCAGTTGATTGTGAAGTATGAACTAGAATAAAATGGGCTGACTTGGTCATTCTATCTACAATGAGCCAAATCAAATCATGCCGATGATGCGTATGAGGTAGCCTTGTCACAAAATCTACATTCACCACTTTCCACTTCCAAGTGCAGATATTAAACTCCTAAATAATACCACTAGGACTTTGGTTCTCAACCTTGACCTACTGATAATTCAATGACTTATACATGAATTCAATACTATCTTTCTTCATACCATTCCACCAATAGATTTCCTGCAAATCATGGTGAATCTTAGTGGCTCCTGGGTGAATAGAATATTGCACACCATGCGCCTCTGCTAATATTAGCTGTCTCAAACCATCCACACTAGGAACACATAACCTGCCCTGAAAAGAAAGCATAATATCTAACCTTTTAGAGAAAACCTTAACCTTCTGATCTCGAACTACCTCCTTCAACTTGACCAAAATAGGATCCCCATCTTGCTTTTCTTTTACTTCAGCAACTAATGAAGGTTTCAAACCATCCTAAACCCATATACTACCTTCAGCCAAATCAACCAACCAAACACCCAATCTAGCAAGATGATGAACCTCACAAACTATCTCCATCTTGTTCTCCTCAACATGTGCAATACTTTCCATAGAAAATCTACTAATGGCATCGACCACTACATTGGCCTTACCCGAGTGATACGACACACTCATATCCTAGTCTTTCAATAATTTAAGACACCTTCTAAGATAAAAATTTAAATCCTTCTATATGAATACATACTATAAACTCTTATGGTTAGTGAACATGTCAACATGGACCCCATAAAGGTAATGCCTCCAAATCTTTAAGGCAAAGACAACAGCTGGTAACTCAAGGTCATGGTTTGGTAATTCTTCTCATGGGGTTAAAGTTGTCAAGAGGATTAGGATATGAGCTTACCTCGCTACATTAACACACAATAAAGACCAACTCTAGAAGCATCATAATAAACTACAAACCCATCTGAACTATCTACTAGAGTCAATACTAGAGCAAGAGTGAGTCAAGTCTTCAACTCCTGAAAACTCTTCTCGCAGGAATTTGACCACTAAAATTTAACTCTCTTTTGGGTTAATCAAGATATAGAGGAAGTAATAGAAGAAAATTCTTTAACAAACCATTTGTGATAACCAGATAAACCCAAGAAACTTCTGATATCTGATGGCAAGATGGGTGTAGGCAGTTTCTCACCACTTTGGACTTCTGAGATCAACTCGAATGCCATCACTAAAAATGATGTGACTAGGACATATACATATCTAAAATAGAATTCACACTTGCTTAACTTAGCCAATAATTAGTGGTCCTTAATGGTTTTCAATACAGTTCTTAAATGGTCTGCATGATTGCTCTCACTTTTAGAATAGACAAGGATGTCATCTACGAAAACTATGATAAACATGTCCAAGTAATACTTGAACACACTATTTATCAAGTCTATAAAAGCTACAAGAGATTTCATTAATCCTAAAGACAACTAGAAATTTGAATTGACCATATCGAGTACTGAAGGCTATCTTCGGGATGTCATATTCTCTGACTCTAATCTGATGATAACCGGATCTGAGGTCTATCTTAGATAAATAGCTTGCACTCTAAAGTTGGTTAAACAATTCATCAATCTTGGAAAGAGGATATATATTCTTGATTGTGACCTTTTTCAACTAACGGTAGTCATTGCATATTTTAAGGGAACCATTTTTCTTACACACGAATAGAATTGAAGTACCCCACGGAGAAATACTAGGCATGATGAAACCCTTATCTAAGAGGTCTTTCAATTGATCCTTCAATTCCTTAAGCTCATCCATTTTATAAGGTGGAATTTTTATTGGCTGAGTATCTGGAAGGAGATCTATTTAGAAGTCAATTTACCTGTTGGGAAGAACTCTAAGAAGATCTTTAGGGAATAAATCTAGAAACTCATTCACTACTAAAACTGACTCAAGACTCAGAGTTTCAAAAATTAAGTCCTTGACTCACACGAGATGGTAGATACAACCCTTGGATATCATCTTCCTCTCCTTATGATAGGAGAAAAATCAACATATAGACACTGAAGAACTACCCCTCCTTTAAATAACAGGCTCACTAGGGAACTGGAACTGTACCATTCTATTTCTATAGTCAACCAAGGAATAATATGAGTAGAGCCAATCCATGTAAAGAATGACATCAAAATCGATCTTCTCTAACTCTACAATGTCAACTGAAGTAATTTTTTAAGACACTACAATTGGGAAATTTTTGTATACCCATTTGGTTGCAATAGAACTACCCACTAGTGTAGACACAGAGAAAGGTTCTGCTGAAATACTAGGACTGACACCAACGTCTACAACTATATAAGGAGTCACAAAAAAAAGTGATGCTACAGGGTCTAATAATGCATAAACATGAAGATGTAAGACTTGCAACGTACCCATAACTACACTAGGAGAACACTCCCTGATCGTGTCAAGTTTTGAGAGCATAAAACTGGTTCTAATATTGCTCACTAGTGGCACTGGAGGTGGCGCCTTGCTGAGTCAGGCGCCCTATTGGAGCTGATGAATAGTTGGACTGACCCTGTTGATAAAAATCCTTTCCCTTCTGGGTAACCCCGAGACAATCCCTGATCCTATGGTCTGGATTTTCACACCCAAAACACACATCACTGTCTGTCCTGCACTCTCCTAGATGGTTCTTACCATATCTCCCGCAGAGTGGATTGGCGTGACCACTGTTCATACTACCCTAGGACTTAGACCCTGGTGCTCTATCCCAATTGTCTTTCTCTAACTTAAGCACTGGCACTCTGGCAGAAGATGGTCGAGATATAAAAATTTCTAGCATAACTAAGAATGGTTCCCACCATTAGACCCTTGTTGTGAGAAGTTGAAGCTACCAATTTTGGCCCTCTTAGTCTCTCTTCCCTTCACTTTGAGCTTCTCCTCCTCAATTTGCTAAGAATGAAACATCAATCTAGAAAGGTCTATCTCCTTAATCAACATAGTTGTTTGAAACTCCTTGATTACACTATCCGATACAACAGACACAAACTTACTCATTCTGGCCCTAGAATTATCCACCATAGTCGGAGCATACCTTGCCAACTGGGTAAATATTAGTGAGTAGTCCTTAACACTCATGTTACCCTGCTTCAAATTTATATACTTCTGCTCTTTGGGCTCTCTCAACTCGAGTGGGAAAAACCTATCTAAGAAGGCTGTAGCAAACTTCTCCCATCTATAGGCCCTGCTTCAATACCTCTGTCCTTCTTCCACTGCTTAAATTAAGTATGGGCCACTCATTGTAATTGGTAGGTAACTAAGTCATCACTCTTACTAGCAGTGACACCAATAATATCTGTCACTTCCTTCACACTATCCAAAAACTCTTGGGGATCCTCCATAGACTTAGACTAAGAAAACAATAAAGGATTCATTCGAGTAAAGTCTAGGATCCTAGCTGTTGCCGTGCTTACCACTGTATTGGCTGGGGAAACAGCCTGCTGGTTATTTAGAGAAGCAATAATCTAGGCCAAAATAGTGAAAGCAGTCCTAAATTCAGTATAGGAAACATGCTTGTTCAGAGGGTCTTTCTAAACAGGTGGTTGTGCAGGCTGATCCTTATTCCTTCTTTTGTTATTTCTTCTGGGAGGCATTTTTCTATAAACAGATGAAGGACGAGTTATAAAATAGAATTAATTAGTTCTCATTATCTTTCCCACGATGTTAATACTAAATGAAGGGAAACTTTTCTAAAACGTCTCATAGCCTCTTGTCAATAAGTGTGGCACACTTCACATCCATGCACAAGACTCTACTAAATGTGGCTTTCAGAGACCCTAGGACTTATCAAAACCTTAGGCTCTGATACCAAGTTTTTTCATGACCCGAGACTACCCCCTAGTCAAATTACGGTGCTTAAGGCCACAAGTGACCTCAATATAACCCATGATTTGGTATCTGCCCTAAATACTGAATAAAATAATAAAAAAATCATATGCAGAAGTTAATTCTAATAAAAACTCTGATAAATTTTAATGCTAAAACAATACTCAATATGTCTGAACTACTAATAAAACTTAAAATAAGTTTGACTATATGAAAGCCTCTAAGACATGAGGAGTTGATAGGAAAAACCCTTAACTAACTACGAATATCTAAAATAAAGCAAACACTGGAAGTAACTACAAAGAACATATACTCGATGGATGAGGATTCACTACAACTGTTGCTGAGTAGTATTGAATTGACTAAGGGTAATCGGGGAACTGAGCATCCGAACCTATCTTATAAGACAACATAACGCAAAAGAGAGTATGCAATCAGTACTTTGAATGTACTATTACGTAAGATAATGACTAGCTGAAGTCCATATAGATACTGAGCATGAATGCATGAACATGTAAAGTGAATGCAAGACCAAGTAAAATATGTATGTAAATAATCTGTAAAACTGATTACTAAATAGCTGGTAATTGAAAACTTGGTCATACTAACCTGAACTGATATAATCTGATTATTGAACTGAAAATATGGGAGCTATCATGTAACCGATATGCCCCAATCTAAGCTGATTGGGTTCTAACTTTTAACACTAGTTGGAAAGGTGCTGGTACCTTTCCACGCATACCAACACATGGATGACGATATGGATCCAACAAAGGTAATATCCAAAAGGACTAGTGATGAAACGTGGGGGGGGGGGGGCAGCACCTTATAAGGGACTAGGTCCCTTAGATTCAGACACAGGAAATAAAGTTATAAAGTAATAAGGAAGTAAAAGTTTGCAAGAAAGTAAAGAATAAAATGATTTAACTTGAAAATCTCCTTGATTAAGGGAGGAAAAACCACGACTTTCCCTTACAGGCACTCAAGAATCCACTATAATTAAAATCATGATTACAGACTCCTTTGGAACTTAACTCTAAGCTCCACTAATTTGTAACAACTCTATTACAATCTCTCCTTGACAACTCTATCAAGATCTCTTCTTAATATTGATTAACTCTAACCAATATTAGCTCAAGTAACTCTACCTAAGCACTCTAAAGACACAAGAAAAGTATCACTCTTATAAGATGAGTAATTCGATTACAAACTAAGACTTGACTCAAGAATAATTAATCATTCAACACACAAAAACATGGAACATGAGCAATATTTAGTTTTTGTCATTTTCTTCTTAAATAGAAAAATAGTAAGTACTATTGAATTGACAAACATTCTTTTCAATTTATAGCAGGATAATGGTTATGGTAGAAATTTGATTGGGCCAGGTGTCCTTATTGGTACACAACTCACATGCACAATTTGTTACACTAACAAACAAAACTGCGCTACAGTTGTATGTTTTCATAATGATCCAGGGACCTGGTCCCTTGTTGTCAGTTGATCATCATCAAAACAAGATGTATCAGTTTTTCCCTTTTTTGATGATCACAAACCATAGATTTTGGAGAATCAAACTTCATTAAATTAGAGTGATCACCACTACTGTCAATGAATGTTCCTCCTATCACTATGCACCATGCTTCGCCCTATTAATATACCAACATGCATTCTTTATCCTATTGTATTCACTATGCTTTCCCCTATCAATATACCAACATGCTTCCCGTTTCAAATTACCTATACTTCAATATATCATTCACCATAAGTGTCACACCTAGTACCTGGGCCCTAACACATGTATTTAGTATTCCTCCTTTTGGCATCATTGAAAAGTTACAATAGTAAACCAAGATTAAAATAAGCACAATTTAGTTAACTTATGTCCATTGGAGCAACACAAACATGAAGAATAACTTTTAAAGTAAAGAAGAGAAGATGAAACACACAAACAAGGATTTCATTCATATTAAATAGGATTAGTACCATTACATCATGCCAAAAAATCATAAAACATCTATCTTTAAAAACCCACATCGAAATCAAGGACATCAAAATAACACAGGGAAAGATTAAAAGTAGGAGAGACTAGGCTTAAGTGGATAGAGGTTTTTGGGATAGGGTCTTAAGAAACATTTCTATTCTTAAACTTACAGCAATATGAGAATCCAATAACTGCTTTGTTAGGTATTTTATTTCAGTATTACAATTTTGGACCTCATTAGTGAGTGCTAAGACCTTCTTCCTCATATCTGTATTCTCTTCACTAACTGCTTCACTCACACTTGGTCCCTCAGATGATAGTTGCTGATTTTTCAATTTTAGTGTGAGAATTTCTGCATCCTTAGTGGCCATAACAACTATCATATTCTCTAATTCTATGCTTAACTCTTCTAGAATTGCCAATAGTTCTGACACTTGGGACACAGTCCCAGTTTTCCTTCAACACACTCATTTTCAACAAAACTAGTCAATCTAAACATTTGCTTTGCTGTTCCAGGAGTTCTCTTTTCACAGACTACCCCAAAATAATCAAACACCCTATTTAAAAATATCCGTAAGGCATACTATGTCTTTTATCTTTCTCATGGATTACTTTGAATAGATGTTGGATCATTAACGCAGGTAGACTAATCAACTCAAATTTGCTTAAGCACTCCATCACATATAAATCTACACCAGAAATAATGGTTTTTTTCTTCGAGGTTGGCTGCACTACTTTGTTGACAAACTCAAAGACCAATTGAAACTCACCCTTGAGAAACTTCTTTCTTACACCAACCACAAAAGTTCCTTCTATTTTAGAAGCATCAACTATAAGTTCAGTTTAGGAATGTTGTTTCTAGACAATCTTCTCACCCATAATGGGAACACCCAAAATTTTTCCAAAAGCTTCTTTATCTAACTTTATTTTCTTTCCTTGCACCATTACAATCAGGCTCTCCCCATCTTCAGAAAATTTGACAGTGTAGAAAAACTTTCTTACTTCATCTTCATAGACAAAGGGAACTAGTCCCTCTATATGATGCAACCATCCTTGGTGTTGCACATACTCTACAAGCTCAATTATTCCAGGTTTTTTAACGATCCTAAAGTCAAATACCCTCAAGTTAGAATCTTTTGATTTCCAAGTACTTCATTTGTCCCCTCTCTAGATACAAACTTTTGTTCATTATCCTTCTTTTTTCTTTTAGAACCACTGCTTAGTTCCTCCTCTGTAGATTTTCTTTTCTTGGGACTAGGTCCCTCAAAATCTTTCTTTTTCTTCTTTACTTCCATGTGTTTTTATTTCATCCCAGAAGGGTTTCCAAACTTTAAAGTGGAGGACCTGGTCCTTCTTTCAACAAAAAATTCTTTTCTTCTCTTTTTATTGTAGCAGCAACATTAGGATAAACATCCTCACCCTTTCCAATATTTACAACTTCTAAATTTTTATCCTCTACTAAAACAACTTTCTTCAGTCTTCTTTTCTTACCAGTAGATTACTGGCTAGCCTTTATAGCATCCTTTTACAATATTTTCTTAGATCCCCAAGTTGAATATGTTATAAAAATCTTTACACTTGTGTCTACCACTTTCACTTTACCCTTACTTTCCCATTGTTTCTGTACTGACCCCCTCAGTGGTGGTTAATCTTCATCAGCCTCATCATCCTCATCATCCTTATTTGGAGGTTGTACAAACTCCCCAACTTTAGGAACATCTCTTTTAGAAGATGGATCACTCTCCATTATAGAAGATTTCTTTTATATCATTTTCAAGTAGTATTAAATTCTCAACTACCCAATACACACTACTAGAAAGATCAAATCTTTTAACTAGAATTTCTTTATTGCATAGTTAAGAAAAATGGGGTTTGACTCTGAGGGAGTAGGGAAACCAGGTACGTAAAGTGTTTCAGAATCTTTAGGTATTTTTCGTTATTTTGAGGAAAGAGGAGCTTTAGGTTGAGAACTTTATGTTTAGTTGGTAAACCAAAGCCCTAATTTAGGTGTACCACCATTGCTGACCCAACAGGGGTTTCTATGGTAGCTGAAGTTTTGATAGAAATGGATACCTCTAGAATCTCAGTAGTTTCTAAAGAGAACATAGTATGTGGTATGGACTCAGATTCTTATTGATGATTTGAGGAGGGATCTTCTACTATTTTGGGTATTGAAGAATAAGAATGTTCAATTTGGGGGTTTTCACACTGAATTTCTAGGGATTAACTCATTTTTTTGTCTTTAGCAGGGCTCAATTGGGTGGGAATATCAACCATATCGATCTTTTGTAAAAGAGAGAATAAAAAATAGTTTTTTTCTGAGAGAATGAATAATTTGAGGAAGAAAATTTATAAATTAATTTAGAAGAGAATAAAATTGAATAAATTTGATTTGTATTTAAGGGAGGTGATCGTTGTCATTGAGATGACTTTTGAATGAAATGACATGTCTGGTCCTAATTGGTGTGACACTTTACCTTACTATAGATTTGACAGCTTTTGTTCACAGAAAAAAGGACACGTGGATTTTTTAGATAGAATTTTATGAGTTTTAAAGCACACTATTTTGGTACTAACCTGAGAGATAGTACCAGGTCCCTCTCTTTCTTAAGTGAATACTCAAATTTATGTTTGTGTCAATTTTTCTCTTCCAAAGTTATTTCCATGCGTGTATACTTGTAAAGATATGGTTTTGAGTTAGACCAACAAGTACATACTTTATTAAGAATACCCGTCTCCTGGTCATAGCTAATTTTATAGAGAAAAACTGATTCATCTAGTAGGTCAGGTTATGTTGATCAACCCCATCCTTAACCTGTTCTTTACAAATTGATCTGTATGAAGAGCCTTAGTAAAAATGTACTTAGTCTTGCAAAACTCCATGCAAATAGCTCCCTTCTAATTGTTGTCTCTCAAAAAATAATGCCTTACATCAATATGCTTAGTCCTTTTATGTTGCACTATATTCTTAGCCCTATTAGGAGTACTTGTATTGTCACACATCAAAAGGATAATGTCTGAGACAATCCCAAAATCTTTTAGTTACTATACACCCATTTTTTCCTAATAATTGTTCTGTCAACAAGTCTGAGGACCAGGTGTCAGACTTTACATCTTTCAAATTGCTAATGCTCCTCTTGAATTACATCAATCCAGTCAATATCTTTCAAATCTTCTTTCACATTTTTAGGCTCAATTTAGGTCAAGAATGCTAAGAATGCCATGAAATTTCTGGCTTGAGATCTTATTCGAACTACAGATTACAAAGGTGTAGTTAAATTCTCAAGTGGGTGAGAAGATTTGTGTCTGTAGTTTGACCTTATGAGATAAATTCCATTGGAACTAGGTTCCTAAAGAGTTTGCGGAAACATAATCCTAATGAAATATGAATTAGTAGGTAACTGATAAAGTTTACAATTTGATAAAACTGAAATTTAAATTTCATGATCCTGACTGACGATATATGAAGACTCTACTATGCTGACTATAGATAGTTGGGACATGTATCCAACTACAACAAATAAATGCATATGAATAATTAAAATACAACACATCACATGAACTACAACTAACTGGAGTTCCCAAAATAAAAGAACTCATCACCTGTTGGCTGAAAGCTTCAACCTGCCTGACCTGGTGTAAGAGCTACATATGGTACCAATTAAGGCGAAATCAATATCGTTGGAAACCTAATTAAATTATCTATAATTTGGTATGTCTTAGGCTGCTAAATTCCACATATGTAAGAAGTTATACAGGTTTAAATCTGACCATTGTGGAATCAAACACCAAAATTTGACAAAATCAAAAGCTCTTAGTTCAACCTTGCTCTAAGTGATTACTATGAATATTTTTCACCTCATAGGCACCTAACACATTTGGATAAATATCATGATACATATATTCAAATATAAATCATGGTATTGGAGTTTACACATGTAGAAATGACGGCTCTATATCTAGCTCAAAATGTGGGGTGTTACATTATCTCCCCCATGGAATCATTCATCCTTGAATGAAACTGGTTAGACTTAGAGTACTAAGGCAACTTAGATCATATTTTGAACATAATTAATTGAAACATAATTGCATAACTGAGTCTGAGCATGATACATAAATTGAATTGATTTCGTGAATACAAGAAATGATAGAAGAATGGTTATAAGACTCAGATAGAAATGAGAGAGTCATCTTATGAGTAACCATTACCACAAGATGGATCTGGTTTCGTGAAGAAAAGATGTGAGGTTTAAGACATGAAAACTTGGGGTATTAAAACATCTTTTCCTTGGGATTGTTTATCCCCCAAATAATACTGACTTGGATAAAAATACTAAGAAAAGACTGAGGTGATGCGTGAGATACTTACGAACTGATTCATGACTGGATATCTGAAATTTGAAAAATGATGCATAGACTGAACTAAATTTGCAACTTGCATGGACGTGAATGAATTACCTCATGAATTGAAATGATGAAAAACCATAGGAACTTATTTGTCTGACTGGTAAACTGGATTGCTGGCTATACAGACTGAATCATACTGAAATCTTATACTCAGCTAGAGTATTTCTTCAACACTCTTTCTAAGAAGTTCCAATAACATTAGGAAGCAAAGAATCTTGGACATGATCTAAATAAGGAATTGCAACATGTCTATAATTCTATTACATGGAACATAGGCCTATGAAACATAGGTTAGGATAAAATTGCTATGCTTTAGACAATGCAAAAACTACTTTTGAAGATTAGACATACTCCTCAAATACTCCCTCAACTATACGTTCCTCTTTAATACTGCACTTCACTTAAGGCTATTTGTAATCTTCACATTGCATTGATAACTCTATCTACTAAAATCTGAGCTGAACTGAATTCTCTCACTATGTTCAAGCCTACCCAAATTTGTAAAGTGCACACATAATGTTGTAATACTAGTCTGAACCATGAATTCAATACCACATGTATTTTCATAACTTCACATCTAAAGAATTATTCTTATTACCACTTCAACAACTACATTCAACCACTTACTAGGAATTTACTAATGCCCAATGCATTTATCCACTTATACATCAACATGACATTAAAGCCTATATTAATAATCACATATGAACGTCTAAAAAACACCCATAAAAGCATCTTCCTCATATTCTCTAATACCTCTATCAATACCAACTTCCATGCACTATTCTTAAAAAGAAACACATAGAATTATCAACTAACCATGACATCTACCAAAATCTTTCTCTTAATCTTTCTTCAACCTTAAAGCCTTAGATAAAAGAAGAACACAATAATCCTTTCTCCATAAGAACATTTACTCTCTCCTATCTATACAACGATCATTAATTATTTTCATCACCTCTGTCTGAACATTAATGAGAGGTCATTGAAAGGCTAGAACATGAGGACCTGGAGCATGGAAGGATAATTATACATAACTTTGACACTTAACTAAGACCTGATTAATAGAGTATCAAAGTCATGGATTCATTAAAGAGATCTAACTGAGGAGATACATGACATAATCTAAATTTTACCGATCATTAAGATTGTAGAATGAGGACCTGGAACTGAACATATTGTTAAGCATGAGTACATGGCTAATAAGCTGCATGACCTAAGCTTGGAGTTCATTATTTCATGGAACATAATTCATACAGCTGATCAAACTGGAACTCCTTATACTAGGGAGATTTTCTATAAAGTACATGAATATGATCTATGATCATGGAGCTGACTTGTAAGGCATGAGTAGATATCATGATGACTAAAGTAAAAAATAATTTTCACTGAGATAAGAATGGGTTGGGCATCATCTTCCCTTACTGCTATTCTACAACATACTGGCAATACTACTAGAATCTGAGATCCTAACTTGGTTACTTGTTCTATAATCTCCCCATTAGCTTTAAGCCGTCATTCTAAGTCTGTAGACCTCTTTTAAACGCTAAACTGAATTACAACCATTTTACTCTAGGCTCCAAGATATAACAATACACATCAATAATAAACTCACCCTGAAAGACTACACCTGAAAGTGTAAAACCTGCTGCTAGTACTCCCTTCTGAGATTCCACTATTAACTTTCTATTGCCCCAATAGTCATCATACAATAACTTAAGCACTGATTAACTAATAATTTTTAGGAGTATTACCATACCATGAGTTCACACCATCTAGAGCTTCAACTTTTTTTTCTATTAGCTCAATCTTGAAAGATTCAAACTTAGATTCCAAGACTTAACATAGACATTACCAAACCTTTAATGAACCATACTAACTTCCTTCATAGACTACTAATATCACATCTCTAAACTTATATCTTTATCTAAGACATGAGAATTACTATTACACCAACTTACCCATTATTAACAACCACAACTCATACTTAGATGGTAAGAACATCATATACTACATTATAAGCCTCATTTGCACTTAATAACTAAAGGGTACTATCTAAGCACACACACTTCAAAAACTTAGATATAATACAATTCTATATCACCTTGGGTACACCTCTAGATCACACCCACACCATCATACTTAATTTTAAATCAATAAACTTAAATTCTTGCATACACTATTTCAAGCCTATTGGTTTACCTTTTATACAGCTAACCCCATGGATACATAATCTACTAAATTCAGATAACAGTATCCCCATTTTACTGCTGCTAAATTTATAGGTTCATGCTTCTAACTCTAGATCATATGCTATAATAGGATTCTAATGAGGGATCTGAGGAAATATCCGACTATGGCTTAGTACATGATTTTCATTAACATGAATGAAATCTTTCAAATTTGGAACTTAAAAGCACTGGTGGGATACTTTTGAGCCTGCGTTCAATCCCATAACTATTTGCGGGTACTATCTGAGAAAGCTCTATTTGTAGGAATTTGAGCTTCACTATTTCTGTTACCTTAAAAATAAGGTAGAGTTGTCATGAATAAAACATGATGACAATATATATAAGTTTCTTAGAGAACCTTTCTACAGCATGATCTAAGACATAAAAAAAGGGAAACATTTCTTAAATGCCTTGTAGCCTCTCAAAGAAAAGTACAAACGTCTTCGTACCATTCTGCAAGACTCTACTAGACACATTTTCATACAAAACCTAGGACACTTGAACTCTATGCTCTGATACCAAGTTTGTCATGACCTTAGACTACCTCCTTGTCTTAACATGGTGCTTGAAACCACAAGTGATCCCAAGCTAACCTATAAACTGGCATGATACTTGAGCAACTGATTTAGAATATATTAAATATCTAGTTTTACTGTGCGGAAACATAATTATAATGAAATCTGAATAAGTAGGTAACTGATAAAGTTTATAATATGATACTACCTCCATCCAAAATTATGTGTCGCCATTTACTTTTTGGTCCGTCTAAAAAAGAATGTCTCTTTACCTTATTTGGTAAATTTTTAAAGACATAATTACAATTTTACCCTTTGCGGTCCCACTTTATTTTAAATACTATTACTCTTTTTTTTATTTGTTTTTAATTCAAAGTGGTCCCACTTGATTTTAAATACTATTACTCCTTTCTTTAAGAAGGATAATTTTGTAACATTAATAAAGTCAATACTTATTTCTTAAATATCGTGTCTGGTCAAATGGCGATACATAATTTATGCCGGAGGGAGTAAAACAGAAGACAGAATTGAAATTTACATTTCATGACCCTGAATGACTATCTATGAAACCTCTACTATACTGACTATAGAGAGCTGGAGCATGGCTCCAACTACTGTAAATCAATACGTATGAATAATTAAAATACAACACAACACATGAACTACAACTAATAGGAGTTCTCAAAATAGAAGAACTCATCACCTATTGGCTGAAAGATGTAACTTATCTGACCTTAGTGCTATATATTGTACCTACATTATGAAGGATGTAGCCACAAACTCATATATGTGGTCAAGACATTGGAATGTACTTAGTGTATGGAGACATGCACTAAATCATGAAAATATTTCAAACATGCTGTAAAACTAAGGATATAAGTTATTTGCCGAAACATATATTTGAAACATGACTATACGTGAAAACTATAAATCATAGAGAATTTATGAATCATGAGATGAGAAAAATTGTTAACTAGGAGGCGGTAGAAACATAAATGTTGTAAGACATTCTCTTGTAGGGCTGAAAATGCTGTAAAAAGTGTACTGAGGATGACGTATAACTACTGGATCTGAAATGATGTGGTGGGAAATAACTTAACTCAAGTATCTAAATATATAAACATATTGGGCTTGAATGAATAAACATACAAAACCAACATAACATGTATTAAGTAGCTCTGATTAACTGGTTGACTAATGCCTGTGTGACCAAGCAACTGTAATCTAAGTATAGGGATAACTATCATCTGTATGCTGAGTAGAGAATATATAAATACTGAGCATGAATGCATAAACATATAATATCTTAGAATGCAAGACCAAGCATAAATCTGTACTAACATAAATATGTAATCTGAAAGACTGAAAACTATATAACTGTATAACTTAAAATTTGTACACTTGATCAAGTAAACCTGAACTGATAATACACTAAATACTATACTGAGACTGTGGTAGGTATAATCCAACCAACATGCTCCAATATGAGCTAATCGGGGTTCAACCTGTAACCCCAGTCGGAAGGGTGTTAGTACCATGCCACAGGTACTAGTACTGGCTATGTGGATCTACTAAACTGATGTCTCAAAGGACAAGGGTGTTAAGCCTAAATTGACGGGTGACCCCTAATATCCTCCACTAGCTATGTAGGTCTAGAATATAGGTACTTCTACTAATGTCTTTGACTAATAGATGGGGAAGCCGCCATTCCTGCATTTGCTCTGTGCTAAATCCTACTTCTAACTGAACTAACACTAAAATCATAAACTGGTGAATGCACTGATGACTGATATGCTCAAACATGGTATTCTGAAAACTGACAGTGCATGCATAAGCTGAAGTAACCATGAACATATAAGCTGATGTCTTTAACGCGGAGTAAAACTTATGAGTTCATTATAAAAATGATAATCTGAATATAGGAATAAAATCATAATTCTGACTGACTTGTTACTTGAAAACAAAAACATGTAAAATACATAGGTATCGGATGTTCATAATCCACCATCAATGAATGATTATAAAATATGATATCAAACATGAAATACTATAGTATGAAATCATGGTTCAAAGACCCAAACCATGGATATTTTATCAATCATGTAAGATTATAAGCTTGAACATAGGAATGTCTTAAGCATGAGGAAGCAACATGATTAAATGGTTAAATTCATAATTTTGAGATTTAACATGTAATTGCTTGAATAAAACATGGGAAACTAAAATTTAAAGCATGGGGAAATATAATCTTCCATGGAATTATACACGGGCTAAATTGAATTTAAACTGTGATGAAAAACATGAATTAAACCTTTTTTGAACATATAAAATACCATAGTAAATGAAAAGATCCATAATTTACTTGAAAGAGAAGATTTTTGGGCTCCATGGGTGAAAGAGACCCATGAATGAATACTCCACATACCTTAATAGATGGTTTCTTGAATATTTCTTGAGGGTTTCTTGAAGTCGGAGGCTTGAATTCTTGATTTCTTGAGAAAGGGGCTTGAATCTTGTTCTTGGGAAGGGAGGAAGGTTTTGGATCCTAACTTGAGAAATTTGGGGTTTAGGGAGTGGAAATAATGTTTTTGAAAACCCCTTATAACAATTAGGAGTGATTAAGGATGGTTTAGTGGTGTGAAAAGACTTCAACGCCCTTGATTCAAGTCAAAACAAAGAACTTTTGGCAATATGCAATCACCATGCGACACATGGCATATCACATAGAATCAAGGAGGGAGATGCCTCACCAATTGCAAACCCTTAAGTGGGCATTGCATGTCTAATCACACACCCTTTCCAGTGGCCCTTTGTGATTTTCATGCAACGTATGACCTTTGCATGTCCATAACTTTTTGCTTGGGCATCAGATTAAGAGAAAATTGGTATTATTGGAAATCTAATTAAATTATATACAATTTGGTTGGTCTTAGGATGCAAAATTCAACATATGTAAGAAGGTATACATGTTCAAATTTGACTATTGTGGAATCGAACACCAAAATTTGGCCGAATCAAAAGTTTTTAGTTCAACCTTGCTCTAAGTGATTCCTATGAAAAATTTTCACTTTAAAAGCACCTCACACACTAGGATAAAAATCATAATACATAATTTCAAAAATTAATCATGGTATTGGAGTTTACACACGTAGAAATAACATCTCTATTTCTAGCTCAAAATGCGAGGTGTTATAGATAACCAGATGTACAATAGTTGAATCTAGGGGTAAAGCTAACTCTTATGACACCTCAAAAAATGTACAAAGAATATCAAAAGGGTCCAATATATCTTGGTATGAGCTTTACTTTTTTCCCAAAACTTATCATCCCTTCATGGGAGATACACAGAGGTATACTCAGTCACCAACTCTAAATCTCAACATACAAATTCTATAATTTGCATAAGCCTTCTTCCTACTCTAAGCTACCCTAAACCCATCCTAAATCACCCTGGCCCTCTCCAACAACTCCTAAAGCAAGTCAGTACTGTAGGGGATAATCTCAAAGGTCTCAAATAAACCAATCAACGAATGACATCATCTTCCATATAAATCCTCAAATGGAGAAATCTTAATACTTGAATGGAGCTATTATTGTATGCAAACTTTGCCAAAAGTTAAGTGTTGCATCCAGTGACCTCAAAAATTCATAACATAGGATCTTAGATTACCTTTATGAATTTGAATATTCCATTCTGACTACCCGTTGGCTTGAGGTTGGAAGGTTGTACTAAGATCCACATATGTATCCAACTATTTTTGAAAAGCTATCTAAAAGCTAAAAGTAAATGCCAAACCCTGATTTGAAAATATACATATAGGAACGCAATGCAAACAAACTATCTCACGAACATAGATAGGGCTAACCTCTCGGCACTAAATGACATATGAATAGGAATGAAATGTATCAACTTGGTCAAGAAATCAACAATGTCCCAAATATCATCAAAAACACAGGAAATAAGAGGCAAACCAGTAGAAAAGTCCATGGTAATTCTCTCCCACTTTTAATTGAGAATGGGAAATCTCTAAATCAAGCCACCAGGTTTCCAATACTCGTCCTTTATCTCCTGACAACATAGGAAACAAGCTACAAAGTATGCTTAATCTCTCTTTATTCCACATCACCAATATTATTGCCTCAAATCCATATAAATCTAAGTTGTACCTGGGTAAATAGAATATCTGAAGGTATGAGCCTCATGCAAATTGATTGAATACAGTATCCAAATCTCGGTACACAAATATGTCCATTAATTCTTAGAATACCCACAGAATCTGTGATATCCCTTTTGGACTCAACACTCAACACCTGATCACGAATTATACAAAGTCTCATATCCTTAAGGTGATGACTTTAAATATACTTAAATAGAATATACCTTGCCTCAACACTAGCAAGAATCCTCCTAGGGTCTGAAATAGAAAGTATCACCATCAAGTTTGCTAAGTAATGGATGTACTATGCCAAAGGCCTCTAAGAAATTAGATAGAAGCCAATCTACCCATACTTACCGCCTTTTGACATAAGTAATCCTTTACCATATTCACCTTGCCCGGATATGAAAAATAGAGATGCCATACTCCTTAGGTAACTACATCTATCTGATTTGACTAGCATTAAGATCTCTCTAGGTCATAAGATGCTGAAGACTATCGTGGTCTGTGAAAATATCATAATGCATGCCATAAAGATTATTCCTTCAAATCTTAAGGGAAAAAACTACCATCCCCAACTCTAAATCATTAATGCGGTAGTTGCGGTTATGAACCTTTAGCTGGATCCCCACGGTCATGCACCTTTAATTTCCTCCCCACCGTTATGCACCTTCAACTTCCTTGATGCATAATCAATAAATTGACCCTACTACATCATCACATAACCTAAACCAACACCAAAAGCATCACAATATATGGTGAATCCCTCTCTCTCAACATGAAGACTAAAAAAAAAGTTTAAGTTTGAAATCTCTCGAGATTTCCAAAGCATGAAAAGAATCCTACGTCTAGAACCGTAGAAAATTTCATGGAATCCTATTATTCGTACCCCATAAGACTCATGGTATGAGCCGTATGCTAGGGTACGAGTGGTGAAATCCTTTCATAAGCTGACTAGTGTTAGTTGGGGGGATAGTTTTTGGTCACTAGAATGGATACGTCTTAGGGTTGAGTGTTGTATGGTTGGGTATGAGTTGTATAGGTGACATGCAAGGTGGATAGTATTTGATACTCCTGGTGTTGCATCCTGCCAGGGAAATAGATCATAAGTATGGATCACATGCTGAGGTTACGACTTGGTTTGATGAGTCGTATACTGGACAATATCTGATCCATGGTTGAGGCTTGGTTACAATTGGGTGTTTATCAACCATAAGAGAGTTTACTACTCTTAAGGAGTTTAGTTGTGACCCTATGTTGGGTTTTTATGGGATTTAAGTAGGGGTATTCTGTATATTTTCCTACTTATACTAATAAAGACCCATGACTTCTAATACACTTAGGAGGTTATTTACACTATTATTTTATACTTAAATACTTAGAAACTCTTCTTGAACATATCATAATTCTCTCAAGAGCTTTTGGGTCAAAGAGCTAGGGTTTTAACTAAGGGATTACTTTGGGACTTGTCTTGGTGAATTCTTTCCATCAATCTTCTTTGTTTAATGCATAATTCTTATCCCTAAATTTAATTTTAATTAAAGGCATGGTTACATTATTGATTTCACGATTTTTCTTTTGCATGATTATGTCTTTCAACTATTGATTTAGGGGTTTTGATGTTAAATGCTTTGTTATGATTTCCTATGGTTTTAATAATGTTTTCTATGCATTAATGGTGGTTTTGGAAAATTGAATTGCATGGTAATTGTTTAATGGTAATAGAATTTGGTTTTGGTTATACTTTGCCCCCAAGGTGTTTGATAAAATGCTTATAAAGATATGTTCACACCGTTGACTAATTTTAATGGAAATCTTGCTTGTTTTTGGATTATTTATGAAACCTGAAATGTTTTTAAAAGTTTAATGGCTGATTAGTTATGCTTGGGGAGAACATGGTAGCCTCCCAAGAGGTTTAATATGGTGTATGATAAGGCACTTGAATGTTCCCTTAAACTAAATGGATTGGCTATAGATAATGCTTGTAAGTATGGTGGTATGACAATACCACTAGTTTATTGAATATACTAGGTTAATAATTAGATAGTTTGATTATTTGTTAATGGTTTTAATTGGTCATTAATGGCAAAAAGTGTAAGCTAAGCCGTGGAAGGTGGCGGTCCAGAGAGGATCAAAACCAAAAAGTCATACTTGTCGATATAAGTGGTCTTTAATGTCCACGTGTGAGTGTCACATTTATATTAGATGGATATACTTGTAATCCTAGGGATGTTTCTTGGTCGTGTGACTAGACACACTGGACCTTTTTCAGCAGAGAGAGCTGAACCCATATGGACCATGGGTGGTAGAAGGTCTAAGCTACATAACCTAGGTAAAGGTTTTAAATGTCATGCTAAACCTGATCCTTTTACCCAAAAATTACATATATATATATGGATGTTTGTATTTAAATGGTTTTCACTTAGTTCTAATAATAGGCATTACTTTATCTTTATCCTGAGTTTCATGCTAGTGTTCACCCACTAACCCATCTACTGGAGGCCGCATGCCCATGCTATGCTGGAACCAACCATTTTAATCCTCCTTCATAGTACTTTATTCGGGGATAGCTTGTTGGACTGAAGTGGTGAGCTTCCATCCTTTTGAAAGGCATTATTTTATGTTGGACATTCTTAGATTTTTTAGTTTCTTTCTGGATATTGGTTTTGCCCATAGTTGGGGGTATGTCCCAACTGGATATATGTATTCTTTAGGATGGAGGCTTTGTGATACTTCTAGGGGTTGGTATGGGCGAGATCAATATAAGTGTGGGCCTTGGCATTAGAATAAGCTGGGAGGATATCATTATCGAACATACTTTCTCACTATTCCATCATATTACATTTTTGGTTTGATTATCATAATATGTTGGATATTTTCTAAAGGGTATGATATGGATTATTTGATTGGTATGGTTAGACTCGGTTGGGTCAGTCATGGTTGTGACCCTATCCAGAGTCTTCAAGAGAGAATTACGTAATCTTGTTATATGGTCAAAATTTAACTCATTCAAGGCTGTATAATGTGGTTGGGTTTGGTTAAGGGGGTGGTCCCCTGTCCTGGTCGGACTTGGGATGCCCATTACAATAAGGACCTGATTTTGTCCGTGTCAAATTGGTATCAGATACTAGGTTCATGCTCAATTGGGAGCCCACAAAGCCTTGTTGAGTAGAGTCTCTTTTAGGGATGTGTAGCACGCCACACTCATAAGGAAGAGGCTACAAGACATTGAGGAATATTTCACTTTCTTGGTATTCATTCTTCAAGCTTGACTTCTCAGTCCTGGAATCTCCTTTGATCCTTATTTTTTCATCTTTCAGATCATGCCTCCTAGATCTGGAACATAAGGAAATTCTTCTACCCCATATGGAAGTAATACTATGGGAGCACGTTATACTCCTGGGGTTCATCTTTGATCTTATGGTCCTATTCTCGATTGTACTGGAGTTTCTCCTATTCCTCCTACTTTTCCCCAGGTCTTTCAGGGAAATTTGATGATTGTAATGTTTTGTCAGTCTATGAATATTGATTCCCAACTGGATATTACTCAGGCCAAGTAGGGTACATCTAGTTTTGTGTTTGCTGAAGCGACTAGGCTTGGATAGTTTATGAAGATGGGACCTATGACTTTTATGGGAGTGAAGGTGGAGTCAGGCCCATAGGGTTTTCTTAATGAGATGGAGAAGATCCTTTGGGTAATGAGGGCTACTAATGTGGAATAAGTAAACCTTATAGCTTATCAACTCAAAAAGGTTGCTTATCTGTGAAATGAGGAGCGAGACATAGATAAAGGCGATGTAGAAGAGTATGGTTTGTGGGAGGCCTTTTCTAATGCCTTCATGGATTGGCTATTTCCTCAAGAGTTAAGGGATTCTAATATAAAAGACTTTGTGAACCTCAGGTAAGGGAGAATGTCTTTGAAGGAGTATGCTTTGAAGTTCTAGCAGTTGTCGAGGTATGATCCTTATTTGGTGGATGATACGAGGTCAAGAATAAGGAACTTCACTTTTGGGCTGAACAGAGATTTGATTTTAGAGAGTAAGACTATTTTGCTCGTGAATGATATGGATATGTCGAGGCTGACTATTTATATACAACAAGTTGAGACTGAGAAGAGAAGTTATGGAGATTATGGAGATAGGCAGGGTAAGTGGGGATGATTTTCTAGTTAGGGAAGTGTCGAGTGTCAAGGTGGTAGAGACGATAGGAAGTGGTTAAAAAAGAAGAGGGGGAGTTCTTATTCCCTTTCTACTGCCAGTGTTTCTTACCCCCAACAGTCGGGCGATAGACGTCATCATGGTAGTGATAATTCTTAAGTGCAAGGAGCCCAGTCTCAGGCAAGTGGAGGTCATTCTATTTTTTTATGTCATTCTTGTCGGTTTTGCGGTCGTTATCTTTAGGGAATTTATGAGTAGAGAAGGGATAAGTAATTCAAGTGTGGCCAAGTAGGCCATCGGCTCAGCGATTATCCATCTAACAAGGTCACTACAGGGGAAAATAAGATTTTAGTGGCTTCATCTTCTTTCCCTACTATCGGTGGTGTGAAATCTGCTTATTTTAATTCTGCTAGTTCTAGTGCTGGTTGGTACTGGTTGTATGCTTTGGCGTCCAGTTAGGAATCTGAGGCATCACCTGATGTTGTTACTAGTACGTTACAACTTTTCTCTTGTGATGTATATTATTTGCTTAATCTGGGTTCTACCCTTTCTTATATGACTCCTTATATAGCTGTGTCTTTTGGTTTTGATCCAGAGACTATTTCAAATCCATTTTTTGTTTCTACCCAGTAGGAGATTTATTCATTACTGAACGAGTCTATTGGAGGTGTGTAGTATCTGTGAGTGGTAGACAGACTTCGACAGATCTGTTTTAGTTGAGTATGGTTGATTTTAATATAATCTGGGCATGGATTGGTTGCATTCTTGTTATGCAAATTTGGATTGTCGAACCCGTGAGGTCATTTTTAGGTTCCATAGTGAGCCAAAAATAGAATGGGAAGGTTGTTCCCTTGCATCAAGGGGGAAGTTTATTTCTTATATTAGAGCTTGGAGGTTCATTTCTAAGGGTTATCTTTATCACTTGGTCTGGGTAAAAGATTCTAACTCGGAAGGTCTTTCCTAGTCTTCGGTTCCTACAGTTAATGAGTATCTAGTGGTCTTTTCGAATAATCTTCCAGGTGTTCCTCTGGATAGGGAAGTAGAGTTTGGTATTGATTTGCTTCCGGACACTTGTCCAATTTCTATTCCTCCGTATGGAATGGCTCTGGCTGAGTTAAGGGAACCCAAGTAGCAAATTAAGGATCTTCTAGACAAAGGGTTTATTCGTCTTAGTGTTTCTCCATGGGGTGCACTGGTGTTGTTCGTGCGCAAGACGGATAGTTCTTTTCGTATGTGCATTAACTACAAGCAATTGAATAAGGTAACGGTCAGGAACAAATATCCTCTTCTACGAATAGATGATTTGTTTGACCAGTTGCAGGGTACTAAGTTTCTCTCTAAGATAGGTCTTTAGTCTGGGTACCATCAGTTGAAGATTAGGGAGGTAGATATCCCTAAGATGGCTTTTCTCACTTGGTATGGGTAGTATGAGTTTTTGGTGATGTCATTCGGATTAATAAATGCCCCAATAATATTTATGGATTTGATGAATAGGATGTTTCAGCAGTATTTGCACCTTTTCATTATTGTGTTTATTGATGATATTATCGTGTATTCGAAGAGTGAGGTGTATCATGCTAATCGCCTCCGTGTAGTGTAGAAGACCTTTCAGGAACATCGTTCGTTAGCTAAGTTCTATAAGTGCGAGTTTTGGTTGAATATTGTGACTTTCTTAGGTTATATCATTTCTAGTGAAGGGATCATGGTGGATCCGCAGAAGGTTGCTGTGGTGAGAAAGTGACCTAGACCTACGACTCCATCTACTATTTGGAGCTTCTTGGGTTTAACCGGGTATTATAGGCAGTTTGTGGAGAGTTTTTAATCGATAGCTGCTCCTTTGACTAAGTTAACTTAGAACAAGGTTAAGTTTTTTTAGTCGGATGCGTGTGAGGAAAGTTTTGAGAAGTTGAAGGATAAGTTGACATTGACTCTAATTCTGACTTTATCAGAGGGCAATGATGGGTTCGTGGTTTATTGTGATACATCTTGAGTTGGTGTTGGTTGTGTGTTGATACAGCTTGGGAATGTGATAACCCATGCTTCAAGGAAGTTGAAGGTGCATGAGAGGAACTATCCTACTCATGATTTAAAGCTGTTGGACTTTGTGTTTGCTTTGAAAATATGGCGGCATTATTTGTATGGTGTTCATGTGGATATCTTTGATGATCAAAAGAGTTTGCAGTATGTGTTCTCATAGAAAGAGATGAATCTCAGGCAGAGAAGATGGCTTAAGCTTCTCAAGGACTATGATATGAGTCTTCACTACCACCCAAGTAAAGCTAATGTGGTTGTTGATGCTATTAATAGGTTGTCCATAGGTAGAGTGGATCATTTGGAAGAAGGGAAGCGAGAATTGGTGATGGATATTTACTGTTTGGCAAATCTTGGGGTTCGTCTTTTGGACTTCAGGGATGGTGGTGTGATGGTGCAAGAAATGGTTAGATCGTCTCTTTGTGGAGAGATTAACGAGAAACAAGTGTTGGATTCTATCTTGATGAAAATCAAGGGTAGCATTGGTGAGCAAAAGGTAAAGGATTTTGAGATTAACGGAGATAGTACTTTGCAGTACCAAGGGAGGTTGTGTGTTCCTAATATAGAAGATTACAACAAAGGATCTTAGTAGAGGCGCAGGAGTCACTCTATGTTGTTCCTCCTGGCTCTACTAAGTTATACCATGATCTCAAGGAGATCTATTGGTGGAGTGGAATGAAGATGGACGTGGTTGATTTTGTGTCCAAGTGCTTGGTGTGTCCACAAGTTAAGGATGAGCACATGAGACCTGGTGGGTTTTATAAAGAAATTGAGTTGCCTAAATGGAAGTGGGAGGATATCAATATGGATTTTGTTACCGGTGTTCCTCGGTCTCGAAACTAATTTGATACAATTTGGGTCATCGTGGTTAGGATGACAAAGTCTGTGTATTTCTTGTCTGTGTGGACTAACTTTTTGGCGGTGGATTTTGTAAATCTTTATCTTCAAGAGATTATGAAACTGCATGGGGTGCCTATTTTGATTATTTCAAATCACGGTACCTAGTTTATGTCCTCCTTCTGGTGGTCTTTAAAGAAAGGGTTAGGGACTAGGGTGATTTTGAGTACTTCTTTCCATCCGCAGTCAGATGGGTAGGCAGAGAAAACTATTCAGACATTGAAAGATATGCTTCGAGCCTGTGTGATTGATTATGGTGGAAGTTGGGTGGCGCATTTACCTTTGGTAGAGTTTGCTTACAATAATAGCTATCATAAGAGTATTGGTATGGATCCTTTTGAGGCATTGTATGGAAGGAGGTGTAGATCTTCTATTGGTTGGTTTGAGCTCGGCCAGGCTGATTTGTTTGGTCAGGATTTGGTTCGTCAAGCTATGGAAAAGGTGAAGGTGATTCGGGATAGGCTCAAGGTTGCCCAGAGTCGTCTAAAGTCCTATGCGGATGTTAGGCGTAGAGACTTGGAGTTTTAGTTGGGGATAAGGTTTTCCTTAAGGTGTCTCCTATGAAGGGAGTAGTGCGGTTTGGCAAAAAGGAAAAGATCAGTTCTCGGTATATTGGTCCTTATGAGATTTTGTGAAAAGCGAGCAATGTTGCGTATGAGTTAGAGTTGCAATCTAACTTGAGTTTGGTTCATCCGGTCCTTCATGTTTCTATGTTGAGGATGTGCGTTGGTGATCCATCTTTGATTATTCCTTTGGAGGGGATGGATATCTCGGATTCTCTATCTTATGAAGAGGTCCCAATTGAGAAATTGGATAGGCAAGTTCATCGGTTGTGGACCAAGGATGTGGTTTTATTTAAGGTTCTATGGCGTATCTGCATTTATTTCCTACTCCTGATATTCGTGCGGAAGGTATGTGTTTTTGAACACATCTTTATTTTCTGAGTTTGTTAAAGGAAAGATAAACATCTTTACCTCTTTGTTTTCAAACTTTGTTAAAGGGATGTTTGATAATGCAAATAAATCTGTGTGGGGTTACCCCTACCTTATTCGTCATTCAAGGATGAATGTTCCTAGTGGGGGAGACTGAAGCATCCCAGGTCTGGACCCTTTAAAAATTTCCTGGAAACCCGTTCTTCAGACCCAATACGACTCATGGTACGACTCGTATATTGGGGTAGGGGTGGTGAAGTCCTGTCATAAGCTGACTAGTGTTAGTTGGTGGGATGGGTTTTAGTCACTTGAATGGATACGTCTTAGGGGTGAGTGTCATATGGTTGGGTACGATTTGTATAAGTAACTCATAAGGTAGATAGAGTTTGATCCTCTTGGTGTTGCATTCTGTGAGGGATTCGAATCATATACTTTGGTTATGACTTGGTTGGATGAGTCGTAAACTGGACAGTATTTGATCCATAGTTGAGACTTGGTTATGATTGGGTGGGTATCAACCATAGGGGAGGTTACGACTCATAAAAAGGTCAGCCGTGACCCTGTGTTGGGTTTTTATGTGATTTAATTAGGGGTAGTCTGGACATTTCTCTACTTACCCTAATAAGGACCCACGACTTGTAATACACTTAGGAGGTTATTTAACCTATTATTGTACTCTTAAACACTTAGAAACTCTTTAGAAGCATATCATAATTCTCTTAAGAGCTTTTGGGGCAAAGAGTTAGGTTTTCAACTAAGGGATTAGTTTGGGGCTTGTCTTGGTAAATTCTTTCTATTAATCTTCTTTGTTTAAAGCATGATTATCTTCCCTAAATTTAATTCCAATTTAAGGCATGGCAACGTGGTTGATTTCACGATCTTTCTCTTGCATGATTATGGCTTTCAACTATTGATTTGGGGCTTTTGATGTTAAATTCTTAGTTACGATTTCCTATGGTTTTAATCATGTTTTCTATGCATTAACAGTGGTTTTAGAAAATTGAATTTCATGGTAATGGAATTTGGTTTTGGTTATATTATTCCCCCTAGGTGTTTGTAAAATGCTTATAAAGATATGTTCATTGCATTGACTTATTTTAATGGAACTCTTGCTTGTTTTCGCCTTATATATGAAACCTTAAATGTTTTTCAATGGTTTACAAAGGTTAATGGCTAATTGGTTATGCTTGTGGAAAACATGGTAGTCTCCCAAGAGGTTTAATATGGCTAATGATAGGAAACTTGAATGCCCCCTTAATCTATATGGTTTGGCTATGGATAATGCTTGCAAGTATGGTCGTATGATGATACCACTGGTTTATTGAATAGCCTTGGTTAATAAATGGATAATTGGATTGTTTGTTAATGGTTTTAATTAGGCTTTAAAGGTGGGAAGTGTAAGCTAAGCCGTGGAAGGTGGCGGTCTTGGGGGGATCAAATCAGGAAACCCATATTTGCCTATATGAGGGGTCTTCGATGGCCACATGCGAGTGTCACATTTATATTTGAGGGGTGTACCAGTCATCCCAGGGATATCGCCTATTTGTACGGCTACATGCACTGGGACCCTTTCAGTAGGGGGAGCTTAACCTATATGGCCCGTGGGTGGTAGGATGGCTATGCTTCACAACCCAGGTAAAGGTTTTAAATGGCATGCTAAACCCAGTCCCTTTTCCCAACGCTTATATATATGTAAGGATGTTTGAATTTGATGGTTTCCATTTGGTTTTGATAAATGGCATTACATTATCCTTATCCCGAGTTTTATGCTAGTGTTCACCCACTAACCCGTCTACTGGCTGTAGTATACCCATGCTATTTAGGAACCGGCCGTTCGACTCGTCCTTCATAGTACTTGATTCGGGGACAGTTTATTCTACTAAAGTGGTGAGCTTCCATCCTTTCGGAAGGCATCATTTCATGTTGGATATTCTTACACTTTTTACTTTATTTTCGGATATTGGTTTTAGCCATGGTTGGGGGCATGTCCCAACCGGATATTTGTATTCTTTTGGATAGAGGCTTTGTGGTATTTCTGGGGGATGGTATGGGATTGATCGGTATTGGTGTCGACCTTGGAATTGGAATAAGCTGGGATGCAGGCATCATCGAAAATAATTTCTCATTGTTCAATCGTATTACATTATGGGTTTGATTATCATATTATGTTTTATATTTTATAAAAGGGTATGGTATGGATAGTTGGTTAGGTATGGTTATACTCGGTTAGGTTGGTCATGGTTGTGACTCTATCCCAGAGTCTTCATGAGAGCATTGCACAATCTTGTTATATGCTCGAAATTCAGCTCATTCAAGGCTGTATGAGGTGGTTGGGCTGGGTTAAGGGGGCGGTCCCTGGTCCTGGTCGGACTTGGGATGTCCATTATGACAAGGCCCCAGTTCGGGCTACGCCAACTCGACTCACAATCCTCTGACCATCAGAAAGGAACCTTCTTCAAAGTCAATATAGTCATCGACACTGTAATAGTAGCAAAACTTTCGATGAACTATCTATTGTAACCGGCCAAACCAATGAAGCTACAAACCTTATAAGGAGATGCAGGCCTGGTCCAATCATGAATGGCCTCAATATTTGCAGGATCCACCATAATCTTATCCTTAGACACCATATGTCCAAGGAATGTCAATGACTCAAGCCAAAACTCACACTTACAGAATTTTGCAAAAAGCCTATGATCTCTCTAAGTCTAGAGCACAATCCTCAAATGCTGCATATGCTCCTCGAATACATAAGGATGTCATTGATAAACACAATAAAAAAAGAATCTTAATAAGGCCTAAATACGTAGTTCATTAAATCCGTGAACGCAGCTGGGGAATTAGTCAACCAAAATACATCACCAGGAACTCCTAATGGCCATAACGGGTCCCAAAGGCTGTCTTGGGATATCCTCAGACTGAATCCTTAACTGATGGTTACTGTACCTCATGTAAATCTTAGAGAAAACCGCCACTCCCTAAAGCTGGTAAAACAAATCATCAATGCATGGAATAAGATACCAGTTCATGAGCATCACCTTATTAAGTTGCCTATAATTAATACACATACACATGGAACATCCTTTTTTTCTTGAACGGGATAGGAGATCGCTAAGGAGACACACTCGGTCTAATGAAATCCTTACCCAAAAGATCCTAAAGATAAGAATTTTGCTACTTAAGCTCGGTAGGAGCTATCCGGTAAGGTTCCATAGAGATTGGTCGGATGGCCAGCTCAAGATCAATAACTAACTCAATATCATTCTCGGGAGGAAGACCAGGTAGATCGATTTTAAAAACATCAGGAAACTCACAAACTATAGGAATAGAGTCAAGTGACAGACTCTCCATACTAACATCACAAATATAAGTGAGATAAGACTCACAACCCCTCAAAATAAGTCTCCTAGCTCGAATATATGAAAAAAAATCCTTAACTGATTTGGCAAAACAATCCAAGATGACATGATAGTAGGATAACTAGTCCATGCCTTAAATCACATCAAAGTCTACCATGTCTAATATAACATGATCAGCCTGAGTATCAAACAGTCAAATAGTCACAACAAATAATCTATAAACACTATCCACTACTAAAGAATTACCCATGGGAGTAGACACATAATATCACAAATAAAGAATACCAAGAAAACTCTAATTGTTGGGCATAATAAGCAGACACATAAGAATAATTGCATCTCAGATCAAATAAAGCTAAAGCCAGATGATGGTACACTAAAATAATACCTGTAATGATAGCATCTGAAGACTCTACCTTGGGTGCAGGTATGGTATACAACTGACCACACCCTTCACTTTGCTGGGCTCCTAACTGATCTCCTGTCCTACCTTCCTAAGAACCTCTATGAGAATGCTGGAGACCACCCCAATGACCATGTATACCACCTTCAGCTGGGCGATGTACTCCCATAATCAATGGAACTCTCTGATTTGAAAGAACTATCTCTCTATAACTGGGCCACTCTCTCGAGAAATGGCCAAAGGACCTGCAACCATAGCAGTCCCCTAGCGCTGTAATGAACCAAGAAGATTCCACTAATTTGGAATAACCAGCATAACTAGAATAACCAGAAGATCAACCCCTCTAAGAATGACCACCACTCTATACATGTTGGTCACTAAAATTAATATGGCATCTATCGGTAATTTGAAAAGCAGCATAAACGGGCCTACTAGATAGACCATGATGTTGATACGGCTAAACCGGAGGGTATCTACCCTGAGAACCACTGCCAATAAGCTTTGAAATACTACGTCTCCAACTAAAACTACCATATTATGGTGGCCTCGTATAGCTGCCCCTTGAGCCTTACAATACATCTACTCCATAATCTGTGCATGATCAGAAACCACAGTTAAAGACTTACCCGTAGCAACAAAACTCTATGTAAACATACAAAAAGGGAGCCTCAATCCCCAAATTAAACACCAAACCCCCTTACACTTTGTAGTCATAAAAGAGGTAGCATACCTTGCCAACTCATGAAATTAATCCCCATACCCCACCACAGTCATAGAGCCCTACTCCAACATCAGAAACTAATACCTCAAATAATTCCTAATATTGCGAGGCATATACTTCTCCAAGAAGATCTCAGAGAACTGAGTATATGTGAATTGGGGATATCCAGCTGGTCTGGGATAAAGATGACGACTCCACCTATTTTAAGCTTCTAAGTATAACTAAAAGGTAGTGTAATCCATAATACAAGTCTCAACTAGTCCCAAATTATAGAGCCTATCCTCCTAAGAAATAAAGAACTCATAAGCATCCTTCCTCGGAACAGTAGAAAACCCAGGGGGAGCTAATCTCAAGAATCTACTCAGGATCTTCTGCTCTTCAATAGATATAGCAGGCTGGGAAGCCATAGAATGAGCATCTACCTTCTAAATACAATTATAAGGTAGTGTAATCTACAACACGAGTCTCAACTATGCCTAAATTATGGAGGCTATCCTCACAAGAAATCTAGAACTCATAATTATCCTCGCCTGGTGCATAAAAAAACTTCGGGGATCTAATCTTAAGAATCTCGCCAACATCTTTTGCTCCTTCATAGACATGGAAGACTGGGCAACCACTAGCTAGGAAACCGCCGGTGTGCGAGGGACCTCAACTCTAGGAGACACACCTATAATCTCAGCCCCTACCTCAGTACCTTTTTGGTTTGTAGACTGTGCACCATTAGACAGTGCACCACCAACCAATCCCAATAGCTGAACGAATGCATCCCTAAGTAGTGAAGAAGAAATAAACCTCAATAGAGCTTGGGTTGGTCCCTAGACTAGCGTTGATTGGGAAGGACCCCAATAGACCCCAAATGTTAAATAAAAAGGTAGTAGTCAACTCTGAATGCATAGATAAACCGCTACCTCGAATAGACCCCAAATGTCACTTGACTCAGCTATCTATGTGGCTCACTCATACCTAGATTTATATTAAAACGGTGCAGTTGGGATGATTACGGTCCACTTGTACTCAATAGGTATTATAGGCTGGCTGACTAAAATAGAATATAAAGCATATAAACACAAACAATGAGCATGTCACATACAATCTGAAAATGTCCCAAATGGTATCCTACACCCTCTCCATTAACAGTTCTATTATATACAAACATAACAATTGCAAGTAGGGTAAAGAAGAACAAATATAAACATACACCAAATACAAGTATATGAAGATAGAAAAAATGGATAGTTTCAAGTCAAGAAAAGAAATAAAATCACAAAATAAGTACAATATATGGAATGCAATGAAAATTATGATGATGATGATATATGAGGTTGTTGCACAACCTTCGTATACACCTACCGAGCTGAGCTACGGGCGTATGACCCATAGGAGGTTTGTCAGCCCGCATATATTAAGCTCTGCTCCCAGGTAAGACCCATGGATGGTTCGTCAACCCATATAGAACTAATATCCAATACCAATATTCATAAATCTTCACCGACACATACATCGGCAGAAGGTTTCTAAAGATGCCACATTTTTTATCTGAAAAAGCCAGTATTTCTAATATTTCCACGATTGTACCAATGTTTCATGAATGAATATGATATGAGGATGTAATGCTTACAACCAACCAAAATGAGAATATCTAATATCGAGCCAATATACCAAGCCTATGATCCAAAATTACACTCAAATCAACAAACCATCCATGATCCAATATAATCAAGGAACCATCAAGTGAAACATGCAAGAAAATAGTCATTGATACCAGATAAATCCCAAAATCTAGCTTTTCCACCAAAAAGAGTGTAACCAAACATACAAATATCATTACTAAGCAAACAACATCATGCAAGACTCAAACAGTCACACATAACATATAATATCTCAAACCGCCAAATATTATCCACATAGGCCCCACACGGTCATATAAATCAGCTTAGAATAGTTTCAATGATACAACCCTATACCCATAACATTCTTTTACATTATTATTAACTACCAGAACCAGTCTAAAGAAAGTTAAACCATAACGTGCCTTAAATGCAAAAATAGGTCCAAAAATCCTACAATCCAGAGCTTTCCTCTCATAAATGGATCCAAAATCAACAAAAATATACAAATACAGAATTTATGCTTTAAAATAAAGCCAATGCTATCCATATTGCCTATTTTTGAGTCGAGGTCAAAATGGTCCCTCGAAATGAGTTTTTGAAAAAGAAGGGTAAATCAGAAATTTTGTCCAAAACATTTTTTCTATGATTAAAGGAACTCATAGGAGAATAACTAAGTAAAATGGGGAGAAATTAGGGTTTGATTTGAAGAAATGATAGTTTTGGTGTTTTGGGCCAACCCCCCAAATTCCAACTTTAAATTCGTATTTAAACAAGATTTAAATGATAAAATTGAATAAAAGTAGTTGACATAGGAGTTTGTAGCTTACCCAATCTTAGAAATGGAAAAAAAATTCCCAAAAACTTGATCACCAAGATCAAAGTCTCGAAAATAGTAAAGAAAAACTGGGAAAAGGATTATTTATACCCAGGTGCCAGGTAGCACTAAAATGTTAAGTGGCTGATTTAGTGGGTGCTGTCAAAATGGTAAACTTTTAGCATGCCAGTCCACCCGCTTTTTTGTCCTCCACTAAAGCATACGAGGGACTCTAAAGCGCCCTTTCCCAACTGATAGTCTGCTGCTCAAGAAGCCAAGTGACACTTTAGATCTTGCTTCTAAAATGGCCAAAGTGACGCTTTAGAGGCTGCACTAACTGAGTGGTGCACCCACTGTAGAGACTTGGAAAATTCCAAGTCTCTATGGACCCCTCAAGATTCATCCGGAATCCTGAGAATGTGAATGAACTATGCTACCTTATCAAATTTTATGCTTCAGACTCAATCACTGTATCAGATTTTTGAAAAATGCTTTTTCACAAAATTGACCCTCGAGACTTATTTTCACAACTTTTCAAATTGAGGGTAAAAATAATATATAAAAGACATAAAACTACACCAATAATGTTACCAACCTAAAATTGATGTTCCAGATCTGCTAGCATAGTTTGTTTTTCCATCCAATGCATAGATCAAAATTTGTTGGCCAAAGTCAACTAATAAGCCTTTAAGACCACCAAAAATCACAACCTTGTATAAATCACACCAAAATAAATCGAGAACCATGCCAAGCATCTCTACACCCTAGAAATACCACAATACCTCCTCAAGGAGGTGTAAAAATGGTAAAATCACATAGAAATAAATATTTTACACAAATCATAAAAATCAAGTCATTATATCATCCACCACTAAGAATCTAGTTCATCCTAGAACCAAGGGTAATAGAAATACCTGAATCAGCAAAAACCTGGGGATAACTACTATGCATATTAGACTCAACCTCCCCAGTAGATTTATCTAAGGTATGTGCCGCCCCTGTACCCTAACCATAAAAACTCTAGAACGCAACCGTCTAACATTCCTTGTTAAAATGGAGATAGGCTCCCCAACAAAAGACAATCGTTCATCTAACTTTAATGAATCCCATTGAATGACATGAGACTCATCTGGAATGTAATGCTAAAGCATGGAAACACAAAAATCTCGATGAACAGATGATAAATCTAAGGGAAATGCTAATTCATAAGCCACATACTAATAGTTCAAAGAATCTAAAAAGGTCTAATATACCTAGGGTTAAGATTTACCCTATTCCAAAACCTTATCATTCCCTTTATGGGAGACACACAAAGGAAGACACTATCATATATGCTAAATCTCAAGGAACAAAGTCTACGATCCGCATAGCACTTCTACCAACTCTGAGCCACTTGAATTCTATCCTGGATAACCTAAAATCTATCCAAGGACTCATAAAGCAAGTCCGTACCTCGAGTCCTAGTCTTAGAAACCTCAAACTAACCAACTAAAGAGTGACGACACCTACCATACAAAGCCTTGACTGGGCCATCTCAATACTAGAATGGTAGCTATTATTGTATTGTAACACCCTCAAAATTTCAAACATCTTATTTTTGTCCCTCCATGTTTGAAAAGTCAATTTTTGACTTAAATGAAGTTTAGGCATATGAATGGGGTATCTCGGGAGAGTTTTAGAATTTTTGGATGGGGTTTGGGCTGATTTTGCACCACAGAGGTCGTAAGCCTCTACGATATCGTCGTGTTTAGAGGCTGCACTATGTGATAGTTGGGGTGTCATAGAGGATAGCCTCCGCGATAGGCAGCGTGGCATGGATACTAGCTTTCAAGATAGGCAACGTGCCTTGCTGCTGCGTAAAATTCATGAAGTTCTTATTTTTTTACTTAGGATGAGGAGTATTAGGGTATTTTCACCTATACACGGCCTTTAGGCATAATATAGCCTATTCCTTTGAGTTTTAAGAGATTAAAAATCCCTAATTCTTCTCTCAAACTCAAAACCCCAAGAAAGCCTAAGGATTTCATTGTACGTTCATCTTTCGGCTTCCAAATTCTGAATTACTTTCCAATTCTCATGTGTCTAAGGTAAGTATCTCTTTCCCTATATAAGTATTTTCTTAATGGCATTAAATTGGTTTATTATTCACATGGTTTTGATGTTGGGTTTGAACTATAGGTTTATGGTTTTGGATATAAATTGTTTGAATGTTTTCTCATGATTTCTATTGAACTATTATGGATTAAATTATTGGTTTGTACACTCATTGGGGTGCATGGAAATAGTGGATGGAATAGGGGTACAATGGACTCCCTAAATTTGTAAACTATGGCAATAGGGGTATAACGAAATCCTAAAATAGTTGGTTTTGGTATGGAAATTGATAATAACCTCAACCACTTGCATAATGGATTTTGGAATGTAAATTTTCATTTGGTTTGGCTTATTCTATTTAAAACTAACGCATGGCATAAATGGCTAATCGGATAATAATAATGATCTTGAAAACCTTGCGGGGGTACAATATACTCCCCTAACCAAATGATTTTCTTAAAAACCTTATGGGGTATGATGGAATCCCCCAAGTGATTAAATAATGGAGTCTGCGGGGTATGAAGGAATTCCAAAAGGGTTGGCTAATGAAATTGATTGCAAGCTATAGTTTGTATAACGATACCACTTAATAATGACTTAATAGTTGACTCTTGGAATTTGTGGATGGGTTATGTGTTTAAAGTTTTAATTGGTCTTAAAAGGGATTTTGACAGCTTACTGTGTAGGTGCGAGTCTCGAAGGACTAATACTGGAAACTAATCTTTGTCGATGTGAGGGTAGGTCTTGATGACCATGTGCTTGTGGGGTACGAAGGAATCCCCTAAGTATATATATAATTGTATCATAGTGTCAGAATCCAAACTAAGTCCTGGCTGAGGCTGGTGTCTCAAGTCCACCAAGGACTGGAGACACCCCTATTTCCTAGTTAAACCAAACTTAATGCCTAACAGAGGCTAAATTTTGTGAATATAACAAGATAGAATATAAAATCTAAAAGAAATCCAAGATAACTAAATATCCAACAACCATAAACAAAGTCACCCAAGTCTACAACAACATCCACAAAGCCTCTAAACTTTACCGAACACGAATCTAAGTTGGGACATGCCCCCGACTCTGACAATGACAATGACAATGACAATGATAATGTTAATGTGAACTCTTCAATTCTAGTCTATGAAAGAAAATTTATGAAATGACCAAGTGTTACGAGGAGTGAAATCTCACCACTTATCCACAACAATTAATGAATTGATCCCATCCACCTAACACTGTGCAGGAAAAGTAGAAGTATCTCTAGTACCTGCATCGCATGGGGATACATGTTCGGAGATCGATTGTGGGTTGAGCACTAGCATGTAAATCGGGGATAGGGGATAAAATAATGCCAAGCCAAATCCAATTCAAAACCATGTTGTGCATCATTATATACATACAAAACAATGTTATGCATCATCCTATACATACATACATTAAATCCAATATGTCAAGATAAGGAACGTGGTTTAGCATGAAGTAAAACTTTATTCTGGATTATGTAGCTCAACCATCATAAACAGGAACTCCCAAGCTATATGGGTTCAACTCTCCCTGCTTAAAGGACTCCAATGCGTGTTAGCTGTATGAACTAGAGGTATCAAGGAAGACTAGAGAATTCCCCGACCCCACATCAGTCCAAGATACAGATATATCAAAAATGTGAACTATGAACACTGGTCATCAAGACCAAATCTCACATTGGCAAACATGAATTTCCAGTAAAAGCATCCAAGATCCACACTTTCACGGATTTTCAACATAACCCCCATTAATCACATTTTAAAGAAAGTTTCACATAACCAATTTATTAAAAATTGAACAAACCATTAAGGCACACTATGGGTATCGTTGTACTCTTACACTTGCAAACTTATCTCTATGCCATAACAATCAACTATCTTGGGGGAATGCTTCTACCCTTTTTGTTAATTAAATCCAATTAGAACCAACAAGACTTTGAAAATCCATGTTCATTTTTTTTATCATTAATACAATGCAATAACATAGGTGAGTAAGTCAAACCAAGTGACAATTTCACAATATTTAGAAAAGTAGGCTGAGGGAACACAATTATTCAAAACCAATTCCAATTTCAAAACCAATTCCAATTTTAAAATATCAATTTGGGATAAATCATGACCCTATTTTTGTTTATTCCATACCCATGCACCCATAAGTTCAAAACCATTAAAAAAGTATAAACAATTCATAGTAAATCATGGGAAAAACAAATTAAGAATTAACCATGTCAAAACCCTTAACCATAACAAAACCCACATTCAAATTCATACAATTTAAACTACGTAAAACATATGCTTTTTATAAATTGAGAATCAGGGAAGAGTAACATGCCTGAGATATCAAGATTTACAGAGAGAAATAACCCCTTGGAAGTTCTAGTTTCCAATTTCTTAAAACCCTAGGTTATTCTCGCCTTAGGGATTCTAGAGAGTTTGGGGGAGTGTTAATAACTGATAAGTGTTTAAAATAATGCCTCAAAGGGGTTTTATGGTTGTGGGGTCTAAGTAGGGGAAGAGGGAAATGACCAGAATGACCTTAATAAATAGACTAAAAATTGACAGCCCAATCATTATGGGTCACATAACGACTGGATACGAGTTGTCCCTTAGACTCATAGTCTGGATAGTATCAAAGGGTATACACACTGGTTTGGCTACTAGTCGTACCCTACAAATCATAATCAGACCTTATGACTCGTATGGTATATTCATTGTCAAGGCAGAAACATTTGGACGCCACACTAGTTAGGATACAAAAAGAACTATACGACTTGTTGGGTGCCAATCATGACCAATACAAAGACTTAGCGAAAACACACTGGTCAGGCTGTAAATAGAGTCCTACGACTCATAGTGACACCATACGACTCTTATGATGAGTCATAGTCTAGGAAGTGAGCTCAGAGGTCAAGATATTTTCAAGGGCCAAAATCTAGGGTGTTTCATTATCCCCCCTTAGGATTATTTGTCGTTGAATAATGAGTCAAGGCATCCATTAGAATGATTTTTAACACAAAACACAACCATAATATCCTTTAATAAGGATTGAAAACAAAGATATTAAGAAATACACACAACTTAAGCAATATTATCCAAAGCGAGAAACAAGAATGGATATTTGGACTTTATGTCATCTTCAACCACCCAAGACGCTTCTTCCAACCCAAATAATACACCTAACAATCCTTAAATATAACCATGCTTCACCACTATTCTTTTAGATATGAATACAATACTCCACCATTTCAATCTTCTTAGTTAATTCCCCCGCGAGATCGACATACAACTACAAGAATCTGAGTATAACTGTATATTTATTCCATGTTAAAGCCTAAGTCGGAGTTAAAGGTAATAACATAAGCTATAGGAACCTCTACTTTACATTCTTCCAATAACACTACTCCATGTCATCACTATAATCAAACATTCCCTGGTCTTAAATCAGGGAGTACTAATCACATAACACCACCGTTTGTCTATCTATCAATCATACCATCCACACCTATCTCTTCTACACCCACTTTATGGATTTCCCAACTTTAATCACTATAACAAACGTTTTACCATATCTCCCCTTCTTAACTATTTCACTTAATAAGAGTTCATATTACTCTTCGACCTTTATCTATGGCCCTAACCTAAGAAATGACCCCTAAAATTTTCATACCAAGAACTTCCAGTCCTTTATCTATAGCATTACTACACTTCTAGAATCACTACCATACTACCAAAAATAGGGTCACTACAAAACTATAGTAAAAGCATCAAAGATGGGAGAGTTACTTCTCAATCATGTCTCCTACCAGGCGTACTACTTAAAATGACACCCATGAAATGAGATACGGTACAATGGGCATAAAATACTTCATAGAAACCACCTAAATCGTAAATAAAGGGTCATTCAAGCATAAGCATAACATAGAATGAGTTCTTTGGACTATCATAGTGAAAACATGAGGGTTGATATCATGGCTCATATAACATGAAGCTGAGACATATATATATTCAAGAAATAAGACAAGGACTGCCGCTTGAAACTACTGCCTCTCTTTCTAAGGAATGAGAATGGTCGCAAGCTTGCATATATATCATCACTTTGGGCTAAGATATGACATACAATGAATTAGTATAAAGTAGAATATATAGTTCCTTAGAGCCAACCATAAAATGATACAAGATTTTATGGGTTCATGAGCATCATAACATAGAGCTTGAATATTTGGAAGCCTAGATTTCTGAGAACCATTATCGCTTCTAGGCTAGGCATAATAGCAGGACATAAGTGACATAGAGAATGAAAACCTTAGGCATAGGCACTATAGAATGCGTACGGTATTAGTAGAATTCTGTCTTAACTAAAACAAGAGGGAATCGCTAGAATAAGAGTAGATTTACCATGACTCTTCCCTGAAACTCACCATAATGAGAAAATTTAAGACCAACCTTAGTTCACCATCCTATCCTTATAGACATACTCTCTCTTGAACCTACAGACATAATACTCCGCACGATGGGGTATCATCGTGTACATGAACTAGGTACACCGAGCACTTACATACGTTAAACCTTATCTAATGAGAAACTATCTAGGGTCCAATATATTCATATAAACCTAATGCTCTTATTTACCAAATAACTTGACCCCAATTCATCGATCTAACACTAAACTTCTTATATACATAACAATTACCCGCTATAATATTTCCTAGGTTATTAACCTAACCTCTTCCATACATCCCATCAAGACTACCAATTTACTCCTGTAATCCTCGTATCGCTACCCCAAGCTAACATTCATTCCCCCCTCAATCAACATCTAAAGTTCAAACTCAGGGTCTAGCAATAGTAATGCTCTACTAACAAAGTATCCCACATAATATACTAGTCCACTCCATAAAGAGGTCACCCAAAATTCCTTATTTGACTGATGAGAATCTATACATAACATAGACATAGGGAACCAAATTTCTCATGCACTAAGAGAATAGGAGCACCCACGGAGAAATACTAGAGTGGATACAACACTTATCAAGAAGGGCTTAAATTGATACGTAAGTTTTTTCAACCCATTTAGAGCCATTTTATAGAGAGGGAGAGAAATAGGATGAGTGTTTAAAAGAATATTGATCCAAAAATCAATTTCCCTATCGAAAGGAACACCAGGAAAATCATGAGGAAACATCTTAATAAACTTACAGCCTATGTGGACAGATTGTAAAGGAGGATCCTCCAAGTTAATATTTTTAATCTAGACCAAGTGATAGAGACACCCTTTGAAAATCAATTTTCGGGCTCTAAGGTACGCAATGAACCTTCCCTTTGGCACTAAGGAACTACCTTCCCACTAAATAATTGATTTGCTCAAAAATTGGAAACTAACTCTTTTGGTTTGACAATCAAGAGATGCATAGAATTAGTGCAACCAATCAAACCCTAAGATCACATCAAAGTCTAACATATCCAACTCAATCAGGTTCACTAATGTCTCCTTACCATGGATGGATACCACAAAACCCCTACCAACCACAGAATCACCCATCATGGTGGATACAGAAAAAGGATCAGGAATACACTCAGGTCCATACCCAAAAAGAATAGCCATATATGGGGTCACATAAGAAAGGGTAGACCCCAGTAGGAAATACACATCACGTGAGTAAAGTTTTAGCATACTAGTAATGATATCAAGAGAGGCCTCGGAGTCCTGTCGGTTGGCAAGAGTATAAAGATGAATCCATCCAGCACCGGTACCAGGGGTAACACCCCTTGGTGCAAATAGAGAAGAAGTAGCAACTGGAACCTTATTGACCCAGTAACATCCCTTGAAAGACATTTCCTCTGTATGTGACCAAGCTAACTACACCTATAACATTGATTCCTCTCCTCATCATACTGGCCATGATATATCTGACCACAAAAATGATAAGGAGGATAGGGTGGAGCTGACTAAGCTCCACTGGCCCAAAATTGGGCTCCCTATGCCATAAACCCATAGTTGACCCAAATATGATAATTACCAGAAGACTTAGGGTAAGGAGTACTAACAGTCGCATGGGAACCCCCAGTTTCTCTTCTTAGGCCACTGCCTACCATCCCTGCTACTATTTTTCTGACCCCTCCCCTGCGCTAAATCTCTAAATTTCTTACTTTACCTAATTCTCACCTTTGCATGATTTGTTCATCCACTAATAATATCGGACTGGTGTGACAGAGAGGCCACTATCTGGTTTAATAGATGAATAAAATGGTGGAACTCGGCATTATAAATATCTCCTTAAGGCAACTGAGCATGATTGTTACTCTTTAAAGATGAATCAATAGGGATCAGTGGAACTCCACGAGGGCATTCAGAAACAGGGACCCTAAACCAAGTTTGTACCCCATAAGTAGAATGCGTTCCCTCAAAATTATCCTTAAGTTGGATGAAAAAGTCCCTACGAGAACCAGATCTTTGAGGAAACATGACCTGAAATGCAATTAACTGAAAGTTTGAGAGTTTTCAAGACCTTAGATTCTTTAGCTCAGAAATAGAACACAAGAAAGGGAATTATTCCTAAATGGATTGTAGCCTCCCCCTTATAAGTGTGGGGCGCTACACACCCTTAAAATAGACTCTACTTGACATACTTTATAGACACCAATAACACTAAACCTAGCTTTGACACCAACTTTATCATGAACTGAACTAAGGCCTTACTGTGGAAGGTGTCTTAAGTCCACCAAGGACCGAAGTCCACCCCCGTTGCCTAGTTAAATTGAACTCAATGCCCAACATAGGATGAATTCAAAACATATAATAAGATAAGATATAAAATCTCAAGGGAATCCAAGATAACTAAATATCCAACAGCCAATTGCCAAAACCACCCAAGATCACAGCAATATCGACAAAGCCTCTATACAATACCAAAAGTAAATCTAAGTTGGGACACCCCACCTAATCCAACGATGACACTAACAATGATAATGTTAATGTCAAGACTTCAATTCTAGTCTATGAAAGGAAACTGATGAAATGACTAAGTCTTTTGGGGAATAGAAGCTCACCACTTCACCACCAATAACCGACGAACCAAGAAGATCAACCTAATACTTCACAGGAAAAGTAGATGTATCTTTAGTGCTTGCATCGCATGGGGATACAACATCCAAAGATTAAAAGTGGGTTGAGCACTAGCATGTAACACAATGATAAGGGATAAAATAATAACAAGTCAAATCTAATTCAAAACCATGCGATGCATTATGATATACATACATAAATAATATATCGAGATAGGGAATGTGGTTTAGAATTAGGTAAAACATTATCTTGAACTATGTAGCTAAATTATAATAAACAAGCACCCACGGGCTATATGGGTTCATCTCCCCCTGCTGAAAAGAACTAGTGTGTGTTATTTACATGAACCAGAGGTATTAAGAAGACCAGAGAATGACCCAACCCTACATCAGTCCAAAAGTGGGTTGAGGGATCAAAATTATTCAAAACCAATTCTAATTTCAAAACACTAGTTTAGGGAAAAACATGACCCCTTTTTTGTTTATTCCATACCCATGCACCCCATATGTTTAAAACTAGTAATAAAACATAAATACTACATAATAAATTATAGGAAAAACAATTAAGATTCTACAATGTTAAAATCCTCAACCATAATAAAACCCACATTCAAATTCATACAATTTAAACCTTGTAAAACACATTCTTCTTATAAATTAAGAATTGGGGAAGAGTAATATACCTGAGATATTAGAATTTACAAAAAGAAATCAACCCTTGGAAGTTCTAAATTCCGATTTCTTGAAACCCTAGTTGGTCATGTCTTAGGGATTTAGGAGAATTTGGAAGAGTATTTATGACTGATAAGTGTTAAAAATAATACCCCAAAGGGTTTTTATAGTCATGGGGTATAAGTAGGGGAAGAGAAAAATCAACAAAATGCCCTTAATAAATATACTAAAAATTGACCGCCCAGTCGCTATGGGTCACATGATATCTCATAATGACTGGCTGTGAGTCATCCCTAAGACTAGTAGTCTGGAAAGTATCATTAGGCATGCACACTGGTTTGACTACGAGTCATACCCTATAACTCGTACTCAAACCTTACGACTTGTATGGTCTAGTCATTGTCAAGGAAAAAATATTGAGGCACCACACTGGTTGGGCTACAAAAAGCATTATACGATTCATAATGAGTCCTAAGTACTCATTCAGTGCCAATCATGACCAACACAACAAATTAGCCAAAACACACTAGTCAAGGTACGATTAGAGTCCTATAACTCGTAGTTACACCCTATAACTCATATGATGAGTTGTATTTTGGGCAGTGATCTCAAAGGTTAAGAAATTTTCAAGGGCCAAAATTTGGAGGGTTTCACATAGTTGGTAAAGGGTACATCAGAATCCTCGGCTTTCTATAATGTCTCCAGTTTGTGTGGCTGACCGTACTGAGGCTCGAATAGGGGTTATATCTAGACCCATATAGTCCGTGGGTGGTTTTAGGACAGTCAAGCTATACAACCTAGGCTAAGTTTTAAATTTTATGATGAGCCTTGTTCCCTCCCCCAATATCTCATATATGTATACATATGGATGCGCATCGATATGTACATGTACATTGGTTTGACTTGGTGTTTGATTGATGACATTATTCTATCTTATATCCCTCAGATACAAGCTAGTTCTTAACCCGCTAACTATATTCAGACGTTATATCTACAGGGACTGGCCATACTTTTACTCCACCTGTACTTTGACTAGTAAATCGGGGGACAACTCGTAAGTTAGACTAAAGTGGTGAGATTTCATCCTTTGAAAGACCTTATTTCTTGATTTAGGTTTTCTTTTATTTTGACTCTTTCTTTTGGATTTGTTTTGGCTATGGTCGAGGGTATGTCCAGACCAGACTATCTTTGGTTTTAATAGAGGCTTTGTGGATTACTGTGGACTTAGGATTGGTTGTTGAAATCTTAGACTTCTTTTTAGTCATACGTATCTATATTGTTTTATATTTGAAATTCTGTTGTCTTATTGTATTGTGTTATGGTTGACTAGGAGAAGGGGGTCGTCTTTGGTCCTCGATGGACTTGAGATACCCGTCATGGCCTGGACCTAGTTTGGGTCGTGACATATATGCAAACTTCACCAAAGCTAGATGATGTTCCTACTAACCACCAAAATATGTCACACTAGCATGAAACATATCCATAAAAACTTGAATAGTCTTCTCTGACTGACCGTCGGTCTGAGGTTAAAATGTTTAACTAAGATCAACCCGAGTACCCAACTCCTCCTAAAAGGTCTTCCAAAAGTGAAATAGAAACACTGAACCTTAATTTGAGATGATAGGCACTAGCACACCATAAAGATGAACTACCTCACGAATATCGATGTGGGCCAACCTCTCAGCACTAAAAAAAACCTAAACAGTAATGAATTGAGAAGATTTAGTTAATCAATCCATGATGACCCAAACACTATCACAACCACAAGATGTACAAAACAACCCAATCACAAAGTCCATTGTGATTTGATCCCATTTTTACTCCAAAATGGGTAATCTCTAGAGCAAACCACCAACCCCAAAGTTCAACCTTTACCTGTTTGTGATAACACTCAACTTACACTTCAAATTAGTGTAAGTCGGTCATCGTCAATATATTTACCCAACTACGAAGTCGGGGTCGAATCCACAGGGAACAATATGAGTGGTGATTAGGCTAATTTAAAACTATAGCTATGAGTTAAATTCTAAAAAATGATATGAAGAAAATAAAATAGGGGGATTTATGAGAATTGTTCAGTAAATGTTTTAGACTTCGATTTCAGTGCTTGTGATTAATATTACAATGAAAACCATAGTTATGTTCACCATGGGTGTTGGTAGTTGACAGATACTAGGTGCAGTTCAATATTCCTGAAGTAGGTAGGAACAACAGATTATCCTTGCTGATGATCTATCCGAATGTCTCTCGACCTATCCAGATAATTTGTTACCTAATTCTCTTGAACTTAGGTAACTTATATTTTATGATTAGATTTTATCTCAGGTAGATTAATCCTGTTACGGCATTAATCATTAGATGAGAGCTTAACCTTCCCTCTCCTTGTTGATAATTTTCTCCCTCTAGTTTATTTTTCTGTTCGAGCAAACAAACCTAAGGCATGATCTGTTGTTTGCAACCAATAGATTAAAGTGTAAAATATTGGAATTTCAAGAAGTTCCTACTACCCTTTGAATCTTTTGAGCACCTAGCATCAAGTAAAAACCTAACCCACAAATCTCATAACTCGGGTTATAGAGATTAGTTACTCATGATGAAAGAAATGAAGCAATATATTGAATTCATACTTAAAGAGATCATACTTATAGAACAATGAAAAGCAATAATTGTTTCTTCGATTCAATCACTAGAGAAATCCGCAATAAAAGCAATACTTAATATCTCACAAGTTAATGGAAAAAGTGTCTCCAAAACTCAAGAGCAAAACGTAAAACCTAAAGTGCTGAATATCGAGTACAAGATACCTAGAAACCCTTAAACAATGCTTTAAATAGACTAGTCTAAATAAGGAAAGAAAATCACAGTTTTTAGAAAATCCTTCGAAATAGATGACGGCATTTGTGATGGCGTGTCAGGATCCTGATGACTTATCAAAAATATTGTCGGGTCCCTCATCAATCTTGGCATCTTCTGCTTAAGGCTGACGGTGATTCCTGACAGCTTATCAAGTATGTAACAACATGTCAGAAATGTCATCACTTTATCTCTCCAAAATTGATACGCTGCCTAAGCCTGACGATGGTTTTGACACCTCATCACAGTTGTGACGACATATTAAAAATGTCGTCACATCTTCATTTTGCTTCTTATAACACTTCCACTTCTAACAATATTCTTGACATCCTATTATGTGGCTGACAAGTTATCAAAAATGTCGTCAGCCACACTTTTTAGCTCATGTACATCAGATTTCAGTTCCTTTGCCTCCCTTTCCTCAGATTCTCTTGCATTGTGGTTTTTACTGCAATCTCAAAGAAAAAAAATCAAAAAAGACAAAAGTTGCTAAAGACTTGACAATTATTTCTCGTTAAAAGCCTCAAATGTGTTAGCATCTGCTCACACATCAATTTGAAACATAGATAACGAGCTACAACATCTGCTACATCCTTCCTCATACCACCCCACAAGTAATTCCATCTCAAACCCTGATATATCTTAGTCACTCCTTGATGTATGGAATACCTGGAATAATAAGCCTTTTAAAAATCAATATAATCTAATAAACGACTCTCGGCACACAACGTGGCCTCTAATCCTCAAAACACCAGCTAAATAAAGTGAGGCTCCCTTAGCCTCACTATTCAACACCTCATCACGAATCACTCTTAATTCAACATCATCAAATTTATAAGACCGAATCTGCTGCATAAAAATAGACCTAGCCTCCACAAATGCCAAAACACACCCAAGTGTCAAAATATCAAGCGTAACTATTTGGTTATCCAAAGACTGAACCTCTAAGGGAAAAGGCCACTCATGAGTCAAAAGATGCACCAAGCTACTTATGCTAGTCGATGTCTCGCTTAAGGAATTCACAACCACATTAGCCTTGCTCATAGTATATGAATTATCAAGTCCTAATCCTTAAGAAACTCGAGCCAATGATGCTACCTTATATTATGATCTCATTGGGTGAAGAAATAATAAAGTTTACACTGATCCCAGGAAATCTCACAATGAACCCCATACAAGTAATGCCTCCACAACTTCAAGGCAAACACTACCGCACATAACTTCAAATCACGAGAAGAGTAGTTTTTTATAGCGCTTTAACTGGCGAAAAGAATAAGAAATCACCTTACCTTTCTGCATAAACACAACACCTAACCTAACACCAGAAGCATTATGATAGATGGTAAAACCCACGCCCTCCTAGGGCAAAGTGAAGATAAGAGTTGAAGTCAACAAATCCTTGTGCTTTTGAAATCTCACCTCACAATCATTAGACCAATGAAAGAAAATCTTTTTCTGAGTCAACTTGGTCAACGAATCTACAATAGATAAAAGAACCCTCTACAAAATGCCAAAGTAACCGGCTAAGATAATAAAACTCTAAACCTCGATAGGAGAAGTAGGTCTAGCCCTATCACAAACCACTGCAATCTTGGACGAATCAACCATAATACCATACTTGGTCATCATATGACCCATGAAAGAGACAAACTCCTTGGTCACCAAATTCTTCTCATGATCAACGTCACTCTTGAAATAAACTAAGATATTATCTATAAATACAATGACAAAAGATTCTAGAATACTCAGTTCATCAACTCTGTGAACAGAACTATGGCATTGGTCAACCCAAAGGACATGACCAATAAATCATAATGATCATATCGAGTCCTAAAAGTTGTCTTTAGAATATCTGAAGCTCTAATGCTCAACTGGTGATATCTAGATCTCAAATCAATCTTTGAAAACACTGAAGCACCTTGTAGTTGATCGAATAATTATCAATACGAGAAAAAAGATACTTATTCTTAACCGTCACCTTGTTCAAATACCGTTAATCAATACATATGTGCATAAAACTATCCTTTTTCTTGACAAACAAGATAGGACCACCCCAAGGTGATACACTATGTTGGATAAAAACCTTATCTAACAACTCAACCAACTGATCCTTTAATTCTCTTAACTTTATGGGGGACATCATGTAACGAGGAATATAAATGGCTTGGTGCTTGGTTCAACATCAACGACAAAGTTAATATCATAATTTAACGGCATACCAGGCAAATCCATAGGAAAAACATCTATGAACTCATGAACAATATTAACAAAATCCAAAGAAGGAGATAAAACGACACTAGTATCTCGAATATGAGATAAATTAGACAACCATCCCCTCTTAATAAAATGACGAGCCTGAAGGAAAGATAAAACTGTCTTGGGATCAAAATAAAACAAGATCTTCCAAGATATCCATCGCACACCTGGTGAAGCTAATAATCTAGGAAAACTTGATAAGGAGCTAACTAATCCATACCCAAGACGATGTAAAAATCCATCATATTGAGGACAATTAGATTTACCCAAGTCTCACGCCCCATAAAGGACACAACACAAAATCAGTACACCCGATCCACTACTAAAGAGTCTCCTATGAAGGTAGATACATGAATATACTCATCAAGATGCTCACGAGAAATATCAAAACCCAAAGAAAAATATGCAGACACATAGAAAAAAATTTATACTAGATCAAATAATAAGCTACAGATAAAAAACAAACTAGGAAGATACCTGTGATGACAGCATCAGAGGCCTTCCTCTAGCCTAGAAGGTATTGCATATCACTATCCACGTCCACCACCTGGTTGAGTAACCCCTCTACCACTACCACAGGCACCACTAGCTCTGACTCTCGCACCTCTAGTAGAACCTCTATAAATGTTTTGGATTTTGACAGACCATTTTACATCTTTTACAAAGGATACATGGGAGTCTTTAAGAAACTATTAGTGTATTTGATGCTCGGTTTTATAGTTTTTAGGAAAAGGGCTGAACAGAAGAAATAACTTGGAAAAATAGAAGATAAAAACTTTTGACGGTCAAACTTACGGGTCATCAACTGTGTGACGGATCATCAAAATGTCCGTCATCTCTAAATAGAGTGGATGAAACTGAGGTTCCAAGCGACTGACCATCAGGACACTGACGGGCTATCATCCTTACCATCAGGATTGGGACAAAACAATGCAAACTGAGATCCAAGTGATGGCCTAAGTGACATACCTTTAGGACTTTGATGGGCCATTAACTTGGCCATCAGACCTGAGACAGAAAAAGTCTTTCTAGGTATCCAAGAGACAATCCAAGTGACGGAATGTCAGGATACTGACGGACTATCAACCAACACGTCAACTGTGATGCGGCAAATTTAAGTTTAAATTTTGATTTCCAAATACCTAGGGACATATAAATAACCATCTTAGGGTTAGAGTAGGCATCTTTTATCTATGTTTTATATCTTTTTCAATTTTGGAGTATTTTGTAACCTACAATACTCTGAGAAATAGTTGTTATTGTGGATCTTAACATTTTATTTAATTTTATTCATTGGAGATCAAGAACAATCCTTTAGATATTTTTTGTAAGTAATTTTCAAAATTATCTATGAGAAACTCAATGGAATCTTCTTCTTCTATGATGTGTGGATAAAGCTCTCAAAACTAGGATTATGGGAGCCTTGAGGCAATTGGTTGTTTAGGGTTGTGAGATTGCCAGAGCTCTGTAACTAATTGCAATTGTATAAACTCCTCTTCATTATTATGATCTTTCTTGGTTTCAAACTTAAAGGGTGAGTCCAAGAACACCATTTGTTTTAGTAAAAATATATGTGTTGGGAAAAAAGAGATTTATAAGGATCTTAAAGGCTTTAACCTTTGGGTTAAGGGTTGATGCCTTAACAGGATTAACCCACTTGAGAAATCAATTAAACATATCAATATATTCTTTAAGTTCGAATGAATTAGAGGGTAATCATCTATTAAGGTTGTGAAATGAATAAATGAACTTTAGAGTTCAATAATTCTTGTAATTGGAATTTGTTACATATTAATTTGGGATAACTCACAACCTTATTGCTGTAACATTTTTGTGAACATAATCCTAGTTTATTTATTCTCATTGAATCCAAACTTACAAGCATACTCATTAGTTGGAACACGATTTGTTACAAGAATACTTCACTGTTAACAAATAAACCCCACTTTTATTTTGAAACCTTCGATCAACCGTCCATTAATTATCATAACACTTAATTTACACAATATTCCCTTCGGAATTTGACCCCAACCAAGTTGGGTTCTATATTTGACGATGACTACTTAAGGTTTCTAGTGAGAGTTGTAATTTAGGCGTATCAAGTTTTGGTGTCGTTGCTGGGAAATATAGTTGTCAATTAAGTTTTTAAGTGTTAATTGTCATTTGTTCAAGTTCCTAATTTCACTTTTATTTGTTGTGTTTGTTCATTACAGGATATTTACTTTACATTCCACTTACGAGGAGGTTAGGAGAACTACTATAACCATCTCATTTGGAACCTCAATTAATTATTAGAATGGAAGATCAGCAAGAAGCAGATCGACTAGCCGCCTTGGCTAGAGCTCAATTGAATCAACAAAATGATGGTCAACCAGCTCGTGATCCTAACCCAGTTGAGGAAGACCTGGGAGATGAGGATCTGATTGAGCTTGCAAATAGGAGGTACTCTGAGAATGTAGATGTGGTAGTGAATAGAAATAGGCTAGTTAGAGAAAAATCAAACCACCAATATGCTATGTAGTTTGCAACTTATGAGGAAGATGACACTGATTTGGATGAGTATTGTGCTATAGGAGAGATTATTCCACCACCATTAACACTAGGAGTAAAGTTCAACATCAAAGGCACCATGATACAACAGTTAAACCTCAAAGGGTTGTCTGGTAGACTTCCAGGGGATGACCCAAATTTGCATATGGTGAAATTTATCAATATCTGCAAATCTTTTGAAAATGCTGGAGTTGGATAGAACATAATTCATCTAAGGTTATTCCTATTGTATCTTTATGGGGAGGCAACAATGTGGTTGAATGGGTTATCTCTCGATTCAATAACAAACTGGAGGCAACTGAAAGGTTCTTTCTTAGAAAAGTTCTTTCCGTCTTTATGGATTTTACAATTGAGGGACAAGATTACCAACTTCAGGAAGTTATCAAATGAAGCTCTCCATAATACTTGGATAATATTCAGTAAGAAGTTGACGCAATGCCCTAATAAAAAATTGACCGACGAGCATTTGATGGAGACATTCTACAGAGCTTTAAACTCCATCACTATGCCAATCGTAGAATATGCTTCTAGAGGAGAATTTATGGAGCTTAATTTCACTGAGGATGTAGAGATGTTAGAGAGATTGACTAAGACAAGTAGAGCTTAACATACCAGGGATTTTATGGTAGCAAGCCCCATTGTGTCTAATGGTATGACAACTGAACAATGTAGGAGAGAGAAAGTATGAGATCAATACATGGCCAATATGAACACCCAGATGGACTTGCTTACTATGCATTTTCTATCAAGAAAGATAGAAAAGGTGAAGGCCATAGGTTCACAAAGTAGGGGACCCGAGTATGATTCTGAGAAGGAGGCTAACTATCTGAATAATCAGGAGGGGTTTTGAGGCAATAGCCTAGGGAATCAAAGGTGGAAATACTATGACAAAGCTAGTTACAGAGATCATGAACAAGGGAGATAGAAAGATAAGAACGAAAGGAGTGGGTTGTATGTGCCTCCTGGAAACTGTGATACTGCTGCTACTAGTTCTGGTAAGATATCCATGGAGGACATGATAGAAAAGTTATTAAAAGGGGTGGAGTTGACTAATGCTGATGTAACAACGATGAAGAGAGACTTATGAGTTAGTTAGTTAACTCACATTCAGCATCAATAAAATAGTTGAAGCAGCAGATGAACCAACTTTTGGCAGCATTTAATTAGAGAAAGAATGGTACATTATCGAGTGACACAGTGCAAAACCCTCAGAATAATAGTTCTTGTATGACGATTGCTACCCTTAGTGGTTGAGTATTACTGGGCCCTTTTGTGGGTAAGCTTGTAATTGATAATGTGGTGGACTTATATGAGAAAGCAAAATAATATTGTCTAGTGGAGTGTTAGAAGCTGGATAATAATGACATTTTATCTAAACATCAGCAGCCTAATGAGTTAGATAAAGATGAGGGAAAGGATGGAGAAACAGTGGTTAAAGTAATACAAAATCCACTTCCTCCATTTTCTCATTGATTAAAGAAAATGATGGATGACACAAAATTTAGCAAGTTCATGGCAATGCTAAAATAGTTGACTGTAAATGTTCCTTTTGTAGAGGTACTGGAACAAATGTCTGGACACACTTAATACATGAAGGATCTTTTGACAAAGAAGAGGACGGTATGCTATGAACCAGTGGACAATATTCACCATTTTGGTGCCATTTCTACAAGATCCATAGTGCAAGAAAAAGCGAATCCTAAAGCATTTGCTATCCCATGTACTATTGGAGCAATGGATTTTGTGAAAGACCTGTGTGATCTTAGGGCAAGTATTAATATGATACCATTGACAGTTTATATGAATTTTGTTTTGGGAGATACCACGCCTACTAACATGAGACTTGTGATGGAAGACAGATTAGTGAAGTGGGTAGTTATAATATTATATGATATGCTTGTGAAAGTGGCCAGTTTTATTTTCCATGCCGACTTTGTAATCCTGGATTGCGAGGTAGACTTTGAGGTACCCATAATCTTGGGTATACCTTTCCTTGCAACTCGGAGTGTATTTATTAACTTGCGGGCAAATATCTAGAAGCCTGCATCCTTGAAGTTGACATGTTGAATATTCTGGAAGACTGCAATGCTTCCTCAGTTGGGGGACTCCATACAGGTGATCATACTAAAAGAAAAGTATTGTAGAGTGGCTATTATTTTCCAACCATATTCAAGGATGCATATGAGTTTGTAAGAAGATACTATCAGTGCCAGAGACAAGGGTTAATCTCAAAACACCATGAGATGCCTATGACAAAAATGATGATGGTCGAATTATTTGATGTATGGGGTATTGATTTCATAGGGCCCTTTGTAAGATCCTATGGGCTAAAGTATATCCTAGTTTATTTGGACTATGTTTCCTAATGGACGGAAGCCATCGCCTTGGGTAAAAATAAAGGCAAGAGAGTGGTTGCCTTTCTCAAGAAGAATATCTTATCTAGCTTTGGTGTACCATATACTATTATAAGCGATGAAGGGTCCCATTTCTGCAACAAAGTATTCCAGGCTGCACTAGCAAAATATGGGGTGAAATAGCATAAGGTAAAAACCCCATACCACCCACATACTAGTGGGCAAGTAAAGATTTCAAACCGGGAGATAAAGGCAATTCTAGCCAAAACAGTGAACACAAGGAAATAGGATTGGTCTCAAAAGCTCAATGATGCCTTGTGGGCATATAAGATAGCTTTCAAGACACCTATTGGGATGTTACCATATCAGCTGGTCTATGAAAAATCATGCCATTTGGTGATTGAGGTAGAGCACAAGGCTATGTGGGCACTCAAAAGGTTAAATCTTAATTAAAAGGAGGCAGGGAAACTAAGACTGGGGTAGCTTAATGAGATGGGTGAATTTTTTCTCGGGGCTTCTGAAAGAGCATACCTATACAAGGAAAGAATGAATAAATACCATGATTGGAGGATTGAAAAATGGGATTTTCAGAAAGGTGATTGGGTATTACTCTTCAACTCCAGGCTGAAGCTCTTTCTAGGTAAACCTAAGTTTATGTGTTTTGGCCTATTTAAAGTTACACAGGTCTACTCATCTAAAGTAGTCGAACCTGGAAATAAAGATAGAAGTGTCTTCAGGGTTAATAGGCAATGAGTCAAGCTATATATCATCCCAATGGACTAGGTTAAATGCTTAAGTACAGTTTATCTTGATGAAGTTTGAGTAATTGAGATAAATGGATCATGCCATGATAGTAAATTAGGCACTAGTGGGAGGTAACGCACAATGTGTTATTTCAAGTGTAATTAGAGTTATATGTTTCTTTTTGTGCAATTTGATGTGTTTGTTAAGTGTGCAGGAATGAAAATGTAGGAGAACAAAATCTGAACAAGTTGTGGGAGGTTGATAGGAACTTTGACGGACTATCAAAGGCCTAAAGAACCATTGCTGAAACCACCAAATCCATGAGCAGAAATGAGTAGTCTGGATAAGGCTTGGCGGTTAAGCTGATAAACTGTTACTTTCTCGATGAATTGTCAAAGTTACCGTCAATAGGACTCCAAAAACATGATGTACTAGAAAGAGTCTGATAGACATCACGATGGACCATTATCTACTTTACAGGCCATTACTTCAACCGTCAACTCGTAGCAGCAGGATGATTCTCTTGTAAAATCTGACGAACTAACCGACGGATCATCAGGTTTCCCGTCAAACAAAACCTAGTTTTTAAAAGAGCGGGTTGGGTCACCAAAGGTCTATTTAGTCATTTTGATCTGATCTAAATAATATTTAATGGATAATGGGAGATATTTACACAAACGTTCCTACTTCTTTAACTAACAAAATTGCTTAAATTCATATACATTCATTGAGGAATTCAAATACATCCCATCTTAGGACTCTTTATCTCCTCCCTTATCCTATCTAAACTACTATCCTCTTCTATTCTTCTTATCAAAATCAAAGTAAAATCACTCACTGAGAAATTAAATTAAATAGTATAATTTGTTCTAAGTTTTTCAAGTTTAGAGTATTAAAGAGTACTTCAAGGATAAGGTATGATCAAAACTCTACTTCTTTTTTTGAAATAAATAACATGAATAATGTGTGTTTGATAATGTTTGAAAGAACTTCTTCCTTTCTTGTTGTTGATGTTTTGCCTCTGATTTAATCAAACTCTGGTAAATACGGTTCTGGGTGAAGTCTGAGTAACCAATGGCTAAAAATAGTGAAAATAGTCTTTAAAGGTTGAATTGATATGGTGATTATTGTGTTTAATGATAAGATGCATAATAGATGTTTACCAAATTGCCAAAGGAAAAGAGGATATAAAAAATTTCAGTTGATGGCCAAGATGATGGACCGTCAGACCCCTAACGGACTATCACACTATCAGTCAAATGCCTTCTGTAAAACTGCCTTTCTGGTTTAGCCATGATAGACTTTTTAATGAACTGTCAGACCTCTGACAGACCATCAACTTAACTATCGCATGGTTTCTGAATAAAGGTTTCACTGGTTAAACTGCGACAGACACCTTAATGGACCGTCAAAATATCCGTCAACACAACTCTAAACCTTATTTCTCTCTGATTCGGATACAACATTGATGGTTTGTTCTTTATTTAGAAAAATTGGCAAAGAAACTACCCCTACACAGATATGGTGGGAGATCTCAATGAGCAAGAGGTAGAGGTAAACCATCATATAGTGAAGAAGAACCTGCCTTCAACAATTATTAGCAAGCAACTTTAGTACTCTCCTATTCTGAGGAAGAGAGTGAGAGTGATAGCAATAGTAGTTCTACTTCCATCCCCAATAAGGAAGGGATTGACACATCAAACCCCGACCAAGTTAAGGCATCGGAAATTGAGGATGATAATATGATTAAAAGCAAGGACCCTCAGATACGGGAAGCAATTCGATGAAAGATTGAGGGAGCGGGGCAGCACTTCTTTAATGGGCTTACTCAAACAACAAATAGACCTATTAAATGGCTCAGCTATGAAGAATTCCAAAGAGTCACATTAGAACTTCATGAGTATTTAGAGCTTAAAAGGAGTTTCAATGAGTATGAGTTGGGATGGATGAGAAAGACACCGGGTTTATACTACCCGAATCTTATGCGAAAGTACTTTGCCAACTACTTGGCGCTACTAGATAAGGAGTGCCAAAAATGCACTAAAATAAGTGACTTGCCGAATAGGTTGCATGTACCTGTGAGAGGGGTAAACATTGATATTTTTGAGCAAAATCTAAATAGGGTGCTGTTTTGTCCAGACTATGATCCACTAGCTTCTATTTCGTAACTTGAGCATCGTATGTTTACTACAGTAGAGTAAAGACCTTGGTTGGATCAACTTCTAATAGAAGAGGGCAACCCTTCATGGCTGCATAATACCAAGGAACACATAACTAAGTTGTTCCTATGTTTTAGGGAAAAGTTCTTGTGGTCGATTATGAGGTTGACGTTGATACTAACTAGTGAATATGTACATTTGGAGATTCAAAAGGTGGTGTTGGTTGCGAGTTTGATCGATGGGCTTAAAATTGAATTAGGCTACACCATTGTTGATCGGTTACTATTTCGTGCTCACAAAATAGCTAGTGCTTAACCATTCCCGTGTTTAATCATTAAACTATGTAAGAGGATTAATTTGCCATTACTCAGGGAAGTTGATAATGAGGTTCGGTGTAGTCATCGACAGGATATTAAACGAATGAAGGATGATTCAAATTATGAGATACGTGTTTATAATCCACCTTCCTTCCCAGTCACAGTCTGCTCCAGCTCCTGGGGCTTCTGAGATTCCTACAGGTATGCCACTGCCAATTACTACTTATATGGCATAAGATACTTCTGCAGGGCTAGCATCGATGCCTCCTATGGGTGAAACTTTATACACTGCATCTGTCCCACCTAAGTATTCTTAAATCGACTGACACAAGAAAACTTTGCAAAATCTATAAGTGCCTAAAAGAAGTTCGAGAAGAAGTTGAATACGTAGGCAAAGCAGTTTAAGCCATTTGTTAACCGTATCATTGATGAATCCCTCAAGCCATATCAGAATATACAGGATAGAATGGATGACATGGAAGATCATATGAACAAATGGTTGGATGAGTTATCAGTGCCAAATTTTGCAAAGTTTGTGGCAGAGTTTAGGCAGGCATAAGCTAACATTGCTAAGCCAAAAAGGTAATTATCACAACCTGTTTTAGATCCTGCATTAATGATCAGTGATAAAGATGAGGTCCTCGTTGATCTTATGGGTAGGACACTAAAAGATAAAGGTAAGTAGGTTGATGAAAATGCTGACAAGAAGACTTCCTAGAGAAAGAGGAACGAAGATATGATACCTAAAGAAAGAGAAGCAAGAGACATGAGAAAAGTTGTAGAGATGTCTAAAAGAGATGAAGAAAAAAGAAAGAAAAAGGCTGCAGAAAAAGCAGCGGGAGTCTCAACTAGTTCGAGCCCACTGAGGGGGACCACACCTTATTCGATCCCATTTGAGATACCTCTAATTTAGGAGGGACCTATTTTCAGCACCCCTATCACCATTGGGATTACAGATGTTGCACTTGAGGCTAAAGAAGCTTCACCAAATTTGACTTACTCATAATCCTAAGAGGCTTTACAAGTATTTCACTTCCTTGTACCTTATTGTTAATGCATTTGAGGAAAAAACATTTTTTTAATGGGGGTGGGATCTTATGATGTTGTTGGTCACTATGGGGTTTTTTGTTGCCGGCGTTATTTTCACTCATGTGCTATCTAGTAGAACCAACATGTTTAGGTTGTTGTTTAGGTTTATTTTCTTATGCATCATGATATAAATATCGTTCAGTGATTATATTATAAATGTTTCATGTTCTTTTCTTTTAACACCTTTTATATGTATATATGGATGGTGAATTGTGGCAGAATACTGTAAATATATGAGTGTATGAGAATTTATTCTTGTCGCTTAATATTTGTTGATCAACCATTTTGAATTTGTGATTGGCAGTAGGGTACAAAGATAAAGTAATCATGATTATATGATGTGAACCCAAGAGTTTGTAGGATAAGTATGAGCTTATTTTCTGTGTGTGAGAGTATTTTGATATAGTTCTTTCATAGTGTGTACAACTAGATCTTGCCTGGTTTATTTGTGTTACTTTTTGGTTAATTTAATAGGATAGGATAGCAGGCTTCCTTCAGTTGTAGTCCACTAAGCCATAATAATCCCACAAAAAATATGTGATTGTTTTCCTTTTCACCCTCTTTGAGCTTTTGTTGTTGTTTATTCAGCCTTAATAATTTTGATTCACTCTCAGTAGGATGTTATCTCTTAGTTTTGGCCCTAGTCCAGTATTTGATATTGTGCCCCTTAACTTAGGAAAAATGCCTAAGTTGAAAATGGCTACTGTTGGGAAGTTAGTTTCTAATGTAAGTGGTTTGGAGTTGAAGGAAAATGTCTCATCTGGCCCTGATCTAAGTAGGTAATATGCACCTCTACTAAAAGCATAAGCATAAGTTGAGGGTGGCGGATGTAGACCAAAACCAAATAAAAAACTAGAGTTATTATGAAATTTTTTATGAATAGTATAGATTGTAAGTGAAGTAGAAAAGTGGCTGTCACGGTGAGTAGTAAGCAAAGGTGAAGAGTGTGAAATATGAACCTGAAGTCACTTTCCCAAAATTATTCCTCACCTAGCATCGAAACCTCATTACAAGTCATAGAAAGTCCTATTTAATCCTTGCAAATCAACCTTAGAGGAGCATTAGATGAGTAGGGAAAGCTTATGGGTGCATATGATATGTTCGCAGCTTCTTCTGTGAGTGTGAGAGTCTTAATTGTTTGTCCACAAGTTAAATTAATAAAGTACGGTGGAATTCCTTGACTGTGAGGGAAATGCAAGCTATACTTGCGTTTATGGATCTTTGTGGGATATTGCATCTGTGATCATGTATGTGCTGAATTGTAAAAATGGCCAATTTTGGATTCTGATGTGTTGAAACTACATGAGTTAGGTGGCAATTGAGTGGTTAAATCATGCATAGGTGAACGGTTAAATGCCCATCATTGTTCATGTTTATGCATATGATATGGTGTTGAGTTGCTTGAGGACAATTAATTGTCTTAAATTGAGTGTGTTGATGTTTTGGCTTTTGACGGATAATTTTAAATATTTTACAAGTGATAACTGTGTGTCTTTAAGCAACTATTAGTGTATTTGATGTTGTGTTATACTGTTTTAAGGAAAAGGACTCAACAGAAGAAATAACTTGGAAAAATAGAAGCTAAAGAATTTTGATGGTCAAACTGACAGTGTTTCAACTATGTCACGGACCGTCAAGATGTCCATAAGCCCTAAATATAGTGGAACAAACTGAGGTTCCAAGCAATGAACCATCAGAACACTGATGAGCAGTCAACCTGCTCTTTAGGATTGGGACAAAACAATACAAACTAAGATCCAAATGACGGTCTAATTGACAGACCATCAGGACTCTAACAGGCCATCAACTTGACCATTAGACCTGAGACAGAACAAGGTCTTATGGGTATCCAAGCAATGATCCAAGTGATGGATTGTCAGGACACTGACGGACCGTCAACCTGGACGTCAACTGTGATGTGGGGAATTTAGGTTCAAATTTCAATTTCTAAATACCTGGGGACATATAAATACCCATCATAGGGTTAGAGTAGGCATCTTTTATCTATCTTTTGTCTCTTTTTCAATTTTGGAGTATTTAGTAACCTACTATTCTCTAAGAAATAGCTGATACTGTGAATCTTAAAATTTTATTCACTATTCTTCTTCAGATATCAAGAACAATCCTTTGGATATATTTTTTAAGTAATTTTCTAAATTATCTATGAGAAACTCAATGGAATCTTTTTTTCTATGATGTGTGGCTAAAGCTCTCATAACTAGGGCTATAGGATCCTTGTGTAATTTGTTGTTTAGGGTTGTGAGATTACCTTAAATCTATAACTAATTGCAATTGTATAAACTCCTCTTCATTAGTATGATCTTTCTTGGTTGCAAACTTGAAGGGTGAGCCCAAGAACACCATTTGTTTGAGTAAAAATATATGTGTTGGGAAAAGAGGATATTTACAAGGATCTTAAAGGCTTTAACCTTTGGGTTAAGGATTGATTCCTTAATAGGATTAACCCACTTGAGAAATCAATTGAATACATTACTATATTCTTTAAGTTTGAAAGAATTAGAGGGTAATCATCTATTAAGGTTGAGAAATGAATATATGAACTTTAGAGTTCAATAATTCTTGCAATTGGAATTTGTTACATATGAATTCGGGATAACTCACAACCTTGACTGTTGTAACATATTGGTGAACATAATCATAGTTTATTCATTCTCATTGAATCAAAACTTACAAGCATACTCATTAGTTGGAACACGATTTGCTATGAGTATACTTCACTGTTAACAAACAAACCCCCCTTTTATTTGGGAACCTTCGATCAACCGTCCATTAATAATCATAATACTTAAATTACATAGTATTCCCTGTTAGATTCGACCCCAACCTAGTTGGGTTTTATATTTGATGACGACTGCTTACGCTTTCTCATGACATTTGTAATTTGGGCATATCAAATTTTGGCGCTGTTGTCGGGGAATACGTTTGTCAATTAAGTTTGTGAGTATTAATTGACATTTGGTCAAGTTCCTAAGTTTAATTTTATTTGTTATTTTTTTTGTTACAGGATTTTTTCTTTGAATGCTGCATATGAGGAGGTTAGGAGAACTACAATTACCATCTCATCTAGAACCTCAATTAATCAGCAGAATAGAAGATTAGTAAGAAGCATATAGACTAGCCACCTTGGATAGAGCTCAGTTGAATCAACAAAATGATGGTCAACCAGCTCATGATCCTAACCTAGCAGAGGAGGACCTGGGAGATTATGATATGATTTATCCTGCAACTAGGAGGTATGCTAAGAATATAGATGAACTAGTGAATAAGAATCAACCAGTTAGAGGAAGAGCAAACCGCCAACCTGTTGTGTAATTTGCAGTTGATGAGGAAGATGACCCTCATTTTGATAAGGCTTGTGATACATAAGAAATTATTCCACCGCCATTAGCACCAGGAGTAAATTTCAACATCATAAGCACCATGATTTAATTACTAAACCTCAAAGGGTTGTTTGGTCAACTTCCAGGGATGACCCATATATGCATCTGATGATATTTATCGACATCTAAAAAACTTTTGACAACCTTGGAGTTGGATAATACACAATTCGTCTGAGGTTATTCATATTGTCTCTATATGGGGAGGCAAAAATGTGGTTGAATAAGTTAGCTCCTAATTCTATAACAAACTGGAGGCAATTGAAAGGAGCTTTCCTAGAAAGGTTCTTTCCTCCTTCCAAGATATTACAGTTGAGGGACGAGATTAGAAACTTCAGGTAGTTATTGAATGAAGATCTCCATGAGACTTAGATGATATTCAAGAAGAAGTTGACGCGGTGCCCTATTCACAAGATGACCGACGAGCATTTGATGAAGATATTTTACAGAGCTTTAAACTCCACCACTAAGATAATTATGGACAATGCTGCAGGGGGAGAATTCATGGAGCTTACTTTTACTGAGGCTTTAGATATGTTGGAGAGATTGACTAAGACAAGTAGAGCTTGGCATACCAGGGATTTTATGGTAGCAAGCCCCACTGTGTTTAGTGGTATAAAAGTTGAACAACGTAAGAGAGAGGAAGAACGAGATCAAGACATGGCCTATATGAAGAACCAAATAGACTTTCTTACTAAGAATTTTCTATCGAGAAAGGCAGAAAAGGTAAAGGTCATGGGATCACAAAGTAGGGAAACCAAGTCTGATTCTGAGAAGGAGGCTAACTATTCGAATAATCAGTGGGGTTTTCAAGGCAATAGCCAAAGGAATTAAAGCTGGACTACTATGATAGAGCTGGTTACAGAGATCATGACCAAGGGAGCTGGAAAAATAAGAACTACAAGAGTGGATTGTATATGCCTCCTAGAAACCATGATACTGCTGCTACTAGTTTCGGTAAGATGTCCATGGAGGACATGATGGAAAAGTTATTAAAGGGGGTGGAGTCAACTAATACCACTGTAAAAACGATGAAGAGTGACTTATCATATATGAGTCAGTTAATTGGCTCACATTCAACCTCTATAAAACAACTGGAGAAGTAGATGAACCAACTTTCAACAATATTTAATTAGAGAAAGAGCGGTACATTACCAAATAACATAGTGCAAAACCCTCAAAATGATGGTTCTTATATGACAATTACTATCCGTAGTGGTAAAGTATTACTGGGCCCTTCTGTGGGTAAGCTTGTAATTGATGATGGTGGTGGGTTTAGATGATAAAATAGAAGAAGACCGTCTAGTAGAGTGTTACAAGATGGATAATATTAACATTCTATCTAACCATCAGTGGCCTGATGAGTTAGATAAAGATAAGGGAAAGGATAGAGAAGCAGTGGTTAAAGTAATTCCAAAGCCACTTCCTCCGTTTCTTCATCGATTAAAGAAAAAAATGGATGACACGAAATTTAGAAAGTTCATAGCAATGCTAAAATAGTTGACTGTTATTGTGGCTTTGATGGAGGCAATAGAACAAATGCCTGGACACGCTAAATTCATGGAGGATCTTCTGACAAAGAAGAGGATGGTGAGCTATGAACCTGTGGACAATCTTCACCATTGCAGTGCTATTTCTACAAGATCCTTAGTGAAAAAAAATGGATCCTGGAATATTTACTATCTCGTGTACTATTGGATCATGGGATTTTGCAAAAGAGCTGTGTGATCTTGGGGAAAATATTAATATGATGCCACTGACAGTTTATAAGAAGTTGGGTTTGGGAGATCCCACCCCTACTAATATAAGACTTGTGATGGCAGACAGATCAGTGAAGCATCCAGTTGGTATATTATATGATTTACTTGTGAGAGTAACCAGTTTTATTTTTCCTACCGAGTTTGTAATCCTAGATTGCGAGATGGACTTTGAGGTACCCATAATCTTGGATAGACCTTTTCTTGCAACTGGGAGTGTGTTGATTGACTTGTGGGTGAATGAGCTACTATTTAGGCTCAATGATGAGGTAGTCCGATTTGATTTTTTCTAATCGATGAAGAAACACAAAAAGATGAGTGTATTCTCCATTGTCGATGTATATTATGAAGATTAGCAAGAGATGCCAATTCAGGAAAACTTTGCTGTAGAAACTTTGGTTGCGGTATTGATGAAATTTGTTAGTGAGGTTATTAAAGAATAGATGAGATAGTATATGCCCTGATGAGAATGGAATCATATTAATATGCTCATAAAAGATAGATTTGAACCTCAAAAATCATCTAACACCGCCAGCTAATCCATCTAATAACGAGCCACTAGTGCTAGAGCTGAAGGAGCTGCCGGGCTATCTACAGTATGTGTTTCTAGGAAGTGAAGACACCTTACCTGTGATCATTACCGTAGACTTGGGTAAGCGCAGGTAGAAACCCTTATCTATGTTCTTAGGAGTTACAAAAAGGCTATAGGGTGGATAATTGATGATATTATTGGTATTGCGCTGGGTATCTGCACCCACAAAATTCAGCTAGAGAAAGAGTGCATAAAAAATATTGAGCATCAATGTAGATTAAACCCACCAATGCAAGAAGTGGTTAAAAAAGAGATTATTAAATGGCTTGACTCAGGGGTAGTGTACCCCCATCTCCGATAGAAAGTGGGTGAGTCCCGTACTATATGTGCCCAAGAAAGGGGGAATGACTATAGTTGCTAATGAGAAGAACGAGTTGATATCACTTAGACCAATGACTGGGTGGTGAGTGTGTATGGACTAAAGGAAGTTGAACTCGTAGACATTAAAGGATCACTTCCTAATGCCCTTCATGGATCAGATGCTTGTTCGCTTGGCCAGAAGAGGTTGGTATTACTTCTTGGATGGGTATTTGGGATATAATCAAATTTTGATTGGCTCGAAAGATCAGGACAAAACAACATTTACATGCCCGTATGGAACATTTGTATTCAAGCGAATGCCATTTGAATTATGTAATGCACCCGCCATATTCTAATAGTGCATGGTGTCTATCTTCTCCGACATGGTGAAGGACACCTTAGAGGTATTCATGGATGATTTCTCTGTAGTGGGTGATTCATTTGAGTTATGTTTGGTGAACTTGAGTAGATCACTACAAAGATACGAGGAATTCAATCTCATGCTGAATTGGGAGAAATGCTACTTAATGGTGAAGGAAGGCATTGTGCTTGGACATTGAATTTTATCCAAGGGGATTGAAGTTGATAGAGCGAAGGTAGAGGTTATAGATAAACTATCCCTCTATCTTTGTGAAGGGAGTTCGTAGTTTCCTGGGGCATGGTGGATTCTACCTCAGGTTTATTAAACACTTTTCCAAAATTGCAAATCCACTATGCAGGCTGTTGGAGAAAGAGGCTAAGTTTGTATTTGATGATGATTGCTGGAAGGCATTTGAATGCCTTAAAGAGAAACTGGTGGCTGTCCTAGTTATTGTTGCTCCAAACCGGTCTAGGCCTTTAGAAATCATGTGTGACGCAAGTGGAGTGGCACTTGGGGCTATGCTTGGCTAGAAGAAAGAAAAATTGTTTCACCCTATTTACTTTGCGAGCAAGGCATTAAATGGGGTGCAAAAGAATTACACTATTACTGAGATGGAACTTCTCATGGTTGCTGGTACATTTAAGAAGTTCCGTGCTTAGTTATTGGGAACCAAGGTAGTGGTTCATACAGAACACAGTTCCTTGAGATATTTGATGGAGAACAAGGATACTAAGAAAATGCTAATAATATGTGTGCTACTTATGCAAGGGTTTGACTTTGAGGTCAAAGGCAGGAAAAAATGCAAAAATTAGATCGCAGATCACCTAACCAGGCTTGAAAGAAATTAGGCAGTCACACATAAACTTGAAATTGATGATGCATTCCCTGATGAGCAAATCCTAGCTGTTGTACTTGAAAGGGTACCTTGGTACAAGGACTTTGACAACTATGTGGTAAGCGATCTTATTATGGAAGATCTTTTCTTTCATCAGAAAAGAAAATTCCTCCATGATGCCAAAAGTTATTTCTGGGATGAGCCACATCTATTCAGGTGTTGTACTGATAATAATATCAGAAGATGTATCCCATCAATTGACATGCTTAATATTCGGGAAGCCTACCATGCTTCCCCAGTTGGGGGACACCATGTAGGTGATCGTACTATAAGAAAAGTGCTATAGAGTGGCTATTATTGTCCAATATTTTTTAGGGATGCATATGAGTTTGTAAGAAGATGAGACCAGTGCCAGAGACAAGGGTCAATCTCGAAACACCATGAGATGCCTGTTGACACCTAATTTTTGCCCCCTACAACTAAGTTTAATTCGGAGCTTCTTCAAATTTAAAATAAAATTACAACATTCATTTTATCTGAACAAAGGATTTTAAAATATTTATTTGGGTAAAATTGCCATCTTAAGTGGCGATTATATATGTTCGCGTTCAATTATACGAAATTTTATAATTTTGTTACTTAAAAATTTTATTTTTACAAAATATTAAATTTTTTAGGTAAGGTTTATCTTGAAAATAATTTCAAATGATTTATTTGGATAAATATGTGTTTGGTTTTATTGAATCAAGAATCTCGGGATTAAACAAGGGGTTAATTTGTATCAAATTTTGGTTTGATTTAGCCAATTTATTAAATTTGACTCTAATTGAGATCAAAGTGGCCCAATTGTAAATGCAATTGACCAATTGGTATTCCATTTGGCTAGAATTTAAATTTGATTGCCTAATTTGTAATCCTTAAATTAGAATCCTAATTCTTGAAACCCCCTACTCATTTGACCCAAATTAAAACCCAATACCCAGGCCCAAAAGCAATCCATCCACGAGCGACCCATTTGTTTTTAGTTCAATTAACAACCCAAAATTGTAGCAGCCCAAATTAATACCCAACCAGCCCAACAAAAACCCCCTGATCCATGCCCGTTTAACAACAACAGCTTCAGCCAAAAGCCTCTATCAGCATACAACTTTCAAAAACCAGCCAAAATATCGACCAAACTTCGAACCCATCAATGCTGACCCGAATCCATTTCGAACCAACCCAGTTTCAACTCGATCTTATCCTTCTTTGTGTGTTCCACGTGATGGTACGATGAGGAAAACCTCGAAGATTCTATAAATGGGTGAGTTGGCTCACCCCAACGGCTCAAACCCGTAAATCTTGGGATGAATTGTATGATTTCGTACATAGTTGGATGATTCTCATTGGTTCTTGATGGGAATTCATTTTCCCTAAACCTTATTGGTGCAACCATCAAGAATTATCCAAGAAAAATCCAAAATTGGTGGGATTGAGGATAAGAATGGGAGAGTAGTTGATTTTGAATTTAAAAAAAATAAAAAAAAAATCCTTTTTCAAATCCCTATATTACCCCTAATCCTTCTTATATATAAAGACCCATTGGGTCACTGTATTAGGGGGTTGGATCTTTGAAGTTTAGAAAATTAGGGGGGGTCGGAATTTTGGGATGGTGTTTTGAAGGTTCAAAAAGAGGGAAATCTTCTAAGGGAGGTTCTGATTCGAAAACAGAGAAAGGAAATTTTTTTTGAGTTTCTAAATGTAGGTTGAAAATTTCAGTCGAAAGTCTCGAGGGTTTCAAAGTTTCTTTAGGGATAAAGGTAAAAGACGCTTTATTGGTGGTCGATGTCGTGAGATTCTGTTAGTGATAAGTGTGTTGATAGCTCATCATCATATTTTTGCTGCGTTGAAGGATTTGGTAGGTCAATCGGAGTTTCTTAAGTTGGTGACGCTAAGTTTCGGTGGTGGCGTCTTTTGGTGTTAGTTTCTTCGTCTCATTTTGTTGCTCTCGTAAAGGTAATATCCTACCCTGTTTTAATCTTTCAATTGCTTCTCCTTCATCTTTTCAACCCAAAAGAAAGCTGTTATCCAGCGCTGGGTGTCCACTGTGGACTGTTTGATTGATTTTTGGTTGAATGCTCTTATTTTGTGCGTTGCTTAAGTTTTTTGTACGATCGAAAGTTCTTTTGGGTTGATGACATCTGGTTAAGTCTGGCTTTTACATTGAAGTTTTGTGCCTTGGATTTTGTTTTGAATAACTGGTATCTTGTCATAGGTTGGTTTCGTCATTAGAATTTCACACTCTTAACATTTTGATTGGTGGTTTTCGGATGCTGGTATAGTGGTATCTTACTATGCTTGATTTTGAAATAAAGTTTGTGCATTTCATGTTGATTTCTTTGGAGTTGAAATTTGTGTTACATTTTCTCTTTTGTGCTGTTATAAGATTTAACGGGAATAATTAGTGTGGGAAAAGTATCATCCATTTAGTTGACAAAGGACATGCTAATATCTTTTCAAAATGCGCTATTAGGTCCTCGAGATAGTTAGGTTCCTTTATGATAAAACGAATCGTTGTGCGACTTAGTGACTATTGATTCATGATAATATTATTTATTAACTACTAAACTTGTTTAGCATATCGTGAAGATTCTATTTTCTTTTACTTGACCTATTTCACGTGTCGCAATTTCATACTTTTCATTATTAATTTTGATCCCCGTTTCAGTGCTATCCTTGTTTGATGTGGACCTCATGTACAACTTCCCTTTGATTTAGTATTTCTCATCCTAATAATAAGTTTAATGCTTTAGTTTTGTGACTTATGTTCCTAACTTTACTAACGAATTTGCTGCAACACTAGGCTTTTCTTTCTCTTCCTGTTGCTAGCTATAAGCTCGCTGCGGACGTGTGCTGGAGCCACTATGGCCTGATTCGTTGTTTTTTTTTTTGGTGTTTTTCCTGGTTGTTTTGGTTCCTTATATTAGTTTTTCATGGTCTTTCTCATTCTTAAGGATCCTATTGACAAAAGATGTCAAACCAGGGTAAAGAAATATTTTACATGTTTCTCTTCCGTTGAAAGTTACAAGTTCTTTCTTAAGTCTTTTAGTTTATATTTTTGAGTAACCAAAGTTTTCTATAATCTTAATACACAATCTGTTAACATTGTCTTCTTGCAATTTCCTATTCCACCTTATCCCATTGTTTGTTTGGAAATCATTAATCGATGTAAGTTCTTCTTCAACCTTTCATGCCATATTTTTCATATTCCTAGAGTTTATATAAATTTTATGGTTTCATGTGTCCATATGAAGTAAGTGAACTGTTGTGTTCTTTTGTTTAAAATATTATCTTCTTTATCGCATAATTCATTTACAAGTATAGAATTTATGAGGATATACATTAATTCTCTCTTTTGTTTTTTCCTTTTCTTTAAATGAATACACCTTGGAGTTCAAACAGACTTGTTTTTTTTTTCTTCTTCTATCATTTCCTCAATGGGATGATAAGTCCACTCTCGTTGAGTCAAGAACAAAGTTCTAAGTCCAAAGGTGATCTTATGGAAACGAATATTAGGAGTCAGAAGAAGAAGAAGGGGTTGAAATCCAACATTCGAAGCGGATAATAGACAAAAGTCTGAGTAATAAGGGCTACACATATGGAGTAGTAGAACTTAAAAACGAAGATGGAAGTGTCATCAGGGTCAATAGGCAACGAGTCAAGATATATATCAGCCCAATAGACTCAGTTAAATGATTAAGTACAGTTTATCTTGACAAAGTCTGAGTAATCGAGATAACTGGGTCATGCCGTGGAAGTAAATTAGGTGTTAGTGGAAGAAAACCCACTATGTGTTGTTGTATGTGTAATTAGAGTTACTTGATTATTTTTGTGCAATTTGATGTGTTTGTTGAAGTGTGCAGGAATGAAAATATAGGAGAACAGAATCTGAACAAGTTGAGGGAGGTTGACAGGAACTTTAATAGACTATCAAAGCCCTGACGGACCGTCGCTGAAACTGTCAAAGCCATGATAAGAAAGGGATAGTCTGGATAAGGATTGATGGTTAAGATGACGGATTGTCACTTCCTCAATGTATCATTAAAGTTATCTTTAATAGGACATTAAAAATATGGTGTACTGAAAAGAGTTTGATGGACATCACGATGAACCGTTAGCTACTTGACGGGCCATCACTTCAATCGTCAAATTATAGCAACATAATGATTTTCTGGTAAGATCTAATAGACTAACTGACGGACCGTCAGTCAATTAACGGACCATTAGTTATTCCATAAAAAAACCCTTGTTTTTAAAAGAGCGGGTTGGGTCACTAAAGGGCTATTTAGTCATTTTGATCAAATCCAAATCATATTTAATGGATATATGAGTCAGTTACACAAATGTTCCCACTTCTTTGACTCCCAAAACCATTTAATTTCATATACATTCATTGTGGAATTTAAATACATCCCATCTTAGGACTCTTCATCTGCTTCCTTCTCCTATTTAAACTATCACCCTCTTATATTCTTCTCATCATAATCAAAGTTAAATTACTTAATGAGAAACTGAATAGTATAGTTTGTTCTATGTTTTGCAAGTTCAGAGTATTGAAGAGTACTTCAAGGATAAGGTATGATTAAAACTCTACTTCTCTTTTTGAAATGAAGAACATGAATAATGTGAGTTTGATAATGTTTGAAAGAACTTCTTCTTTTCTTGTTGTTGATTTTATGCCTCTGATTTAATCAAACTCTGGTAAATACGGTTCTGGGTGAAGTCTGAGTAACCTATGGAAAAAAATAGAGAACCTAGTGTTTAAAGGTTAAATTGATATTATGATTATTGTGATTAATGATAAGATGCATACCAGATATTCAAAAAATTGCCAAACATAAAGAGGAAATCAAAAATTTTAGTTGATGGCCGAGTTGATAGACCGCCAGACCCCTGACGGACCGTTACACTCTTCATCAACTGTCTTTCTGATTTATCCATGACAAACTTATTGAAGGACCGTCAATTTGACCATCGCAAGGCTTTTGAATCAGGGTTTCATTGGTTAAGCTGTGACAGACATAGTGATAGACCGTCATACCCCTGACTGATCGTCTGACTATCCGTCAATATAACTCTGAACCTTATTTCGCCCAGATTCTGATAAAACATTGATGGTTTATTCTCTATTCAGGAAAAATGGTAAAAAAACTACCCCCACACAGAGACGGTGGCAGATCTCAACAATTAAGGGGTAGAGGTAAACCGATACACAGTAAAAAGGCACCTACCTTCAACACTCGTTAGCGAGCAACTCAAGTACTCTCCCAGTTCGAGAAGGAGAGTGCGAGTGATAGAAGCATCAGTGCAACTTCCATCCCTAATAAGGAAAGGATTAATATATCAAACCCTGACCAAATTAAGGCTTCGTGAACAGAGGATGCTAATATGATTAAAAACAAGGACCCTAAAATATAGGGAGCAATTCGGTGGCAGATTGAGGAAGCGCGGCAACACTTCTTTGAGTGGCTAGCACTAATAGCAAATATACTAATTAAAAGTCCCATCTTTAAAGAATATCAAATCATCACATTAGAACTTCATGAGTATCTAGAGCTTGAAATAAGGTTCAACGAGTATGAGTTGGGATTGTTGAGCAAATCACCAGGTTCATACTACCCGAATCTTATGCGGAAGTTCTTTTCCAACCACTTCGCTCTACTGGAGAAGGAGTGACCAAAAGGCACTAAAATGAGTGACTTGTTGAATAGGTTGCATATTTCTGTGAGAGGGGTAAACATTGATATTTTTGACTGAACTCTAAATAGGGTGCAGTTTGGTTCAGAATATGAGCCACCAGCTGCAATTTTGAAACTTGAGCATTGTATGTTTACTGAAACAAAGAAAAGACCTTGGTTGTCTCAACTTCTGATAGAAGGGGTCAACCCTTCATGGTTTCATAACACCAAGGAACACATAGCTAAGTTGTCCCTATGTTTTAGGGCAAAGTTCTGGTGGGCAATTATGAGGTTGAAGTGGATGCCAACTGGTGGAGATATACATTTAGATCTTTAAAAGGAGATGTTGGTTGCAATTTTGATCGCTGGGCTTAAAATTAATTGCATCCACATCATTACTGATATGTTATTTTTTGGTGCTAAAAAAACAGCTAGTACTTTACCATTCCAGTGTGTGATCACAGAACTATATAGGAGGGCTAATGTGCCTTTACTTATGGGAGTTGATAATGAGGTTCGATCTAGTTATAAATAGGATATTTAATGAATAAAGGATGATTCAAAATATGAGATGCATGTTCATAAGCCACCTGCCTACTAGTCATAGTCTGCTCTAGCTCCTGGGATTTCTGAGATTCCCACAGGTATGCCACTGCCAATTACTACTTATATGCCACCAGATACTTCTACTGGGTCAACATCGATGCCTCCTGTGGGTGAAACTTTAGATACTTCATCTGTCCTACCTCAGTATTCTGAATATCGACTGACACAAGAAAACTTTGCAAAATCTATGAGAGCTCAAAAGAAGTTCAAGAAATAGTTGAATGCATGGGCAAAACAGTTCAATCCATTTTTTTACCACATCGTTAATGAATACCTCAAGCCATATCAGAATATACAGACTAGTATAAATAGTATGTAAGAGCGTTTAAACAAATGGTTGGATGAGTTATCAGTGCCGAATTTTGCAAAGTTTGTGGCAGAATTTAGGCAGGCAAAGCTGACATCACTGAGCTGAAAAGAAAATCATTACAACTTTTTTATGAGCCTTCATTGATAATAATTTATGAAGATGAGGTCCTCATTGATCTTATGGGTAGTCCACTAAAAGATAAAGGTAAGTAGGTTGATGAAAGTGTTGACAGGAAGACTTCCAAGAGAAGGAGGTGCAAAGATATGATACCTAAGAAAAGAGAAGCTAGAGATATCAGAAAAGTTGTGGAGGGGTAAAAAAGAGATGAATAAAGAAGGAAGAAAAAGACTACAGAAGAAGAAGTAGGAGTCTCAACTAGTTCAGCCCCACTGAGGGCCCCCACACCTGATTCGGTCCCATTTGAGATACTCCAATTTAGGAGGGAGCTATTTTGTGTACCCCTACAACATTGGGGCCACTGATGTTACACTTGAGGCCAAAGAAGCCTCACCAAATTCGACCGACTCTTAATCCTAAGAGGCTTTGCAAGTATTTACCTCCCTTGTACCTTATTGTTAATGCATTTGAGGACAAAGCATGTTTGTTCAGTGGGGGTGGATGCTTGTAGTGTTGTTGGTCACCATGGGGTTTTTGTTGCCTGGTTCTTTTCCCTCATATGATTTATAGTAGAACCAGTATGTTTAGGCTGTTGTTTATGTTTCTTTTCTTGTGCATCATGATGTAAATATAGTTTAGTGATTATATTATAAATGTTTCATGTTCTTTTCTTTTAGCACCTTTTGTATATATGTATGAATGATGAATTATGGCAGAATACTATAAATATTCTTGAGCATGAGAATGCGTTCTTGTCGTTTAATATAGTTGATCAACCATTTTGAATCTGTGATTGGCAGTAGGATGCGAAGATAAAGCAAGCATGATTATGTGATGTGAACCCAAGAGTTTGTAGGATAAGTATGAGCTCATTGCCTATGTCTGCGAGTATTTTGATATTGTTCTTGCATAGTGTGTACACTATAAATTGCCCGGTTCATTTTTGTTACTTTGTGGTTGATTTAATAGGATAGGATAGCAGGTCTCCATAAGTTGTAGTCCACTAAGCCATAAAAATCCCACAAAAATATTTTATTTTTTCTTTTGCACCCTCTTTGAACTTTTATTGTTGTTAATTCAGCCCCAATAATTCTGATTCCTTCTTAGTAAGATGTTAACACCTAGTTTTGGCCCTGGTCCAGTATTGGATATTGCAAACCTTAACTTAGGCAAAATGCCTAAGTTGAGCGTGGCTACTGCTGCGAAGTTAGTTTCTGATGTAAGTGGTTTGGTGTTGAAAGAAAATGTCTCATCTGTTCCTGATCTAAGTAGATAATATGCACCTCTACTAAAAGGATCACCATAAGTTAAGGGTGACTGATGTAGACCAAAACCAAAAAAAATTAGGGTTATTGTGAAATTGTGGATGAATAGTATGGATTATAAGTGAAGTAGAAAAGTGGTAGTCATGGTGAGTAGTAAGCAAAGGCAAAGAGAGTGAAATCTGAACTTGTAGTTACTTTCCCAAAATTATTCCTCACTTAGCATCGAAACCTCATTACAAGCCATATAAACCTATTTCATCCTTGCAAATCAACTTTAGAAGAGTATTAGATGAGAAGGGAAAGATTATGGCTGAATATGCTATGTTCGCAACTTCTTTTATGAGTGTGAGAGTCTTAATTTTTTTACCACAATTTAAGTTGATAAAGTGCGGTGGATTTCTTTGACTTTGAGGGCAATCTGAGCTATACTTGTGTTTATGGATCTCTATGGGAAATTGCATTTGTGATCATGTATGTGTTGAATTGTAATAATGCCAATTTTGGATTCTGATGTGTTGAATCATGCCTAGCTGAACGGTTAAATGCCCATCATTGTTCATGTTCATGCATATGAAATGGTGTTGAGGTTTTTGAGGACAAACAATTGTCTTAAATTGAGAGTGTTGATGTTTCGGCTTTTGACGGACTAATTTACATCTTTTACAAGGGATAATTATGTGTCTTCAAGTAACTATTAGTGTATTTGATATTGGGTTATACTGTTTTCAGGAAAAGGACTCAACAGAAGAAATAACTAGGAAAAACAGAAGCTAAAGACCTTTGACGGTCGAACTCATGGGCCGTCAACTGTGTCAAGGACCCTCAAGATATCCATAAGCCATAAATAGAGTAGAAGAAACTGAATTTCCAAGCGACGGACCGTCAGGACACTAATGGACAGTCAATCTTGTTGTTAGCTTTCCAATAGAACAATGAAAACTGAGATCCAAGTGATGTTCTAAGTGACGGAGCGTTAGGAATCTAACGGGCCGTCAACTTAATCGTCAGACCTGAGATAAAACAAGGCCTTCTGGGTATCCAAGCGATGATTAAAGTGAAGGACCGTTAGGACATTGATGCGTGCATCAACCTGGACGTCAACTGTGATGCGTCAAATTTAAGTTCAAATTTCAATTTCCAAATACCTGGGGACATATGAATAACCAGCTTAGGGTTAGAGTAGGCATCTTTTATATATCTTTTATCTTTTTTTTTTAATTTTGGAGTATTTTGTAACCTACTATTCTCTAAGAAATAGCTGATATTGTGGATCTTAACATTTTTTTTCACTATTCTTCATTGGAGATCAAGAACAATCCTTTGGATATATTTTGTAAATAATTTTCTAAATTATTTATGAGAAACTAAATGGAATCTTCTTCTTCTTCTTCTTCTATGATGTGTGGCTAAAGCTCTCATAACTAGGGTTATGGGAGCCTTGATATAATTGGTTGTTTTGGGTTGTGAGATTGCTTGAGCTCTGTAACTAATTGCAATTGTATAAGCTCCTCATCATTATTATGATATTTCTTGGTTGCAAACTTGAAGGGTGAGCCCAAGAACACCATTTGTTTGAGTAAAAATATGTGTTGGGAAAAGAGGAGATTTACAAGGATCTTAAAGGCTTTAACCTTTGGGTTAAGGGTTGATTCCTTAAAAGGATTAACCAACTTGAAAATCAATTGAACACATCAATATATTCTTTAAGTTTGAAAGAATTAGAGGGTAATTATCTATTAAGGTTGAGAAAAGAATATATGAACTTTTGAGTTCAATAATTCTTGCAATTGGAATTTTTTACATAAGAATTTCGGATAACTCACAACCTTGACTACTGTAACATATTGGTGAACATAATCCTAGTTTATTCATTCTTATTGAATCAAAATTTACAAGCATACTCATTAGTTAGAACACAATTTGCTACAAACATACTTCGCTGTTAACAAAAAAACCCCTTTTTTATTTCAGTACCTTCGATCAACCGTCCATTAATAATCATAACACTTAATTTACACAGTATTCCATGTGGGATTCGAACCCAACCTAGTTGGGTTCTATATTTGACGATGACCGCTTACCCTTTCTAACCAGAGTTGTAATTTTAGCATATCATCTACCTTTCACAGTCGATATAAGAGTACCTCAAAAAAAACAACGGGGACAATGCTTGGCCATATGACCAGTCTCATCACAGACAAAGCAAGTCCTAGACCAACTCAATAGAAGAAGATACGACAAAGAAAGTGATACGAGTACGATCGTGTAGATGGACTTATGAGGGTGTATGTTAGAACCGAGACTTGGTGTGTGCAAATTAAGTACAAAGGAGCACCTAAATAGACACCAAAAACGTCCTTACATAGCACTCCAAGGGAGTCTATTGAAGCATTTGACTAAGGGGTCATTTTGGACATTTCACACTTTATTTTTGTAACCTACTATAAATAGAATAATGTAGGATTTTAGTCATTAGTTTTTGTTAAATATTGAAGTTTTAACACTTGAAACTCTCGCTCTCTTGTGAGAAAGGCCCCCATGGACGAAACTTGTAACTAGGGAAATCAACATTGAGTGTGGATTCACTCGTGTTGGACTCAAGCTTGGAAACATTGGATTCTTGGGAGATCGAGGTCACTCTTGTGCCAACGTAAGAGTTAGGTATTTGTTGTGTGTGATGTTAAAGGTCCAAGAGTGGAATAGGATTTTGGGTTTTTAAGATTATACCTTCAATTCGTCTAGCTATTTATCCTTTTACCTTTTTGTAATCTTGTTTAGTGTTTGCATTGTAATCTTGTGTTCTTGTTGTTATTGTTAAATCCGAATCTTGTGTATTCTTTTTCATCATCTTATGTTTTTAATCTAGTTTGTTGTCCACTGATTTGGTGTAATAAATACCTTGTTATCTTCTTGTTATGGTGTTCTTGGGAAGCCGAGACTTGTCTCCAAAAGGGTTCACGGATTTCTTCTATTTTGTGGACTGTTTTTGGACTGATTTCATATTTCCGTTGTCATTCCCGTATCAGCAAGGACGACCACCCAAAGCTGCTGAGCTAGAACACCCACTACTTGAACTTTGCAAGGCTTTCTCCACAGGTCTATCGTGGTACCTGCAGAAGCCTCTAGACTCTCTACTTCGAGAGAGGTGACCTCTGAACTTACCCTGACGGCGCACCTTCTTTGTGATTTAAACAATGCCCCATACATTACCGTCTCATTCATAAAAAGCTGAAGAGAAACCTCTAACCCCTTTCAAAACTTTTGAATCTTCTTAGACTCGGAGGTAATACTTGCATAAAAATACCTAGACAAAGCATGAAAACATGCCTCATACTCTACAACAATAATGGAGCCCTACTTTAAGTGATCAAACTCATCTATCATACGATCCCTCAAAATGAAAGGTACAAACTTATTGAAAAAGGCCTTGGTAATTTGATCCCAAGTCATATTTGGCGAACCAAGAGGTCAGCAACCACTAGGTGACCTCCACCAATATCTGGCTGTATCTCTCAACTGATAAGTAGTATAACCGACCCCTAGAGACTGAAGCAAACTAAGGTTATGCAACTTCTCATGATAATCTATCAGGAACTCATTGGCATCCTTGTCTACAACACCACTAAACCTACGACTCAAGCGAGTGAATCTCTCAAAACTCTTCCAATCATCAAAGACATAACTGCACCAACAATAATAAGAGGCATTACAAATCTGGTTGGTTGAGAACCCATCTAATAAGGAATCATTGAAGAAGGCTAAACTCCAGATCTTGGGATACCATACTCAGATACAGGTACTGAAGGAGGAACCATATTCTGAGTCTAAGGAGTACCATAAGTAGATATAGTTTCCACAGGAGGATCCCAGTGAGGTAGAGCGATAGTGGTGCGTCGCACCAAGGATGAAAATCGGGAAATTTTCACAAAAATTAAAATACTCGTCCAAGGGTTAAAATGGTCTATTTTTCACCTCTATTTAAACTCAATAACACGTGATTCAACCATTTTTCATCCAAAACATAGTCTTTCTCTCAAGTTTCTCTCAAGAACAAGCTAGGGTTTTCAATTGGGGATTCAAATCCAAGACTCAAATTCAAGAATCTCTCCGTCAATCTTCATAGAATCAAGAACTAATGTATGCATAGTGTTCATTCATGGATTTCTTTCATCCAGGAAGCCCAAGAATCAAGTTTTAAATCTTGTATTGTGAATATTTTGTTGTGGGTTGATTATGTTCATGTGATTATGGTTGTATGATTCCCAAGTTGGAAACTTTATGTGTTGTTCATGAACCTATGCTAGTATGTGGTCTGAGACATCTGAAATTGAGTTGGAATATGGAGTTTTGTTGTATTAATTAGATGGTCATGCCTATGCCCTAAGTCATGCATCCTAGGTGTTTGATAAAATGCCTAAGAGAATAGAAATTATGCATTATAGCTTAATTCCGATCCAAGTGATAAGTGTATGGTTTACCCTATGACTAAGAATGACTTCCATGATATTGTATGCATTATGAATGGTTGAGGGAATGTCCATGAGATTCGGTTGATGAATGTATGACATATTTATATGCACTTCTATTCATGTACAAGACTATGATAACCATGTGCTTCATGAAATCCCCAAATTAATGTATTATGAATTGTTGATATTGGTCATGTGTTCAAGAAGTATCATGTCCTGTCAGTTTCATACTATCGAGTCCTGGGGGTACTTGTACTAGACAATTTAGCTGTATGACTAGAGCCAGTGTCATGTTTTCACGATTCTCTCAGTCAAACCATGATCCTTAGAATTTAGTTAGTCTCATAACTCAGGAAAACTCAGTAAATTCAGTATCAGTCTAGTCCTACTCAGCAATCTCAGTGACCTCAGTGGTCTCAGTAACATCAGTACTCAGTAATCTCGTTAACCTTAGTATTCCCAAAAATCTTAGTATCTTCAGTACTCTCCGTCAGTCCTCAGATCTCAGTTGCATTTTATCGGACAACAGAACTCAGTAAACTCAGTTTAGCTCCTCTAAACAATACCATTAGTATCAGTTTAGTTCAGTTAATTAGTTCCGTGTCTATTTAGTTGGGAGTAGGATTCAGCACTGAGTGAACCCAAGGATGGGGACTCACCTATTATTTAGTAGAGGGTGTGATCCTTAGAAGCAATCCTAGTGTTCCAGAACTGCATAGCCAGCGTAGTTTGAGATGCACCCTGCGCATTTAGGGATTTATACATCTCATTTGGGTTTTCTACTAGGAGGGGTTGACGAAAGAGCTCCCTGTAAGAGAGGGTATACTCACAACTTGTCTTTACCCGTGGCAGGATACTAATACCCTTCCAGCTGGGGTTACAGTTTGGAACCCACCAGTTAAGTTTTGGGGCATGTTGGTTAGATGATTACCTCCCAAAGTCTCAGTTTCAGATCAAGTTTCAGTAATAGAACTCAGTTCAGTTCTACAGAAATCCAAGACTGTCAGATACAGTCAAATCAGTACAGTGCGCAGCTAGTTCCATCAGTATCAGGACTATCAGATACAGTCACTCATGTTATCAGTACTCATACTCAGCAATCATGTTATCACAAACTCAATTAATAGTAGATTAATTATATGAACTTCATGTTATAAGTATTCAGTTTCAGGACTGTTCGATACAGTCAACCAGACCAGTTCATCATAATTAGAACTATCAAAAATAGTCTTTCCTCTATCAGTAAAATAACATTAGTCTCTCAGTATTCAGTAGAATCAGTCATTCAATATTCCAGTATTAGTACTCAGATATCAGTAAACCCATGTTTTTAGAATGCATAAGTCAGCGTTATCACGATCTCAGTTACTGTTATGTATTCATGCATGTATTCTTACATTCATGTTAGTAGTTAGCCCCAGATCCAGTTAACCCAGATGCATTGATGAACCACTAACTCGAATAGACTCCACATGTCCACCTGAATCATCTATTCGTGCGGCGCACTCGTACCTAGATCTACACCAAAATGGCATAATAGGGATGAAAACTGTCCACTTGTAATCAATAGGTATGGGTACAAACTATGGGTATGTCACCTACAATCAAAAAATATCCCTAACAGTATCCCATACTACCTCTACTAACAGTTCTATTATATACACATATAACAAATACAGGTAGGGGAAAAAAGAACAAATATACGCATACACCAAATACAAGTATAAGAAGATAGAACAAATGGACAAATATCAAGTCAAGAATAGAAATGCAATCACAGAACAAGCATAATATATGGAATACAATGAAGATTATGATTATGATGATGCATAAGGTCGTTGCACAACCTTTGTATACACCTATCGAGCTAAAATACGGGCATAAGACCCATGGGAGGTTCGTTAACCCACACATACTGAGATCTGCTCTTAGGTAGGACCCATAGAGGGTTCGTTAACTTGTATACAACCAATATACAATACCAATATCTATAACACCTCTTCGGCACATACATCAATAGAGGGTTTTTAATGATGTCATTTTCTATCAGAAAAAGCCAGTGTTTCCAGTATTTCCACGGTGTTACCAATGTTTCATGAATGAATATGATATGAGGATGTAGTAATCACAGCCAACAAAAATGAAAATAATCCAATATCCAACAATTATACCAAGCATGTGATCCAAAATTCCACTCAACTCAACTAACTATCCATGATCCAATATAATCCAGAAACCATTAAGTGAAACATGTAAGAAAATTTTCATTGATACAACAATAATCCCAAAATCTAGTATTTTCCAACGAAAAATAGTACAACCAAACATACATTTATCATTGCCAGGGGAACAACATCATATAAGACCCCACATGATCAGACAAAGCATATAATGTCTTAAAATCACCAAATATTATCCACATAAGCCCCCACACAGGCACATAAAATACCTAAACACATTTTCTATAATACAACCCCATAATCATAACATGCTCTTACTTTATTATTAACTACCCAACCCAGTTTGAAGAAAGTTAAGCCATAACCTACCTTAAATGCCCAAAAGTGGTCCCAAAGCCTACAATTTAGAGCTTTCCCCTCATGAACGAACTAGGAATCAACTAAAACATACAAATACAAAATCTCAGAATAAAAAAATCCAATGATACCCATATTTTCTATATTTGAGTTTGGATCAAAATGGACCTTCGAAATAGGTTTTTGACAAAGAAGGGTAAAACCAATTTTTTAGTTAAAAATATTTTTCCCAAGATTAAAGGAACTCATAGGGTAAAAAGCAAGTGAAAATGAGGTGAAATTGGGGTTTTATTTGAAGAAATGATAGTTTGGGCCTTCCGAACCAAAACCCCAAATCCATCTTTAAATTTGTGTTTAAATAATATTTAAATGATAGAATTGAAGTTAAGTAGTCGAAATAGGAGTTTGGAGCTTACCCAAGCTTAAAAATGGAAGAAAATTCTCAAAAACTCGATCCCCAAGCTCCAAGTCTCAAAAATAATGTAGAAAAATCTAGAAAAGAATTATTTATACCCAGGTGTCAGGTTCTTCTAAAGCGGTCAAGTACTGCTTTAATGGTACCCGCTTAGCGAGCTAGTCTGCTAAAGCAGACAAAGGCCACTTTAGCGCCTTTCTCTAAAGAGGACGAGGGACATATAACCGGTCAGGTAAAATTTTGGTGACAAGAACGGGCCTACGAGGTCCACAAACGGAATCCAAAATTGAACCCATCACCAAGAGGATAAGGAATGTATGCTCAAAATTTGAGCACAAACGTAACACAAATCGGGTCTCAAATCAACTCTTAAAGTATAGGAATTCTAAGCCCTAATTTTAATGAATTTATCATGAAATTTAAGGAATCTTACCATGGATTCCAAGGGAAGTAGAGGAATAATCGTTAACCAAGCTCCCAAAATCATCTACAAGATTCAATTCCACTTTATCTCAAATCTAGGATTTTTTGCTCTCAAGAAAGGAGTAGAGAATGAGAAAATTCGTGACATAAGAGTCTATTTATACCCATACTAGGTCCTTGGTCCTGGTATTACGACTCGGGACCTACAATCAAAACATCATGTGATGAATATTCGAGTTGCAATCGTACACATACAGTGAAATTACGACCCTTGGTGTGCGATAGCAGTGGCACTAGATGGCAGCTGAAACTTGGAAAATCTTCCAAGTCTCCGCCCAACCCTTGGGATACATCTGGAATCTGGTATACACAAAAGGACTATGTAACCATACATAATTTGACAGTCCAGACTAAATGGCACAGTCAAAATTTCCATCTGAGGTCATTTCGATGAAATATGGGTCCCACATGCAATTTCCAATTTCTTAACTTTCCAACCAATAGGTCAAAATGAGGCTAGGTGCCTTGGGACCCAAACCAAGAGTCCACCTATCCTAAAATCAACATTATAAAGCTGATGGCACTGTCGGATTCTCATTCGAGGCCATATACTAGAATTTTTGGCCTGAGAAAAAAATACTAAATATTGGATGCTCAAAAATAGGGAAATGAGACTAAAATCCATAGAGGTTCATTACAATGTCCACTACTAAAAGGATTTTTATTAATGAAAGTCAACAGATAGAAAGACCTTGAAAGCTCGAAAGGATGAGGTATTGGGCCCACAAACTCCAAGCACGACTTCCTGAATAACCTCTATGAAGAGAAGACACTTCTAAGGGATTTTGCCACTAGTATCCCTTTTTCAACCAGCCCTCCCACTTTACTTCCCAAATAGCCAAAAACTTATCCTCAACCACCATCTAGCCTCCAACTTAACCAAACAAGGTTGACAATCCAAACCATGACACACTAATACCATCCCGATACCCACATAAATTAATAAAAACTCATCCAAGCCAAAAGAAAACCAAGGCATTAGTCATACACCCGACTCCAAATCCAAATATAAATTTCTATTACCATTTCAACCCTGCTATCCACTCCCAACCCGGAGGAAAATCACTTGAGTCCTATCCACAAAATCTCTTCACAAAAAATTTGAAGAATTGAGGTTGATCTACTGAAAGTCCATAATGCAAACATGAGAATAAGCCTATAAGGCACTATCTGGACATACAAATGGAGTTAACCAAGGAATACAATCTATGAAAATGCTACAACTTGTCTGGATTGTATTAAAAAATTAAATCTAAGAGTTCAAGGAATAACTACTCATCACAGAACTATTTGCTCTCGGATGTCCTAATAATCGAGAATGAAATCAAGCTGAATCTAACTCAAGCATACTACTCCCATTGAGTATATCATCTAAGAATCTCAAAGAAAACTTAAGAGCTGAGATCAAGCTAAAGAAACCAATACCAGGTCCATACACTATCATCTGAACACCTATCAACCATAATCCATCTGAACTCAAAGAGACTGAATAGGTAACCATGTAGTAGGCTCAACCAGCCTATAAATGAAACTCGAACTGACACAAATCAAAAACAAAGGCTACACTCAAGCTCTACAACTCCAAGCTCAATCTCAACTACCCAAACCAAACCTAAAGATGGGTAGGCATTCATACTCCAAATTTCTCATAACTTCCAAATCACCATTCCAAGGCGTCAAATCTAAATTAGAGCCAACAAATCCAAACTAAAGTCAAATACACACATTGACCATACCGCCCGAATCAGACACATCTTTAATAAATTATGCCGAGCTAAAATTGAGACATAGCTGGAGAATAAAATCACCAGATAAATCACAGAATAAAGTCAAAAAGAATCAACACTATATACATTGGAGTCATGAACTATCAAACCATTCCCAACAACTCCCTAAGGATGCAAACCACACTTGTAATGTCGAAAATTTTTACAACTTAGAGAAATGAAACTTCAGCTGGAAACTAACCTAATACTCTATCTTGGCAAAGGATACTCATATGTAAATATCATTAAGGAGAAACATTTCACCAAATATTATTAGGCCGGACAAACTCTAAAATAAGGATTTCCTGAATCCACCCAAGTAGGACAATCTTAACTCAACCAACTATGAATCATCTCACCGAGGAAGAAAATATCAATCTCGACACTAATGTCAAAGACAAGACCACTATTAAAAATGAACCAAGAAACTCAAGATAAAGAATTTCCGCTTTTCCAACTCAAGAAGCAATCACAGGAAAGACCACATATCTCTAACTTTCTAAATCCACTTTAGACAAGAACCACATCATGACAAAAAAAGAGCATCCAATCTCAACACTCGTACCAAGAGAAAACCTTCACAAGGAGATGAATTCAACAAATCTAAGAGATGAATACAGGACATCTCACTATCAATACCAAGCCACTATCGGGCAATGAAATAGCCCCAAGCGAAGAACAAACCCTAACTGTCAAGATCAAAAATGGGTTACATAGAAAAGGATATCTGCTGCAACAACCTTCACATCCCAGGAGGCAAGTCTAAGAATCCCAAACTCAAGAATGAGAGTATAACTAAATTGCTAACTGTAGAACCATAATAGAACCATGAAATGTCAACTTACCTTCAACACCATAGTCTTCTCCACAACCAATCTAGCATAACTAACTAAGAGGAAAACAACCAATCCCTACCTCACTTTAAAAGAGAAATCATCCAATCAGTCTATAGCTACTTAAGCCATTAATAAGAGCTGCATCAATGGGAATTACTAACTAGATGCTATCAGTCTATCCATCTACCAAGCGAGGATCAATTACATCAAACAATAACAATAATATCAACAATATAAACAATAATATAATAAATAAGAGGTACCAAAATAAAAATTAATAACAAATCCACTCAAGGGACACAATAAGGCTAATATGCCAAGGTAAATGGGACTCGAACCCAATTGCTACACCCATATGGAGAAAATATTAGTATAGATCTACTTCATTCACTACCAAAAAAAATAAACCACAAGGGTAGTCATATAATAATGAATTTAATAATAAGACACACAACAACCAATATGAACTCATCAAGGCATATAATTATCAATGGGTACAAAAACCCCAATACACATAAGTGAAAAAGGTAAATCCGGGAAATAAAAGCATACTTATCTTGGTGAAATCCATAATCAGATTCCTGATAGGTCTATAAGAGAATAAATTTGAATGGGTCCAAACTCAGACTGAATAATTGAATCATCAACTGAGGCACCAAACATACTATCTCTAACTGAAGGTTACAAAACATCATAAGGCTAATCTAAATGAGATGAATAACTAGCAATACCATGTCAGGGACACTTTGTAGACTAGTTACCAATCTCTCTAAAGTCATAATAAACCCTTGAAGCCCTAACTTGTTGAGAAACTCAAACTTAGCCCAGATGGCTGGCCAACTATCATTGAGAGCACTCTCTGCTACCATGATCATCCTTTCCATAGTCATAGCCCACTAAGAATTATAGGATAGAGGGGAATACCTCCTAACTCTATTTGATTAACTAAATTGAATAAGAGGAACTCTCTGAACCAATGTCCAATCTCGCCACAACCACATCAAGATACTAGGATACTCTAAGATACCATCCCTCTTAATCTAGAATGGATTTCATGGCATGAAAACCCATACCAAAAACTCTACAAGGAATGATGGGAACTCTGCCAGCTTTGATAACCACGACTAATTTGGGAGCCACTCATAATCTGGAGCTCTACCTATATAGGGATGATAAGTCGCAAGTGAAGCTGACCTCCACCAAAAGGATTCTTACTCCCATATAAAATAACAATAACATTAAACTATTGACATGACTTCTTGTCTCCACCTCCATAATCCTCAATTTATACTCTCTCTAAGGCCCTCGCATGATCAATAACCTTAGAGAAGGAAGATCCAAATTCTATTAAGTTCATCGATTCTGAATAGAGTGGCAATGCTAATCCTCTAATAAACCTATGCACCATGTCCTGCTCAAAGGGATATAACATAAAAATATGCCTAGCCCACTTGAGAAGCCCAATATTATACTCAAAAACTGATAAAGAACCTTCATGAACACCAACAAATTCAAGTCTAGCCAGAGAACTTACTCAAAGAATTGGATATTGATGTTGGGTGTATTAATGCATTCTACCATTACTTTTCTAGCCTTTTAGCCTTGTTTTAAGGATGATTCTTATTCTATAGGTGTTGATAATGATATAAATGAGAATTTATGTGTTCAAGTATGTGTTTATAATATTTAATTGTGTTTTCACATAAGTTTTTCTTCAATTTGAGGATTTAGAGTTCAACCGAGAAAACTAGTGTTATTAGCTTGAGCTATGTGTTTGTCTAGTCTATCGTGTTGGGTTCTAATGGTTTTAATGAGTTCCTAAGGTTTTTATTATGTATTTATATTTTCAATAACTTGTTGGTAATGTTTAAGGGTCAATTGGATCAATCCAAGGGTCAAAACAATGAGTTAAAGATCAAAGTGAAATTAGCCTATGCTTAGCTCGTGTTTTTGATTCACCGTCTTGGATGTTGTGTAATATTGAGCTCTAAATTGTTGTGTTTAATGATATATGATTCTTGGTTAATGGATTATGATGATATATTAAGGATATATAAGCTTCAAATATAGTGTAAACAACTCAAAAAGGATGAGAATGGCTCAACGAAAGTACAATACAAAAATTGATGCAATTTGGATCCCTAAAATGTATTGGGCGCATGTGGGCTGTAGGAGTGGCCAATGGATGCGTACAAAACATGAATGGATTTAGAAGAGGCCAAAAATAGTAACCCACTAGCACGGGTAGGTCCTAATGAAGTTTAAGGAGGCGCTGCAATGCGGTGTAATCGCGGCAAGATTTTGGAATTTGACAATTGTGATTTGGCTCAACACCGTGATGCGGTGATACCCAAAATTGGGATAATTCAGACCAACTGAAAGAAAAAAGCATGGAAACCCAATCCAAGTCGGTTTATAACTTTTCTAATATAAATATAACGTCCTAAAACACGTTTTAAACATCTAGGAATACCCTAGATCAACTTGGACATCATTGGAGGATACCAAAACTTTTTTTAGGTTTTATCATTCTTTAATTTAGTTTCTTTATGGTTTGTATCATCAATCCAAGGGATTGGATGATGAATATCTCATCAAGGCTAAACCCTCTTTCCGAGTTTAAAGCCAAGAACATGATTATTGTTGTTTTTGATTAATTTTATTTAATTCGCTTATCATTATTAGTTGTTTGTTTATTCTTGATTTAATTATTTTGAGGATTGATTACCCTTAGAATACATATATTGTCGACCTTTTTATCTCGGGAGAGGGAATAGGGATAAAGAACATGGTAATAAACAAAGTATGGTTCTTATTTCCTTATAAAATAAGGAATTCAAATTAGCATCGAGGACAGAGATGTACTTAGATGCCTTACTTGATTCAATGTAGGATGATAGCTTCGAAACACTTAATTGGATTATTACATCGCCGCTCAATGATATAGTTGTAAGGTTCAAGTTAGGTAAATAGTTAGAGGTTTGGATACCATGATCATTCAATTAACTCTACGAATGAACACCAAAGATAAGCGAATTAACGAATGAAGTCCAATAACGTAGTATGATTGTTCGAAGTTCTTTAATCATGGGGTTTAATCCACTTATTTTTCCAAGACTTTTCTTTTATTCATTCTTTAATTTAATTTTTAGTTTACAATTATTCAACACTCTTCTTGGTTACTTTGTCTCAATTGTTAAACTAGAATTGGATAGTAGTAGACACAAGTCCCTGTGGGATCGATACTTGGCTTCTTGAAGGCCACTTTACTACTTGATAAGACCACGTACACTTGCGTGTGTGCTTGGGCACTGTCTAATGTCATCCCTAGATGAGAGGTATACACAAAGAGACTTGGGATCCCCAATTCTTAATCTCAAAAAGTTTAAGGAGTCATGAGCTCTATCGAATCCTGAGCTTGCCCCTAAATCCTTTGGTTGAAGTTGAAGATCTTTGTTATCCATCTATGTCTCTCTAGTCTGAAGCTATGCTGAAGCTCTAAAAACACGTGTTGAAGTATCATCTTCATCTATCAGCAACCTCACATCCTCCATTAGGGACAAATTAGAGTAAAAGAATGTGTTTGGGACTCATAGCAATACGGATACACGACAAGGAGTAAAGAAATGAATTTCTTAAAAATTCCCTGTAGCCTTCCAAAGATAGGTTACATACGTCTCTGCACCTATCTGTAGGACTCTATTAAACACTTAGCTCTCATATTAATACACCGGTAAACCTAGGCTTTATACCAATTTGTCATGACCTAATTTCTCAGTTTATGATGGCACCTACTATAACCCACTAGTAGGAAATATAATCTCATAGTCTGGAACTGCTAGTAACGAACTACCAAATGAATGAAGGGAAGAATACGAAATAGATGTAATAAGAGACTAACATATATAAGATAATCCAAAAACTTGGTGAAATTAGTACAAGACCTTCAACATAATAAGGATACAAATGAGGTACTAAATGAATATACAGATAAAACCATCTCTGAATAAAACATAGAGACTAGTATAGTACATAAGAGAGAGGGAAGTAATACTCTGAATATCAGGAGCTCACTCTATGTCTCCGAACTATGGCTACTCTGCACGTCACACATAACTCTGGTAATAACCTGTACTATGATGTGTAGGTTGTAGAAATGTAGTATGAGTACCAAACACGTGGTACTCACTAGGCAACTGATGTCTAAGATCCAAAGATAATGTAGATTAATATAATATCTAAGAAGAATGGAAAATGCACCCAAATATCCAGAAACCACATAAGAAAGCCAATGAGATAATAAGGGTAACTATCATGTTCATGTACAATAAACTAATATAATCAAGCTTAGAAAGTATTAATGATAAACTATCCTATTCTAACCAAAATCAAGAGTCTCAATACTATGCCGTATATCACTAGCAGATATACAAAATAAGGGAGAAAGAAAGATATGTATAAGTATACAAGTCCAAGGAATGAATATATAACACCATAGTAACATATAGAAATATATACATATATATATGAATAAGGTCAACTTAAGGTACAACCCAAATCACTAGTCTAGCATTTTAGGACCTCATAATCATAGCAAAAACTAGTGCTAGAACACATCAGGGTTTTTAATCCATACTTTTAATAATGAGATAATCATGCATAAATATAATCGTAAGATAAAAAAGTCAAAATCATACCTCAAATATCAATATCGGATCATTACCAAGCTGCTGTAAACTAGCCATAACAATGATCATAATAACAATAATAAAAATAGCAACGACAAAACAAGTAACCGACTAGTCCAAAAAAACAAAACCTAACCAAGCCTATTACGAACCCTAACCACCCTAGGGTAAGAAGGTTCAATCAACATACAACACACCACAATCCATACACATCACCCATACCTATGCTACCCCTCATAAGGCTGATAGATATAGGTGCATACTGGTGATAGGTAATATGCATGCAAGAATGAGTTCCAGATATAATCCGTAATACCATAACTGATCAAAATATCATAAGTAACCTGGTGAATAACCTCACATTATCAGTATCATAAGCAATATCCAAACGTGAACTAATAAATATATAATCAATAGACAAACTCAAATAAGTAAATATAAAATCAATAGACCGACTTGAACCGGTAAAAATAATCAATAGTCGGACACAAACCGGTGAATATATATTCAATAGACAAAATTGAAATGATAAATATAATCAATATCCTCAATATCATCAATCATTGTGACTTACTTGAAATTCATATCATCAATACAATCATCCTCCTCTGTTACATAGCAGAGAGATGTGTATATATATATATATATATATATATAATAGGTGTATGGACTTAAGTCATGTCAAAAAATTAAGAGTGTAAATCCGTAAATACACTACATGGGCTACACTTTGGGACTAAATCATTATAACAAAGTAGAAAGGGGTGCAGTCTCTCACGACCAGAGTAATTAGTAGTATCAAAATCATAAATCAAAATCTATCTTGCTCAAATCATTAAAACATCATATTCAATCTCATTACACATAATTCATCCATTAAGATGGTACAATTCTTGTTATAAATAAATCCATGTCAAGAAAGAGTGAAATGTGGATTTTTCTTTTTTTTTTTTAGAAAAAATAGTAGTAAGATCATATTTGAGGTAGAATAGTACCATTTATCGTATTTAGTGATCATGAATGTACCGAATCTATGCATTACATCACCAGTATTCATACAATAAAATCATAAACATCAACATGTCTATAAACTATTGCCATATCCTTCACAAGGATAAAGACTTCTAGGAATCCAACAAATATCATAACACGGCCTTCGGCCCAATAATAGGTACATATCCGTCATAACCATAACCTCAAGAATCGGGAATCATCATCACAATTCACCAAGTACATATTAAACTTATTCTAAGGTTCATTAATCTCAACAACGCCTAAATTCTAGCTACCTAGGGTAATAGGATCCTAGAATAATAATAAGTATTTCACCTTGTGGGTCGATTCACCCATCTAATCCCCAAACTTTAATAATTAAGAATAATTTATGGTTTTCTACCAATAATCAAGCTTAACATTCGCATTTACATGCAATATATAAAACACATAATCTTGAGATGAAAAGTAGACAGAATCCTACCTCAAAGATGAACCGCAAATTTTTGAATCATCCAGAAAATATTCATCTTTGCTCTATGATATTGAAATTCCACTACGCAATCTGAATCACAATGTACATGTTATTAGGAGTCAAACGAGACACATATTTCCATATAATGGGTTGGGTCAAATTTTGGGTCAAGAATATGCTTAAAAGTTGAGCAAAAATAGAACACAAATCAGGTTCTCAAATTAAACCCTAAACTTTAGGAATTCAAAGCCCTATCTAAGAATTTATTTATAAATCAGAGGAATCTTATAGAATAATCGTTAACCAAGCTTCCCAAATAGACTATAGGCTTTAATCCCACTTTATCTCACATCTAGGGTTTTTAACTCTAGAAAATATGTGTAGACTGAGCAAATTCACAACATTAGGGTCTATTTATACTCATACCAGGTCATCTGGTCTTGCTAACATAGATCAAGACCTACGATCACAACATCATATGCTAAACATGAGAGTTTTGATTGCGCACATGCATTGCAATTGCACAAATTTTTTTTCCAAGGGTATCATGATTGTAGCCCTTGGCTTATGATAGAAGTGGCACCAAATGACAGCTAAAACTTAAAAAATGCTATAAGTCTCTGCCCAAACCTTAAGATTCATTCAAAATTCTGTATACACAAATGGACTATGTAACCATACAAAATTCGATGGTTCAAACTCAATGGTGTAGTCAAAATTTCCATTTGAGGTCATTTCAATGAAATATAAGTCCCATACCTAATTTCTAATTTCTTAACTTTCCGACCAATAGGTCAAAAGATGCTCGGGTGCCTTCGAACCCAAACCAAGAGTCCACCTAGCTAAAAATAAATGTTTTGGAGCAGATGGCACTATCAGAATTCTCATCAAAGGCCATCTACTAGGACTTTTGGTCCTAGACCAAATACTAAACAATGAAAGCTCCAAAAAATAAAATGAGCCTAAAATCTAGACAAACTGTCTGATTACTAAGTCGACAATTTTTACAAGTCATAACTAACCTGTAGTAACTGTGGAGAGATTTAAAATGCCAGAAATGCATGCAAATCAAGAAAATGACCTGGAGGGTCATTACATCTCATCTCTAAAATCCATTCTAAGGAAAAATCTACCTGAGTATAGGCTAAGGTATCTAAATTCACTTCTATATGTTAAATAAGCAACAATTATCCCTAAGATAGCAATTATAGCTAAATATGACTAATTAAGTCAATTACACATAATTTACAGGTCCAAGATAGCCTAAGTAGTCTAAAAATCCTAATTATATCAACTATATGTCCAAGACCTAATTTCCATCCCATATTTAGCATAACATCATAAATATACAATGAATTATCTCAATCTATGAGGAAGGTAAACTTAACCTACCTGGACAGTGCAACAAAGCCCAAAGAAATTAGCTAAACCATTGATTTCCCCTTCAAAAATCTTTCACAAGATGTCATGCTATCAAAATAAAAATCTACTTATCAAAATAAGAACAATGATGCCCATATTGCACTTTTATTCTTTGGGTCAAAAATTAGGTAAAAATCCTTATGGGGCTCGCATGCGGAATCACACCTTCAAAACCACCAATGCATCCCTTTATGCTCAAGGAACATTTACCCTAAAAAATGGATAGATTTCGAGCTCAAATGGTGCTACAATCAACCCACCGATATTTTAGGAATTTCTAACAATGATAAAGTATTTAATCATGAAATTAATGGAAGCTTACAAAGAATTTGAAAAATAAATATGTTACTCGAGCTCACAAACACTCCAAAATCAGCCACTAATAGTTCTCCCAAGTTTTCACTCTTTTTAGGGATTCTACTCTCTTGAAAATGGGTGGAAAAGGAGAGAAAATAGGCTAACTAAGGGAATTTATAGAGTTCTCAAGTGTCCATGTATCACTTAAGCAGACATTGCATTACTTAAATGGTCATAGATTAAGAAACCAAGTGTCTATATAGCGAAGCTTTCTTACCCTACATTTGTCCACTTAAGCAGCCATTACTTTAGTAAACTTTGGTTGCTTAAACAGCCATCGCTTAAGCGAAAAGGCATCACATAAGAGACACCGTCAGGGCATGCCAAGTCTCTTAAGTAATCAATTGACTACTTTAATAAACTTCTCTTAAGAGAACCAATGGGTGCTTAAGAAAATGTAACAGTTGAGTGCACCAACTGGGTGCACCAACTGAAAGCTTGACATTTCTTTGAGTCTCCACCAACCCTTTGGGATTCATCCCGAACCTTGTATATACAAGTGAACTATTATACCCTATCAAATTTGATGTTCCAGACTCAATGGGGCAGTTTAAATTTCCATTTGAGGTTGTTTTGATGTAAAGTGAGTCCCACACCCACGTGTCATTTTCTTTAACTTCTGGCCAATAGCCCAAAATTAGTCTCGGAGCCTCGGGACTCAAACTAAGGTTTCCCCTTTCCAAAAATTGATATTTTAGAGTTGTTAGAACTATTAGAATTGGCATAAAAGATTATTTGACTGATGTTTTTGCCTGATAGCCACTTTTAACCAATGGTGACTTCAAAATAGGGAGTTGGCTCTAAAAATCAAATGAATTGTCCAGTAATTAAACTATAAGCTCCAACAAGTCATAAATTACATGGGACAGCTATAGGAAAGCTATAAATAGGAAAGATGAGTGGAAATATACAAAATAACCTGGGAGAGTCATTAAAGGTGGGCTACCCACAACCCCATTTTAAATTTTTTCATTATTTTCTTAATTCCTTGAATAGATCGGGCATGGGGTAGTATAGAATGACTAGTCTAACTATTCTTAGGATAATTAACACCCAAATTAAGCCTCAATGGATTGACATTAATTGAAAAGTAGATGTCCATCTACTCACCTTATTTTTAAGTTAAACCCCACATAAACTCTACATTCATATACATAGAATTCTATAGGATCATTGGAAATGTAAGAAAAACTAGCATGGTATAGAAATACTATCAAACACTTATCAAAATAATGTCATGCCTAAGAATCCAATTGGGCTTGAATTTCTATCAAATATATTCTAGATTCATAATATAAAGTTGTAAAATGATGCAACAGGTGATAAATTAAGATATTACCTTAGCAACCTATCACCCACAATAGTGGCACCACAATCACGAGTCTTGGCCACTATAGTGGTCCCTCGTGGAATGTTTATGTACATCCATTTTTATGTTGTTCTTTTGTATCGTTGCTAATATTTTCCCTCTACGGGTATCAAAGGGTGACATAAGGGACCTAATGTAGTGAAATCCTTTCTAATCACCCTTATAAATAAAGTACTTAAAATTTAAATTGATTATGATGTCAATGTCCTATGATTATAGTATCTGAAGGGCCTCAATTAGAGGGACACCAAATATTATTACAGCTGGCATAGTATGTATGGGTCCGTTAGCACACTTCTATTGAAATGATTTGGTTTCCTACTTCATTTACCCAAGAATTCAGGGATGAATTGTTAGTAAATTGGTATTTATTATAGCGATGCATTCTTTTGTTATTAATAATTTCTACCATAAATGTTATGTTGATTTCAAAATGTAATGTTGATTCAAGGTTAAGCTGGGATAATCCACTGTACACACTACAAAAAAATTTGAGATAGGGAAAAAGGGTCCAGGATGACTTCCTAAGGATGACATAGTCATCCATTATCTTCCATAGTGTGACTATATATAGGGTCTTAGGTGGCCATGGATATCCTTAGTAGTCAACCCAACAAGTTTTAATCCTATTTTTCCTAGACTTATTTTAATGTCGGTTCTTCATCTTAATAATACCCTAGATTTCTATGCAAAAAACAATTAGGATGGAAGGTAAGGTCTTCAAGGGATGCGATTCCAACTTTTACTCTCAGTTTCTCTATTAAATTTTCTATCAATATGTAAGAAATAATGTTTCAAGCTCTCTAGATATAACAACTTGACATTGAGGTACGCTATGATTTATGAATAGTATACTATGGTTAGTTAGCATGTACATGATGTAGCTTGATGAGAGAATTCATGCTTAGACCCGCAGACACGGTGTTTCGATGGATAACAATATAGTAGGGAAAATTATTATTTATTATAAATTATTTATATATGAGATCCTTTATTGTTAATCATAATTGCTTAATGTACTTCATGTATTGCTATGTAAATCATACTAGTTAGCTTATGATAAAGATAGGTGTGAGTGTGTGGTTATAAGACTAGTTCAATTACCATTAAAACTTGTGTAAATCAATGTATTGATGTATAAATAAGTGATTCTTGCTGCCAAATTTCTTGTTAAGGTCAGTTTTTGATTGGTAAAGATGTATTCATAACTTGAAGAGTCCAAATGAATGTTGTTTAAAGGTTGATGAGTGTAAACCCTCCTGGTCATTTTCTCAATTTTCAAGATTTTTTTTTTCAAGTGTTCCTACAGCGGCTACAAGTCTTTTATGACTTGCTAAAACTATCAGTTTGGTTACTAAATAGTTTATTTGGATTTTAGGCTTAATTCCTTATTTTGGAGTTTTTGCTATTACGTAATTGGTGTCGAACCAGAATTCTAAGTAAACAACCTTAGATGAGAAATCCAACAACGTCATCAGCTCTGGAAAAATTATTTTATACTAGGGGGACCCTTGGTCTGGGTCCTGAGGCTTCAAACTCATTTTGGGCTATTAGATAGAATTTAGTTAAAATAAAACTAGGCATGGGACCCATATTTAAGTTTGGTTAAAATAAAACTAGGTGTGGGACCTATATTTAATCAAAACAATCTCAGATGAATGTTTTAATGGTTCTGAGTCTAAAATATCCATTTTAGTATGGTAGCATAGTTCCTTTTTGTGCACGAGTTTTGAAACAAATCTTAAGCACCCGATCAAAGGTCACTTGGAATTGGCAAAATCTGATACCTCAGCAACTTATGTAGTCAATTAAGCGACTTAGGGGTTGCTTAAGTGATAGTTTCTTTAGTGAGATTGTGAATCTTTAGTGGTCTTGGCTGGCCAACAGAGGGTCGCTTTAGCGATCCCTGTCTTCTTAAGGAGATTTTGCTTTAGAGACCAGGGTGTCACTTAAGTTGTTATTGCTTAAGTGACCCAGCGACCACTTAATCAGACATTGCTAGTATTATATTCCCTTTTTCACCTAATTTTACGTTATTTTTCTAGTATATTTTCCTCTATTTTGAAAGTTTGGGATGTGGTAAAGTACGGGAAATCATCCATTGAAGCTAAGTTAAGCTAGTTCAACACTCCTATGGTATTTTTCATTATTTTCACCATGAAATTTCATCCTTTTTCATTGTAAATTCCAAGAATTTAGGTCATAAATTCCAACACTTTAGAGGTTAATTTGGGCCCCAATTTTTACTCCATTTGTACCCAACTTTGAGCACACATTCCTTTCCTTTGAGGGACTAGTGATGGATTCAATTTTGGGATTCCATTGGTAGGTCCCATAGGCCTATATTTTGATCTGATTTTTGGTCTAGAGTTATATGTTATAACTTAATCCTTGTTTTATGAAACACATTGAGTTTTAACCCCTAGAACTTTCCTGAGTTTTATCTTCTAGACATCATATAACTTGAGGGTACTTGTCATATGATATAGGTATTCTTTAGGTGGCTTGGTTGTATGTTATTAAGTATGGTTTGGTAGGTTTTTGTCCAACCTGCAAATGGACATCATAAGGGTTGTTTGGAGATGGTACGAGTGGTATAGTCCAATTCATATATTGTCCAGTATCCAATCCCTTTGATTTTATCTTAGATACTGTTTGAGAAAACTAATCGTATGGTATGGGTACAAGTTGGACAAGGGGAGTCATATGGTGGATAATGTGTGATGTCCAATATTCTTTCTAGGGTACGAGTGCTGGGTACCACTCATATGTTATGGGTAGGGTTTGGGTGGTGTGGTCGTACCTTCCCGCATTCTATTTTTAACTTTTAATTTGAGGGTATTCCGGATATTTCCCTTCTTAACCTCTCTTGACCCCACAACTTAAAAAACTATTGGGACTTTATTTACCATATTATTCTCAATAAAAAATACTTTAAACATTCTTAAATCTCTCTCAAGCTTTGGGTTTAATAAAAGAGACTAGGGTTTCTTTAAGGTGTTTAATTAGGGGTTTTCAAGAGCAAATCTCTCTATCTTCTTTTGTATCTAAGTCATGATACTCCTCCCTCATTGTTAGTTCAAACTAAAAGCATGTTTTCATGGATGTTTTTTATTATATTGATGTTGTATTTTTAGGGTTTTAAAATATATATTGGGGATTTCTGTTATTAAGGGTTGGATAACGTTCTCCCATGTTTTACTTATGATTTTTCATATTAAAATATTGGTTTAAACATTGAGGAATGCATGGTAATGGTAAATGGGTTTAGAGGTACTTTGGATTCCCCAAATTGCTTGGTTTTGGTTTTGGAAACTATATGCCCTCAACATGTTTGATAAAATATAGGTGAGAATGGTATTGTTACATAGAATAACTTTCATTGAAAACTCTGCATTGCAAAATATGGTAATGGAACTTTAAGTTGTTTTGGATAGTTTATATGGCTAAACGGTAAGACTTTGGTGGACACGACTTTGGTTTAAATGAAAAACTTTGTGGGGTACACGAGAATCCCCCATGAAATTTTGAAGATGGAAACTACAGGGTACATGGGAATCCCTAAGCATTGTCTAATGACACTGCTTGCAAGCTATAGTCGGTGCGATAATACCACTACATAATGCCTTGGTTGTTAATATATGGAATTGGTGGTTTAGTTAAATGATAAAGGTTTTAATTGGATAATAATGAAAGGTTGTTATATCTAACCGTGAAGGTGTGAATCCAGTGAACGGACACTGGAAACTCATGTTTGCCGATATGAGGGTTGTTCATGGTGACCATATACTTGTGGGGGACATATGAATCCCCTAATACTTGTATATATGTATCATGGTGGGTGAAGTGTACACGAGAATCCCCGACTCCTATGATTCTCTGGTTCATGTGGCTACACACACTGGGGCCCATTGATGGGGTAACACTAGACCCATATAGCTCATGGGTTATTTTAGGATGGTCAAGCCATACATCCCAGTTTAAAGATTTAAGTGCATGATAAACCCGGTTCCCTTTCTTGACATAGATTATATATATGTATGGATATGGTTTCATATGGTTATTTACTTGGTTTTAAATATTGGCATTATTTTATTCTTACTCCTGAGTGCATGCTAGCATTCACCCACTAACCCGTATTTAGGCGTTGTATCCCCACGTGATGCAAGAATTGGCCTTACTACTCCTCCTGCTTAGTGATTCGGATCTTCCATACTCTAGAAGGTTCCACTTCATGTTATTATCTTCTCTACATACTTTTGTTATTTCTTTGACTTTGGTTTTTTGCTATGGTGGGGGGCATGTCCCGATAGAATGTTGTTTAGATTTTTTATAGAGGCTTTGTGAGACTACTTGGGTTGGCATGGGCGGTGTCGGTATTGGTGTCTTCCTTGGCATTGGTATTGATATTAGGGATAACTCTTCTTGGATGTATTTGATTTATGATTGTTCTTTTTTGTGTTATATATATATATTTGGAATTCATCCAATATAAGGTGCAGGACGGCTATGGTTAGGTTTTTGGGGCGTTCTCCAATCTCGATTGAACCTAAGGAGCTTGACATAACTAGACCTTGGTATGGGTCATGTCAGATTAGTATCAAAGCACTAGGTTCATGGTCAATTGGGAGTCCATAAAACCGTGTCAATTGGAGTCTTTATTAAGGGTGTGTAGCGCACCATACTCATAAGGGAGAAGATATAAGGCATTCAGGAATGTTTCTCTTTCTTGTGTTCTGTTTTCAAGATGTAAAGTCTAAGGTCCTAAATTCTCCTCCAATTCCTATTTGTTCACTTTTCAAATCATGCCTCATCAATGATTTAAAGCTCAGGGAAACTCTTCTGTCCCAACTGAGGATAATGTTGTTGGGGACCTGTGTACATAAGAGGTCCAGACTCGGTCTAGGGGTCCAGCTTCGGATTCTTTTAGAGTTCAACTAGTTCCCTCTAGTCTATCTCTAACTTCTTAGACTGAAGTGACAAATGCTAAGTTTTGTCAATCTATTAATATGTTGGCACAGTTGGTAGCTACTCAATTTGAGAGTGGTGTTCCTATTATTCCATCTTCTAACGCCATAAGCGTTGGCAAGTTCATGAGGTTGAACCCTCCAAACTTCACTGGTGTTAAGGTAAAAGAGGATCCTCAAGGTTTTCTGGCTAATATGGAAAATATCTTTTATGTTATGCATTCCACGAATGTGGAGGGTGTGGAATTTGCTGCCTATCTACTAAAGGATGTAACATACCAATGGTACGAGGAATGGGATCAGCCAAGGGGTGACAATATTGAGTCATCTCTGTGGGAGGATTTTTCTGGTGTATTTCCAGACTTCTTCTTTCCTCAAGAGTTAAGAGAAGATAAGGCGGAATAGCTTATCAATCTGAGGTAAGAAAAGATTTTCATCAAGGAGTATTTCTTGAAGTTTTACCAACTCTCTTGGTATTCTTTGGAGATGGTTTCTAGTATGAAGGCGAGGATGAGAAAGTTTTCCTTCGGTTTGTCTTAAGATTTGATATTGGAGAGTAAGGCTTCCTTTTTGATCAAGATCATAGATATCTCCAGGTTTGTTGTGTACATACAGTAAGAAGACAAAGAGAAGAAGAAGTAGCTAAAATAGGGGATAGGCAGGACTAGAAGTTTAGGTTCTCTAAGAAGGGTAGTGGCTAACAATAGGGTCGCAGGGTTGGTGGTCAGTGGCTCAAGAAAAAGTGGGGCAATTCTGGGTCATACTCAACGGCTAGTTCTCCTTACCTAAAGATGTCAGGTGACAAATGTTTCCAGGGTGGCAAAATATTTAAGGCATAGAGTGCCAAATCTTAGGCTAGTGGGTCCCAGTCAGCTCCATCATATTCTTTCTGTAGGTTTTGTGGTAGATTACATTGGGGTTTCTGTGATAAGAGGAGGGACATATGGTTAAACAGTGGCCAACCAGGGCATATACTTAGAAACTGTCCTATTTGTAAGATTGCTTCAGGGGAGAACAAGGTTCCAATTGCTTCATCATTAGCTTTGACACTAAAGGGTGCACCATTTAGTTCGGGCTCTGGATGGAATCATTTCTATTCTCTTACTACTCGATAGGAGTCCGAGGCATCGCCTGATGTCGTAACTAGTATGTTGAAACTCTTTTCATATGATGTGTACTATTTACTTGATTCGGGGTCCACTGTCTGTTATGTGACCCGCTTTGTAGCTATTTATTTTTGTTTTAGCACTGAATATGTTTTAGGCCTTTTTTTTATTTCTATCCCGATAGTGACTCTGTGATTGCTAAAAGACTCTATGGGAGTGTGTGGTATCTTTTGGTGGTAAAGAAACTTTGGTGGATCTATTCAAATTAGATATGGCGTATTTTGATATCATATTAGTAAAACACCTTGAGTTTGGGACCCGTAGAATTTTTTTTGAATTTATGGGTTTTGGACAACATACCATTGGTGGGTCCCAGTTGCATAATGGGATACAAGTGGTATGCCTTGATCATAAGATGATCAGTATTGGTTGGTGGGTTGGATTGGTTTTTGAAATTGGTACAACTTAGGTTGGTATGAGTCATATGGTTGGATACGGGTCGTTGGGTTTGGGTTTTTACTTCACTTGACCTGAGACTTAGTAAAATAACTTGGATCTTAGCACGAGTGGATCACCATGATTCATAATCCAGTGTACGAGTCATTCCATAAACTCATATAGTAGACAGTGTTCAAACCTCTTGTGATTCCATTCTACCAGGTGTACGAGTAAAGGTACTAGTCGTATGTTTGGGTACAACTAGGTTGGGGTAAATTATATGTTGGACAGCGTTGGGTCCAAGGAGGAGGCCTAGGGTACGAGTGGTAGGTAACACTCGTATTTGAGGGTATGACTGGTATGGTATAGTTGTATTATATGATGGAATTTTTATGTAGTTTAAGTGTGGGCAAACTGGATATTTCCCCACTTAACCTATTAAGGTCCCATGACTTCTAAACCATTTGGGAGGTTATTTACCATATTATTCTATCATTAAACACTTAGAAAACTCTCTTAAACACTATACAATTCTCTCTAAGGTTATTGGTAAATAAAGGCTAGGGTTTCACTAAGGTGATTAATTAAGGGCTTGATTGGGTGATTTCTCTCCATTATATTCATCATCTAAGGAAATATAGTTCTCCCTCATTGTTAGTTCCAACTAAAGGCATGAATTATACAATATTTTCATGGCATGATTATTGTAGGATTTTGGGGTTTTCAAATATATGTTGGGGTTTTGGTAGTAAATGTTTGATCATGGTTTTCCTATGTTTTAACTATGTAGTTACATCCTTTAATAGAGGTTTAGATAATTGGTTGTAAGGGAATAATTAATTGGTAATTGGATTTGGTTTTGGAACCACTATACTCCCAACTTGTTTGGTAAAATGCCTATGATATTGGTTTTACTATATTATTGGACTTTTAATTGAACTATTGGATGGTATGGTTTGTTAATGAAACCCTAAATAGGATAAATAGTTTAAATGGTTTGGAATGGTTAAATGGTAAAGTTTAGTGGTCCTGGTTAAGGTTAATTAAACTTCCTTATGGCTTACATGGGATTCCTCCATACAAACTTAATAATGGAACACTTGTGGGGTACGTAGGAATCTTTCAATTTAACTCGATAATATAATCTATGGGTACACGGGAATCCCTTCACATACAAAGGTTGGCTAAGGACATTGCTTGGAAGTTATAGTTGGTATGACGATACCACTTTTTATAGCCTTGGTTAGTAATAATGGAATAATGGTTTGGTTGGTTGGAAATGGTTTTAACTAGGCAATAATGACGGGGTGTGATATCTAACCGTGAAGGTGCGAGTCCAGTAGACGGACACTAGAAACTCATGTTTGCCGACATGAGGGGTTGGTCATTGCAACCATATATGATACTATGAGGTACATATGAATCCTCTAAATACACTATACATATGTATCATGGAGAGAAAAAGGGTACTTGGGAATCCTCTACTCTTATGGTATCTTCGATTCCTGCAGCTATATGTATCAAGGCCGTTTAGGGGGTTACACTGGACCCATATAGCCTGTGGGTGGTTCTAGGATGGTTAAGCTACACATACCAAGGTTAATGGTTTTAAAGGCATTCTAAACCAAGTTCCCTTTCTCGGCATGGTTATATATGTATCTATGTATGGTTTGTATGCATATGGATGGTTTACTTGGTTATACTGGATGGTGTTTTTTTATCCATATCCTGAGTACTTGCTAGCGTTCACCTGCTAACCCGTTCTTAGGCGGCTGTATCCTCATGTAATGCAAGAATTACCCATTCTACTCCTTTTACTTAGTGATCAAATATTGGGGTTAGCTTGGTTGGATTGAAGTGTTGATCTTCCATATTTCGTATGGATCCATTTTATGTTCATGGATATTTTTACATAATTTGAATATTTTATGGATATTTGTTTTGACTATGGTTGGGGGCATGTCCCAATAAGATATTGGTTATCTTTTGGTTAAAAGCTTTTGTGGATTTTTTATGGGTTGGTATGGGTAGGATCAATATTGGTGTCAGCCTTAATATTAGGGTTGATATCGTTGGACTAAATGTTTCATTGTTCCATCAGTTTATGTTATATTATGGAACTTGGTTTAGTTTCCGCTTATGGTTTTGGTTTGGTTATGGTTAACGGTTGGGTTTGGGATGATTGGGCTTATTTTGGTTGGTCTCAGTTATAGACCTATCTCTGAGTCTATATTTTTTCAATTACACACTATCTTATTATTTGTTTGTAATTTATTCAACTTAAGCTATATGCTATATGGTTGGGTGGGTATCGGGGGTGGTCTTTGATCCTGGTTGGACTTGAGATGCCTATTACGACAAGACACCTGGTCGGGTCAAGTCAAATTGGTATCAAGATTTATGTTTATGGTCAATTGGGGGGTCCATAAATTCGTATCGAGTAGAGTCTCTTTTAGGGGCGTGTAGTGCGCCACACTCATAAGGGAGAGGCTACGAGGCATTTAGGATTATTTCACTTTCTTATTATTTTATTTTCAAGATGCAAGGTCTAAGGTCTTTTCTATTCTTGGTTTGTTTACTTTTCACATCATGCCTCGATGATCTAATATGCAAGGTAACTCTTCTATCCCAATTGGGGATAGTGTTTAAGAGACACGTACTACTCTGGGTATCCATACTCGATCTAGGGATACAGTCCCTGATATTTCTAAGGTTCCACAGGTTTCTACTAGCCCTCATCAGAGTGAGGTAACTAATACAGAATTTTGTCAATTATTTCATATTATTTCTCGGTTGGTTACTATTCTGGATCAGTGCGATGCATCTGTTCTTCCATTTGTTAAGGCCATATGGGTTGGCCAGTTCATAAGGATAAATTCTCCTACTTTTACTGGTGTGAAGGCGGAGGAGGATTCTCAGGGTTTCTTGGATTAAACTGAGAAAATATTTAGGGTAATGCAGGCCACGAATATGGAAATGGTAAATTTTTCTTCTTACCAGCTTAAGAATGTGGCATACTAATGATACAAGGAGTGGGGTAGGATGAGAGATGATGTTTAGGAATCGACTTTGTTGGAGACTTTCTCTAATGTTTTTCTGGATTGATTCTTTCCTTAAGAGTGGAGGAAAGCGAAAGAGGAGGAGTTTGTTAATTTAAGGAAAAGGAAATATCTGTCAAGCAATATGCCTTAAAGTCCCATCAGTTGTCAAGGTATGATCCGGACATGGTGTTTGACATGCGGGTAAAGATAACAAAGTTCACTTCTGGACTCTCTTGAGAGTAGATCCATGAAAGCAAGACTTTATTGCTGATCAAGGATATGGTTATTTCTAGGTTGATTGTTCATATATAGTAGGTGGAGGAATAAAAGAGAAATCAGGCGATGTTTGGGGAAAGGCAGGGTTAGAAGAGCCGGTACTCTGAGAAGGGTGGTTGGGATAGTGGTAAATGGCAAAAGAAGAAGAGGGGGAGTACTGGTTCCTTCTCTTCTACTAGTGCTCTTTACCCAAAATAGTTGGGTAATAGGCGTTGGTAGGGTGGTGCTAATTTTTGAGTATTGGGTGCCCAATCTCAGGCAAGTGGGGCTCAGTTGGCTTCATCATGCCCACCTTATCGGTTCTATGGTAGGTTGAATAGGGGTTTCTATGATGAGAGGAGGGATATGTGTTTTAAATATGGTCAGCCAGGACATAAACTTAGAATCTGTTGGGTGTATAAGGATGCTTCGGGAGCATGTAAGGCTCTGATTGCTACATCTTCTTCTCTTGCACCAAAGGGTGCTGCTTCTTTGTCTATTTTTGCTTTTAGTACTGCTGCAGGTCAGAATAGGTTACATGCTCTTTCTACTTGGCAGGAATCTGAGACATCACCTGATGTCTTGACTGATACATTACAACACTTTTCTTATGATGTGTATTATTTTCTTGATCTGGGGTCCACTCTCTCTTATGTGACCCCATTTATGGCTGTGTATTTTGGTTTTAATTATGAGGTTATTTCAGATTATTTTTCTATTTCTACCCTAGTAGGTAACTCTATGAAGAAGTGTGTGCTATCTATTGGTAGTAGGCAGATTTTGGTGGATTTATTTGAACTTGATATGGTGGATTTTAATTTTATTCTAGGGATGGATTTGTTACACTCTTGTTACATGTCCTTAGATTGTTGAACCCATAAGGTTGTCTTTAAACTCCCTGGTGAATCAATTATTGATTGGGAGGGTGGTTCCCTAGCTTCTAGGGGTAGGTTTATTTCTTATCTTAAAACTTATAGGTTAATCTCTAAAGGGTGTCTCTATTATTTGGTCAAGGTTAAAGATTCTAACTTGTAAGATCTTTTTTACATTTGATACCAGTGGTAAATTAGTTTCTTGAGGTCTTTCCAGATGATTTTCCTGGTGTTCCCCTAGATAAGGAGATTGAGTTTGGTATTGATTTGGTTTCGTACACTCGTCCAATATCTATTCGTCCTTATGGAATGGCTCTGGCTGAGTTAAGAGAACTCAAGGAGCAACTTAAGGATCTTTTGGATGAGGGTTTCATCCATCCTAGTATGTCTTCTTGGGGTGAACCAGTTTTATTCATACGCAAGAAGGATGGTTCATTTTGGATGTGCATTGATTATCGACAATTTAATAAGGTAAAAGTTAAGAACAAATATTCACTTCTAAGGATAGATGACTTGTTTAATCAGTTGTAAGGTGCCAAATTCTTTTCTAAGATAAATCTTCGGTCTAAGTATCATTACCTTATGATTAGGGAGGAGGATATCCCTAAGGAGTCTTTTTAATCTCATATGGGCACTTTGAGCTCCTGGTTATGCCATTTGGTTTAACAAATGCCCCGACGGTGTTTATAGATTTAATGAATAGGGTTTTCAAGCAGTTTTTAGATCTTTTTGTTATTGTGTTCATTGATGACATAGAGGTGTATTCTAAGAGTGAGGTGGATCATACTAATCACCTTCGTGTGGTATTACAGACCATGAAGGAACAATAATTGTATACCAAGTTCTCCAAGTGTGAGTTTTGGTTGAATGCTGTAACTTTTCTTGGTCATATTATTTCTAGAGAAGGGATCATAGTGGATTCACAAAAGGTGGCTGTAGTTAAAGGTGGCTGTAGTTATAGGTGGTCTTGACCTATGACCCCAACCGACATTCAGAGATTCTTGGGTTTTTCTTAGTATTATAGGTGGTTCGTTGAAGGTTTCTCGACGATAGATGCCCCATTGACTAAGTTAACTTAGAAGAATGCAAAATTTTCTTGGTCGAACGTTTGTGAGGGAAGTTTTGAGAATCTTAAGGATAAGCTAACTTTGGCTCTGATTTTGACATTGCCTGAAGGTAATGATGGGTTTGTGATTTATTGTTATGCATCCCAGGTGGGGATTGGTTGTGTTTTGATGCAACATGGTTAGGTAATTGCCTATGCTTCCAGGCAGTTGATGGTACATGAGAAGAATTATCCTACTCATGATTTGGAGCTTTCAGCAGTAGTTTTTGTTTTGAAAATCTAGCGTCATTATTTGTATGTAGTGCACAAGGATATTTTTTCTGATCGTAAGAGTCTACAATATGTGTTCACTAAGAAGGAGCTAAATCTTAGGTAAATGAGATAGTTGGAGCTTCTCAAGGACTATGATATGAGTCTTCATTACATCCCAGGTAAAGCTAACGTGGGTTTTGATGCTCTTAGCTGGTTGTTCATGAGGAGTTTGACTCATGTGGAAAAGGGAAAGCAAGAATTAGTGAAGGATATTCATTTCTTGGCTAATATTTGGTCCTTCTTCTAGACTTTGAGGATGTTGGTGTGATGGTATAGGAAGTGGTTTGGTTATCTCTTGGTGCAGAGATCAAGGAGAAGAAAATTCTAGATCCTATCATGATAAAAATAAAAAGTGATATTAGTGGGAAAAGGGTGATGGTGTTTGAGATCAGTGGTGATGGTACCTTGAGGTACCAAGGGCGGTCCTGTGTTCCTGACATTGATGGTTTGCGAAAAAGGATTTTGGCTGAGGTGCATGAATCGTGCTATATTGTTTATCTCGGTTCAACAAAAGTGTATCATGATCTTAAGAAGATGTATTGGTGAAATGGTATGACAAGGGATGTGGCTAATTTTGTGGCCAAATGCATGGTGTACCAACAAGTCAAAGTTGAGCACATGGTGCCTAGTGGGTTATATCGGGAGATTGAATTTCCTATAAGAAAATGGGAGGTAATCAATGTGGATTTCATTACCGATCTTCCTCAGTCTCAGAACCAATTTGATTTAATTTGAGTCATCGTTGATAGGATGACTAAGTCTGCTCACTTCTTGTTGGTGCAGACTAACTTTATGGTTGAGGACTATGCGAGGTTGTATCTTTAGCAGATTGTAAAGCTGCACAAGGTACCTATTTTGATTATCTTTGATCGTGGTATGCAGTTTTTATCATTTATGGTGGTCTTTTCAGAAGGGGTTGGGTAGTAAGGTTAGTCTGAGTAGTACTTTTCATCCGCAGATGGATGGGCAAGCAGAGAGGATTATTCAGACATTGAAGGACATGCTTCGGGCATGTGTTATTGATTATGGTGGCAATATCCACAGACGGATGGGCAAGCAGAGAGGATTATTCGGACATTGGAGGACATGCTTCGAGCATGTGTGATTGATTATGGTGGCAATTAGGTTAAGCATCTACCTCTGGTAGAGTTTGCTTACAATAATAGTTACCATTCTAGTATTGGAATTGCCCTTTTTCAGGCATTATATGGTTGGAGGTGTAGATCTCCTATTGGGTGGTTCGAGTATGGTGAGGCAGAAATGTTCGATCTGGATTTAGTTTATCAACCTATGGAAAAGGTAAAGGTGATTTGGGATAGGCCTAAGGCTTCTCAAAGTCGCCAAAAGTCCTATGCGGATATAAGGTGTAAATACTTGGAGTTTGAGGTTAGGGATAAAGTGTTCCTAAAGGTATCTACAATTAAGAGAGTGATGCAGTTCAATAAAAAGGGGAAGCTCAGTCCTCGATTTATTAAACCTTATGTGGTTTTGCAGAGGGTTGGTAATGTGGCATATTAATTGGAGTTGCCTTGTAGTTTGAGCTCCGTTTCTCTAGTATTTTATGTCTCTATGTTGAAGAAGTGTCTTGGTGATCTTTCTTCGGTGGTTCCTTTGGAAGGATTGGGTTTCTCGGATTCTCTATCTAATGAAGAGGTCCCGGTTGAGATATTAGATCAGCAGGTTCATCGATCATGAACCAAGGATATGGCCTCGGCTAAGGATCTATGCAAGAACCACAAGGTGGAAGAGGCTACGTGGGAATATGAAGCGAACATGAAGTCCAAAGATCTGCATTTTTTTCTTCTTTAGATATTTCTGCGGAAGCTATGTGTTTTTGATCATATCTTTATTTTCTAACTTAGTTAAGGGTTAGAATAGATCCTTGAATTTTTAATTTTTAACTTGGTTAAAGGTTAGATTGATATTTGATAATGCAAATAACTTTGCTTGATTTCCTTGCATCTACGTTAAAGGTATGAGTAGAGGCATCTAAGGGGTGTGAATCGTGTTTGTACCAATCTTGTTCGTTATTTGAGGATGAATGATCCTAGTGGGGGAGACTAAAACACCCTGGGCATGGGACCTTTAGAAAATTTTCTGAATTTTTGGGTTTTAGGGAACATACGACTGGTGGGTACCAGCCAAATTATAGGGTACGAGTGGTATGCCTTGGTCGTATATTGACCTATAGGTTGGTGGGTTGGATTGGTTTCTGGAATGGGTACGACTTAGGTTGGTGCGATTCGTATAGTTTTATACGGGTTGTTTAATTTGGGCTTTTCCTTCGCTTGATCCAAGACATAGTAAAATAACTTGGATCTGTGTACAAGTGGTTAACCATAAGTCGTAAGCCAAGGTGCGAGGCGTACCATAGACTCGTATAGTGGTCAGTATTCAAAACTCTTGTGATTCCATTCTGCCAGGGGTACGAGTCATAGGTTCTAGTCGTATGCTTGGGTACAACTTGGTTTGGGTAAATTATATGTTGGACAGTGTTGGGTCCAAGGAGTAGGCCTAGGGTACAAGTGGTCGGTACCACTTGTATTGGGGGGTATGACCGGTATGGTATAGTCATATCCTATGACGAGATTTTTATGCATTTTAAGTAGAGGAAATCTGGACATTTCCCCACTTAACCTATTAAGACCCCACAACTTCTAAACTACTTGAGAGGTTGTTTAACCAATTATTCTATCATTAAAAACTTAGAAAACTCTCTTAAACACTCTGCAATTCTATCTAAGTCTCTTGGATAAAGAAAGGGTAGGGTTTCACTAAGGCAATTAATTTGGGGCTTGATTGGATGATTTCTCTCTATCATCTTCATCATCTAAGGCAAGATACTTCTCCCTCATTGTTATTTCAAACTAAAGGCATGATTTATACAATGTTTTCATGGTATAATTATTGTATGGTTTAGGGGGTTTCAAATATATGTTGGGGTTTTGGTGTTAAATGCTTGTTTATAGATTTCCTATGTTTTAACTATGTATTTACATGCTTTAATGGTTGTTTGAAAAATTGGTTTTATGGGAATGGTTAATTAATAATTAGATTTGGTTCTGGAAACACTATGCCCCCAACATGTTTGATAAAATACCTATGACAATGTTTTAACCATGTTATTAGACTTTTAATGGAACTATTGCATGGGATGGTTTGTTAATGGAACCCTAAATGGTATAAATGGTGAGGTTTAGTGGTCAGGGTTACGGTTAATTAAACTTACTTATGGGGTTCATGGGATTCCCCCAAGCAAACTTAATAATGGAACACATATGGGGTACATGGGAATCCTCCAAGTTAACTCGATAATGTAATCTATAATTACACGGGAATCCCTTCACATACAAGGTTTTCTAAGGACATTGATTGGAAGCTATAGTCAGTATGACAATTCCATTTTTTATATCCTTGGTTAATAATAATGGAATAATGGTTTGGTTGGTTGGAAATGGTTTTAATTGGGCAATAATGTCGGGTGTGATAGTTAACCGTTAAGGTGCGAGTCCAATGGATGGACACTAAACACTCTTATTTTCCAACATGAAGGGTTGGTCATAGCGACCATTTATGATACTATGAGGTACATGGAAATCCTCTAAGTACACTATACATATGTATCATGGAGAGCGAAGGGTACTATGGATTCCCCTACTCTTATGGTATCTCCGATTCATGTAGCTACATGCACCGAGGCCCATTCAGGGGGTTACACTAGACCCATATAGTCCATGGGTGCTTCTCAGAAGATTAAGCTACACATACCCAGGTTAATTATTTTCAAGGCGTGCTAAACCCGATTCACTTTCTCGGTATGGTTAAATATGCATATATGTATGGTTTGTATGCATATGGATGGTTTACTTGGTTTTATTGGATAGCATTATTTTATCCTTATCCGGAGTACTTGCTAGCGTTCACCCACTAAACCGTCCTCGGGCGGCTGTATCCTCATGCGATAGGAACCGACCATTCTACCTCTCCTGCTGAATGATCAAATTTTGGGGTTAGCTCAGTTGGATTAAAACGATAAGCTTACATATTCCTGAAGACTCTATTTCATGTTCATGGATGTTTTACATACTTTGGGTATTTTATGGATATCAATTTTGGCTATGGTTGGGGGCATGTCCCAATCGGATATTGGTTTTCTTCTGTTTAGAGGTTTTTGTGGAACTACTATGGGTTGGTATGGGCGGAATTGATATTTGTGTCAGCCTTAGTATTGGTATTTGTATTGGGGCTGATACTGTTGGACTAAATTTCTCACTGTTCCATCCTTTTATGTTAGGTTATGGAACTTGGTTTAGTTATGGCTTGGTTTTGGCTAATGGTTTTGGTTTGGTTATGGTTATTAGTTAGGCTCATTTTGGTCAGTCTCGGTTGTAGACCTATCCCATAGTCTTGATTTATGCAATTACACGCTATCTTATTATATGTTTGGAATTCATCCAACTCAGGGTATATGTTAGATGGTTAGGTAGGTATCGGGGGTGGTCTCCAGTCTTGGTTGGACTTGAGATGCCCATTACGACAAGGCCCCTGGTCAAGTCGTGTCAATTGGGGATAGATTGGTTGCACTCGTGCTATGCTTCACTAGATTTTTAGACTCATTAATTTGTCCTCACTAGCTCCTAAAGGAAAGTTTATATTGTATCTTAGTGCTCAGAGATTAATCTCCAAGGGGTGTCCCTATTATCTAGTCTGGGTTAAAGATTCTAACTTGAATAGTCCTTCTTTGCATTTTGTTCCAGTGGTGAATGAATTTCCTGAGGTCTTTCTTGATGACCTTCCTGGTGTTCCTCTTGATAGGGAGACTGAGTTTGGAATTAATCTTCTTTCCGACACTCATCAAATTTCTATTCCCCTATATAGAATGGCTCAAGCTGGATTGAAAGAGCTAAAAGAGAAGCTCAAGGATCTTTTAGCTAAGGTTTTCATCCATTATAGTGTGTCCTCGTGGGGTGCTCCGATGTTATTCGTTCAAAAGAATTATGGTTCCCTTCGGATGTGTATTGATAACTGGCAGTTGAATAAGGTGACAGTAAAGAATACGTTTTCTCTTCCAAGGATAGATCATTTATTTGATTAGTTGCAGGGTGCTAAGTTTTTCTCCAAGAATTATATTCAATTCGGGTATAATCAGTTAAAGATTAGGGCGGAGGATATCCCTAAGACTGCCTTCCGTACTAAGTATGGGCACTTTCAATTTTTGGTTATGTCTGTTGGGTTGACCAATGCCCCTGTAATATTTATGGATTATATAAATAGGGTCTTTTGCTAGTTTTTTGAATTATTTTTCATTCTTTTTGTAGACGATATTCTGGTGTATTCTAAGAGTGAAGTGGATCATGAGAATCACCTCCACATTGTATTGCAAATCTTGAAGGAGTAGCAGTTGTATGCCAAATTCTAAAAATTTGAGTTCTGGTCAAATATTGTCACTTTTCTGAGTCATTTCATTTCTAGTGAGTGGATCATGGTAGGTCTACAGAAAGTTGTACTGGTGAAGAAGTGGCCTAGACCCATGACTCCAACCGGTATTCAGAGCTTCTTGGGTTTAGATGGTTATTATAAGAGGTTTTTGGAAAGTTCTTTAACTATAACTGCCCTGCTGACTAAATTGATTAAGAAAAGGTAAAGTTCTTATGGCTTGATGCATTTGAGGGGAGTTTCAAGAAGCTGAACGATAAGCTAACTTTGGATCCGATTTTGACTTTGTCTAAAGGCATTGATGGGTTTGTGGTCTATAGTTATGCATCTCGTATGGGACTTGGTTGTGTTCTGATGCAACATAGAAAGGTGATAGCATATGCCTCTAGATAGTTGAAGGTGCATGAGTGGAACTATCCGACTCATGACTTGGAGTTGTTGGCTTTGGTATTCGTATTGAAAATCTTGCAACACTATTTGTTTGGGGTCCAAATGGATATCTTTGCTGATCATAAGAGCCTGAAGTATGTGTTTACTCAGACGTAGCTTAACCTCAGGCAAAGGAGATGGCTTGAACTTCTCAAGAATTATGACATGAGTCATGACTACCATTCTGGTAAAGCTAATGTGGTTGTTGATGCTCTTAGCAGGTAGTCCATGGGAAGTCTAGCTCATGTAGATAAGGAGAAGTAGGAAATAGTGTAGGATATTCACCGTTTGCCTAACCATAGAGTTCCTCTCTTGGACTCTGAGAAGGGTGGTGTATTTGTGTAAGAAGTGGCGCGGTCATCTCTGGATGATAAAATCAAGGATAAAAAACGTTAGATGCTATGTTGATGAGGATCAAGGTTGACGTTGGTGGGCAAAAGGTGATGGCCTTTGAGATTAGTGGTGATGGTACTTTAAGGTACCAAGGAAGATTATGTCTTCCCGACATTAATGGTTTGCGAGATAAGATCTTGGCAAAGTCACATGAGTCGTGATATGTTGTGTATCCTGGTTCGATAAAAATTTATCATTACCTCAAAGAGGTGTATTGGTGGAACAATATGAATTGGGATGTGGCTAATTTTATTGTGAAATACATGGTGTGTAAACAAGTTAAAGTTGAACATATAAGTCCTGGAGGATTGTATCAAGAAATTGAGTTGCCAGAATGATAGTAGGAATAATCAACATGGATTTTGTTACCGGTCTCCCTCACTCTCAGAATCAATTTGATTCGATTTGGGTCATCATGGATGGGATAACAAAGTTGGGTAACTTTTTACCAGTAAGGACTAGTTTTTCACCTCAGGATTATGCAAGGTTGTACCTCCAAGAGATTGTGAAGTTGCGTGGGGTACTTGTTTCTATCATCTCGGCTGGCAATATGCAGTTTTTATCTCACTCTTGGCGGTCATTTAAGAAAGGTTTGGGGACTAAGGTTAGTCTTAGTACTGCTTTTCACCCGCAATCGGATGGGCAAGTGGAAAAGACTATTTAGATGTTAGAGGACATGCTTAGAGCTTACGTGATTGACTATGGTAGTAGTTGGGTTGAGCATTTGCCTCTTATAGAGTTCACTTATAGCAATAGCTACCACTCTAGCATCGAGATGACTCTATTTGAAACATTATATGGTAGGAGCTATAGGTCTTCTATAAAGAGGTTTGAGGTCAGTGAGGCAGATACGTTTGGCCCATATTTGGTTCTCTAGGCTATGGAAAGGTGATGGTGATTTGGGATAGGATTAGGGATACCTAAAGTCACCCAAAGTCTTATAAGATTGTGAGATGAAAGGACTTGGAATTTAATGTTGGAGATAGGGTGTTTCTGAAAATATCTCTAATGAAGGGAGAGATACAGTTTAGGAAGAAGGGGAAGCTCATTCCCCGATATGTAGATCCTTATATGATCTTGAAGAGGGTTGGTAAGGTTGCATATGATTTTTTATTTCCCTCTAGTTTGATCTCCATTCTCTCAGTATTTCATGTCTTTATGTTGAGAAAGTGTACTGGTGATTCGTCGTATGTTGTGCCTATCAAGGATATTGGTATTTTAGATTCTCTATCTTATGAAGAAATCCTTGTTGAGATCTTGGATCATCAGATTCGTTGGTTGGGAACGAAGGATGTGTCCTCGGTAAAGTATCTATGGAGGAACCACAAGGTTGAAGAGGCTACGTAGGAAGCTAAATAGGACATGAAGTCCAAGTATCCATTTCTATTTTCTGCTCAAAAAATTCGTACAGAAGGTATATGTTCTTTATAACATTTTTTTTCAAACATTGTTAAATGAAAAATTGAATCCTTGGTAATATGTTTTTTGTCTTAAAGGTAAAGGTAGAGACGTTTGGGGGTTTAAATCGTGCTAGTACTGCCTCATTCCATCATTCAAGGACGATTGCTCCAAGTGGGGGAGTATTGAAACAGACTGAGTTTTGGCCATTAGAAATTTATTGTGTTTGAGCTTCTGGATATCATATGACTTGAGGGTACTTGTCATATGATGTGAGTATTGTTTAGGGGTATTGGTCGTATATTACTTAGAGTGGTTTGGTTGGTTTATGTCGAAGGTACTAATGGACATTATAAGGATCTTATAGAGATAGTATGAGTGGTATAGTCTAATTCATATGTTGTTCGGTCTCCAACCCCTTTGATTCTGTCTTGGTAAGGTTAGAGGATACAAGTCGTATGGTATGGGTACGACTTGGTCAAGGGGATTTGTATGGTGGACAGTGTGTGATGTCCACCATTTTGTCTAGGGTACGAGTAGTGGGTACCACTCATAAGTTGTGGGTATTGTTTGAGTGGTGTGGTCGTACCCTCCTACGTTCTTTTTTCAGATTTTAAGCTAAGCGTATTCTGGATATTTTCCCTCTCAACTTCTCTTGACCCAAAAATTTAAAACACTATTAGGACTTCATATACCCAATAATTCTCAAACAAAAATATTTTATAGACTCTTAAATCTCTCTAAAGCTTTGGGTTCAAGAAAAGAGGCTAGGGTTTCTTCAAGGTGGTTAATTAGGGGCTTTCAAGAGAAAATCTCTCCATCTTATTTGGTATCTAAGGCATGTTACTCCTCCCTCATTCTTAGTTCAAACTAAAAAACATGTTTTTATGGATGGTTTTCATTGTATTGATGTTGTATTATTTGGTTGTTTAAACATATGTTGGGGGTTTTGGTTATTAATGGTTGGATGATATTTTCCCATGTTTTACTTATGCTTTTTCATATTATAATTTTTGTTCCAACATTATGGAATGCATGGTAATGATAAATGGGTTGAGGGTTTCTTTGGATTCCCCAAATTGCTTGGTTTTGGTTTTGGAAACTATATGCCCTCAACATGTTTTGATAAAATACCTATGAGAATGGTTTTGTTACATAGTTGGACTTTCAGTGAAAACTTTGCATTGCATAATATGGTAATGGAACTTAAAGTTGGTATGGATGGTTTAAATGGTTAAATGGTAAGGCCTTGGTGGCCATGACTTTCGTTTAAATAAAAGACCTTATGGGGTACATGGGAATCCCCAAACAAATTTCGATAATGGAAACAATGGGGTACATGGGAATCCTTAAGGATTGGATAATGACACTCCTTGCAAGCTATAGTCATTATGACGATACCACTTCATAATGCCTTGGTTATTAATACATGGAATTGGTGGTTTGGTTATGTGCTAAAGGTTTTAGCTGGGCAATAATTACGAGTTGTAATAGCTAACTGTGAAGGTGTGAGTCCAATGGATGAACACTAGAGACTCATGTTTGCCGACATAAGGGTTGGCCATGGTGACCATATAATTTGGGGTACACAGGAATCCCCTAAGTTATACTTGAATATTGTATCATGGTGGGTGAAGGGTACACGAGAATCCCCGACCCTTATGATATATTTGGTTCGTGCAGCTACACATGCTGGGGGCCGTTCAGGGGGTAAAACTTGACCCATATAGCCTGTGGGTGGTTTTAGGATGGTCAATCTACACATCCCAGGTTAAATATTTGAATGCATGCTTAACCCGGTTCCCTTTCCCAGCATGGATTATATATATGTGTGTGGATGTGGTTGCATATAGTTATTTACTTTGTTTTAAATATTGGAATTATTTTAGCCTTACTCTTGAGTGCATGCTAGCATTCACTTGCTAACTTGTATTCAGGCGTTGTATTCCCACGCGATGTAGAAATCGGCCATACTACCCCTTCTGCTCAGTGACTTCAATTCGGGTACAACTTTGTGTCGAATTGAAGTGGTGAGATTCCATACTCCGAAAGGTTCCATTTCATGTTATGGTCTTCTCTACATAATTTTATTATTTTTTTTACTGTGGTTTTTGGTTATAGTCGGGGGCATGTCTTGACCGGATGTTGTTTTGATTTCTCCTAGAGGCTTTGTGAGACTATTTGGGTTGGAATGAGCAGTGTTGGTATTGGTGTTAGGCTTGGCATTGGAATTGGTATTGGGGATGACACCACTTGGAAGTATTTGATTTATAATTTTTGTTTTCTATCTTGTTATACATTCATTTGAAATTCATCTGACATAGGGTGTAGGGCGGTTATAGTTGGGTTTTGGGAGCGATTTCAGATCCAGTTGAACCTGAGGAGGCCGACACGACTAGGACCTAGTTCGGGTTGTGTAATTTTACTCTTATGAATAAGTAAATTATTATTTTGATAGTGCGACATCAATTTTGGATCGTGGTGCAAAGACGAGAGATTTATGGACAGTTCAAGAATGTAGATAAACATCGAGGTAGGTTTTGGTCTTCTTTTCCCTATGAGATATTGTTGTGCGTAAACTACATGTTAGGTAGTGATTATAGGATTAAATTATGACTAGTATATCATAACTTAAACTATTTATGCAATTTAGGGTAGAAATGTGACCCAAACCTTAGCATAGGATATCCGTTCTAGCAATAGAACCCTATTATCTTTGACTATAAGCATGTAAATCCTAGATTGAGGTAGGATCCTTTAGTAGAAGACTTACTAACTTAGTGAGTTGGATAGTAGTTTCTCAAATTATGGTGTTATTATTATGTTTATTATGTATTGTTGCTTTGAGGCCATGGTTATGATACCAGTTGGACCCTAGGTGAGTATTCTATCCTTAGAGAGGTCATGGTTCTAGTGTATAAATGCTTAGGTTCTTATGGTTGTATTGTTTGGATACTGATGATGTCATGCCTACTTTTAGGCACATTTATGATCACTTAGTGGTATGATTCACACCAAATCCTTACTTTTACTACTATTTTCTAAAATGGAATTTATTCTCACTTATTACTTTTAGATGAATTCTTTTTTAAGGGGAATCACACCACCTTATTTAATGATTTATGATCTTGTTAACTAAATAAGTTATTTTGGAAATTTAGTCGAGGATAATTCCGATCCATTATTAATCCACTTTTTTTCCACTACTATTTACTTTAATCGATGGAGGTTCGACCCTTTTTACCCTACTATGTCAATTTAGACTCGAACTTGCTCCCAGATCACGTAATGCCTTGACGAATTCCATATAACCAATTGTACAGGCAATAGTGAATGCGTTCGGGTCTGGCTTCATCTTCACCAAGGTCCTTGTATAAATAGCGCTACAAGGGAGGAGATTTTCCTCCAATTCGTAGCTCACAGCTCTTTTCTTAATCATAAGGTCCTTCATGAATTTCGTGTATCCTTGCATTTGCTCAAGTGCCTCAACCAAAGGCACATTTATTATCAATTGCTTAAGCATTTCCATGAACTTGCTATATTTTTCATCATAAACCTTCTTATTCAATAGTTGAGGAAAGGGAGGTGGTGGCCTTGGGATAGTTTTCAAGACCACTTCCTCTTTCTTCTCTCTTTCCTTATCCAAAGCATTAATAGAACTATCCAACTTCGAAGACTCCACTGGATTGCATTCTTCGGATTCATCAACAACTACCTTACCATCTACAGATTTGCCCACAGAAGGGCTAGGTAATATCTTACCACTCCTAGTGGTAATTGCCATACATGAGCCATTATTCTGCGGATTCTGAACCATATCACTTGGGAACGTTCCGTTCTTTCTCTGGTTAAATGCAGCGGAAAGTTGGTCATCTGCTGCTCCAACTGTTTGATGGAAGTGGAGTGTGAGTGCACCAACTGACTGATAGATGTACGATCGGTCTTGATCGTAGTTACACCAGAGTTGGTGGCCTCAACTCCCTTCAACAATTTCTCCATCAGGTCATCCATGGATATCTTTCCAGAGCTAGTTGTAGCAGCTTCCTGATTTGCAGGAGGAACATATAAACCACTCCTGTCATTATTGCTTCTCCAGTTTCCTTGATCCCTATCTTTGTAACCAGGCTTTTCATAAACGTTTCGACCTTGATTCCCTTGGCTATTGCCTCGGAAACCCCCCGATAATTAACATAATTCGCCTCTTCTTCAGGCTCCACATCCACTCGGTCTTGAGACGTTATATCTTTCACTTTCTCAGTCTTTCTTGACAATAATTTCTTGGTGAGAAAGTCCATTTGGGTCTTTAGATGGGCCATGTCTTTTCCCCACTCCTCATCTCTCCTGCATTGTTCAGCAGACTTACCAACAGAAATAGTAGTGCTTGCTACCACAGACTCCCTGGTATGCCAAGCCCGACTCTATTTGGTCATCCTATTTAGCATATCTGAGGCATTTTAAAAAGATAGATCAACCAACGAACCACCAACAACATTATCTACAATCGGCTTTGTTACAGAGTTGAGGTCCCTGTATAGAGTCTCCATCAAGTGTAGGTCTGTTATATTGTGGTTCGGACACTGTGTTAGCTTCTTCTTGAATCTCTCCCAAGTCTCATGCAAAGCTTCAGTAGGAAGCTGTCTAAAATTACTGATTTCGTCCCTCAACTGTACCCTCCTGGTGGGTGGAGAAAACTGTTCTAGGAACGATTCTTTCAATTGCCTCCAGTGAGTGATGGAATCAAGCGTAAGATCATTCAGCCACAATGTTTCCTCCCCAGACAGAGAAAATGGGAACAACCTCAACCGGATAGCGTTCTGGCCTACTCCTGGGTTATCAAAAGTTTTGTAAATGGTTACAAAATTCTCCAGATGCAGGTTCGGATCATCCCCAGGAAGGCCACCAAACAACCTCTTCAGATTGATGAGTTGGATCATAGTACTCGTAATGTTTAACTTGGCTCCAGGTGCCAACGGTGGAGGAATAATTGAACCTGTTGCACCTGCCTCGTCCATGCCATCATCATCATCATTCAGGTTATACTGGATCAGCTGGTACTCTTGTCTTCTTTGGATAATAACAATGTTGATTGTCTCTAGAAAACCCTAAAACAAAGCTTTAAATAGGTTACCCTAAATAAGGAAACAAAATAAAGGTTACAGCTTTTTCTCGGAATAGACGATGACTATGGGTGATGCCATATTAGGTTCCTGACGACTTATCAAGAATATCGTCAGGTCTTCTTCAAATCTGTACTAGCCCAGTCTTAGGTTGATGGCAACTTCTGATGGTTTATTAGGACTGTGACGACGTAGCAGAAATGTCGTCACACTTTTGCTCCAATTCTCATATCCTACCTAAGTCTGACGGCATTCCTGATGACTTATCAGTATTATGATGGCCTATCACAAAATATCATCTATTTTACCAGCTGGAACTCATTCCCTGTTTAAGGCTGACTACAAACTTGATAACTTATCAGACCCTTGGCAGCTTATCACAAAATGTCGTCACAACTTCCACTATAGGGAAATTCTCTGTCTACTGATGGCGACCAATATGATAGCTTATCACAAGGCTGATGACTTATCACAAAAGTCGTCACCACACTTGTCTTTAGATTTCTTCAAATTTCAACTTCTTTGCTTCATTTCATGTTAGGTCTCTATCATATCAGCTTAAACTGCAAAATCAAACATAAACTAATCAAAAATATCTAAAGTTGATCAAGACCTTGCAATTATTTATAGTTAAAAGCCTAAAATGTGTTAGCTTATGCTCACAAATCAACACCCTCAACTTAAAACAATTGCTTGTCCTCAAGCAAGCAAAACATAACTACGAGAATACAAAGTACAATTTGCCAGCTAACTACTCATATTAGTTTAGAATAATTTCACTATCTCAAAGGTCAGTCAATTTTAAAACTCACTGTTGATGTTTTGAAGAACAACCATGTAACTCACAAGCATTAAGATACGACAAAAATTTAGCACTAACAATCATGCCATACCAAGATCACACTATCTAAACAAGTCAGTGACTTAGCAACATACCCAATGTGCCCTCACAACAAAGAAATCCCTTTTTCACTCATCTCAAAATTCACATACATAAACTTAGGGATAATCACAAGTCTTACTCTCATAATGAAATTCCAAACACTGCATGTCAAGTGCCATAGGCTTGACCTTATAATCAGTACCCAAATCTTAAGGTAGGTCAGTTAGGATCACTTTAGGTCTTTTCTTAGGCTTGTAATGTAGGCTAAGGGCTGTTATGATATTCATGGATATTTTAGAGTGACTATGACTCCTTAACACTACACTAAACTCTTAGGGTTTCACTTCTCAAACATCTTTTCTTTCTCTTCTTTTATTGATCACACATGCGCAAGATGTACACGGTCTTTTCAATCATCATATTATATTTTCATCATGTTTAACACAACTTTCTCTTTTCTTATTCCTTTTTCACCACACCCAACGTTTTATTCTTTTTTCTTATTCTACCTCTTTTCATGCTCATTTTGCATCACGCACCCCTATGATAGACACCCTCAACTTAGGATGTTTGGCTAAGTCAAGGTGCACAGTGTCCAAGGAGGACCAGGGCCAAAATAGGTTCATTGTGAGGTAAACGAAAAGGTAAGAGGTTTCACAGAAAGAAATAGTCATATAGGCTCAAATCAGGGATCAAGGGATATTATTCACATTGGGAAGGTCATTTAGTCTGAAAGTAGGTTACAATAAAAAATGGCCTATGATCCTTTCCTAACCCCTATCCTACAACCTAGGCATGAGTAATAGGGAAAGTTCTAGATTCAGCATACAGAAGGAGCTGAGTAAGACCTCACACACATATGGCACACAAGTACATCGCATATCACTACATATATGATTCATGCAATTTGTTCAGCAAAAATCGTCAAGCAGCCAGACTAATGCCACAAAAAGATGCACCGCAGTCACAAATGAATGCAATTCACACAGTTATAAACTCAGATCAATAGAGAGGTGCTCAAAAGTCACAAACTAATCTAACTGCCTCAAGTACCTGTATTACTGTCAATTATCTACCAAAAATTGTTACAACAACATCCTACCCTACACCCTCAACTTAAAATTGAAAATAAAGCTAAACTAAGGGTTAGAGTATACCTAGAATGCATCAATCCCGGGATTCATGGGTTACCTCCCATGAAGCGCCTGATTTAACATCGCGGCATGATTCAGGTATCTCAATTACTTTAGAGTTCATCGAGATAGATAATGGTGATACTTTTCATTGATTCTTTCAGACAAATGTAAATCTTAACACTTTGCCCATTTACCTTGAAGGTACTGCCATCATCGTTTTCAAGTTCCAACACTCCAGATGAGTAGACTTGGCTAACTTTAAAAGGGCCTGGACCACTTAGATTTCAACTTACCTGGGAACAATTTGAGTTTGGAATAGACTAGAATCACCATGTCACCCTTTTGGAAGTCTCGTTTCTCAATCCTCCAATCGTGGTATTTTTTCATCTTTTCTTTATAAAAATCTGCTCTTTCATATTCCCTAAGACGGAATTCATCCATCTCATTCAGTTGCCCCAGTCTTAGCTCTGCTGCCTCCTTCCAATTCAAATTCAGCATTTTGAGTGCCCATAAAGCTTTGTGCTCCAGCTCTATTGGTAGGTGGCAAGCTTTTCCATAGACTAGATGAAATGCTGACATGCCAATGGGTGTCTTGAATACAGTCCGATATGCCCATAGGGCATCATCGAGATTTAGAGACCAATATTTCTGGCTAGCGTTCACCGTTTTGGCTAGGATTAGTTTAATCTCTCGATTTGACACCTCCACTTGCCCACTGTTTTGTGGGTGGTATGGAGTAGCCAATTGGTTCTACTTCACCCCATATTTTTCTAAAGTTGCTTGAAATAGTTTGTTGCAAAAATAAGATCCTGCACCGCTTATAATAGTACGTGGTACTCCAAAGCGAGAGAAGATATTCTTCTTGAGAAAAGCAACAAACCTCTTCTCTTCATTGTCAAACAATGCTACAGCTTCGACCTACTTTGAGACATAGTCAACAACAACTAAAATATACTTCATCCCATACGAGCTTACAAAAGGACCCAAGAAATCAATGCCCCAGACATCAAACAATTCCACTTCAAGCATCTTAGTCAAGGGCATCTCGTGTCTTTTGGAGATTGACCCCTGCCTCTGACATTGGTCACATTTCAGATCAAACTCGTGGGCATCCTTGAACAATGTTGTCCAGTAGTAGCCACTCTGCAACACCTTCCTAGCCATTCGGTCTCCTGCATGGTGACCCCCAACTGGGGAAGCATGACATGCTTCTAATATGCATAATACATCCAATTCCAGTATGAATCTCTTTATAATATTGTCCGCACATCTTCAAAAAAGATATGGTTCATCCCAGAAGTAATGAGTCACATCATGCAAGAATTTCTTCCTTTGATGGATAGAAAGGTTTTATGGAATGACCTCACTCACAACATAATTTGCATAATCCGCATACCAAGGCAATTTTTCCACAACGGTAGATAAGATCTCCTCATCAAGGAATCCATCATATATCTTTGTTTCATCACTGATTTCCTGTTCACCTTCCATTCTAGACAGATGATCTACAACCTAGTTTTCACAACCTTTCCTATCTTTATCCTCAAAGTCAAATTCTTGCAACAACAATACCCATCTAATCAACCTTGGTTTTGCATCCTTCTTAGCCATCAGATACTTTAAGGCAGCATGGTCAGTGTGGAAAACCACATTGGTCCCAAGCATATAAGCTCTAAACTTCTCAAAAGCATACACTACGGCCAAAAGTTCTTGTTCAGTGACTGTGTAATTTTTCTGCGCTTTATTCAATTCTTTGCTGGCATAATATATTAGATGAAATAGTTTTTTCCCTCTTTTGTCCCAATACAACTCCAAGGGCAATACCAGTGGTATCACATACGATCTCAAATGGTTTTGACCAGTCAGGTTCAACAACAATAGGGGCCTCAACCAGCTTCTTTTTAAGGCATTCAAATGCCTTCAAGCACTCATCATCAAAGGAAAACTTCACTTTTTTCTCCAAAAGTTTGCAAAGTAGATTTGCAAACTTCGAGAAGTCTTTTATAAATCTCCTATAAAATACAGCATGTCCAAGAAAACTATGCACTCACTTTACTGAAATAGGAGGTGGTTGTATCTCAATAACTTTCACTTTTGCTCGATCAACTTCTATACCTTTTTTAGATATTTTGTGGCACCGAGAATGATGCCCTTCTTTACCATGAAATGACATTTTTCCCTGTTAAGCACCAAATTAAATTAAACACATCTTTGTAAGGCTAGATTCAGATTTGCCAAACACATCTCGAATGAATCACCCACCACAAAGAAATCATCCATGAGTACCTCTATGGTCTCCTCCCCCATGTTTGAAAATATAGACATCATACACCATTGAAAAGTGGCAGGTGTATTGCATAGCCCAAATGGCATCCTCTTAAATGCAAAGGTTCTATATGGGCATGTGAAAGTCGTATTCTCCTAATCTTCAGGAGCAATGCAGATTTGGTTGTATCAGGAATAACCATCCAAGAAGCAATACCACTACCTTCCAGCTAATAGATCAAGCATTTGGTCCATAAAGGGCATCGGGAAGTTGTCTTTTAGAGTCCAAGAATTCATCTTACGATAGTCCATGCAAACTCTCCACCCAGTTATAGGCCCAAGTAGAATCAACTCATTCCTTTCATCAGCAACCACCGTCATGCCCCCTTTTTGGGCACGCATTGAACTGGGCTCACCCACTTGCTGTTAGAAATAGGGTAAACCACTCCTGCATCAAACTACTTAATAATCTCCTTCTTAACTACCTCTTGCATTGGTGGGTTAAGATGGAGCTGATTCTGTAAGGTTGGAATACAATCTTCTTCAAGTTGAATTTTATGCATGCATATGCCCGGGGGAATGCCAATAATATCTGCAATGGTCCAGCCTATACCTTTCTTGTGCCTCTGAAGTACTGAAATAAGTACATTTAGTTGTTGCTGATCCAAATTAGCCGCAATAATAATAGGTAGCGTGTTCCTATTTCTTAGAAATATGTACCATAAGTGTCCATGCAGTTCATTCAATTCCAACACCGGAGGCTCCTCAATAGATGGCTTAGCTGGAGGTATTGGTCGATTAGCAAGGTCCAGGTCTAGATTTTTAGGAGCATAAGGATATGAATCCATTCCTGTCAAAGCACAAATGGTCTCTTCATACTCCCATAAGGATATGAATCCATTCCTGTCAAAGCACAAATGGTCTCTTCATACTCCCCGATGCCTTTACTATCATAATTCATTATAATTGCGGCCAAAGGTTCGATAACAAGTTGCTCAGCTATAGACACTTTCTGTTCGTCCTCATAATACACATAAACTACTGAGAACACACTCATTTCTTTATGTTGCTTTATTGACTTACCCATATCAAACTGGACCACTTTATCATTCATCCTAAATAAAAGCTCATTCGCTCTTAAATCAATCAACACACTTTCGGTTGCGAGGAAAAGTCGACCCAAAATTATGGGCACCTCAAAGTCCACCTCATAATCAGAATGAAGAAGTCTGCAGGGAATATAAAGTTGGACACCTTTACCAACACATCATACAGAATGCCAATAGATCGCTTTACTAGCCTATCGCCATCACGAGTCGCATGTTTGTGGGTGTGGAATTTCCCAGACCCAACTTTTTATAAACTGTCAGTGTCATCAAATTAACACTTGCTCCTAGATCACATAATGCCTTGGCAAATTCCATAGTCCCAATTGTACAGGGAATAGTGAATGCACCCGAGTCTGGCTTCTTCTACACCAAGGTCCTTGTCGAAATAGCGCTACAATGATGGAGATTTTCCTCCAATTCGTAGCTCACAGCTCTTTTCTTAGTCACAAGGTCCTTCATGAATTTCGCGTATCCTGGCATTTGCTCAAGTGCCTTAATCAAAGGCACATTTATTGGCAATTGCTTGAGCATTGCCATGAACTTGTTGTATTTTTCATCATCAACCTTCTTTTTCAATAGTTGAGGAAAGAGAGGTGGTGGCCTTGGGATAGTTTTCAACACCACTTCCTCTTCTTTCTCTCTTTCCTTCTTCGAAGTATTAACAGAACTATCCAGCTTTGCATACTCCACTTGATTTCTATCTTTGGATTCATCAACAACTACCTCACCATCTACAGATATGCCCACAGAAGGTCCTGGTAATATCTTACCACTCCTAGTGGTAATCTCCATACATGAACTATCATTCCTCGGATTCTGAACCGTATCACTTGGTAACGTTCCTCTCTTTCTCTAGTTAAATACAACAAAAAGTTGGCTCATCTATTACTTTAACTATTTGATGGCAGTGGAGTGTGAGTGCACCAACTAACTGATGGATGTCATATCGGTGTTCATGGTGGTTACACCAGAGTTGGTGGCATCAACTCCCTTCAACAATTTCTCCATCATGTCCTCCATGGACATCTTTCCAAAGCTAGTTGCAGCAGCTTCCTGATTTCCAGGAGGAACATATAAACCACTCTTGTCATTATTGCTTCTCCAATTTCCTTGCTCCCTGTCTTTGTAACCAAGATTGTCATAAACATTCCGACCTTGATTCCCTTGGCTATTACCTCAGAAACTTCCTTGATTATTAACATAATTCACCTTTTCTTAAGGATCTACATCCACTCGGTATTGAGACATTACAAATTTCACTTTCTCAGTCTTTCCTGACAATAAGTGCTTGGTGAGCAAGTCCATCTGAGTCTTTAGATAGGCTATGTCTTGATCTCGCTCCTCATCTCTCCTGCATTGTTCAAAAGACATACCAAAAAAAATAGTGGGGCTTTCTACCACAGACTCCCTGGTATTCCAAGCCCGCCTCTGTTTGGTCATCCTATATAGCATATCTGAGGCATCTTGAAAAGACAGATCAACAAACGAACCACCAACATCATTATCTACAATTGGATTTGTTACATATTTGAGGGCCTTATATAAAGTCTCCATCAAGTATACGTCCATTATACTATGGTTCAGACACTGTGTTAGATTCTTCTTAAAAATCTCCCAAGTCTCATGCAAATCTTCAGTAGAAAGCTATCTAAAATTACTGATTTCGTCCCTCAATTGTACCCTCTTGGAGGGTGGAAAAAATCATTCTAGGAATGCTTCTTTCAATTTCCACTAATGGGTGATGGAATCAGGTGTAAGCTCTTTCAGCCATAACATTGCCTCCCCAGACAGAGACAACGGGAACAACCTCAACCATATAGAGTTCTGGCCCACTCCTAGGTTATTAAAAGATTTGGAAATGGCGATAAAATTCACAAGATGCAGGTTCGGATCATCCCCAGGAAGGCCACCAAACAACCCCTTCAAATTGATCAGTTAGATCATAGTACTCGTAATGTTGAACTTGGATCCAGGTGCCAACGGTGGAGGAATAATTTCACTCGTTGAATCTTCCCCGTTCATGCCATCATTATCATCATTCAGGTCATACTAGACCGGCTGGTACTCTTGTCTTCTTTGGAACGAACGGTTTTGGTTAACATTACATGGCACTTGTGCAACTATCTTCTTTGCACGCCTTATGTTACCAGGATTCATAACTCCTTGTCCCCAAAATCTTCATCCTCAGGGTTTGGATGTCGTACATGTTGCCCAACATTTTGCACATTCACCTAAGCTCTAGCTAAGGTTGCCAGTCTGTCAGCCTCTTGCTGTTATGCTATTCTTCTTATTCGTTGGGTTCTGGATTTAGTGGTAATAATGTTTCTCCAGAACTTCTGGTACTTGGCATACACTATAAAATACTGCAAATAAACAAAAACAATAAATAAACATAAATCTAGGAAACTTAACTAACTGCCAATTAGCACATAAAAAATTCAGCTTACAACCGTATTCCCCGACAACGGCGCCATTTTTGATAACGCTCAAATTACACTCTTGAAAGGGTGTAAGTAATCGTAGTCAATATAAAACCCAACTAGGTTGGGGTCGAATCCCACAGGGAATATGGTGTAAACTCAAGTTTTTTGAGATTTGATACACTGATAGTTTAATATTTCCTGAAATGAGGGGTTTAGGCTTAACAAGTTGTTGTTTTTCACTTTACTTTCGACGTTTATAAATCAAGAGTTTATGACATAACCAGAATTATGTTCACTAGGGCTTCCGGTACATGACAGATGCTATAAGTGATTCAAGATCCTCACGGTGGTAGGATAACAAGCTATCTTTATCGTTGTTATGCTTAAATGTCTCTCGACCTACTTAAGCATTTAATTCCCTAATATTCTCTGACTTAGTGAATTTCTATTTACTGCCCAAATTTTACCTCAGGTTAACCAACCTTGTTACAGCGCTGATTATTAAACAAAGTATTTCTGAGTCTCTGTTGATAATTCAGTTCCTACTATATTTGATTTCTTTCTCAAGCAAATAGAAATCAAAGAAGGTGTGTCTGTTGTTTTCAACCAACAGACGTTAGTTAAAACTCCAGAATTATCATGAAATCCTACCACTTTTTGAATCTTGAATACTTAGCACCTCATCAAGACCTAACCCTAGATCCCATAACTCAGTTTAATGGAGTTTAGCCACTCATGATATAACAAATGAAATACATAATTTAATTCATGATTTGAAAGATAAACTTACAGAGATGAATAATAACTTAGTGAATCGCAGATTGGATCACAAAGGAAAAATCCCACAATACTGATAATAATCTCTCCAAAATAGTTGTGTTGTTCAAGTCAAGAAGTAAAGAGAGAAAATATCAAAATGTGTTTTCCAAAACTCAAGGTGTTGACCTTGTACGGAATAATAATGATAATAACAATGTTGATTATCTCTAGAAAACCCTAAAATAAAGCTTTAAATAGGTTACCCTAAATAAGGAAACAAAATCAAGGTTACAGCTTTTTCTCCGAATAAACAATGACTATTGGTGACGCCTTATCAGGTTCCTGATGAATTATCAAGAATGTCGTCAGGTCTTCTTCAAATCTTCACTAGCCCTATCTTAGGTTGACGACAACTACTGATGGCTTATCAGGACTGTGATGACTTATCAAAAATGTCATCACCCTTTTTCTCCAATTTGCATGTTCTGCCTAAGTTTGTCGGTATTCCTGATGACTTATCACCATTATGATGGCCTATCATAAAATTTCATTGATTCTACCAGATGGAACTCATTCCCTGTTTAAGGATGATGACAAACTTGATAACTTATCGGACCATTGACGGCTTATCACAAAATGTTATCATAACTTCCACTTTAGGCCAATTCATTGTCTACTGATGATAACCAATCTGATAGCTTATCATAGGGATGACGACTTATCATAAATGTCGTCTGCCACACTTGTCTTTAGATTTCTTCAAATTTTAACTTCTTTGCTTCATTTCATGTTGGTTCTCTATCATATCATCTTAAACTGCAAAATCAATCATAATCTAATCAAATATAACTAAATTTACTTAAGACCTTGCAATTATTTAGAGTTAAAAACCTAAAATGTGTTAGCATATGCTCACACATCATGTATATGTGTATATATATATATAAATATATAGTATTACTGTATATCTCTCTCTTGATTGTCTATTTATATTATAAATCTATCCTTCAGCCTTGTACAACCACTATTATATATCATTGTTCCACTCTTTATTTGTATATTAGTCAGTGATATACAATCCTATACTTTAGTTCCTGAATACTGTAGAATAGGCTAGTTTAACCCTATTGTTCCATTAACATTGTTATTTTTACTTTATTGGATAGTTGCCTATAGTTTATATTCCTTCATTACCTTTTACTTATATTTGTATTATCATTGAAGCTGAGTCAGCCAATGCCTACTGAGTACCACATGCTTGGTACTCATACTATACTTCTCTATCCTGCAGTTCATACTAAGAGTTTTCTCCATTGACATGTGCATCATATGGAGAAGACATGGATAGAAGATTTTGGGTGAGCACATGAACTTTGGAGTATTCCTTCTCTCACTATTATTGTTATATAGATCTCTACTTTGAATTCAGAGATATCTTTGTATATATATTCCTTTTGTACTTCACTTGTACTCCTATTGTATTAGAAGCTCTTGTACTGACTTTACTAGATTTTGGGGACTTTATCTTTATATTAGTCTCGTTATTAGATTCATTTCTATTACTTTCCTTGTTTCTCTTTATAGTCCATTGCTAGCAGTTTTGAGCTACAAGTTGTCTTACCTACTAGTGGGTTATAGAAAGTGTCATCAAGACTTGAGAAATTAGGTACTGACAAATTGGTATCAGAGCGAGGTTTACTTGTGTGTTGGGACAAGATCCAAGTGCCTAGTTGAATTTTGTGGTTCCATATGGAGATGTCTGTATCCTATCTTTGGAGCCTATAGGGAATTCCTTGGAAATTCTATTCTTCACTCCTTATCGTGTTTCCATACTTCTATGAACCTCTAAGTTCTTCTTTTTACTCCTCTCTTTCCTAGATGGATAACACAAGGTTATTGATAGATGTGGATGGGACTTTGGTGTATGTTACTAGAGTTTCATCTCAGCATCAAGTTATGGATTTAGAGATTAATGCCAAAGATTTTTAACGTTAACCATAGAATTTTTGGCCAGCTCAGGCTCTAGTAAAGATTGTGGCCACCTCAGTTCTTTATTATCTAGAGTTTAGCATTTTGAATATTTTCATGGATACATTATGCTGACTAGTACATCAAGGGGTTCAAAAACTAGAGTTGGGTTTGTTGGTGTTCAGTAGGGTTCTTTGTTTATTTTAGAGTGCGAGATTGTCTTTCTCGACTGGGCTAGACATGCTTCTATGATATATTCTTCAGATCATGAGATGGCACGTGGATTTGTCTGAGGATTGAATTTACCACTCCATTTGGTGACAGAGTATTTAATAGAAAATGGGTCTACATTACTTCAAGTTGTTGATCACGTGAGGACCATAAAAAAGTCACGTATTAAGAGATTTGGAGGTGGTGATAAGAGGACATGTCATCAGTATACTGATATTGACATTTTATTTGAGAGTAGAAATCCTCTTCGACAGATCAACATCACTCACAACCTGTTAATTTTGTATAGGTAGTATCTTAGGAGTAGGTGGCTGTCAGATTAGTTGTGGTGATCACTGTAGGAAAAGTTCTCATCAATCATTGTACAATACTCGATATATATCTTTAGGTCATGGAAGCCATTCTGGAATAATAGGTACAGTGCATCAGAGAGTTTGAGGGGTATGTTTTGACTACGGAGAGGTTGGTCAGTGGTGTAGGGAATGCCTTAGGTGTGAGTTAGTTGTTTAGACAGGGTCAACACATATTCCTTGCTAGCCTAGTGCTCCTAAGGTATTTTATGATTGAGGGAAAGATGATTATTTTAATAGAGTGTCCATTTAATATGTTGGTCAGCCAATTGGGAACATCTCATAGTTCCAAGCTAGGTTAGAGCTTTAGGGGTTTATTATGTGCCATGACCCGAGTCTACCCTCTAGTCGTAACATAGTGCTTAAGGCCACAAGTGATCCTAAGATAACCCATGGCCTGATATCTGTTGTGAGCACTGAATAAAGTAGTAATATAACATGATTTGTGGAAGATAAACTGAAGGAAACTCTGATAAAAATACAATATTCAGTATGTCTAAGCATCTGATAAAATATTAAAAAAAAATCTGACTATCTGAAAGCCTCTAAAACATAGGGTGTTGATGGGAAAACCGCCCAACTAACTTTTTTTGACTAAAAAAGGAAAAATACTTAAGTAACTATGGTTAGATTGTCCTCAAAAGATGAGGACTCACCCCAATTGCTGCTAAGTGGCACATGAACTAGCTAAGTATGATCAGGGAATCTAGGCGTCTAAACCTATATTGTGAAATCAATATAGTGCAAAAGAGAGTATGCAGTCAGAATGTACTGGTACGTGAGATAGGGACTAAGTAATATATATATATATATATAAGTAATGAGCATGAATGCATGATCATGTAAGACGAATGCAGGACCAAGCATAATCATATACCAAAAAATCGATAAACCTAAATAACTGATAAACTGAACACTTAGTCATGCAAACCAGAGATGATATACCCTGAATATTGATCTAAGACATTGGGAGCTAACTAAAACCGACATACCCCAACTTGAGAAAATCGAGGCCCAACCTGTAACACCAATTGGAAGGGTTCTGGTACCTAGGCAAGGGTACCAACACATGGCTGACGATGTGGATCTAAAAGGTTGATGTCTCAAAGAACGAGGGTGTCATACCTCTACTGATGGGGGACCCCTCGTAATATATATGATAACTCTCAACTTACATGTCAATTTAGTTCAAGGCGGTCGTCGTCAATATATTTACCCAACTTAGGAGTCGGGGTCGAATCCACAGAGAACAATGAGAGTGGAGATTAAACTAGTTTGAAACTAAAGCTACAAGTTAAATTCAAACAAATGATACGAAAAGATAAAATCGGGGGTTTTTGATGATCAACAAATAATTGTTGGTCACTTTAGCTTCAGTGTTTATAAATCAAGAAGAGTTTATGAAATAACCAGAATTATGTTCACTAGGGCTTCCGGTACATGACAGATGCTACAAGTGGTTCAAGATTCTCACGTTGGGAAAGATAACAAGCTATCTTTATCGATGTTATGCTTAAATTTCTCTCGACTTACTTAAGTGTTCAATTCCTTAATCCTCTCATACATAGGGAATTTCTATTTACTGCCCAAATTTTACCTCAGGTTAATCAACCTTGTTACAATGTTGATTATTAAATGAAGTATTTCTGAGTGCCTGTTGATAATTCACTTCCTACTATATTTGCTTTCTTTCTCAAGAAAACCAAAGCAGGTGTGTCTATTGTTTTCAACCAATAGACGTTAAATAAAACCTCAGAATTATCAAGAAATCCTACCACCTTTTGAATTTTGATCACTTATCACCTTATCAAGACCTAACCCTAGATCCTATAACTCAGGTTAATGGAATTTAGCCACTAATGATGCTCCAAACGAAATATATAATTGAATTTATAATTTGAAAGATAAACTTACAAAGATGAATAATAACTAGTGAATCGTAGATTAGATCACAAAGGAAATCCCAAAATACTGATAATAATCTATTCAAAGTATTTTGCTTTTTCAAGATAAAAGTAGAGAGAGAAAAATATCAAAATATGCTATCTCAAAATTCAATGTATCGACTCCCTAAAAAAACCCTAAACAATGCTTTTTATAGTTGATCATAAATAAGGAAATAAAATTAACGTTGCAGATTTTTCTCGGAATAGACGATGACATTCGTGACAGCTTATCAGGAGTCTGGCGGCTTATCACGGATGTCGTCAGCTCCTCTGCACTTTTGGCTTATGCTGTCTAAGGATGAAGACGACGTTGACACCTTATCACCAACCTGATGGCTTATCACGAATGTCGTCACAAAAATGTCTTCAACTCCTATTCTTAGTTTAAGGCTGACGGCATCCTTGACAGCTTATCACCAGGCTGACGACTTATCATGAACGTTGTCAGCCACACATGTCCTTTATTTTGCTTCACTTTTCAGCCTTTTTTCTTTCATTATTTTTGGTTCTCCTACATCTCAACATTTACTGCTAAAATCAAAATAAACTAAGCAAAAACAACTAAAGTTGCGCAAGACTTTATAATTATTTAGAGTTAAAAGCCTTAAATGTGTTAGCGTAGGGTCATACATCAACACCCTCAACTTAAACAATTGTTTGTCCTCAAGCAAACATAACTTAACTAAGAGAATACAAAGTACAAGTTGGCAACTAACTACTCATACTAGTTCAGAATAAATTCACCATCTCCAAGGTCAGTCAATTTTAAAGCTCACTGTTGATGTTTTGTAAAACAACCATGCAACTCACAAGAATCAAGATAAGGTAATAATTAAGAAATAACAACCATGCCATATAAATATCACACTTATTTGAACAAGTCAGTGACTAGCAATATACACAGTGTGCCCTCACAACAAAGAAATCCCTTTTTCACTCATACCGGAATTCAAATACATAAACAGAGGGATAAAAAAAGACTCACTCTTAGAATAAAGTTCCAAACACTGCATGTCAAATGCCACAGGCTTGCCCTTATAGTCAGTACCCAAGTTTTTAGACAGGTCAGTTAGGATCACTACAGGGCTTTTCTTAAGCTTGTAACGTAGGACATGGGCTGGTATGATATTCATGGATATTTAGAGTGACTATGCCTCCTTGACACTACACTAAACTCTCGGGTTTTCAACTGCAACCTTCTTTATTCCTCTCTTTAATTGATCACACATGCTCAAGATAGATGCGGTCTTTTCAATTATCACGTTGTCTTTTTATCATTTTTTACATATCTTTCTCAGTTCTTATTCCTTTTTCACCGCACCCAAATTTTTACTCTTTTCTTGTATTCTTCCCCTCTTCATACTCATTTTGTATCACGCACCGTTATGATAGACACCCTTAACTTAGGCTATTTGCCTAAGTCAAGGTGCACAGTGTCCAAGGAGGACCAGGGCCCAAATAGGTTCAATATGATGCAAACGGGAATGTTATAGGTGTCATAAAAGAAATAAGCTATTCAGGCTCAAAATAGGGATTAAGGGATATTATGTACATAGGGAAGGTCATATAGGCTAAAAGTGGGCTAATATTAGAATGGCCTATGATCCTCTCCTAACCTCTATCCTACAACCAAGGCAAGACTAACCGGGCAACTTCTGGATTCACACATAAAGGGAAATTAGTAAGACCTCACACACATATGCAACACAAATATATCGCACATCACTACTTATCCGGTTCGTGCAATTATTTAGCATTGATTCTAAGGTTGCCAGAACTAATGCCACCAAAAGATGCACTATGGTCACAAGTAGATGCAGTTCACACAGTATTACAAATAGACACTTGGAAAGGTGCTCAAAAATCACACCACATATTAACTGTCTCATTACTTGTTTCTCCTAGTTAACCACAACACATAACAAAACAAAACACAATACGCCTAAAAATTCCTGATCTACTAGGAACAAGACTCCGCAGAAGAAAGGAACGACAACAAAAACCCACGGAGGACATCAACACCTACAAGTAGCCCCGCCCTCAACTTAAAATCATGTAATGTCCCCAATGCATCAAACCAAAACAAGACAGTTAGAAACATACCTGTAGCACCACGGGTGCGAAGATCTGATGTCAATCATATAATACGAATACAAAAAACAAAATACCTTGGGTTGCCTCCCAAGAAGCGCCTAATTTAGTGTCGCGGCACGACTCAGTTATCTTGACTACTCAGACTTCATCAAGATACCTTGTTGATAATTATTTATGCCTACACTTGTAGAATTTGAAACATCGAACCAACTTTTGATCAATAAATCTTCTAGGCGCATTAGGAAAACGTGAGGGCGTGATAAGGAATGTTCTATCACTCCACTTCAAAGACTTCAACCGCTTGCCCAATTTTTTATCAAACTTTCGTGTGGGCTCATTTGGGAACACTGAGAATCTTAAACAGCCACTAAATGGACATCGTCCTTTAAGTTTCTTGGCCTTCAAGATTGGGGTTGTTGTATACCCTTTTGGAAGGACAAACTCCAAAATGTAAGAATCTTTCTCCGCACTTTGAAAATTCATCATTTGCTTGGGTGATTCGACTTTCATCACATCCACCAAGCATAATGTTGAAAAGTGGTTCGAATGAGGACTAACTCTCAATTTTAGAGTAGCATCCCTAATAGTATTTATACCCCGCAATGGACTAGATTCTTCACAAAGATTGTGTTTGATTTCTTTTTTTGACTCTAGTACCATTTCCTCGTCTTTGGCATCTTCATTCATAAATGGTTTGGTTAGTTGGGAAATCACCAAAGGTTGCTCAACATCAAGCTCATCATCAACATCGGATTCTTGTTTCTCATCTTCACACTCGTCCATTATGTTAAATGATTCCACAAACAAGATATCATCTAAACATAATGTGGAAAAGTGGTTTGAATCCTTGACCTCTATATCCATATCCTCTATCATTCTTTTTCCTCATTATTTTCCCTTATGTCTTTATGAATATCACATATGATATCATTCGTTGTGTCCACACACTCCAACATTAGTTGAAGCATAGGTTCAACGCCACTCTTCCCGGTGCTTCGTTCTTCCGGTTCTTGACCGTAAGACTTGTCAAAATCATAAGAAAAACTAGAATTTGGGTTAGCATACCGGGGGGAGGGGGCATTTGGGCAATCACTTCTATGCCCATCTTGACAACCTCATAACGAACAATCATACTCCCGGTAGGATGGAGATGGTGCACATATCTCTCTTCGGGGAGCATATCTACAATCTTGCCAAAAGTGAGGTCCATCACAATATGGACATGGATCATCAAGATAAGATTTCCAATTACCAAGCTCATGTTCATTCCACGATGCCATAGTAATAAGTAAACTAAAATAAAAATCTACCTAACACAAGAAATAAAAGAAAACTAAAAAAAATATTTACAAGTTTGAATTCAAACAAGTAGGCTAAAATTCCAAACCAACTCAATACACCGAATTGTTCCCCAACAACAGCACCATTTTTTATAACGCTCTACTTACACATAAATTTAGTGCAAGGCGATCGTCGTCAATACATTTACCCAACTTTGGAGTCGGGGTCGAATCCACAGGGAACAATGGGAGTAGCGATTAAACTTGGTTGAAAATAAAGCTACAAGTTAAATTCAAACAAATTATACGAAAAGATAAAATGGGGTTTTTTGATGATCAACAAATAATTGTTGTTCACTTTAGTTTCTGTGTTTGTAAATCAATAGTTTATGAAATAACCAGAATTATATTCACTAGGGCTTCCGGTACATGACAGATGCTAAAAGTGGTTCAAGATTCTCACAGTGGGTAGGATAACAGTCTATCTTTATCGATGTTATGCTTAAATGGTCTCTCGAACTACTTAAGCATTTAATTCCTTAATCCTCTGGGACTCAGGGAATTTCTCTTTACTGTCCAAATTTTACCTCAGGTTAACCAACCTTGTTACAACGCTGATTATTAAAAGAAGTATTTCTGAGTCCCCGTTGATAATTCATTTCCTACTATATTTGATTTCATTCTCAAGCAAATCAAAGCAGGTGTGTATACTATTTGCAAACAACAGACGTTAATTAAAACCTTAGAATTATCAAGAAATCCTACCACCTTTTGAATCTTGAACACTTAGCATCATATCAAGACCTAACCCTAGATCCCATAACTCAGGTTAATGGAATTTAGCCACTAATGATGCAACAAACAAAAAATATAATTGAATTCATAATTTAAAAGATAAACTTACAAAGATGAATAATAACTAGTGAATCACAGTTTAGATCACAAAGGAAATCCCAAAATACTGATAATAATCTCTTCAAAGTATTTTGCTTTTTCAAGCCAAAGTTAGATAGAGAAAAATATCAAAATATGCTATCTCAGAACTCAATGTGCCGACTCCCTAGAAAAACCCTAAACAATGCTTTTTAAAATTAATCCTAAATAAAGAAATAAAATTAAAGTGGCAGATTTTTCTCGGAATAGACGACGACATACGTGATAGCTTATCAGGAGTCTAACGGCTTATCATGGATGTCGTCAGTTCCTTTGCACTTTTGGCTTCTGCTGTCTAAGGTTGACGACAATGATGATGCCTTATCACCAACCTGACAGCTTATCATAAATGTTGTGACAAAAATTTCTTCAACTCCCATTCTTAGGTAAAGGCTGACAACATCCTTGACAACTTATCACCAGGCTAACGACTTATCATGAACGTCGTTAGCCACACTTTTCCTTTATTTTTCTTCACTTTTTAGCCTTTTTGCTTCCATTATTTTTGGTTCTCCTACATCTCAACAATTACTGCAAAAATCAAAGTAAACTAATAAAAAACAACTAAAGTTGCTCAAGACCTTACAATTATTTAGAGTTAAAAGCCTCAAATGTGTTAGCGTAGGCTCACACATCAACACCCTCAACTTAAACAATTGTTTGTCCTCAAGAAACTATAACATAACTAAGAGAATTCAAAGTACAATTTGATAGCTAACTACTCATACTAGTTCAAAATACATTCACCATCTCCAAGGTCAGTCAATTTTAAAGCTCACTGTTGATGTTTTGAAAAACAACCATGCAACTCACAAGAATCAAGATACGGAAATAATTCAGCAATAACAACCATGCCATACAAAGATCACACTTATCTAAACAATTCAGTGACTAGCATCATACACAGTGTACCCTTACAACAAAGAAATCCCTTTTTCACTCATATCAGAATTCAAATACATAAACACAGGGATAAAATAAGACTCACTCTCAGAATGAAGTTCCAAACACTGCATGTCAAATTCCACAGGCTTGCCCTTATAGTCAGTACCCAAGTTTTCAGACAGGTCAGTTAGGATCACTATAGGGCTTTTCTTAAGCTTATAACGTAGGACAGGGGCTGGTATGATATTCATGGATATTAAGAGTGACTATGCCTCCTTGACACTACACTAAACTCTCTGGGTTTAAACTCTCAACCTTCTTTTATTCATCTCCTTTATTGATCACACATGCTCAAGATGGATGTGGTCTTTTCAATTATCAAATTATCTTTTTATCAAGGCAAGACTAACTGGGCAAATTCTAGATTAACACACAATGTGAACTGAGTAAGACCTCACACACACATGTCACACAAATATATCGCACATCAATACTTATTCGGTTCACGCAATTATTTAGCACTGATTATCAAGTTGCCAGAACTAATGCTACCAAAAGATGCACTGTGGTCATAATTAGGTGCAGTTCACACAGTATTACAAATAGACACTTGGAAAGTTGCTAAAAAGTCACACAACATATCAACTGCCTCATTACTTGTATTTCTCCTAGATAACCACAACACATCACAAAAGAAAACACAGTACTCTTAAATATTTTGGCTCTACTAGGAACAAGACTCCGCAAAAAAGGCACGAAAACAAAAACACATAATACGAATACAAAAAACAAAATACCTTGGGTTGCCTCCAAAGATGCGCCTAATTTAGTGTCGCGGCACGACTCAGTTATCTTGACTACTCAGACTTCATCAAGATACCTTGTTGATACTTATTTATGTCTCCACTTGTAGGATTTAAAATGTCAATCCCACTTTTGATCAATAAATCTTCTAGGAGAATTGGGAAAACGTGAGGGCATGCTAATAAATATTCTATCACGCCAATTCAAAGACTTCAACTGCTTTCCCAATTTTGCATTGAATTTTTGTGTGTGCTCATTTGGCAACAGTTAGAATCCTAAACAGACACAAAATGGACATCGATCTTTAAGCTTCTTGGCCTTCAAGATTGCGGTTGTAGTATAACCTTTCGGAAAGAAAAACTCCAAAATATAAGAATCTTCCTCCTCATTTTCAAAATTCATCATTTGCTTGGGTGATTCAACTTTCATCACATCCACCAAGCATAATTTTGAAAAGTGGTTCGAATGAGGAATAACTCTCAAATTTGGAGTAGCATCCCTATTAGTATTTTTACCCAGCAATGGACTAGAGTCTTCACAAGGATTGTGCTTGATTTTTTCTTTTGACTCTAGTACCATTTCCTCGTCTTTGGCATCTTCATTCATAAATAGTTTGGTTGGTCGGGAATTCACCAAGGGTTTCTCAACATCAAGATTATCATCAACCTCTGATTTTTGCTCCTCATCTTCACACTTATCCATTATGTTAAATGATTCCACAGACAAGATATCATCTAAACATAATGTGGAAAACTGCTTTGAATGCTTGACCTCTACATCCATATCCTTCATCATTCTTATTTCCTCATTATTTTCCCTTATGTATTCATGTATATAACGTATGATATCATTCTTTCTGTCCACACACTCCAACATTAGTTGAAGCATAGGTTCAATGCCACTTTTCCCAGTGCTTCGTTCTTCCTGTTCTTGACCATAAGACCTGTCAAAATCATAAGAAGAACTAGAATTTGGGCTAGCATACCGGGGGAGGTGGTATTTAGGAAATCACTCCAATGTCTATCTTGACCACCACATAACGAACAATCATACTCCCAATAGGATGGATATGGTGCACATATCTCTCTCCGGGGAGCATATCTATAATCTTGCCAAAAGTGAGGTCCATCAGAATATGGACATGAACCATCAAGATAAGATTTCGAACCACCAAGCTCATGTTCATTCCACGATGCCATAGTAATAAGTAAACTAAAATAAAAATCTACCTAACACAAAAAAAGAGCAAATATTTATAAGTTTGAATTCAAGCAAGTAGCCTAATATGTCAAACCAACTCAATACACCGAATTGTTCCCCAGCAATGACACCATTTTTGATAACGTTCAACTTACACCTTAATTTAGCGCAAGGCAGTCGTCGTCAGTATATTTACCCAAATTTGGAGTCGGGGTCGAATCCACAGGGAACAATGTGAATGGCGATTAAACTAGTTTGAAACTAAATCTACAAGTTAAATTCAAACAAATGATATGAAAAGATAAAATGGGGGTTTTTGATGATCAGCAAATAATTGTTGGTCACTTTAGTTTCTGTATTTATAAATCAAGATTTCATGAAATAACCAGAATTATGTTCACTAGGGCTTCTGGTACATAATAGATGCTAAAAGTGGTTCAAGATTCTCACGGTGGGTAGGATAACAAGCTATCTTTATCGATGTTATGCTTAAACGGTCTCTCAACCTACCTAAGCATTTAATTCCCTTATCCTCTCGGACCTAGGGAATTTCTATTTACTGCCTAGATTTTACCTCAGGTTAACCAACCTTAGTACAACACTGATTATTAAATGAAGTATTTCCAAGTCTCTGTTGATAATTCACTTTCTACTATATTTGATTTCTTTCTCAAGAAAATCAAAGCAGGTATGTCTACTATTTGCAACCAACAGACGTTAATTAAAACCTCAGAATTATCAAGAAATTCTACCACCTTTTGAATGTTGAACACTTAGCACCTTATAAAGACCAAACCATAGATCCCATAACTCAGGTTAATGGAATTTAGCCACTAATGATGCAACAAATGAAATATATAATTTAAATCATAATTTGAAAGATAAATTTACAAAGATGAATAATAACTAGTGAATCGCAGATTTGATCACAAAGGAAATCCCTAGAGAGAGAAAAATATCAAAAGATGCTATCTCAAAACTCAATGTGTCGACTCCCTAGAAAAACACTAAACAATGATTTTTATAGTTAATCCTAAATAAGGAAATAAAATTAAAGTTGCAGCTTTTTCTCGAAATAGACGACGACATCCGTGACAGCTTATCAGGAGTTTGACGGCTTATCACGAATGTCGTCAGCTCCTCTACACTGTTGGCTTCTGTTGTCTAAGACTGACAATGACGTTGATACCTTATCACATACCTGATGGCTTAATACGAACGTCGTCACAAAAATGTATTCAACTTCCATTCTTAGTTTAAGGCTGACGGCATCCTTGTCATCTTATCACCAGGCTGACGACTTATCATAAACGTCGTTAGACACACTTATCCTTTATTTTTATTCACCTTTTAGCCTTTTTTCTTTCATTTTTTTTTGGTTTTCCTATATCTCAACATTTACTACAAAAATCAAAGTAAACTAATAAAAACAACTAAAGCTGCGCAAGACCTTACAATTATTTAGAGTTAAAAGCCTCAAATGTGTTAGCGTAGGCTCACACATCAACACCCTCAACTTAGACAATTGCTTGTCCTCAAGCAACCAAAACATAACTTAGAGAATACAAAGTACAATTTGGCAGGTAACTACTCATACTAGTTCAGAATACATTTACCATCTCCAATGTCAGTCAATTTTAAAGCTCACTATTGATGTTTTGATAAACAACCATGCAACTCACAAGAATCAAGATATGGAAATAATTCAGTAATAACAACCATGCCATACGAAGATCACACTTATCTGAACAAGTCAGTGACTAGAAACATACTCAGTGTGCCTCAAAACAAAGAAATCCCTTTTTCACTCATATCAGAATTCAAATACATAAACAGAGGGATTAAACAAGACTCACTCTCAGAATGAAGCTCCAAACACTACATGTCAAATGCCATAGACTGGCCCTTTTAATCAGTACCCAGGTTTTCAGACAGGTCAGTTAGGACCATATAGGGCTTTTCTAAAGATTGTAACGTAGGAAAGGGGATGGTATGATATTAATGGATATTTAGAGTGACTGTGCCTCCTTGACACTGCCCTAAACTCTCAGGGTTTCAACTCTCAACCTTCTTTTATTCCTCTTTTTTATTGATTACACATGCTCAAGATGGATGCGGTCTTTTCAATTATCATATTATCTTTTTATCATCTTTTACACAGCTTTGTCATTTCTTATTCCTTTTTCACCTCACCCAACTTTTTATTCTTTTCATTTATTATTCCTCTCTTCATACTCATTTTGTATCATGCACCCCTATGATAGGCACCCTTAACTTAGGCTATTTTCCTAAGTCAAGGTGCACAATGTCCAAGGAGAACTAGGGCCTAAACTGGTTCAATGTGATGTAAACGGGAAGGTGACAAATGTCATGAAAGTACTAGTCTATTCAGGCTCAAAATAGGGATCAAGGGATATTATGTATATAGGGAAGGTCATTTAGTCTAAAAGTGGGCTAATATCAGAACGGCCTATGATCCTCTCCTAACCCCTATCCTACAACCAAGGCAAGACTAACCGGGCAAGTTCTGGATTCACACACAAAGAGAAATGAGTAAGACCTCACACATATAAGGCACAAAAATATATCTCACATCACTACTTATCCGGTTCGTGCAATTGTTTAGATAATTATCAAGTTGCCAGAACTAATGCCACCAAAAGATGGATTGTGGTCACAATTAGATGCAGTTCACACAATATTACAAATAGATACTTGGAAAGGTGCTCAAAAATCACACAACATATTCACTGCCTCATTACTTGTATTTCACCTAGTAAACCACAAGACATCACAAAACAAAACACAATACGCCTAAAAATTCCATCTCTACTAGGAAATAGACTCCGGGGAAAAGAGGCACGACAACAAAAACATACGGAGGACATCAACATACACAGGTATCCCCACCCTCAACTTAAAATCATGCAATGTCCCCAATGCATCAAACCAAAATAAGAGAGTTAGAATATTAGTTGTATCACCACGGGTGCGAAGATCTGATGTCAATCAAATAATACGAATACAAACAACAAAATACCTTGGGTTGCCTCTCAAGAAACGCCTAATTTAGTGTCACGGCACGACTCAGTTATCTTGCCTACTCAGACTTCATCAAGATACCTTGTTGATAATTATTTATGTCTTCACTTGGAGGATTTGAAACATCGATCCAACTTTTCATCAATACATCTTTTAGGCGCATTGGGAAAACGTGAGGGCATAATAAGGAATGTTAAATCACGCCACTTCGAAGAATTGAACTGCTTGCCCAATTTGGCATCGAACTTTTGTGTGGGATCATTTGGCAATAGTCAGAATCTTAAACAACCACTAAGTCGACATCAATCTTTAAGCTTTTTTTCCTTCAAGATTGGGGTTGAAGTATACCCTTTTGGAAGGACAAACTCCAAAATAAAAGAATCTTTCTCCTCATTTTCAAAATTAATCATTTGCTTGGGTGATTTGACTTTCATCACATCCATAATGCATAATGTTTAAAAGTTGCTCGAATGAGGACTAACTCTCAATTTTGGAGTAGCATCCCTATTAGTATTTTTACCCCGCAATGGACTAGAGTCTTCACAAGGATTTGCTTGATTTCTTTTTTTGAGTCTAGTACCATTTCCTTGTCTTTGGCATCTTCATTCATAAATTATTTGGTTGATTGGGAAATCACCGAGGGTCTCTCAACATCAAGTTCATCATCAACCTCTGATTCTTGCTCCTCATCTTCACACTCTTCCATTATGTTTAGTGTTTCCACAGACAAGATATCATCTAAACCTAATGTGGAAAAGTGCTTTGAATGCTTGAGCTCTAATTTATATCCTCTATCATTCTTCTTTTCTCATTATTTTCCCTTATGTCTTCATGTATATCACGTATGATATCATTCGTTGTGTCCACACACTCTAACATTCGTTGAAGCATTTATTTAATGCAACTCTTCCCGGCGTTTCGTTCTTCCTGTTCTTGACCATAAGACCTATCAAAATCATAAAAAGAACTAGAATTTGGGTTAGCATACTGGGGGGAGGGGGAATTTGGGCAATCAATCCAATGTCCATCTTGACCACCACATAACGAACAATCATACTCACGGTAGGATGGAGATGGTACACACATCTCTCTCCGGGGAGCATATCTACAATCTTTCCAAAAGTGAGGTCCATCACAATATAGACCTGGATCATCAAGAAAAGATATCCAACCACCAAGCTCATGTTCATTCCACGATGCCATAGTAATATGTTAACTAAAATAAAAATCTACCTAACACTAGAAATAAAAGAAAACTAAAAATAAATATTTACAAGTTTGAATTCAAGCAAGTAGGCTAAAATTTCAAACCAACTCAATACGCCGAATTGTTCCCCGACAGCGGCACCATTTTTGATAAAGCTCAACTTACACATCAATTTAGTGCAAGGCGATCATCGTCAATATATTTACCCACCTTTAGAGTCAGGTTCGAATCCACAGGGAACAATGCGAGTGGCGATTAAACTAGTTCTAAACTAAAGCTACAATTTAAATTCAAACAAATGATACGAAAAGATAAAATGAGGGTTTTTGATGATCAACAAATAATGGTTGGTCACTTTAGTTTCTGTTTTTGTCAATGAAGATTTTATGAAATAACTAAAATTATGTTCACTAGGGCTTCTGGTACATGACAGATGCTAAAAGTGGTTCAAGATTCTCATGGTGGGTAGGATAACAAGCTATCTATATCGATGTTATGCTTAAATAGTCTCTCGACCTACTTAAGTGTTTAATTCCCAATTCCTCTTGGACTTAGGGAATTTATATTTACTGCCCAGATTTTACCTCAGGTTAACCAACCTTTTTACAACGCTGATTATTAAACGAATTATATCCGAGTCCCTGTTGATAATTCACTTCCTACTATATTTTATTTCTTTCTCAAGAAAATCAAAGCATGTGTGTCTACTGTTTGCAACCAACAGACGTTAATTAAAACTTCAGATATATCAAGAAATCCTACCACCTTTTGAATCTTGAAGACTTAGCACCTTATCAAGACCTAACATTAAATCCCATAACTTAGGTTAATAGAATTTAGCCACTAATGATGCAACAAACCAAATACATAATTGAATTCATAATTTTAAAGATAAACTTACAAAGATGAATAATAACTAGTGAATCGCAGATTAGATCACAAAGGAAATCCCAAAATACTGATAATAATCTCTTCAAAGTATTTTGCTTTTTCAAGCCAAAAGTAGAGAGAGAAAAATATCAAAATATGCTATCTCAAAACTCAATGTGTTGAATCCCTAGAAAAACACTAAACATTGCTTTTTATATTTACTCGTAAATAAGGAAATAAAATTAAAGTTTCTTCTTTTTCTCGGAATAGATGATGACATCTGTGACAGCTTATCAGGAGTCTGACGGATTATCACGGATGTCGTCAGCTCCTCTGTACTTTTTGCTTCTACTATCTAAGGCTAACGACGACGTTGATGCTTATCACATACCTGACGTCTTATCACGGACGTCGTCACAAAAAGTCTTTAACTCCCATTCTTAGTTTAAGGCTGACGGCATTCTTGACAGCTTATTACTAGGCTGACGACTTATTATGAACGTCGTTAGCCACACTTGTCCTTTATTTTGCTTCACTTTTTAGCCTTTTTGCTTCCATTATTTTGGTTCTCCTACATCTTGAAATTTACTGCAAAAATCAAAGTAAACTAATAAAAAACAACTAAAGCTGCTCAAGACTCCGGGGAAAAGAGGCACGACAACAAAAACCCACGGAGGACATCAACACCCACAAGTAGCCCCACCCTCAACTTAAAATCATGCAATGTCCCCAATGCATCAAACCAAAACAAGAGAGTTAGAAACATACCTGTAGCACCACGGGTGCGTAGATCTAATGTCAATCACATAACACGAATACAAACAACAAAATACTTTGGATTGCCTCTCAAGAAACACCTAATTTAGTGTCGCGGAATGACTCAGTTATCTTGACTACTCAGACTTCATCAAGATACCTTGTTGATAATTATTTATGTATCCACTAGGAGGATTTGAAACGTCGACCAAATATTTGATCAATACATCTTCTAGGCGCATTGGGCAAATGTGAGGGCATGATAAGGAATGTTCTATCACGCCACTTTGAAGATTTGAACCGCTTGCCCAATTTTGCATCAAACTTTCGTGTGGGATCATTTGGCAACAGTCAGAATATTAAACAACCACTAAATGGACATCGATATTTAAGATTTTTGTCCTTCAAGATTGGGGTTGAAGTATACCCTTTTGGAAGGACAAACTCCAAAATGAAAAAATCTTTCTCCTTATTTTTAAAAAACATCTTTTGCTTGGGTGATTCGACTTTCATCACATCCACCAAGAATAATGTTGAAAAGTGGTTCGAATGAGGACTATCTCTCAATTTTGGAGTAGCATCCCTATTATTATTTATACCCCACAATGGACTAGAGTCTTCACAAGGATTGTGCTTGATTTCTTCTTTTGACTCTAGTACCATTTCCTCATCTTTGACATCTTCATTCATAAATCATTTGGTTGGTTGGGAAATCACCGAGGGTTGCTCAACATCATGCTCATCATCAACCTCGTATTCTTGCTCCTCATCTACACACTCGTCCATTATGTTAAATGATTCCACAGACGAAATATCATCTAAACATAATGTGAAAAAGTTCTTTGAATGCTTGACCTCTATATCCGTATCCTCTAAAATTCTTGTTTTATCGTTATTGGCCTTTATGTCTTCATGTATATCACGAATGATATCATTCATTGGGTTCACACACTCCAACATTTGTTAAAGCATAGCTTTAATGCCACTCTTCCTAGTGCGTCGTTCTTCCTTTTCTTGACCATAAGACCTGTCAAAATCATAAGAAGAACTAGAATTTAGGTTAGCATACTAGGGGAGGGGGCATTTGGACAATCACTCCAATGTCCATCTTGACCACTACATAACGAACAATCATACTCCCGGTAGGATGGAGATGGTGCACACATCTCTCTCCAGGTAGCATATCTATAATCTTGCCAAAATTGAGGTCCATCATAATACGGACATGGATCATCAAGATAAGATTTCCAACCACTAAACTCATGTTCATTCCACGATTCCATAGTAATAAGTAAACTAAAATAAAAATCTACCTAACACAAGAAATAAAACAAAACTAAAAACAAATATTTCCAAGTTTGAATTCAAACAAGTAGGCTAAAATTCCAAACTAACTCAATACGCCGAATTGTTCCCCGACAATGGCACCATTTTTTATAACGCTCAAATTACACGTCACTTTAGTACAAGGCAGTCGTCGTTAATATATTTACCCAACTTTGGAGTCGGGGTCGAATCCACAGGGAACAATGTGAGTGGCGATTAAACTAGTTTGAAACTAAAGCTACAAGTTAAATTCAAACAAATGATACAAAAAGATAAAATAGGGGTTTTTGATGATCATCAAATAATTGTTAGTCACTTTAGTTTCAGTGTTTGTAAATCGAGAGTTTATGAAATAACCAGAATTATAATAACTAGGTCTTCCACTACATGACAGATGCTAAAATTGGTTCAAGATTCTCACGGTGGGTAGGAAAACAAGTTATCTTTATCGATTTTATGCTTAAATGTCTCTCGACCTACTTAATCTTTTAATTCCCTAATCCTCTCGATCTTAGGGAATTTCTATTTATTGCCTAGATTTTACCTCAGGTTAACCAACCTTATTATAGCGCTAATTATTAAATAAAGTATTTTCGAGTCCCTTTTGACAATTCACTTCCTACTATATTTTATTTCTTTCTCAATCAAATCAAAGCAGGTGTGTCTATTGTTTACAACCAACAGACATTAATTAAAACCTCAGAATTATCAATAAATCCTACCACCTTTTGAATCTTGAACACTTAGCACCTTATCATGACCTAACCCTAGATCCTATAACTTAGGTTAATGAAATTTAGCCACTAATGATGCAACAAATGAAACACATTATTTGAAAGATAAACTTACAAAGATGAATAATAACTAGTGAATCGCAGATTAGATCACAAAGGAAATCCCAAAATACTGATAATAATCTCTTTAAAGTATTTTGCTTTTACAAGCCAAAAGTAGAGAGAGAAAAATATCAAAATATTCTATCTCAAAACTCAATGTGTCGACTCCCTAGAAAAACCCTAAACAATGCTTTTCATAGTTAATCCTTAATAAGGAAATAAATTTAAAGTTGTAGCTTTTTCTCGGAATAGACGACGACATCCGTATAGCTTATCAGGAGTCTGACGGCTTATCACGGTTGTTGTCAACTCCTCTGCACTTTTGGCTTCTGCTGTCTAAGGCTGATGACGACGTTGATGCCTTATCACCAACCTGACGTCTTATGACAAACGTCATCACAAAAATGTCTTCAACTCCCATTCTCTAGTTAAGGCTGATGGCATCCTTGACAGCTTATCACCAGGCTGACGACTTATCATGAACGTCGTCAGCCATACTTGTCCTTTATTTTGCTTCACTTTTTGACCTTTTTTCTTGAATTATTTTTGGTTCTCCTACATCTCAACATTTACGGAAAAAATCAAAGTAAAATAATCAAAAACAACTAAAGTTTCTCAATACCTTACAATTATTTAGAGTTAAAAGCCTCAAATGTGTTAGCGTAGGCTCACACATCAATATGGTGTCTTCGTAGGTCTAGAGCTTAAGGATTGCAACTAACGATCCATGCCTAACTGACGGGGGAACCTCCATCCCTGCGTTCAGTCGGTGCTATGTGTTACTCCTAACTGAATGACACCAGTACATATTTATATTCAACATAGCAAAATACTGATGAGTGCTCATTCTGATATCATTAAAAAATATAGAGATACAAGTCTAATCTAAATAACTTGTAACCTGAAAGATGTAACATGCATGAATTACTTAGGTATCGTGTGTTCATAACCCACCATCACAATCTATTTCAAAATATCCTCGTAAATTATGAAACAGTTCATGGTATGGGAAAATCATGAATTACAACAGGAATTACAATAACAAATCATGACGTGGAAATTTGCATTATCAAACATATGGTAACACCATTATCATGAGGGAAATATGCTTTCATGTTTTAAAATCAAGACAATTGAGGAAGATTTATAGAATTCATAATCCATATAAAACTTCACCAATTCGAAGAAAATGGATTTATACTTGTAGAAATAGGAAATTATTGGGAATCAATGGGAGGAAAAAACCTATTGATGAATATCCCACAAACCTTAAGTAGAAGCTTGGATGAAATTCTTGAGGTTGGACTTGTTCTTGAGAACCCCTAGTTGTTTGACGAACAAAGGAAAATCGTCTCTCTAGAATCTCTCTGGTGCATTTTAGGGTTGTGTTATTAATTAAGGCTGTTGGACATTTTTATACCACCCTTTGTGAAGCGAAAATGACATGGTTTGGCTTTTAAGAGAGTGGGAAAAGACATACAAGCCCCTAGAACAATATGTAAAAAACCTCCCTCCTAGTTCCAACAGCTTACCCTACAACACGTTGGGGCTGACTATGAGTTGTAGTTAGCCTAGAATACCAACCTTTGACTAAGACTACAACTCATAGTGATCCCCAATAAGTCGTACTCTAATTTTATAACGCCTCGAATCTGTTACCTAAAATGCCACACAGTGCTCATGACCCTGAAGGACCACAAGCTAACCCATGACTAATATCTGTAACTGAGCACTGAATAACATACTGTATAAATGCAGAATAAAAGGTTGAAAAGCCATAATGTTCAAAAATCTATTAAAACATAATATCTGGAGATACGGTATATCAATACCAAAATAACTCAAATAACTATCTAACATGCTAGTCTAAAATCCTCTAAACTATCTGAATAAGGAGTTGATGGGATATGTCCCCAAATAACTCCAAATGCTCAAATAAAATAAGTACTAAAAGAATGAAATAGTCAAATAATAACATCCTCGAATGATGAGGACTCACTGCTAGTCTGTCTGCTGAACGACTGATGTACTAAGGATGCTCTATTGTATAAAACACCATAGCGCAAAAGAAAAGTATGCGTCAGTACGTGAGAATGTACTGGTACACAAGTGACGTAAGCTGAATACAAAGGTTCATATGCATGAACTATAACTGACTGATATTGAATGTGTAAGTATGTGAGATTGTACTGGTCATGATAAGACTGAATCTGAATACTGATAACATGAGTTTCGTATTAACTGAGTGACTATGTCTGACAGTCCTAATTCTAATGGAACTAGCTGAGTTCAATGCTGACCTTTGTGACCGTATCTAACAGTCCTGAATCTGAAGAACTATCTGAGTTCTTTTACTGATGCTGAGACTGAGACTGTGGGAGCTAGTCATAAAATCGACATGCCCCTATTAAGTTATTATAGCTGAGTTGGGGTCCAATCTATAACCCCAATTGGAAGAGTGTCAATACTGCACCACTGGAAAGGACAAGCTGTGAGTGACCCTCATCTGGCAGTGTCCCTAAAGAAGAATGGTGGGACCCTTGCCTGGCAGTATTAATCGACCTCATCAACTCTCAACTGACAGTGTTGATGTCTCAACCTATGCTGGCTATATAGTTCTGGAATGTAATGATTGATTTAAGGGTCACACCCTCTACTGTCAGTGTGTGCCCTCATCCTTAGGTTTGCTCGGTGCTGAATCCTACTTCCAACTAAGTAGACACTGAACTGATTATACTGAGATGAACTGGACTGAGTTCATTGAGTTCTGTGGACTGACAGAATATTACTGAATCCTATTAACTGACTGAGTTTATGATATTACTAAGTTTTCCTAAGTCATGTAACTGACTGAATTCTACTGATCATGGCATGACTGAGATTATCATAAAAGTGACACTGTGTCTAGGTACACAGCTAAATTGTCGGGTATAAATACCCCCAAGACTCGATAGCATAAAAGTAATTTGTGGCACAAGTTCGAAAGCACAACAATGGCTACACATATATCCATAATTCATTGACTAAGACATTTCATCAAACACTTGACATGCAATAACTTGTACATGAATGGGGATTTCATACTATCATACTATAATGACACCTTTTCCTTCACATAGGAATTTAATCAAACATATGGGGAGCGTACTTTGGTTATACCATCATCAATGCATCTAATTATCATGGTTACATAAATAAATTTTCAATTTGAAGGGTTTATCATTAATATTTTGCAAATCATCACATACTAGGATCAATCATTGGAATATGTAATTTAAAACATGAATAAAAACTCAACAAAAACATGGACATGAATTTCAATTCAACTAAATCATGAACATTTCATCCTTTAAAGCAAGAATTTAACATTTTTGGGATGATTTTTAATCTAGGTAAAAGTACGTGGTATTACAAAGTCATAGGATGGGATTATGGGATTCAGGGATTCTTAGAACATTCTGATACGACTATGACTTTTCACCAAATGACTCATAATGAATGGCAATGAGTCAATTGGTAAAGTCGTGGTCAGAAGCTAGGCTCTTGGATCATACAGAGGTCAGGCTATGGGTCCATGCTATAGCTTATAAGGTTTGACTACTAGTCATACCTTAGACTCATAACCACTGGAAAAGATTTGTGGGTACACACTATTGTGACTACAAGTCTCTCCCAACGAATCATAACCATTGATTATGAGTCTTAGGGATGATTCATCGACACTGGGACCAAACATAGGGCCTTCATTGGTATGAATACGACTCACTTGTGACTACTCATCACAAGTGTTTATGACTCATATTTTGAGTATCAGTCATAGTAATGTACCAGGTCCTTTGGGAAAAATTTTCTGACTTCTTTCTATGACATTAGAAAAAGACAAGGCTTTAGGCATTGGAAGACTAACCCCATAGTCTATTTTATGAGAGGTTTAGAACATGAAATATTGGGGCATTACAATATCTCCTCCTTGGGATCATTTGTTCTTGAAAGAAGCTAGCTGAGTTCGAGTTCTAGGATGACTGAAATCATGCTATGAGTTGAATCATGATTAAATATCTATATCTGAAAACATGATGCATGGACTGAACTGAATTCATGAATGTGCTTAATGACATGAGTATGATTAGATAGCTAAGATAGAATACATGATAATTTATATAAAGAACCATTACCCCAAGATGAATTTAATTTCATAGAGAAGAGATCGGGATACTTGGTTTGCATTTCAGCTTCTGCTTCTCAAGTAGCTCCCTCAATGAACTAATTTATCCACAAAACCTTTACTCATGCAACTTATTTATTCCTTAATCTATGAATCTGGTGATCAAGGATCTCAACTAGGACTTCCTCATATGAGAGGCTATTTTCCAAGCCCACTCTCTAAAGGAACTACCAAAGATGGGTCACCAATTCATTTCTTTAGCAAAAAGACATGTAACACTAGGAGTACTATTGCTAACTCTGCAGTCAACTCTAACTCATAAGCTACTTTCCCAAAATGTCTCAAGATCCTATATGTGCCAACATAGCAGGGACTAGGTTTCCCCTTTTTCCCAAACCTCTTTACCCTTTTCATAGGTAAAATCTTTAGATATACAAAATCACTATTATCAAACTCAAGATCTCTCTTTCTTACGTCTGCATAAAATTTTTGATGACTTTGAGCAGTCTTAGCCTCTCTCAAATCAACTAAACATTATCCATCGCCTCAAATACTTAATCTATCTTAATTAAGAAAGCCTTACCAACTTTAAATCATCCAATAGGAGATCGACACCACCTACTTTAGAGAGCCTGAAATGTAGCCATCAAGATATTGGAGTAGTAACTGCTATTGTAAGCAAACTTAATAAAAGGTAAGAGGTTATCCCTAATACCCTCAAAATTGATTAAATATGTTCTCAACATATACTCTAAGGTTTGTATGGTCCTCTCTGTCTGACCATCTATCTGGGGATGAAAAGATGTACTAAGGTGAACTTAGGTTCCAAGATCCTTTTGAAAAGCCTTCCAAAAGTTGGAGGTACACTAAGTGCCTCTATCTGAAATGATGGTCAAAGGGACCCCATGTAATTTAAGTAATTCCCTAAGACAGAGTCTAGCATAGTAATTGTCTGAAAAAGAAGTATGAACCAGTAAGAAATGGGTTGACTTGGTCATCCTATCCATAATGACCCAAATAGAATCGTGCTGATGACACATAAGAGGTAACCTCATAACAAAATCCATTTTCACCACTTCCCACTTCCAAGTGCGGATGCTGAAATCCCGAAGCATACCATTAGGTCTTTGGTGCTTAAATTTAACATGCTGACAATTTGGACACTTTTCCATGAACTCTGCAATGTCCATTTTTATACCATTCCACCAATAGACTTCCCCTAAATCACGATACTTCTTAGTGTCTCCTAGATGAATAAAATACCATAAACCATGTTCTTTTGGTAACATTCCTAGCCTCAAACCATCCTCATTTGGAACATATAATCTACCTTAGCAACGAAGCACACCATCTCTCCCTTAGGAGAAAACCTCAACTTTGTGATCCCAAACTATCTCCTTCAACTTAACCAAAATAGGATCTTTCTCTTGTTTTTTTTACTTTATAGACCACAGAAAACTTTGAACCATTCTAAACCCATATACTATCTTTGATCAAATCCACCAACCGAAAACCTAATTTATAAAGCAGATGAACCTTGAGAACTAACTCCATTTTATCCTCCTCAATATGGGCAACACTTCTCATAGACAATCTACTAAGGGAATCAACCACAATATTGGCCTTACTTGGGTGATACATCACACTCATATCATAGTCTTTCAATAATTCAAGCCATCTTATCAGATGAAGATTAAGATCTTTTTGCGTAAAAACATACTATAAACTTTTGTGATTGGCGAACACGTAAACATGAACACCATGAAGGTAATGCCTCCAAATATTTAAGGCAAATAAAACTATTGCCAACTTGAGGTCATGAGTTGGGTAATTATTCTCATGGGGTTTAAGATATCCAGAGGCAGAGGCTATGACCTTATCTCACTGCATCAATACATAACCAAGACCCACTCTAGAAGTATCATAATAAACTACAAACCCATTAGAACCCTCTGGTAGGGTCAATACTGGATAAGAAGAATCGAGTCTTCAACTTTTGAAAATACTTTATGTAAGAATGAAACCACTGAAACTTACTTTTTTCTAATTCAGTCGAGACATGTTAGAAGCAATAGATGACGATCCCTCAACAAACTATCTGTAGTAATCGACTAAGCCCAAGAAGTTTCAGATATCTGATAGAGAAATGGGTCTAATCCAGTTTCTTACTGCTTTGGTCTTTTGAGGATCAACTCAAATGCTGTCATAAGAAATGATATGACCAAGGAATGCTACTAATCTCAACCCGAATTCACACTTGCTGAACTTAGTGAATAACTGGTGATCCTTAAGGTTCTGTAAAATAATTCTCAGGTGGTCTGCATGATCATTTTCACTACGATAATGACAAGGATGTCGCCTATAAAGACTATGATGAACATGCATAAGTACTTTTTAAACATTCTGTTCACCAAGTCCATAAAAGTTGCAGGGGCATTTGTTAGTCCAAAAGACATAACTACAAATTCAAAGTGACCATACCGAGTTCTGAAGGTTGTCTTTGGAATGTAATATTCTATAACATTAAGTTGATGATAGCCGGGTCTGAGGTTTATCTTAGAGAAATAATTTGAACCCTAGATCTTATCAAACAAGTTATCAATCCTGGGAAGGGGATACTTATTCTTGATTGTTACTTTGTTCAAATGATGACAATCTATGCACATTCTGAGGGAACCATCATTCTTGCGTACAAAGAGAATTAGAGCATCCTATGGATAGACACTAGGTCTAATGAAACCCTTATGCAAGAGGTATTTAAATTGTTCTTTCAATTCCTTAAGCTCAACTAGAGCCATTCTATAAGATGGAATTAAAATAGGCTAGGTATCTGGAAGAAGATCTATTCCAAAGTTGATTTCCCTCTTGGGAATATCTTCAGGTAACACATCTCAGAACTCATTTAATATAGGAACAAACTCAAACCTTGGACTTTCTGAACTTGAGTCCTTGACTTGGATGAGATGGTAAATACAACCCTTAGAAATCATCTTTCTTGCCTTATGGTAAGAAATAAATTGACCTATAGGCGCTGAGGTACTACCCCTCAATTTTAAGACTAGCTCATTAGGAAACAAGAATAGAATGGTCCCGTTCCTACAATCAACTAAGGCATAGTTGGAATAAAGCTAATCCATGCCAAGAATGACATCAAAATAAGATATCTCTAACTCTATGAAATCTACTAAGAAAACTTTCTAGGACACTATGAATGGGCAATTTCTGTATACTAGTCTAGATATGATGGCATTACCTACTAGAGTAGATACTGAGAAGGGTTCTAATAAAATATTGAGACTATACCGAAGTCTACGTCTATATAAGGTGTCACGAAGGAAATTGAAGATCCGAGGTCTAATAATGCATAAAAATAAAGATGGAAGACTTGTAACACACCCATAACTATATTAAGAGAATTTTCCTGATCCTGTCAAGTATGAAGGGCATAGAGTTTATTTTGAAGCTGCCCACTAGTAGCACTGGAGGTGGCACCCTGCTGATTCGGGCGACCTACTAGATCTTAAGAATTTATCTGACCCTACTGACGCTTATTTCTGCTCTTCCACATACTTACTAGGTAGTCCCTTATCCTATGGGTTCACTTTCCATACCTAAAACATGCTTCACTGCCTACCCTGCACTCGTCCTAATAGTTCTTGCCATATATTTTGCAGGTTAGATTGGTATGACCATTATTCACACTACCCTAAGACTTAGATCCCTATACTCTATCCTGATTATCTTATTTGAATTTAGGAACTGGCGTACTGGCTGAAGATGGGGCTGGATCTAAAATTTTTTAGTGAAACTGAGAACGGCTACTACCATTCGACCTTTGCTATGAGAAGTTGAAACTACCAGTTCTGACCCTCTTATTCTCCCTTGCTGAGTATGAACCATTAACCTAAAAAGGCCCATATACTTAATTAACATATTTGTCTTGCATTCGTTGAACACATCATCTGATACACCAGACATAAACTAGATTTTTTGGGACTTGGAATAAGCCACCATAGTTGGAGCATACCTTGCTAACTTAGTAAATTTGAGGGAGTACTCCTTCACGCTCATGTTTTCCTACTCCAGATTAATAAATTCCTGAACCTTATCCTCCCTCAACTTAAATGGGAAGAACCTATCTAGAAAAATACTAGAAAATTCACCCCACTCCATAGGCCCTGCATTGGCACCTCTGTTCTTTTTTCACTGCTTAACCAAAGTATGAGCCACGCCTTGCAATTGGTAAATGGCCAAGCTATCATTCTCATTGGAAGTGACACCCATGATATTCTTCACTTTTTGCACACAATAAAAAAACTCCTGTGGATCCTCCTCAGTCTTGGATCTAAAAAACACTGGAGAATTAATTGGAGTGAAGTCTCAGATTCTAGCAGTCGTTGCGTTAACTACAGGGTTGGATGGAGCAATAAAATTCCTAATTATTCTGAGCAGCCATAGACTCGGTCAATACAGTAAAGACGACTCTAAATTCGACGTGAGAGGCCTACTCATTAAGAGGGTCTTCGGGAATAGATGGGGCAGGCTGGTCACCATTTCTCCTTCTATTATCCCTTCTAGAAAGAATTTTTTATAAATGGGAGAGAATGAGTTGGAAGGGAAAGTTTAACAGAGCTTACACTCCATTATAAGACATAAATACTGAAAGAAGTGAAACACTTCTAAAACGTCTCGTAGCCTCTCGTCCATAAGTGTGGTGAGCTTTACACCCATGAAAAAGACTCTATTTGACATGAATTTCTGATACCCTAGAACACTTCAAAACCCTTAGGCTCTAATAAATAGTTTTTCATAACACTAGACTACCCCCTAGTCATAACAAAGTGCTTAAGGCGATAAGTGACCCCAAGCTAACCCATGGTCTGATATCTGCTACGAGCACTGAAAAAATTAGCAATATAACATGATTTGCAGTGGATAAAATAAAGGAAACTTTGATAAAAATAGAATACTCAGCATGTCTGAACATCTAATAAAATACTAAAAACAAATCTGACAATCTTAAATCCTCTAAAACATAAGCAGTTGCTGGTACAAACCCCCAACTAGCTCCACCTGACTAAATAGGGGAAAATACTGAAAGTAATTATGAATAACTTGTCTAAAAATATGAGGACTTACTAAAACTGCTTCTAAGTGGCACACGAACTGGCTATGTACGATCCGGGGATCTAGGCATCCAAACCTCTATTGTGAAATCAATATAGCACAAAATATAGTATATAGTTAGTACTTTGAATGTACTAGTATGTGAGATAGGACTAAGTGAAATATATATATATATATATATATAAGTACTGAGAACGAATGCATGATCATGTAAAATGAATGCAAGACCAAGCATGATCATGTACTAAAATAATTAGTAAAACTGAATAACTAATAAACTAAACACTTGGTCATGCAAAACTAAGCTTATATACCCTGAATACGAAACTAAGGTTATGGGACATAACAAAGACTGACATACCCTAACCTAAGAAGATCGAGGCCCAACCTGTAACCCCAATTGGTAGGGTGTTGATACCTTGCAAGGGGTACCAACATGGCTGATGATATGGATACATAAGGATGATGTCCCAAAGAACGAGGGTGTCATGCCTCTACTGACGGGAGACCCATTTAATCTATGGTGGTAGGTCTAGAACATAGGGATAGCTACTAAAGACCCATGCCTGACTGATGAGGGAGCTTCCATCCCTGCGTTCACTCTGTGCTAAGTGTTATTCCCTACTGAATGACATGGTTACTTATTTATATTCATTATTGTATAATACTGATTAGTGCTTATTATGATATCATTCTAAAATATAGAGATAAAAGTCTAATCTAAATGACTTATATCCTGAAATAATTAATATGCATGATTTAATTACGTATCGAGTATTCATAACCCACCAACACAACCTATTTCAAAATATCCTTGAAATTATGGAACAGTTCATGGTATGGGAAAATCATAAATCATAACCCACATTACAATAACAAATCATGAGGTGGAACTTTGCATTATCAAACATATGGTTACACCATTATAATGAGGGAAATTTGCTTTCATGGTTTAAAATCATAATAATTAAGGATAATTTATAAAATTCATAATCTATATGGAACTTCACTAGTTAGAAGAAAAATGATTTATACTTGTCGAAATAGGGAATTCATGGGACTCAGTGGATGGAAGGAATTCATTGATGAATATCCCACATACCTAAAGTAAAAGCTAGGATGAAATTTTTTAGGTTGTCCTTGTTCCTTAGAACCCCTAAGTGCTTGAGGAAGAATGGGAAACCGTCTCTCTTGATTCTCTCTGGTGGATTTAAGGGTTGTGTTATGAATTGGGTCTGTTAGACCTTTTTATGCCACCCCTTGTGAAGCGAAAATAACATGGGTTTGGATTTAAAGGGAGTGGGAAAATACATACAAGCCCCTAGAAAAATATGAAGAAAAACCTTCTCCCAGTACCAACGGCTCACCCTATGAATCACTGGGGATGACTACGAGTCGTAGTCTAAGTCGTATCATGGTATTGTAGGATTCTGAGAACATTTTGATATGACTATGACTTTCCACCTAATGACTTATTATGACTGACTAAAAGTTATTTGGTGAAGTCATAGTCTAAAGTTGGGCCCTTTGATCATACATTGGTCAGGCTATGCATCTACGTAATGACTCATAAGGTCAGAGTACGAGTCGTACCTTGGACTCATAACCACTAGAAAATATTTGTGGGTACACACTTCTGTTACTACAAGTTTCTCCCTATAACTCATAGCCACTAATTATGAGTCTTGGGGATGAGTCATAGGCACTGGGACCATATATGAGGCCTTTACTAGTATGACTACGACTCACTCATGACAACCCATCATAAGTCATTATGACTTTCCTCCTGAGTCATAGTCATAGTAGTGTAACAGGTCCTTTGGGAAAATTTTACCCAACTTGTTACCATAATATCATATGGAGACATGTCTTTAGGCATTGGAAGACCAACCCAATGGGCTATCTTATGAGAGGTTTAGAATATGAAATATTGGGGCATTACATTATGACTGTAGAGAGACCAGTTACTAGTCCAAAGGTGTCCCTAACATGTAATTATTAGTCAATCAACATATCCAGATTATTCTCTTAGAGTTGTGCAACCTTTGGTTAGAGGAAGTGCACCTTGTTGTTTAGTTGATTGTTTAAAGTTCAATTCGGGATTGGACATGCTCAAATTCATACTACTTTGGGAACATCATGAATATGAGTCCAGAATTTTTTAATATGGGTATGATTTGAATTATTTTCCTTTACTTTTTATTTGATTCGAGTTGGGGTTTTCATACCCATAGGTGATTTTATGCCATTATATTACTATACAACTTTTTTTATAAATTAGTGGAGATATATGCTTATTTGACTACCTCCAGCTTGATGATTTCCTTTAGTAGTGGATGATGCCTTATAAAATTATGATACTTAATACACTTAAAACAATGAACTATTTCAAATCCAAAGGGGGAGATATTGTAATACCCTGAAGTTTCCTAACTAATTTCGTCCCAAGAATGTCTAGTATTAGCTTCTAAATTGAATGATTTTTATTCCATGGAGAATTTTTAAGATTTTCACATTTTTTCATGTGGGAAATTCAATAAGCTTTCCATCGATATAAAATTCGCCTAAATCCGATAACCGAGTAAGAATTTATGACTATTTCAAGTTTTCATCGTAAAACAGTGCGATATTAGTCAGTGGCGCGCCGCACCACAAGAGAAAATGGCATTTGTCAAATTCCAGTAGGGGTCCACGGTAGTGGCGCATGGCACCAAACTTCCAGGTCACAAACGAAGTAGCAACGCGATGGCTCTGCGTCACGCCATTCCCCTATTTCCCAATTATCAAATTCCAGTGACACGGCACGATAGTGCCGCATCGTGCCAGAGGTCCAGGTCGAGAAATTTTCACCAATCTTAAAAGACATGTCCAGGGTTAAAAGGCTCAATTTCCCACCCCTATTTAAACCCAATAACACGTAATTTAGCCATTCTTTACCCAAAATATACTAGTTTCTCTCAATTTTTTCTCAAGAATAAGCTAGGGTTTCAATTAGGGATTCAATTTCAAGAAATTCTCTCCATCAATCTTCACTAAACCAACAACTAAGGTATGCATTGTGTTGATTTATGGATTTTTTTCATCCATAAAGCTCAAGAACTCTATTTTAAATTATGAATCATGATTATTATGTTTTGGGTTGCTCAAGTTATGTGATGGTTGTTGTTTGATTCCCATTTTGGGATCCTTATGTGAAATTATGAAAACTACGTTAGCATATAAATTGAAACCCATGAATTTCGTGGTTTATGAATTGTGAAATTTGATTATTTCACCTATGCCTTAAGTTGTACAAGTAAGGTGTTTGATAAAATGCCTAAAGGAATAGAAATTATGTAGTATAGCTAAATTGTAACCCAAATGACAATGTAAGCTTTAACCTTATGTTCAAAATGACTTCCATGTTATTCTCATGTGTTGAATTGTTGTTGGATTGCTCATGAGTTAGCGTTATGAAATTATGCTATGTATACATGTTATCTTATTCATGTACCAAGCTATGATAATCAAATACCCATGAAATATCTCTAATTATTATGTTATGGATTGTTGATGTTGGTCACTTATTTAAGAATATCATGCCTTGTCAGTTTCCCTCTATCGAGTCTTGGGGTACTTGTACTCGACAAGTTAGCTGTATGCCTAGAGCCAGTGTCATGTTTTCACGATATCCTCAGTCAATCCATGATCCATAGAACTCAGTCAGTCATGTGACTCAGGAAAGCTCAGTAATTCATTAATCTCAATAGTATTCTGTCAGTTAACGGAACTCCATGAATTCAGTGTTGTAATTCCCAGCAAAATCCTCTTCCAGTCTGAACCTTAGAGCGTATTTGGTAAAGCGAAAAATTTGAGTCTAAATGTTTCAGAAATATCTTCACAAGTATGAAATACTTTGAATCGTGTGAGAATCTATTTGAGCATGAATTAAGATCATAGAGGTTCCCTAACTCAAGAACGAGTTTAAAGCTTTCCTATCGTTCAAGTTTTAGTGAGCGTCAAAACTTTGGTCAACTTCAATCGACTATAACTCTCTATATATATCGAATTAGAGGACCTACTATATATCAAATGAAAAATCTTTGAATTATTTTTCCAACGATACTAATTTTGTCAAAAAACCGATATCAGAGCAAAGAGTTATGCCCATTTTACTCCAACATGTCAGGATGAGAAACTGAGTGATGACATTCATGATAAGCTGTTAGGATAATGAAGACCTATCACAAACTTTCATCACCAGGGGTACAAATTAATGCCCCACAAAATCCTCATCCAGTCTAAGCCTTAGAGCATATTTTGTAAAGCAAAAAATCTGAGTCTAAATGTTTCAGAAATATCTTCCCAAGTATGAAATACTTTGAATCATGTGGGAATATATTTGAGCATGAATTAAGATCATAGAGGTCCCCTAACTAAAGGACGAGTTGAAATCTTTCCTATCATTCAAGTTTTAGTGAGCATCAAAATTTTGGTCAACTTCAATCGACCATAAATCTTTGTATATATCTAATTAGATGACCTACTATATATCAAATGAAAGATCTTTGAATTATCTTTCCAACTATAAGAATTTATTCAAAACCTGATATTGGATCAAAGCATTATTCTTATTTTCCTGCAATATGTCAGGCTGAGAAACTGAGTGACGACATTCGTGATAAGTTGTCATGAGCGTGACAACCTATCACCAATGTCGTCATCCCTGGGGAGATTTCTACCCCTGGTACCAAATTTTGTGACAAGGATTCATGCTCATGATGGCCTATCACCAATGTCATCAACCTTAACCAGAAACACAAAATTTCACCTTTTTGTGACGACAAATCGTGATGACCTATCACCAACCTGACGGCTTGTCACGGATATCGTCAGCAATTTTTTTTCCAGAAATTTAATGATGTTTTTTCAAGGGTATTTTCGTCTTTTCTCATCTTTTGGAGGCCTCTATAAATATGAGCATCTTCCTCTAAACCCTAATTTCTCCATTTTCTCTTTCAATTCTCTAAAGAGAATATATCTAGGGTTTTATTCAAAAACCCTAATCTTCCAAAAATCATACATAATACTTCAAGATTTCTTCAAGAATCAAGTTCTTCATCGTGTAGGCTTCAAGAATTATTTATTACAAGTGCAGATAGGGTCTCAAGCATTAAAATTCATCCAATTTCAAAGATTAAGGTATGTAGATGTAGATTCTTGGGTCCCTTTCATCTAAGAAGCTCAAGAACCCTTTTTAAAACTCAAAGATTTTTTATGTTTATGAGTTGTTAATGATTTTTATGAGTTGAAATTGATGTTACATGTGTTGTTGAGTTTTGATTTATGTTTTTTTACAAGATTCATGAGTCTTGAACATTGTAGGTGGAATCCATGTGATATTTGTGATGAATCTTCCTTATGTTGCTTTCTATGTGATGTGTTCATGACATTTGGGTGTAGAATTGGTTGAATAAGCGAAGCATGTCCCCCATAGGTTTGATAAAGAGCTTAGGTGAAGCATAAGGGCCATTATAGTATGTTGAATATGAAACCCCAAATTATGAGCTAGTCCATGCATGCCTAGTATTTGATGAAATGCCTTAGCAAATGAATTGTGCCACAATAGTATAGAAATCCCTAAGTAAGTATGAACCCGTGTATGTCTAGTGTTTTGTTGAAGGACCATAGTGAACAAGTGGAGATGTGATAGTAGTAAATCCCCAATTATGTGCTCTTTGATATATGCTAAGATTTTAATACATGTCAAGTGGTTAGGAACTAAGTTGTGACATGATAGTATAAAGTTTCCTGAAATCATGTGCTATCCAAACACATGTCAAGACTGATATAGGTATGAAATAGTTTAGGTAAAACCTTGTTGAATGGAGTATGATCTAGTAGCATGTTTCCCCTACGTTAATATATGATTATGATCTAGAGATGTTTAAAGTGACCCCTTGGCAATTGTGATGATGAATAGATGTTTGTGATACTTAAATGCTTGAGGTGATGTCTTAATGACTGTGAGATGATTTAAAGATTATGATGATAAACGATTGCTTGTGATGATGAAAAAATGCTTGTGATGATGAATGAATGATTGTGGTGATGACTAGTCAAGAATGATTATGCTTTACTTTTATGTTATCGAGTCCTGGGGGTATTTATACCCGATAATAGAGCTGTTGTCTAGAGCCCGTATTAGTTTCTCAATAATTTTTGTCGAGCCATGATTCTCAGAACTGAGTGAACTATAGAACTCTGTATCCTCAAACAAGTGAAGAACTTAAGAAAGCTCCGTTATCTCTATAGTCTCTGTATCGCTAGAAATCTAGCCTTAGTCTTGTAATCAGCTCAGATCTAATAGTATTCAAGTGATTCAATTCTAATCTTAGAAGATATTCGAGTAATCTAGTCAAGATCTATATCGTCAGTTAGATACTTTAATTCGATGCCTTTTCCATCACATACGGAACTAAGTAATCTCAGTGTAACACAGTCAGATCTTTTAAGAAACATGATCAGTATTAGATTTAGTTCAATTGTGTTCAGTTAAGATTTTAGTTCAGAGTCTTTCAGTTGGGAGTAGAAACTAGCACCGAGCGAGGGAAGGGATGATGGCTCCCTGTCAGAGAGGCCGAGTTGTTAGGAGCAATCCCTAAACTCTAGAATTGCATAGCCAGCACAGGATATAGGAGTCCCCATCAGTAGAGGCTATCACCGTCAGAGAGGTTTGACTATTATATTTTCTCAGACCGACTTCCTGCGAGGGTCATCCCGTCAGAGAGACTTGACCAGAGAGGACTTTACCCGTGGCACAGTATTGATACCCTTCCAGCTGAGGTTGTAGGTTAGACCCCACATGTGGAAGGTTGGGTCATGTCAGTTAAGTAACTACTTCCCACAATTGCAGTTTCAGTATTAATCTTTGGAAATCAGGACTGTGTGGTACAGTCGTCTATCTCAGTGAGGAACTCAGATTGTTCCATTGATTCATGGATTATCCCGTCAGATAGGCTTGGTGTCATTTACATATTCTTATTATCATATCTAAAGATCTCCTATCAGATAGGCTTGATCTCCATCTCAGATTCTGTTAAGTATTCTTGTTGTCAGATTCGGACATGATCATACTTCTTATCATTGATAATTGCTTCCGGAATAATCTGTTAGAAAAGTTGATCTCTAATTCTGTTAGTTGAAAGTAGTAAGCTCTGAATTCAGACCTTGATGTAAGTACATCCAGACTCTCAGTTATCAGTATCAGATGAGTCAGTGATTCAGTATCTCAGTGTTGGTAATGAGTTTAGTCTGCAGTAAAGTGGTATCCAAGTTTCATATCTAGAGTTATAGTGATTGTGTTCAGGGTCTATGCATTCATGTATGTGCTCTTATGCGGAATTTTCATGATTATTTAGCTTAGTTATTGTGCATGCATGAGCCCTTGTATTAGCCTACCTCATCTACATACTCGGTACATTAATGTACTGACGCATTTGTGCTATGGTGTTTTATTTGACACCATAGGTTCAGAGGCACAGGATCCAGAGTATCCTCAGCAGTTCAGTCCCAGTCAGCAACAGTAGTAGTGAGTCCTCTTCTTTTGAGGATGAATTTCAGTTTACTATTATTGCTTCAGTCTTTATTTATTTTCGGTCGATGGAGTTAGTTGGGGACCTGTCCCATCAACTCCGCAGTTCAATAGCTTAGAGGCTTTTCAGACGGATGTATTAGTATTCAGTTTTCTGTATTATGAGTATTCATAGATGTGTTGAACCTTATGGCTAGTTTCTATATTTATTTATGATATTTTGCAGTGTACAGGTACAGATATCTGTAAAGGGTTAGCTTGTGGTCTTTCGGGGTTATACGCACCGTGTGACTTCTCGAGATGGGATCTCGGGGCATTAAAAACTTGGTATTAGAGACTAAGGTTCAAGAGTGTCCTAGGGTGTCTGAAAAGCCGCAGCTAGTAGAGTCTTGTGCATGGGAGTGTAGCGCGCCACATTTATGTACAAGAGGCTTCATGATGTTCTTAGGAGCAGTTTCCCTTCTTTCAGTGATCATTTCGTGTGAGTGAGCATGAGCTCAAGTTGGTTCTCAATCTAATCCACTTATTTCTTTCAATTACAGAGTATGCCTTTTCGCAGAGATTTTTTCCGTGAAGTTGATGATCAGCACCCACAACCAGTAGATCCTGAGAATAAGAGTGTGTCATATGCAAAGTTTCGGGCAGTTTTTCAAGCGCTAGCCCAAGCTGTGACTAGTATTCAGGGCAATCGTCAGGCTACAACCCTACCTCAGCAAGATGGGGACTCAGCCGCAGCCAGAATCAGAAGTTTTATGAAAATGAACCTACTAATATTCTTTAGGTCAGTAGTAGGTGAGGACCCGTAGCTTTATCTAGAGAAGATGAAGAAGATCATCCATATTATGTATGTTTATGAGAAGGAGAGTGTTGAGTTAGCATCTTATAGGTTGAAGGATATTGCTTATGATTGTGTAGTGATGTGGGAGAAGAGTAGAGGGGAGAATGCAGCTCCTATGACTTGGCTAGAGTTTCAGAATGCCTTTCTAGATAGGTTTTTCCCACTAGAGATGAGAGAGTCTAAGGTAGAAGAGTTCACAAACTTAAGGCAAGGTTCCATAACTATTAAAGAGTACTGTCTTAAGTTTAACCAATTAGCTAAGTATGCTCCTGACTTGATAGCTGACCCTAGAGCGAGTATGAGTAAGTTTTTGTCTGGGGTGTCGAGTTATATGTTGAAAGAGTGTAGAGCTTCTATGCTCAAGAGAGATATGGACCTTTCTAGGCTAATGATACATGCGCAGCAGATTAAGGCAGATAAGAAATAGGAGAGAGAGAGTGAGTAAGAGAGCCAAGACAGGTAGTCGTGGTTTCTCGCAGTCAGGGTCTCAAGGTGGTAGTAGTTCTCAGTATGGTAGAATAATTTTAGTTCTATCTCCATCTTTATATAGTGTACCCGCACCTATGTTTGGGGGTGTCAGATCTGAGGGAGCGCCAATCTCCAAAGCCCATAGTAGTGCTAGTGGTGTTCGTGCTCATCCGCGTTATAGAGAATGTGGCAGGTGCCACCAAGGTGTGTGTGGAGCCAGTAGTGATGTATTCTTTAGGTGTGGTGAGCTAGGACATAGAATGAGAGAATGTAGGGTGCTGACTCAAAGGGGTAGACTCCATGCGTTTTAGGCTCACCTTGTTCGAGAAAGATCCCCTGAAATAGACCTGGGTATGTTATGAGCCTTTCATCTTTATGACATGCATTGATAGATCCTTTGCTCCCATTTTGATATTATATGTTATCATGAGTCATTCATGAGTTTCATATCTTGATCCGTCAATCATGACCCAGTCTGTAGGTGCCCCACACACCGCCCCAGTATTTCAGCGAAGTATGTTTAGAGGGACATAGAGTCCCAAGGGAGAGATACCCCATAGTATAATGATGTTGCATGCCATTAGATTCATATCGATGCATGTTCAAATTTTCTTTATGAAGTTAGCATCAGTCGTTATTGCATTGTCAAGTTGTGCTTTCAAAAGTCAGCTTTGCCGGACATTCATGCATTAGAAATGCGCATTTAGTAGAAATGAGTTCATCTTGTCAGTGTGTGATCAGTCATGCATTCTTAAGATCAGCCCAATTATGAGTCCATGCATTAGATATGCATGAGTGTTATGAGAATTCAGCTATGAGTAGATTCAGTCGAGTATTACATGCACCAGATATGAATCATGCCCAGTGTGAGAACTGTTTATGTCAGTGGTTCCAGTTGTGTAAGCATGCCTGGAAATGTTTCCATTTCTTAAGTAGGTTATATTTATCCGTATTTTAAGTCTATCAAGCGACATTCGAGGACTAATGTTCCCAAGGAGGAGATAATGTAATGCCCCGCAAAATTCTCTTCCAGTCTGAGCCTTAGAGCATATTTGGTAAAGAAAAAAATCTGAGTCTAAATGTTTCAGAAATATATTCCCAAGTATGAAATACTTTGAATCGTGTGGGAATCTATTTGAGAATGAATTAAGATCAAAGAGGTCCCCTAACTCAAGGACGAGTTGAAAGCTTTTCTATCGTTCAAGTTTTAGTGAGCGTCAAAACTTTGGTCAAATTCAATCGACCATAACTCTTTGTATATATTTAATTAGAGGACCTAATATATATAAAATGAAATATCTTTGAATTATCTTTCCAACGATACCAATTCCATCAAAACCCGATATTGGAGCAAAGAGTTATGCCTATTTTACTCCAACATGTCAAGCTGAGAAACTGAGTGATGACATTCATGATAAGCTGTCACGAGCGTGATGAACTATCACCAATGTCGTCATCCCTGGGCAGATTCCTACCCCTGGTGCAAATATTTTGTGACAAGTCATCACCCCCATGAGGTCCTATCACCAATGTCGTTAACCTTAATCAGAAACTCAAAATTTCACCCTTTTGAGACGACAATTCGTGACGACCTATCACCAACTTGACGGCTTGTCATGGATGTGGTCAGCTATTTTTTACCATCAATTTAAGTACATTTTTGCAAGGGTATTTTGGTCTTTTCTCATCTTTTGGAGGACTCTATAAATATGAGCATCCACCTCTAAACCCTAATTTCTCCATTTTCAATTTCAATTCTCTAAAGAGAGTATATCTAGGGTTTTATTCAATAACCCTAATCTTTCAAAAATCATCCATAATTCTTCAACATTTCTTAATGAATCAAGTTCCTTATTATGTGGGCTGCAAGAATTATTTATTACAAGTGCAGATAGGGTCTCAAGCATTAGAATTCATCCAATTTCAAAGATTAAGGTATGTAGATGTTGATTCTTGTGTCCCTTTCATCCAAGAAGCTCAAGAACCCTTTTCAAAACTCAAAGATTTTTTATGTTTATGAGTTGTTAATGATTTGTATGATTTGAAATTTATGTTACATGTGTTGTTGAGTTTTGATTCATGTTTGTTTACAAGATTCATGAGCCTTGACCCTAGTAGGTTGAATCCATGTGATATTTGTGATGAAACTTCATTATGTTTCTTTCTATGTGATGTGTTCATGACATTTGGGTGTAGAATTGGTTGAATAAGTGAAGCATGTCCCCCATAGTTTTGATAAAGAGCTTAGGTGAAGCATAAGGACCATTATAGTATGCTGAATATGAAACCCCAAATTGTGTACCAGTCCATGTATGTCTAGTGTTTGATGAAATACCTTAGCAAATGAATTGTGCCACAATAGCATGGAAATCCCCAAGTAAGTATGAACCCGTATATGTCTATTGTTTTGTTGAAGGACCTTAGTGAACAAGTGGAGATAATAGTAGTATATCCCCAATTATGTGCTCTTTGATATATGCTAAGCTTTTAATACATGTCAAGTGGTTAGCAAGTAAGTTGTGACATAATAGTATGAAGTTTCCCAAAATCATGTGCTATCAAAACATATGTCAAGACTGATATAGGTATGAAATAGTTGAGGTAAAACCTTGTTGAATGGAGTACGATCTAGTAGCATGTTTCCCCTACGTTATTATATGATTATGATTTAGAGATGCTTAAAGGGACCCCTTGGCGATTGTGATGATGAATAGATGTTTGTGATCCTTAAGTTCATGAGGTGATGTCTTAATGACTTTGAGATGTTTTAATGATTATGATGATAAACGAATGCTTGTGATGATGACCGAATGCTTGTGATGATGAATGAATGATTGTGGTGATGACTAGTCAATAATGATTATGCTCCATTTTTATGTTATTGAGTCCTGGGGGTATTTATACTTGATAATAGAGCTGTTTTCTAGATCCCGTGTTAGTTTCTCGATAATTTTAGTCGACCCATGATTCTCAGAACTCAGTGAACTATAGAACTCTGTATCCTCAGACAAGTGCAGAACTTAAGAAAGCTCAGTTATCTCTGTAATCTCTGTATCACAAGTAATCTAGCCTCAGTCCTGTAATCAGCCTAGATCTAATAGTATTCAAGTGATTCAATTCTAATCTCAGAAGTGATTCGAGTAATCTATTCAAGCTCTATATCGTCAGTTAGATACCATGATTCGATACCTTTTTTATCAGATACGAAGCTAAGTAATCTCAGCATAACTCAATCAGATTTTTTGAGAAACATGATTAGTATCAGATTCAGTTCAGTTGTGTTCAGTTAAGATTTCAGTTCACAGTCTTTCAGTTGGGAGTAGAAATTAGCACCGAGCGAGAAAAGGGATGGTGGCTCCCCATCAGAGAGGCCGAGTCTTTAGGAGAAATCCCTGAACTCTAGAACTATATAGGCAATGCAGGATACAGAAGTCCCCATCAGTAGAGGATGTCACCATCAGAGAGGTTTTACTATTATATTGCCTCAGGTTGATTTCCTGCGAGGGTTATCTCGTCAGAAAGGCTTAACCAGAGAGGTCTTTACCCGTGGCACGGTATTGACACCCTTCCAGCTAGGGTTATAGGTCGGACCCCACCTGTGGTAGGTTGGGGCATGTCGGTTAAGTAATTACTACCCACAGTTGCAGTTTCAGTATCAATCTTCAGAAATTATGACCGTGTGGTATAGTCGTCTATCTCAGTGAGGAACTCGAATAGTTCCATTGATTCATAGACTATCCCGTCAAAAAGGATTGGTCTCATATAACGATTCTTATTATCATATCTAGAGATCTCCCATCAGATAGGCTTGATCTCTATCTCAGATTCTGTTGAGTATTTTTGTTGTCAGATTCGGACATTATCATACTTCTTATCATTGATACTAGCTTTCGGAATAATCTATTAGAAAAGTTGATCTCTAATTCTATCAGTCGAAAGTAGTAAACTCAGAATTGAGTCCTTGATGTAAGTACATCTAGACTCTCAGTTATCAATATCAGATAAGTCAGTGATTCAGTATCTCAGTGTCAGTAGTGAGTTCAGTCTGTAGTAAAGTGGTATCTGAGTTTCTGTATCTAGAGTTGCTGTGATTGTGTTTATGGTCTGTGTATTTATGTATGTGTTCTTATGCGGCATCTTTATGATTATTCAGTTTAGATATTATGCATGCATGAGCCCTTGAATTAGCCTACCTCGTCTACATACTCGGTACATTTCTGTACTGATGCATTTGCGCGATGGTGTTTTATTTGACACCATAGGTTTAGAGGTACAGGATCCAGAGTATCCTCACCAGTTCAGTCCCAGTCAGCAGTGGTAGCAGTGAGTCCTCTTCTTTCGAAGATAAATTTCAGTTTACTATTATTTCTTCAGTCTTTGTTTATTTTCATTTGATGGAGTTAGTTGGGGACCTATCCCATCAACTCCGTAGTTCAGATAGTTTAAAGCCTTTTCAGAAGGATGTATTAGTATTCAGCTTTTTGTATTATGAGTATTCGTAGCTGTGTTGAACCTTATGGATTGTTTCTACATTTATTTTAGGTATTATTCTTTGTACAGGAACATATATTAGTAAAGGGTTAGCTTGTGGTCCTTCGAGGTCATAAGCACCATGTGACATCTCGGGATGGGATCTCGGGGTGTTACAAGTGTAGTCCAGTTCAGTTAATCATATTCAGTGTCTATTTAGATGAGAGTATAAATTAGCACCGAGTGAACCCAAGGATTGGGAACTCACCTGTTATATCAGGGTGTGAGTCTTAGAAGCAATCCTTACATTCCAGAACTACGTATCCAATGTAGGTTGAGACATCATAGCCTACTATATAAGGGTAGATGAAGTGGTTTAAACTATTATATAAAGGTTCCCACCATTCTCACTAGTGCTACCTGATATATGAGGGTTACTCATAGATTGTTCTTACTAATGGCACGGTATGACACCCTTCCAATAGGGGTTACAGATTAGACCCTAACTTAGCCATAATGGTGTATTAGGGGCATGTCGGTTAGATAACTAATTTCCACAGTTTCGGTTACAGAATTCAGGGCTATCAGATACAATCAACTCAAAATAGTGCGGAACTTATCTAGTTCAATCAGAAACTAGACTGTCAGATACAGTCGCTCAGTATCAGTTATTTCAGTTATAAAGTTATCAGTTTCTCATATTATCAGTACTCAAACTCAGTAATCATGTTATCACGACCCTAGTTATAGTTATTATGTAGTAATGCATGTATTCTCACGTTCATATTATTCAAACAGTTAGTATAGATCATGCTTGTAAGCCCTTTGCTTTCAGCCTACCCCACATGCATACCAGTACATTCAAAGTACTGACGTATTTGCGTTATGGTTCTTATACCATAGGTTCAGAAGCACGAGCTCTAGAGCATCAGTAGCATTCCAGTCTCCACAGTGAGTCCTCATCGTTCGAGGGGATGATCATTTCTTTATTATCTCATTAATTAGTTTATTAGTTGGAGTTAGTTGGGGACATGTCCCATCATCTCCTTATTCAGACAATTATGTTTTAGAGGCTTTTCAGACTACAGTATGTTTAGATAGTTTTGTTTTGGGCATTTATACCCATACCAGATGTTATATTTTATCGGATATTATGTTACAGTTTGAACCTTAAGGTCTTTCAGTCTATGTTTCTGTATTATATAGTATATCATGCTGTATATAGGCACAAATATCAGTCACTGGTTAGCTTGTGGTCCCTCGGAGTCATAAGCACCGTGTAGCATTTTAGGTACCAGATTTGGGGCATTATAAACTTGGTATCAGAGCATAAGGTTCAATAATGTCCTAGGAATTCTAAAAGATACTTATAGTAGGGTATTGTACATGGGTGTGTTGCGCGCCACATTTATGTATAGGAGGCTATGAGATGTTTTAGTAACAGATTCCCTTCTTTCGGTATTCATGTCATTCCAGTGAGCATAATCTCTAGTCTATCTCTCAGTCTAATTTGTTTCTCAATTTTTTCTATAGAATATGCCTCCTAAAAGAAGAAACGGGAATCAGTCAGCCCCTCAGCCTGAAGATCCTTTGGGTGAACACATTTCTCATGCAGAGTTTATATAATACCCCAAATCTGGTACCCAGAATGCTACACGGTGCTCATGACCCGGAAGGATCACAAGCTAACCCATGACTGATATCTATACCTATATACTGCATGTTATATTATATAATATGGAAACATGAACTGAAAGGCCATAAGGTTCAAACTGTAACATATTATCTGATAAAATATAACATCTGGGATGGGGTATAAATGCCCAAAAAAAAACTATCTAAACATACTGTAGTCTGAAAATCCTCTAAAACATAAATGTATGAATAGAGAGATGATGGTACATATCCCCAACTAACTCCAACTAATAAACTAATTAATGAGATAATAAAGAAATAATCATGTCCTCGAAAGATAACAACTCACTGCTAACTCTGACTGCGGAGACTGGAATGCTACTGATATTCTGGAGCTTATGTTTCTTAAACTATGGTATAAAACACCATAGCACAAATCCATCAGTACTTTGAATGTACTGGTATGCATCTGAGGTAGGCTGAATGCAAAGGGATTGCATGCATGATCTATAATAACTGACTGAATAATATGAACGTTAGAATACATGCATGAGTACATAATAACTATAACTGAGTTCATGATAATATGATTATTGAGTGTGAGTACTCACAATATGAGATACTGATAACTGTATAACTAAAATAACTGATACTGAGCGACTATATCTGACAGTCTAGATTTTGATAGAACTAGCTGAGTTCCGTATTGTTATTAGTTTACAATATCTAATAGTCCTAAATTTTGTAACTGAAACTGTGGGAAGTAGTCATCTAACTAACATGCCCCTAATACGCCATTATGACTGAGTTGGATTCCAATCTGTAACCCCAATTGGAAGGGTGTCAATACCGTGCCACTGGTAAGGACAAACTGTGAGTGACCCTCATCTGAAAGTGTCCCTAAAAGAGAATGATGGGTACCTCATCTGACAGGGAAGCACCTGGATATAGAAAAGCATAAACATGCACATGAAATATCTGTAACGTAACAGTAATCACATCAGGAGAATTTTCCTGATCTTTCCGAGAATGAAGAGCATAGAGTCTATTTAGACGTTGCCTACTAGTTACACTTGAAGTGGAACCCCGCTGATTTGGGCAACCAGATTGAGTTGAAGATTAGTTCTGCTAACCCTGATGACCTAGCTGAGGACAGTCTCTGACTTTGTAGCCTGGCTTGCCGCATCGGAAACAAATACCACTGGTATCTTTGCAAATACCCAGATGGTGCTTGCCATAAGTCTGGCAAAGAGGATAGGTGTCGGCACTGCTAATACTACCCTGAGACTTAGAGCCTGGCGCTCTATCTTTATTACTATCCTTGAACTTAGGAACTGGAGCACTGGATGAAGAAGGAGCTGGAACTGATGACTTAGGATGGAACTGAGAATGATTCCCTCTTTCTAACTTGGGCTAAGCAAAGTTAAAACTACCTGTCCTTGATTTCTTATTTTGCTTATCCCTCATTTTAATCTTTTTTTCCTCTATCTGCTGAGCATGGGTTATAAGCCTGGCTATGTTAATGTCACTATTCAACATCACAGATGTCACTCATTGACCAAGCTATCATTTACCCTAGAAACAAACTTACTCATCTTGGCCCTGCTATCTGCAACCACATGAGGTCATATCTGACTAATTGATTAAACTTAAGAGAATACTCTTTCAACGTCATATTTCCCTTCCTGAGGTTGATAAATTCCAACACCTTAGCTTCTCTAAGCATAGGGAAAAGAACCTATCCAGGAAAGCAGAGGCAAGCTCCTCCCACTCAATAGACCCTGCATGAATTAGCCTCTCTGACTTTTACTATTTGAACAAAGTGTGAGCAATATCCTGCAATTAATATGCAGCTACCTCAGCACTCTCAATAGCTGACACACCAATAATGTCAGTAAGATTCTGAACCTGATCGATGAATTACTAAGGGCCTTCATCTGACTTAGACCCGAGAAAGGATGAAGGATTCATTAGGGTGAAGTCCTGAATCCTGGCTGCAGCTGAATTGGCCAGTGGGTTAGCCGGAACGACAACTGGTCATTCATTTTGAGCGATAACTGACTAAGCAAGAGTAGTGAATGCATCTCTAAACTCTACATGAGAAATATTTTTTCCCAAAGGTTCTTTGGGCTGAGGGGTTGACTGATTCTCGTTTCTTCTTTTAGGAGGCATATTTTGTAGAAAAAGTGGAAAAATTAATTAAACTGAGAGATTGACTTTAGATTATGCTCACTAGCACGACATAAATACTGAAAGAAGGGAAACTGTTCCTAAAACATCTCAAAGCCTCCTACACATAAATGTGGCGTGCAACTCACCCATACACAAGACTTTACTAGATGTGGGTTTCTGACTTTCTAGGACACTATTGAACCTTAGTCTATGATACCAAGTTTGTAACGCCCCGAATCTGGTACCCGGAATGCTACACGGTGCTCATGACCTTGAAGGACCATAATCTAACCCATGACTAATATCTGTGCCTGTATACTGCATGATATATTGTATAATGCATAAACATGAACTGAAAGGCCATAAGGTTCAAACTGTAACATAATAGAAAATAAAATATAACATCTGGGATGGGGTATAAATGCCTAAAACAAAATTATCTAAACATACTGTAGTCTAAAAAGCCTCTAAACATAACTGTTCGAATAAGGAGATGATGTGATATATCCCCAACTAACTCCAACTAATAAACTAATAAATGAGATAATAAAGAACTGATCATGTCCTCGAAAGATGAGGACTCATTTCTAACTCTGACGGCGGAGACTGGAATGCTACTGATGCTCTGGATCTCATTCTTCTGAACCTATGGTATAAAACACCATATAGTAAATGCATTAATACTTTGAATATACTGGTATACATGTGAAGTAGGCTAAATGCAAAGGGTTTGCTCGCATAATCTATACTAACTGACTGAATAGTATGAATGTGAGAATACATGCATAAATACATAATAACTGTAACTGAGTTTGAGATAACATGATTACTGAGTATGAGTACTGACAACATGAGATACTGATAACTGTATAACTGAAATAACTGATACTAAGTGACTATAGCTGACAGTCTAGATTCTGATAGAACTAGCTTAGTTCCATACTGTTTCGAGTTTACTGTTTCTGACAGTCTTGAATTCTGTAACTGAAACTGTGGAAAGTAGTCATCTAACCAACAGACCTCTAATATGCCATTATGGCTAAGTTGGGGTCCAATCTGTAACCCCAATTAGAAAGGTGTCAATACCGCGTCACTGGTAAGGACAAGATGTTAGTGACCCTCATCTGACAGTGTCCCTAAAAGAGAATGGTGGGGCCCTCATCTGAAAGTGCTTATCCACCTCAACAACCCTCATATGACAGTGTTGATGTCTCAACCTATGCTGGCTACATAGTTCTGGAATGCAAGGGTGACTTTTAAGAATCACACCCTCATCTGACAGTTTGTGTTCCCATCCTTGGGTTCACTCGGTGCTAATTCCTACTCCCATCTGAATAGACACTGATCATGGATTACTGAACTGAACTATACTAAATTAACTGAGTTTCGTTGACTGATGGAATAGTACTGAGATTACTGTATTACTGAGTTTTCCTGAGTCACATAACTGACTGAGTTATATGGATCATGGCTTGACTGAGGATATCGTGAAAACATAACACTGGCTCTAGGCATACAACTAATCTGTCAGGTACAAGTACCCCCAGGACTCTATGGAAATAAACTAACAAAGCATGACTTTCTTGAATACATGACCCACATCACAATTCATAATTCAATTATTGAGGCATTTCATCAAACATGTGACATGCAAAAACTTGTACATAAAGGCGGATTTCATATTATCATACTAGTATGGCACTTTTCTTTCACATAGGCATTTAATCAAACACATGGGGAGCATGCTTTGGTATACCATCATCAACACATCTAATAATCATGAATACATCAATCAACTTGTAATTTGACAGGGGTTTATCATGATTTTTATGCAATTCTTCATATACTAGGGTCAAGCAGTGAAATATGTAATTTAAAAAATGAATCAACACCACACAGCATCATGAACATGAATTTCAATTTAATCCAATCATGAACATTAATAAGTATACAAATCATGGATTTTGGAAAGAGATTCTTAAGCTTCATGGGTGAAAAAGACACATGAATCAACGCACGACATACCTTAGATCTTGGTTTATCAAAGATTGACGTAGAGACTTTCTTGAAATTAAATCCCTAATTGAATCCCTAGCTTGTTCTTGAGAGAAAATTGAGAGAAACTAGTATATTTTAGGTGAAAAATTGCTAAATCATATGTTATTGGGTTTAAATAGGGGTAGGAAATTGAAACTTTTAACCCTGGACACATCTTTTAAGATTGGTGAAAATTTCCCAAACTGGACCCCTGGCGCGACTCTGTGCTATTGTGCCGTGTCACTAGAATTTGACAATTGGGAAATAGGGGAATGGCGTGAAGTGGAGCCATTGTGTTGCCACTTCATTTGCGACCTGGAAGTTTGGTGCGACGCACGACTATCGTGGACCCCTACTGGAATTTGAAAAATGCAATTTTATCTTATGGCGCAGCGCGTCACTGTGTAATATGGCGTTGTTTTACGACGGGAACTTGAAATAGTCAGAACTTCTTACTCAGTTATCGGATTTAGGCAAATTTTATATCGATCGAAACCTTATTGAATTTATCACATAACAAAAAGTTAAAATATTGAAAATTCCTCATGTAATAAACATCATTCTATTTATAAGATAACACTTGACATTCTTGGGACAAAAAAAATTAGTTAGGAAAATTCGGGGTATTATAATATCTCCCCCTTGGGAACATTCATCCTTGAATGAGACTGACTGAGAGAGGAGAAATAATAAGATGAAGTACACAATGAAGGTGAACAATGAAACATGACTAACAAAACTGATATTACACAGATTCATACTAAGCATGCATATCTGATGCATGATTTCATGACTGAGAGTACTGATAAGCTGATCAAATATATCTGATGCATGAATACATGACGAAACTGATTACATGACTTAGATTTTTAATAACTGAGTCTTCTCACAAGGAGAATGCGTGTCTGATGCATGAATATATGTCTAATCTGATGCATGAACATATAATTGAATATGGAATGGTACCAATTACCCATTTTAAAAATGGAATCCTGACCATAAGGCTGATATCAAGTTGTAGCTGAAATCTAGACATGAAAACTGAAAAAGCTTAAGAAGAACTATTACCTTGAGCTAGATATAAGTTATTGGAGAAGAGGTGAGGATACTTGGAATGCATGTCTGCTTCTGCTTCCCAAGTAGCTCCCTCAACACACTGATTCCGCCAAAGAACTTTGACTAGAGGGACTTTTTTGTTCCTTAGTCTATGAGTCTGATAATTTAGAATTTCGACTGGAATCTCTTTATAAGAGAGGCTGTTCTGAATATCTATACTCTGAATATAGACTACAACCGCTGGGTCACCTATGCACTTCTTGAGAAAATATACATGAAAGACTGGATGAACTGAGGCAAGATCTGAAGGAAATTCGAGCTCATAAGCTACCTTGCTGAAGCAATTGAGAATTTTGAAGGGACCGACATATCGGGGACTGAGCTTTCCCTTCTTTACTAACCTCTTCACTCCTTTCATGGGAGAGATTTTTAGATAGACATAGTCACCAATATTGAACTTGAGATCCTTTCTACGCATATCTGCATAAGACTTCTGTCGGCTCTGAGCAGCCCGGTGTCTTTCTCTAATCAACTGGACTTTCTTTAAGGCATCGAATACTAAGTTAGGCCCTATAACTGAGGCCTCACTAACTTTGAACCAACCAATTGGAGATCTGAACCACCTACCATAGATAACTTTGAATGGATCCATTAAAATACTGGAATGATAGCTATTGTTGTATGAAAACTCAATCAAACGGAAGTGGTCATCCCAAATACCCTTGAAATCAATTAGACACGCCCTTAGAATATTTTCTAGGGTTTGAATAGTCCTTTTTGTTTGACCATCTGTCTGAGGATGAAAGGCTCTATGAGATGAATTTTGATACCAAGACCCTTTTGGAATGGTTTCCAAAAATGAGAGGTGAACTGGGAACCTCTGTCTGAGATAATAGATAATGGAACACCGTGCAATCTGACTAACTCTCTGATGTAGAGTTTGGCGTAATCCTTGGTTGAATAAGAGGAATGAACTGGGAAGAAATGTTCTGACTTGGTCATCCTTTCTATAATGACCCAGACTAAATCATGATGACGATGAGTTCAAGGAAAACCTGTCACGAAGTCCATGTTCACTTTTTCCCACTTCCAAGTAGGAATAATTAACTCCTGCATAGGTCTACTAGGCTTCTGATGCTCTATCTTAACCTGCTGACATGTAGAGCACTTAGACACGAACTCTGAAATATCTTTCTTCCACCCACTCCACCAATAGATCTCCCGTAAGTCGCGGTACATCTTTGTGGCCCCTAGATGAATAGAGTAGCGCGCACCATATGCTTCTGCAAGAATTCACTGCCTTAAGTCATCTACACTTGGAACACATAGATGACCCTGACAACGCAAGACACCTTCTCTCCCTTGGGAGAAAACCTCTACTTTCCGATCCTTGACTGACTCTTTCAACTTGACTAAACTTGGATCTCTATCTTGCTTTTCTTACACCTCGAAAAGTAGAGATGATTCTGAACTATTCTAAATCCCATGAGAAGAAAGAAGTTGAAAATATTGAATATTCCTCATGGAATAAACATCATTTAATTTAGAAGCTAACACTTAACATTTTTGGCACAAAAAAATTTAGTTAGGAAACTTCGGGGTATTATTGTTTAGAGCTGCATTCACTACTCTTGCTCAGTCAGTTACTACTCAAAATGTATGAACATCTATCAGTTTGGCCAACCCAGTGGCCAATTCAGCTACAGCCAGGATTCAGGACTTTACTCGAATGAATCCTTCATTGTTTCTCGGGTCTAAGTCAGATGAGGACCCTGAGAAATTCATTGATCAGGTTCAGAAGGTTACTGATGTTATAGGGGTGTCAGTTGTTGAGAGTGCTAATCTAGCTACATATCAATTGCAGGATGTGGGTCATACTTGGTTTAAATAGTGAAAGTCAAAAAGGATAGATAATGCAAGGCTTATAGAGTGGGTGGAGTTTTCACTGAATTCTTAGATAGATTCTTTCCCTAAGAGCTAAGAGAGGCTAAAGTGTTAGAATTTATCAACCTCAGGCAGGGAAACATGACGGTGAAAGAGTATTCTCTTAAATTTACTCAATTAGCTAGATATGCCCCTCATGTGGTTGCAGACAGTAGGTCCAATATAAGTAAGTTTATTTCTGGGGTGAATGATAGTGTTGTCAATGAGTGTAGGTCTGCGATGTTGAATAGTGACATAACTTTAGCCAGGCTTATGACTCATGCTCAACAAATAGAGGAAAAAGAGGTTAAGATGAGGGAGAAGTAGAATTAGAGAGCAAGGACAGGTAGTTTCAACTTTGCTCAGCCCAAGTCAGAAGGAGGAAATCATTCTCAGTTCAATCCTAAGTCATCCATTCAAGCTTCTTCTTCAGCCAGTGCTCCAGTTCCTAAGTTTAGGGATGGTAACAAAGATTGAGCGCTAGGATCTAAGTCTCAGGGCAATATTAGTAGTGCCCGCACCTATGTTCTTTGCCAGAATTATAGCAAGCACCATCAGGGTATTTTTAGAGATAGCAGTGGTATTTATTTCGGATGTGGCAAGCCAGGCCACAGAGTTAGAGACTGTCCTCATCCAGGTCCTAAGGGTTAGAAGAACTGTTCCTCAGCTCAGTTCGGCCACCCAAATCAGTAGGGTGCCACTTCTAGTGATACTAGTGTGCAATTCCCAAATAGACTCTATCCTCTCCAGTCCCAACAAGATCAGGAAAATTCTCCTGATGTGATTACTGGTACGTTATAGATCTTTCATGTGCATGTTTATGTTTTTCTAGATCCAGGTGCTTCCCTGTCTTTCGTTACTCCCTATATAGAAGTTGATTTCAGAGTCAGTCCTAAAATTCTAGTAGAGCCCTTTCCAGTCTCTACCCCAATGGGTAAAATCATCATAGCCTAGCGGGTATACAGGAACTACCCGATTAGGATATTTCAAAAAGTCACCTCAGCAGATTTAGTTGAATTAGAGATGATGGATTTTGATGTCATTCTTGGTATGGATTAGATTTATTCCTACTATGCCACAGTCGACTGCAAAAACAAAATAGTCCAGTTCTAGTTTCCGAATAAACCCGTACTAGAGTGGAAGGGTAGTGTATCCAATTTCAAAGATCATCTTATTTCCTACCTTTAGGCACAAAAAATGATATCTGAAGGATGTTTCTACCATCCTGTTCGAGTTAAGGACACTAGTTCTAAAATTCCCAGTCTTTAATCAGTTCTAGTTGTAAATGAATTTTCAGATATCTTTCCCAAAAATCTTCCAGGAATTCCTCTCGAAAAGGAAATAGACTTCGGCATTGATCTTTTTCCAGATACTGAGCCTATATTTATTCTGCCATACAGAATGGAACTTACAGAACTCAAAGAATTGAAAGAATAGTTGAAGGATCTCTTAGATAAGGGATTCATCAGGCCTAGTGTGTCCCCGTGGGGCGCACCAGTCTTATTCGTGCGCAAGAAAGATTTTTCTCTCAGATTGTGTATACATTATCGTCAATTCAATAAAGTCATGGTCAAGAACAAGTATCCACTTCCCAGAATCGATGAATTATTTGAGAAACTTCAGTGTGCCAGCTATGTCTCAAAGATTGACCTCAGATCCGGCTATCATCAGCTCAGAGTTAGAGAATGTGACATTCTGAAAATAGTTTTCTATACTCGGTATGGTCATTTTAAATTCCTATTCATGTCCTTTGGTCTTACCAATTCCCTAACAACTTTCATGGACTTGATGAACCGTGTGTTCAAGTAGTACTTAGACATGTTCATCATAGTCTTCATAGATTATATTCTGGTCTATTCCCGCAGTGAACGTGATCATGCAGATCATCTCAAAATTGTACTTCAAATTCTCAGAAATCATCAGTTGTTCACCAAATTTTGTAAGTGCAAATTTTGGCTAAGTTCAGTAGCATTTCTTGGTCATGTTGTTTTCGGTGATGGCATTAGGGTTGATCCTCCAAAGACCAAAGCTGTAAGAAACTGGCTCGACCTATCTCTCCATCAGATATTAGGAGTTTCTTGGGTTTGGCTGGCTATTACAGATGGTTTGTTGAAGGATTTTCTTCTATTGCATCCCCTATGTCCAGATTGAATCTGAAGAAAGTAAATTTTTAGTGGTCAGATCCTTGCGAGAAGAGTTTTCAAGAGTTGAAGACTCGACTTACCTCAGCTCTAGTCTTAGCTTTTACAGATAGTTTAGATGGGTTCGTAGTGTATTGTGATGCATCCAGAGTAGGTTTGGGTTGTGTCCTCATGCAGCATGGTAAGGTCATATCCTACGCCTCTAGACAGCTTAAATCCCATGAGAAAAATTATCCTACTCATGATCTTGAGTTAGCAGCCGTAGTATTTTCCTTAAAGATTTGGGGGCAATATTTATACGATGTTTATGTAGATGTGTTCACAGATCATAAGAGTCTCCAATATGTCTTTCCTAAAAAATATCTCAATCTTCATTAGAGAAGGTGGTTAGAGATCTTGAAAGATTATGACATGAGTATCCTTTCTCATTCGGGAAGGGCCAACGTAGTGGTCGATTCTCTCAGTAGACTGTCTATGGGTACTGTTGCTTATGTTGAGGACAGTAAGAATAAGTTAGCTCAGGAAGTCCATCAGCTTACCAGACTAGGTGTTCGCTTAGTCGATACAGAAGAGGGTGATTTATGGGTTTAGAGTAGTTCAGAATCATCTCTAGTTTCCGAGGTGAAAGAAAAGCTAGATAGAGATCCCAGTCTAGTCAATTTGAAAGAGTCAGTCAAGGATTAGAAAGTAGTGGTTTTCTCCCAAGGGGGATATGGTGTATTGCATTTTTAAGGTCGCCTGTGTGTTCTAGGTGTAGATGACTTGAGGCAATGAATTTTACAGAAGCGCATGGTGTGCACTACTATATTCATCCAGGGGCCACAAAGATGTACTGCAACTTATGGAAAATCTATTGGTGGAGTAGGATGAAGAGAGATATTTAAAAGTTTATGGCTAAGTGCTCTACATATCAGCAGGTTAAGATAGAGCATCAGAAGCCTAGTGGGTCCATGCAAGAGTTTAATATTCCTACTTGGAAGTGGGAAGAAGTGAACATGGACTTTGTGATGGGTTTGCCTCAAACTCGACATCAGCATGATACAGTTTGGGTTATTGTAGATACGATGACCAAATCAGCTCATTTCCTTCCAGTCCATACCTCTTATTCAGCAGAAGATTATGCCAAGATCTACATCAGAGAGTTGGTAAGATTGCATGGTATTTTGTTCTTCATTATCTCATACAGGGGTACCCAGTTCACCTCTCATTTATGGAATGCATTCTAAAAAGGTCTTAGCACCCAAGTTCATCTTAGTACATCCTTTCATCCTCAGACAGATGGTCAAGTAGAAAAAAACATTTAGACACTAGAAGATATGCTAAGGGTGTGTGCAATTGATTTCAAGGGTAGTAGGGATGACCACTTGCCTTTGATTGATTTTGCATAGAACAATAGCTATCATTCCAGTATTCGGATGGTTCCATTTGAAGCTCTCTATGGTAGGAGATACAGATCTCTAGTTGATTGGATCGAAGTTAGTGAGGCCTTGGTGATAGGACCTGACTTGGTATTCGTTGCCTTAGAGAAAGTTCAGCTGATCAGAGAAGGACTCTGGGCTGCTCCGAGCTGATAGAAGTCTTATGAAAATATGCATAGAAATGACCTCGAGTTTGAGGTTGGCGACTATGTCTATCTAAAGATCTCTCCCATGAAGGGAGTGAAGAAATTAGGCAAAAAGGGAAAGCTCATTCTCTGATATGTCGGTCCCTTCAAAATTCTCAGTCACTTCGGCAAGGTAGCTTATGATCTAATATTAACTTTAGATCTAGCTTAATTCCCTCCAGACTTTCATGTCTCTTTACTCAAGAAATGCATAGGTGATCCAGCAGTTGTAGTCCCTATTCAGAGCATAGATATTCAGAACAACCTCTCTTATGAAGAGATTCCAGTCAAAATTCTTGATTATTAGACTCGTAGACTGAGGAATAAAGAAATTCATCTAGTCAAAGTTCTTTGGCGAAATCAGTCCGTTGAGGGAGCTACTTGGGAAGAAGAAGCAGATGTGCATACCAAGTATCCTCACCTCTTCCCTGATAACTCAGATTATCTCATTGTTTTTCCCATCTCTGTCATTCTCATTCAAGGATGAATGTTCCCAAGGGGAAGATATTGTAATACCCTGAAGTTTCCTAACTAATTTCGTCCCAAGAATGTCTAGTAGTAGCTTCTAAATTGAATGATGTTTATTCTATGGGGAATTTTTAATTTCGTCCCAAGAATGTCTAGTATTAACTAATTTTGTCATGTGGGAAATTCAATAAGATTTCCATAAATATAAGATTAGCCTAAATCTGATAATCAGGTAAGAAGTTATGACTATTTCAAGTTCACATTGTAAAACAGCGCCATATTAGTCCGTGGCGCGCCGCGCCACAAGAGAAAATGGAATTTTTCTAATTCTAGTAGGGGTCCGTAATAGTGGCGCATCGCGCCAAACTTCTAGGTTGCAAATGAAGTGGCGATGCAATGGCTCCGCGTCACACCATTCCCCTATTTCCCAATTGTAAAATTCCAGTGACACGACACGATAGCGTCGCATCGCACCAGGGGTCCAGGTCGGGAAATTTGTCACCAATTTTAAAAGACGCATCTAGGGTTAAAAGGTTCAATTTCCCACCCCTATTTAAACCCAATAACATGTGATTTAGCTATTATTCACCCAAAATATACTAGTTTCTCTCAATTTTCTCTCAAGAACAAGCTAGGATTTCAATTAGGGATTCAATTTCAAAAAAGTCTCTCCATCAATCTTCGCTAAAGCAATAACTAAGGTATGCTTTGTTTTGATTTATGGATTCCTTTCATCCATAAAGCTCAAGAACCCTATTTTAAATTATGAATCATGATTATTATGTTGTGGATTGCTCAAGTTATGTGATGGTTGTTGTTTGATTCCCATGTTGGGATCCTTATGTGAAATTATGAAAACTACGCTAGCATATAAATTCAAACCCATGAATTTGGTTGTTTATGATTTGTGAAATTTGATGATTTCTCCTATGCCTTAAGTTGTGCATGTAAGGTATTTGATAAAATGGATAAAGGTATAGAAATTATGCACGATAGATAAATTATGACCGAAATGACAATGTATGCGTTAACTTTATGTTCAAAATGACTTTCATGTATTGAAATTGTTGTTGGATTGCTCATGAGTTAGCCTTACGAAATTATGCTATGTATACATGTTATTTTATTCATGTACCAAGTTATGATAATCAAATGCCCATGAAATATCACTAATTATTATGTTATGGATTGTTGATGTTGGTCACATATTCAAGAATTTCATGCCTTGTCAGTTTCCCTCTATCGAGTCCTGAGGGTACTTGTACCCGACAAGTTAGTGGTATGCCTAGAGCTAGTATCATGTTTTCATGATATCCTCAGTCTAGCCATGATCTATAGAACCCAGTCAGTCATGTGACTCAGTAAAGCTCAGTAATTCAGTAATCTTAATAGAATTCCGTCAGTTAATGAAACTCCATGAATTCAGTGTAGTCTAGTTTAGTTAATCATTTTCAATGTCCATTCAGATAGGAGTAGGAATTAGCACCGAGTGAACTCAAGGATTGGTAACTCACTTGTTATATGTGGGTGTGATTCTTAGAAGAAATCCTTGCGTTCCAGAAATTTGTAGCTAGTGTAGGTTGAGATATCATAGCCTACTATATGAGGGTAGATGAGGTGGCTTAACCTGTTATATAAGGGTTTCTACTATTCTCACTAGAGTTACCTATTATATGAGGGTTACTCACATATTATCCTTACCAGTGTCGCGGTATTGACACCCTTCCTATTGGGGTTACAGATTGGATCCCAACTTAGCTATAATGGCGTCTTAGGGGCATGTTGGTTAGATGACTACTTCCCACAGTTTTAGTTACAGAATTCAGGGCTGTCAGATACAGTCAACTCAGAATAGTGTGGAACTCAGCTAATTCCATCAGAAACTAGACTGTCAGATATAGTCACTCAGTATCAGTTATTTTAGTTATACAGTTATCAGTATCTCATGTTATCAGTACTTAGACTCAGTAATCATGTTATCAAGAACCTAGTTACAGTTATTATGTAGTCATGCATGTATTCTCACGTTCATATTATTCAGTCAGTTAGTATAGATCATGCATGTAAACCATTTGCATTCATCCTACCTCACATGCATACCAGTACATTCAAAGTAATGACACATTTGCGCTATGGTGTCCTATACCATAGGTTCAGAGCAGGATCTCCATAGCATTAGTAGCATTCCAGTCTCCGCAGTCAGAGTTAGCAATGTGTCCTCATCTTTCAAGGACATGATCATTTCTTTATTATCTCATTAATTAGTTTATTAGTTGGAGTTAGTTGGGGATATTTCCCATCGTCTCATTATTAAAACAGTTATATTTTAGAGGCTTTTTAGACTACAGTATGTTTAAACAGTTTTGTTTTGGGCATTTATACCCCATCCCAGATGTTATATTTTATTGGATATTATGTTACAGTTTGAACCTTATGGCCTTTCAGTTCATGTTTCTGCATTATTCAGTATATCATGTAGTATATAGGCATATATATCAGTCATGGGTTAGCTTGTGGTCCCTCGGGGTCATGAGCACCATATAGCATTTTGGGTACTAGATTCGAGGCATTACATTTTTTATCTAGATATGATGTGTTTGTTGAATTTTACAATAATATATGGTCAGGAGTGATTGTGGTGGAAAAGAGAAGAAAAAATGCACAAGTAATATAAGATTTCCAAGACAACGAGTAGTTGGGTTATGATACGACTAGTTGTTTAGGTCATTGTCAAACTAGAAAGAGTAGTGGCTTAAAAGGTGAAGAGGCAGGCTAACTACAACTTATTGGATCAGAGTATGATTTCTAGGGAAAGTCATTATGAACAATTGAGTTTAAGTCTTGAGAGATGCAACTTGATACTAGTGGTGATGAGAGTAGGCAATGAGTCGTAGGGGCAGACTATGACTTATCTTGATGATTACTTGAGGAAAGGATCTGGAACCTATAGGATGAGTGAAAATGAATACAAGTCATCACATGACTCACATAGAAACCTAAAGAGTCACCACCAATATAAGGAATTTTAGGCTATGATAGAGCTAGAAGGCTGACAATGAGTCATAGTCGGTCTATACGACTTATTGTCAGAATAATCTTCACCGCCAACTTAAGTAATACTATTTTTCTTAGGAAAAGTTCAACGTATCTATAGATACACTTATTTGATTTCTTAGTTAAGGTTACACACTCTTACATTGTTTTGAAGTTTTAAGATACATTTATTGATGTTCAAATCATTGATATTGGTTTTTAGGGTTTTTAATCAATTTGAAATTTTTCTTTAAATCTTGTTTTACTAAGTGAACAATTATTCTTTCATCTATGAGTTATTCTTGCGTACTTACGATTATGAGAAGCTAAACCCCATAACTAGGGTTTTTGGAACAATGATGAATTAACCAAATAGGGTTAAGTGCGAGTCATTCTAGACTAATGTTCTTGCATTTTTTGGTAATTCCTTTGGTTTGATTTCTTTCTTAACAGTTTCAAACATTAGGAACTTGCCTGTATTCTTAACTTGCTTTAGAGAGAGGTAGAGCTTGGTAAAAAATAAGAGAAATTTGAAGTTATAAACCTTCATTTAATTAACTTAAGCATTAACCTGGATAGTTAATCTAAGATCACAAAACAATGGTTAGTAATATGATGATTATAGTTCGAAAGAAGATGAGTGAAATCCATCTAAAAAAAGATCGAGGGATGGAAAGTGATACATATCTTGTCAGATTTTGCATGCAAGGCATCGGGATAGTATGCTAGCATGAACATCTTGTAGACTTATGAAATCAAAGGGAGAAAAATCCTTGTGCTCATCTCAAATTGATCACAATACAATCAACCAACAATTATTACTATTACAATTTACTTTCACAAAACCCCTTTTTTGATTTACTTAATTCCTAAGTACATAAGAAAACTCTTGATAAAAGTTTGGCCTATACCTCGTGGGATCGATCCCAAACTTGACAACCACTTTATACTTCATTACAAGGTGTAATTTGGGAGACATCAAATTTTTCTTCCGTTGTGGGGGAATATGATTCTGAATTTATAGATTGAGTTTGTTGAAGTTGTTAGTTTTATTTGTTGGTTTATTAGTTTCTACTGTTTCTAGGGCACACAGGTATGTATTCCCAATAGTCAGAGTTAGCAAGTCAATCTCGTGATTCTATTTGATCTAAAACTTTAGAGAACTCTAATACAAAATCAAAAGATAGAGAGAGAATGATTTCATGATCAAGGATCCCTGCTCGATGGGGTTCATGATGACCTAGTAGAATAAAATCGACTACTCCAGTATGATGTTCAGAAAACTTTAGAGTGAGTTACTATTCGCTTAATGGTTGAGAAAACTGTGAGGCTGGCAGCTGCTCGACGAACAACTAGATAAGAAAGGGATAGGCAAAAAGAGAATGATCATCTTGATTCTCTTGAAAGAGATAGAATAAGGATATATAGAGGACAATATCCTATTCAGTAGTATCTATCGATGTATGATGATCCAGAAGAAGATTTGGTGTGGGTCGAGCCAATTAAAATAGGTGCAATCATTTCTCCCGAATTTCACAAAGGTACTAAGTTTGATATCACGAGTTCTATGATATATTGGTTGAATTTGAAGGGGATTTTGTTGTCCTTCCTACTAATAATGCAACATGCATATTATGAATTTTGTATGGATCTGCACTTCATTTAATCTATTTGGGGTGAGTCATGAAACTATACGGCTAAGGTTATTCCGATTCTCTCTTATAGGGGAGGTGATTTTTAGCTTAGGAAAGATACTTTATGGATCTATCACCACTTGGAATGAGTTGAGGACACAGTTCTTGGACCAATTTTTCCTACCTCCTAAAATGTTGCAATTGAAGGATGAGATCTATTAATTTTAGATAGTTGCATTCAGAGGTACTATATGAGACATGGTTAAGGTTCAAGAAAAAGATTCATAATGTTCCAAATTATAGAATCATAGGTAGAAACTTGCTTAAGATATTCTACAGGGCCTTGAATGCTAATACTAAGTCTATAGTAGATACTATCACAGGTGGAGCCTTCATGAGTCTTCGCTGGAAGAATTCTTCCAAAATCTTAGATAAAATAACTAAAACCAATTGAGGATGGAATACTATATATAGATCAATCGACATTTATGTAATTGGTGCCTCTAGTGAGCAGAAAGAATTAGATGAGATGGTAGCTCAATAGGTAGCTCAACTTAGAACTGAGATTGGCCTGCTTATTAGGCAATATGAAGTGATTAGACCAAAAAAGGTTAATATAGTGGTTTCATGAGGCAAGGATTATAGAATTGAATAATTAGACTCTAACGAAGAAGCTAAGTATCTTGATAGAGAGGTGACAGGTTTTTTATTTGAGGGAAAATAGTCTAAACAAGAAAATTGCTACCCGAGGCAAGTTAATTAAGGTCGAAATTATTATAGAGATAGGTATAGGTACATAAGAAGAGAACATGATTGTTACTGGGGGAGGAAACATGATTACAAAGAATAGGGTAGCCTATATTTTCCACCAGGGAATTGAGATGAAAAGTCTAGAAGTTTGAGAGTGGAAACATTTCTTTCTAAACTTGTGATGGGTTCAGATATCCTAGAGAGTTACCTTAAGGATATTAAGAAAAATATTTTGGGATTAAACAAAATGTAGAGTCATATGGAACCACCATTAAACAACTTGAGCAATAATTTGGGCAGATGTCTTCCATATTGAACCAACGTCAATCAAGAACTTTTCCTAGGAATACTATTAAGAATATAAATAATGGCAGACATTGTCTAGCTATCACTATATAGAGAGATAAGTCCACTATTGATCCACATATGCTTGGGGTTGATGATATAATTAATGACTCTATAGACATAGATGAAGCAAATGAGGATAAGACTAGAAAGTTGGTGATGAATGATGAGGTATCTCAGAAGTTTATAGTTAACGATAAAGGAGATGACACTAAAAAGGAAAGGGTAAGGAGGTCACACTAGTATTGAAGCCCATTCCACATCCTTTTCCACCTATTCCCCAAAGATTAAAGAAGAACGCTAAGGAAGGAAAGTGTTAGAAGTTTATTTCTCTATTGAAAGAGTTGTCTATAAATATACCTCATATGGAATCTCTAGACCAGATTCCTGATTACATAAAGTTTATGAAGGATTTTATGACAAAGAAGAGGACAATGAGATTTGGGCTCGTTGATAATGTGCATCACTGTAGTTCCATTGCCTCTTGATATTTAGTTAAAAAAAGGAAGATCCAAGAGCATTCACCATTACTTATACTATTGGGTTTTTTAGTTTTGCATAAGCCTTAGGTGCTCTTGGAGATAGAATTAACTTTGCCACTAGTTATCTACAAGCAGTTGTGGTTGGGGTCACATAATCAACCTCTATGAGAATTTTGATGGAGAATTACATTATGAAGAAGTCACTTGTGTGAAGTTTTGGGAAAGGTGAATTTTTCATATTTTCTACTAATTTTGTAATTCTAGATTATGAGGTTGACTTTGAGGTCATATTAGGAATGCCTTGCCTTTTCACAAGTAAAACATTGATTGACTTGGAGATGAGACAAATGAAGTTTAGACTCAATGATGAGTAGGCACATTCTATGAATGTCATTTGATGAAGTAGACAAATGATATGCGTGTGATTTTGGTGATAGGTAGTGTATATGAAAATGCATTGGTCGGCCCATTGATGAGAGGCATGGTGTTGAGGAACTTATAGCTGTGATAATGAACTTTGATATTGATGGTATCAATAGTATGATGAGATGGTAAACGCACTTATTAGTAGGTGTTCCTACACTTATGTACCAATGAAATTGGATCTTAATATGAGAAATAGAGTGACCCCGCTGGCCAAACCATCTATTGAAGAGCTAGTAGTTTTGGAATTGAAGGCCTTTCCCTCTAATTAGCATTATGAATTCTTTAGGGATAATAATACCTTGTAATTGATTATTGCATTAGATTATTGAGTGGTAGGTTGAGGCCTTGGTATCAATTGTGTAGAGATTTAAGAGGGCTCTTGGTTGGACTATTGCTGACATAGTCAGAATCCTACCAAAAATTTACCCTCATAAAATTTATCTTGAGATAAAATGTATATCTAAAATTGAGGATCAATGAAGATTTAATCCACCTAAGCAAAAGGTTATAGAGAAAGAAATCAGCAAGTGGTTAGATGCAAGTGTGGTTTATTCGATTGCCGATAATAAATGGGTGAGCCCAATTCAGCGTGTGCCAAAGAAGGGTAAGATCAATATGGATCCCAATGAGAAGAATGAGTTAGTTCCTAGAAGAACAAGAACTAGATGGTGAGCATGCATAGAATATAGGAAGTTGAACACACAGACCAGAACGACCACTTCCATATGTCATTCATTGATCAAATGTTAGACCATATTGTAAGTAGAGGATGGTATTGTTTTTTTGTATAGTTACTCCGTATCCAATAAAATTTCTATTACTTTCGAAAACCATGAGAAAACCACTTTCGATTGTCTATATGTGATAATTACATTTAGAAACATGACTTAGGTCTTTGTAGTGTTACCACAACTTTTCATCGTTGCATGATGTCCATTTTCTCTGACATGGAGGAGGACAATATTAAGGTTTTCATGGATGATTTTTCAATTGTAGGTGATTCATTTGATGGTTTCTTGGATCATTTGGCTAACACTTTGCAAAGATGTGAAGAGTGCAATTTGGTCTTAAATTAGGAGAAGTGTCACTTCATGGTTAAGAAAGAGATAGTGCCTGGCACAAAATTTCTAAGAAAGGGATAGAGGTTGACAAAACTAAGATTGAGGCGATTGAAAAATTACCTCAACTAATTTTTGTGAAAGGTATTTGGAGTTTCTTGGTGTATGCAGGTTTATATAGTCAATTCATCAAGGATTTCTCTAAAATTGCAAAGCCATTGTGCAAATTTTTAGACAATAAGGTGAAATTTATGTTTGATGATGCTTGCCTTAAGGCTTTTGATTGCCTAAAAGAGAGGTTGACTTCAACTTCTATTAGTTTGTCCTCTGATTGAACCTTACTATTCAAAGTGATATGTGAATCTAGTGGTGTGACCATAGGAGCAGTCCTAGGACAAAGACGAGAAAAGATAGTTTATCCCATCTACTATGCCAGCAAAGAACTAAATCTTGCTTAAAAAAATAACACGGTGACTGAACAAGAATTGCTTGCAGTGGTGTTTTCTCTAAAAAGGTTTTGGTCCTACTTGATTGGCACCAAAGTTATTGTATGCACTGATCATGCTGATGTTAGGTACCTAATGGATAAGAAATACATAAATCAAAGATTTAGTTAATGGTTACTTCTTCTACAAGAATTTGATTTCAAGGTTAAGGATCAGAACGACACCAAAAGCCAAGTTGTAGACTATTTGTCACACCTAGAGGGGGAAGAAATGCAAAAACTAAGGTATGAGCTTGACATTTGTAATACTTTCCAGATAAGCAAGTCCTTACAGCATTACAAGACTTAATACCTTGGTTTTCAGACTTTGCCAATTATTTGGCAAGTAATCTCTTTCTAAAAGATATGTTATTTCAGTAGCACAAACAATTTATGCATGATGTGAGAAAGTTAATTTTGTATGATCCATACTTATTCTTCGTGTGTGATGATGGTGTAATTCAGAGGTATATTCATATGGTTGAGATAATGAGTATTTTAGAGGCATGCCATTCGTCTATAGTTGAGGGTCATCATAGAGGTACTCGTATTGCCAAAAAAATATTGTAATGTGGTTACTATTGGTCTACTATCTATAATGATGCACATAATTATACCAGGGCCTATGTCCAATGCCAAAGGAAAGGAAATATTTTATGTAAGCATGAGCTTTGAATGATGCTTATCCTTCATCTTGAGTTTTTTGATGTTTGGGGTATCGATTTTATGGGCCTGTATGTGAGTTTGAATGGGATGAAATATATCTTGGTGGTTTTCGACCACGTGTCTAAGTGGGTGGAAGCAATTGCGCTTCCAAACAATAAAGGTAAGAGTGTGACAACATTCTTGAAGAAGAACATTTTTTCTAGATTTGGTATGCCCATAGAAATCATTAGTGATGGTGGGCCTCACGTTTGCAATCATATTTTCAAAGCCTTACTTGAGAAATATGGTGTGAAGTATAAGGTGGAAACACCTTACCATCCTGAAACAAGTGGGCAAGTTTGTAGTCTCCAATTGGGATATAAAGTCTATGTTTATAAGAACTGTGAATGCTAATAGGACTGATTGGTGCATCTCCAATGGAATACAGGACTCCTATTGGTGCATGTCTAGATCATCTTATGTATGTCAAAGCATGCCACTTGCTGGTTAAGCTTGAGCATAAGGCACTATCGACACTAAAAAAGATGAATTTTTAGTGGAGTGACGTTGCACACTTGTGACTAGAGAATTTGAATAAGATGGATGATTTTTTCCTCTGTTCCTATTAGAGTTTAGACGTGTATAAGAAAAAGATGAAATTGTTCCATGATAGAAGAATTGAGTGAAGGGAATTCCAACCCGGTGTTTTGGTTTCGCTGTATAATTTGATACTTTGCTTGTTTTCTAGCAAGTTGAAGTCTAGATGGTTAATACTATTTACCATGATGAGAGTATTTCCGTATGGTATAATTTAGATACAATGATATGGTGACGTCTCATTCAAGGTGAATGGGCAACGTATTAAGCATTATATGGGAAACACAAAAGAGATTAAGTTATGTAGGGAAGTGAGCCTTGATAAAGTTTATGTTTTCAAAGGAGTTGGGTTGTGCTTCAATATTAAATCAGGCGCTTCATGGGAGGAATACCATGGGATAGTTGGTAAATTTTGCATACCCACCTTGTCCACATCGTGTCGCAGCGTTAAATCAAGCAATTCTTTGAAGGCAACCCATGTTCTGCACTTGATTAAGTTATATGGTAACATATGTGTTCAAATGTGTAGGGTTGGGCTATGCAAGAAATGACATAGAAAATTTCTAGTATCCAGGTCAAATGAGTGACCTATGACTCATAGGTCCACTCAACGACTCACTACAGACCCTTAAGGGGGATTCAAGGATAATCACATTATGGTAAAAGTCTTTGGAGTCCCTACAACTCTCAAAGAAAGTCATAGTGTATTATAACTAGACAGGGGTCTTAACGACTCATAGTCACTGACCATGAGTCATTACCGGAGTCGTGGTCAACAATAAGTAACGTAGTTCAACTTTTAAATAATGATCCAACCCGACCTAGTTTACACAAAACAAAAGGGGGAACCCGACCATAATAGATTATTCCTTTTTGAATGTGAGTAACTCCCTCCATCTTCCATAATAGTCTCTCCCAATTTAAATAAACTTCTCCCTCACTTAAATCACCCCACCTAGAATTAATAAGTACTCCTAAATCCCCTATTCTCTCTAGAACGTGGTTAAGTAAAAGCAAAACATCTAAGCATCATTTGTTGATTTGAAGTAATTACTCAATCATTTCTTTCTAATTTCTCATTGTTCTTGATATTTTCATATAATTTAGCTTTGGATACTTTGCTTGAACTTGAATAGTTTTTTTTAATCATCTAAGGTATAAAACAGAGTTGGTTTTCATGCATAATAGGTGTAGTTACGAAGTGGGGATGATTGAGTGTGTGGATTATGTGCAAATAGCCTAAAGGGAAGTATGAGTACCCTCTAGAAAAAATTTGTTTAAGAAATAAAATTTGATAACCCATTTTGACAGTCACTATGAGACATTCTACAAATCATAGACACATGTAATGAGTCGCCTTATGGCTGGCAACATGGTGTTTAGCAATATGCATTCACTGATGTCTCTACTAGTGACCCCATGAGTTATCATCACACCTTACGATATTTTTCTATGCTCATAGTGATTGGGAATGAGTTAACAGTTTAATAATTATTCACCAGTCACCCTCCGAGTGACCTAATGAATTGTCATGTCACTTAACTAGACATTGGATGAACCCGTAGTGAGTAAACCTTCTAGTAGGGACTTCTATCATGGTCACCATATGATTCATATAATGACCCAACTACTCATAGTGTGGATCCATAAGGTCACTAGTAAAACATCCTAGCATACCCTCCCACCTTACGACTCATACCCTTGTGACTATGAGTTGTACCTTGACTTGTCGAGATGTAATGCACTTTCAATTTCAGTTTTCTTTGTATTTTTATTTTATTTTTCTAGTATGAACTAATAATATTTCCATATCAGGTATGATGTCACCAAAGAATGATACCACTACGGGTGCTAGGCAAACTCCTAAGAGACAGGCTTAGGCCATTCATCAACTAAGGGATGAGCCAACTTATGATGAATAGGAATCCAATGGCTCCAATGATGAATACCCGATCTGTGGGATGGTTGAACCATGTTTTAGCTTACCTCAGGGACAAAAGGCTAATCCCCATATAAAGAATGGGATACAATCTCCACCATATGCCTCTCCCTAGTCTAAAAAGGGATAAGAGTCAGGGTTTGGCTCGAATAATAAAAAAGAAAGAGAGGAAAATGCCTCCAAAAATAGAGACAACGTTGTATGTGACAACAAATCTACAGATGATGAATTGAAATCTAGTTCTAAAAATGTTGAGGGTAGTGACTAAGAAGCTACATGTGGCAGTACACCAGCTAAGATCCCACCTCCTTCTCAAGAATCCTGTGTTATAAATTGAGCCTACCCTATGCCGATTGTTAACCGATTGGGATACGCAGGAATGAAAGAATTATATGAGAAGGATTATGCAATTCTCTAAACACAGGGAAGGAAAAAAGAGGATTCTATCCAAAACTAAAGTTATTCACTGAAGGAATGTTGGAGATGCCATAGTTTGAGGCTTTTTACAAATAATACCATTTTTAATTGATGACAAAAGAGATCGACAGGTACAACCTAACCCTATTTTGGGAATTTTATGTCTCCTACTAGGTGGATTTGAAGCGGATGTATCCATAAGGGTTCTCATGGAAGGGTGGTGACCCATTGTACTCATTGATAATTCAAGGAGTTTGAGTAAGTGTTCAACATAGAAAATCTCTTAATTCCTACGTGGTGCTGAGTTCGAGCTTTCTAGTGACACTGGCAAAATTGATCATAAGATTAAGTAAATTAAAAAGGTCAAAACTAAGCTGATTGGGATGAAAAACAAACCTATGCATATGAGTTAGATTGCACGTATTATTGCTATTGCGCAATATAATGTATCATGGGTTGAGGTACCATCATATCAGATTATTAAGGGCAGTCATAACTTTACAGCATAGGCTTGAAGGATACTGGTTCGCCATTAATTTATCCCTATAGTTGGAGATAATATTTTGATCTCCGATAGGGATGCATTGGTAGCAATTATTATGGTGAGCTATCATATTGATATAACTAAAATCATTGGCCAGGAGATTCATTATAGAGATGTAATTACTGATACAAGTTTGGCATTCTCATATTTGCTTATAAAGATATGCTTAGATGGGAGGGTGTGTATGTTACTCAATATGGATAATCTTATGATGTTCCACTGGACTAATGATGTGGGATTGATTCGACATCAGGCTAACTCGATTTCCAGGGCCAAGGTAGGTGCAACACTACTATAGGATCATTTCAACCCAATATTCACGTGGATATTGTTATTGTGGGTTCTGAAGACCTTAGGGATACATAGGCCAAGATTGCGCGGCTCGGGCCACAAGCCTCTAATAATGCTACTGGTTCCATAGATTTTAAGGCACCACTATCCCCAACTCCACCTACCTTAATACCATCAATTCCATATCCATTGGATGGTAGATATATTTTTGTCACATAGGATTTCTTGAGTGATGTGCTGAAATATTTGGTCACCGTCGAGAAAAAAGTGGAAAACATCAAGAAAGGGTTGCAACCTTGGGTGAATAAGGAGGTTGAGGTGAGAAGCATGGTATGAATACAAGTCTTGACAACATTGATTTGAGGATAAAAAAAATCTTCAAGAGTTACAGTCCTAGACTTGGCGGGGATCCATGAGGAATTGGCTGTATTACGGGCTGTCATGGAGGATATGACCCATTATTGGGGAGATTCTAGTAAAGGACATATTTTATATTTAGTGTATGAAAATAAAATTCAAAGTTTCTGATGAAGGTGATGAATGAGAAATTAAAAAGAGAAAGAGGAGATATGAGAAAAAAGAGATGAAAGCAGACGTTGCAGCAAAAAAGTAGATGCCATAGGACCAGATGACTGAGGTCAATAAGATAGGAGTGATAGGTAACAACTCTCGATTAGGTGAGACTATGGCTATAGCTACTGTTGATGGGAATGGGGGTTTAGTATTGATCCCTTAGGAAATTCCACCATTAAGTGCATCAGCCACCACCGGAGCCCACATTGATCTGAGCACCTTAGCCACTACTAGAGCCACTATCATAGTGAGTGGGGCCCAGTATGAGGCCCTAATAGAGAAGACTTCATGATCCGTCACCTTGTGCACCACAAAAATGTCTTCACTCCCGTATTTTAGTATTTTTCATAACTATACGCTACGAACAGTTCATCATCTTATAGTATGGGTGAGAGTGTACCACAATTGAGCATTTTTTTTGTCGTGTTTATTTTCCCTTGACTACACTATCATAGTTAGAAGTGACATGTTTGGTGTTCTTACTTTTTTTATGTTAGTTTTGTTATTGTGTAACTTAGAGTAATTTAAAATAACTTGGTGCAGTCTGATTTGAATAAGCATGCTAGTCTATTTTATATTTAAATTTATAATTTTACCCCTCCAAATCTTATTTTAAGATGTAGCATTTGCATCTACTGGGTTGTAACCAATGTAGGATCTACACAAGTATTAGAAATTATAATAGGATATCCTAGCTGAGCTAACATGAGCTGAATAAGAAGAAATTTAGAAAAATCCTTGATCCATGAGTGAGAAAGGTATTGTATCTAGAAGGTGTATATTGTGCATTCTAGAACTTACCCAGTTAGTTTCATTGCAAAATAAAGGACATGAGGTTCGGAAAGGATCATAGGTCATGTTTGAATTAGACCAATTTAGCCTTACGAACAAACCAAATGAAACAAGTACCCCTTGATTCCAAATTTGAGCCTTAAGTGACCATTTTTTTCATTAACCCAATCAATTTCCCACTTCAAATAAAATGAAATAGTTTTGGCCCTGGTCCCTCCTTGGACACTGTGTACCTCAACTCAGGTAAATTGCCTAAGTTTAGGGTGGATATCATAGGGGTGCATAGCTGAATGTGGGTATTACAAAGAAAGTTAAGAAAAGAAAAGGGAAAAGAAGAGGAAAAAATCATTAAAAAAAGAGAGAAAGAGAAGTTGATTTGACATAAAACCGCACTTGAATTCCTAAAAGGGAATTAAAAAAGAAACAGAAGAAAAAAAAGAAAAGAAAATTAGAAAATTGAGCCAAAACTAGTGTAGTGCCAAGGAGGACTAAGTCACTGTACCCAAATGTATCCTACCTATCCCCAAGCCAACATTACAAGCCTAGAAATAACCTATAGTGATCCTAACTCGACCATTAAAAGTTGAAACATAGAAAATAAGGGCAAGCCTATGGTATCAAACGAGCACAACCCAACTTCTTTATAAGAGTAAGAGATTTGATACAGTCCAATAATGACGGTTATTACATATACTGAATGAGCAGGGACTTTTTAACGTGGGGGCATAAGGGTTGTAGTCTGATTGTTGCTTGCTTAGGTAGTGAAATGGTTGATACGTTAGGGTGTATGTTCACAATGAAATGCCATATCTTGATCCCGCTGTGTTGGATTACTTTTATTGCATCTGCACTGCATTGATAGGTTTATGATTAAAAGAATAGAGGGTGTTGAATACTTGATTATTTGCATGTGTGTCCATGAATGAGTTTTAAAACAAGAATGACTGCCTAAGTGATTTTATTTTTGCTCTAAGGTTAAGCGTTTTAGTTAAATTAGGATTTTGTTTAACTGAGGACATGCAAATGTTCTAGGTTAAGGGTGTTTATGTATCATAGATATATGATACTTAAGATGCTTAAAACAAGTAACTCTTTCATATAGGAAGGTGTTCTTATCTAGATATGATATATCTATTGAGTTTTGAAGAAAAAAGGGTCAGAAGTTATTGGAATGGGAAAAACAAGAAAATATGCAAAAGTAATAAAAGACTACTTGGACAATGAGTCATTGGATTACTATACAACTTGTCATCTAGGTCGTCGTTGGACCAAAAAGGGTAGTGTCTTGAAAAATGAAGAGTTAGGCTGACTATGACTCGTAGGGTCAGACTATGAGTCATAGGGAAAGATGTTCTGAGTGATTGAGTCTGAGTACTGAAAGATGAAAATTTTATACCAGTTGTGATGAGAGTAGATGACAAGTCGTAGGGTCAAACTACCACTCATCTTGACTAATCGTTCTGAGCACTTGAGGAAAAGATCTAAACCTTGAGGATGAGTAAAGTGAATACGAGTCATCCTATGACTCATATAGGGACCTAAAGAGCCTACGACTCGTATAGGGACATAAAGAGTCATCACCAACAAAAGTAATTTTAGGATATGATGGAGCTAGAAGGCAGTCAATGAGTCGTAGTTAGTCTATACGACTCGTTGTCAGAGGTCTCATCTCTGCCGACTTATGTAGTCCTATTTTCTTATGAAAAGTTTAGTGTATCTATAAATACTATTATTTGATTTCTTGTTTAGGTTTACACACTCTTGCATTATTTTAAGGTTTTAAGATATCTTATTCATCTTTGAATCATTGATATTTTTTTAGGGTTTTAAATCAATTTAAGATTTTTATTTTTCATCTTATTATTATATAGTGCATTATTATGATTTCATGTATGACCTCTTATTATGTTCTTACAATCATGAGTAGCTAAACCCCATGACCAGAATTTTTGGAAACTTGATGAATTAACAAAACAGGGTAAAGTGCGAAGTCATTCTAGAACGAAGTTCTTACATATATTAGTATTTTCTTTAATTTTATTACTTTCTTGATGGTTGCAGATGTTAGGAACTTGTCTGTATCCTAAACTTTCTTGATAGAGAGGAAGATACTGGGAAAAAAAATAACAACAGTAATTTAAAGCTATCAACCTTCATCTAATTAACTTAACCATTAATCAATATAGTTAATCTGAGATCACAAAACAAGTATTAGTAATGCGATGATCTGAATCTGAGAGGAAATGAGTGAAATTCATATTAACCAAGATGGTGAGACAGGTGATACATATCTTGTTAGATTTTGCATGTAAGGCATCTAAATAGTCTGATAGCACGAACAACCTATGGAGTTATTAAATCATGGGGAACATAATTCTAGTGCATGTATCATATTGATCACAATCCAATAAACCAAAAACTATTACTAGTACAATTTACTTTCACTAAACCCCCCAATTTTATTTACTTAATTCCCAATTACATTAGCAAACTCTTGACGAGAGTTCAGGCTATTCTTTTAGGATCGAATCCAACCCAGGTGGGTGATAACGCTCAACTTACACGGTAATTTAAGTGTAAGTCAGTCGTTGTCAATATAAATATCCAAATTTAAGTTGGGGTAAAATCCATGGGGAACCATGTGAGTGGCAATTAAATAAATTAGAAATAAAAGTGTATACTAAATTCAAACCTAGGATACAAATATTTGGGGGGATTTTGAATGTTTTCAAAAGTCCAAGACAATTCTTGGGCTTCAAAAGGATTAATTCGAAACAAAAAATAATTACCGTGTAGTAAATTATAAACAGATCTTAGGATTATGCTTTCCTAGGGGCAAGTTATGAATGGGAACATGATGATTTGGCACAAATTCTAATCGTTAATAATGTTGTAGGCTAGGTTTAAAGTCCTTAAGGCTAGTTTGCCAACAAAGTCTCAAAAATGTCACACATTGACCCTTTCGATTATCTAACGAAATGTGTTAATTAAAGCCACCCAACACCTCAATTGGGCATCCCTATTTCTAGGAAGATGTCCAAAACATAGCCTATTCTATATTCACCCTTATTTCTATGATAGAAGGAAGATAGTAAACTGTATCCATTATTTTCCACTATTGCTTTGTCCCTCATAGGCCTAATTCAAGGTGACATGGGTTCCAAAAGTTCACCCACATCCCTCTTTCAAGGATGATGTGAGCTTTCAAAAGTTTGGGGTTTTCACCCACAAACCCATTTTGGGTTTTTGGGGTTTTCACCCATAAATTCCAACTAATTAAATCAAGCAATGGTGAAATCCATCATCAACTAACTAGAATCTACACAAATACATTACAACCCACACAAAATTGCACCATATTCTAACATAATCCCAAGAGGTAGATCTAGCATATCAAAAAGATAATAAACAAAAATATACCAAATATTTTATCAAAGTTATTCATTAAAAATAAAGAGAGGGCAAACCACAATTTAAAATCCATTGAATATTCAATAGGTGATGCCAAATATACACTTTGGAGTTCCTCTAATTGATTCTTGACTCAATTTAGTACAAACTTAATCTCCAAGCTCCAAGGAAAACAAAAACCCTATAACTAAGCTAAGTTGATGATGAAAGAGGAATAATGAAAAAGATGGGCAAAAATAAACTAAAAGCCCTTATGTGAGACTCAATTCCATATTTTCCAAATATTACAAAATGGCCATTAAAACTTTTCTGCTCTATCGCGATTGCCACCTCTTTACCGCGTTCGAAACTTCTATAATTGTGGTAGTCATATCACGATCACCCACTAATTGACTTGTTGACTGGTCGTGATCACGACCCTCAAACTATGATTACAATGACCGAGGGTTAATTTTTAGGCTAGATTTCTAGCATTTGGCTCTTTTATTTCACATTTAAGCTCTTTTTGACTTGAATTACTTTCTCATCTTCCCTTTTCAACTTTCGCTACACATATAAGCATTAAGTTAGATATTAACACAAACTCAATGGAAAAGCATGGTAATTTAGGCTTAAAAGGTGCTAGAAAATCCTCAAATTGACGACTTATCAACACCCCCAAACTTAAACTAAATCTTGTCCTCAAGAAACTAAGAACAATTCAATTTGATAGGGTATTCAACTCAAATCCACCCAAAAGAAAGCTATACTGAAAGAATAAGCTAACAAAGCTCTATAAAGACTTTCAGACATGTCATGGCAACAAGTGAACCAAAATTTTTCAGTAAGCACATCTTTATGAAGTAAGGATGCAAGTTTATATCATATGAACCTTCCAAATCTACAAAGCATCTTAAGAGAAGACACAAAATCTTGAAAGATTATTTTGATCTTCATAATGCAACTTACTTAACCCATTTACCCAAATCGACAGTAAGATTTCACCCTCTACCCCAAAGTATCGATGTCTCTAATAAGAAAGAGTTAGATCCACACACTTAAATGATATTAAAATTTCTAAATGGGGCACAAATAATGAAAGACTTCATACTTACTCTCGGAAAGAAATTTAAGTACAATGAGTAGAACCATAGGCTTGCCCTTTGTATTTTTTGCCACTAATGTAGACTTACCTAGTTTGGAATCACCAAGGTCTTGTGGGCCAAGAGGAAGGCTTAAGGTGCGGGAAGGAATATACATGGATTAAGTGACTAAAATACCTCCTTCAATGCAATTCCTCAATACTTTCTACCCCCAAATTTTCAAACTATCCACCTTATTCTCCTTCAAATCATTTCTCATATTTCCCCACCTTCTTTATTAGGATTTACAAAACAATTCAAATCCCCTATTTTTTCTTTATTTTTTTGTTTTTTTGAAGAGACTTTCTAACTTTAAGCGCTTCTTAGCCCCCTCATTTGCCTATTTCTCTTCACATTCTATGGGCTAGGCTATACAACATTACCACTAAGTATGTCTCTTGTCTCTTAAGAACATGATATGAAAACCTTACATACACCTTTCTTGGCTCATCTTAGCACATCACATTAATCACCCCAAACATAGAGTTTGGACCACCCTTACATTATTATCCCAACTACACAAACCCCTCAAACTTAGGCTTTTGCTTACATTTCATTACTTTGAATCATTCGATGTATCAAAGCAGGTGAAGTTCCAAAAGAAAGATTTTAAATGGGGTTAGGTGTTTTAGAAAAGTTATCTTTACAAAAAGAAAGAAATATGGCAAAAAAGGCTCAAAGGAATGTTTAGGTGGGAATTTGGCTATGTGACGGGTCAAAAATGGCCTCGAGTCATTCTCAAAACCAAGCGTGTCTAGAATTTTGCTTTGAACACACTCAGGGTAAGTTCTAGACTACACATATGTACAAGAATTATTAAAAAATCTCACCACACATGGCATTATACTCATAGAGGAAAAAGTTAATCTCTCAACTAGTTTGAGCAATTTGAGCTTAATAAGTTACTCCAAGTCAAGGACTTATCTTTGTACAGAGAGAGCCAAAAATTGAATTTAGTGGTCCCATTCCAAAGAATGCTCAAGAACATCCTTGATCATTTTCACAAAGAAAATTCTATATTTTTGGTGTTTTTCTCAAAATCATTTCATTTCCCCCTAATAACATTTTGAAAGCATTTTTGAACTTTTGCCTCTTCCTAAACAATTAAACAAAAACATAGGGTAATACAAGGCAACATTATCATTAAACTGTATGGTATTCTTTCCTCACAACTTTACATATCTTCCATTTAGATCATAAAACACCCATAACACCAATAGAAACACAAACGACCCTATACACTTAAGAATGGCGTCACCCAATCTATCATAGGGCAAGGCAAACATTGATGTCTCTCTTACTATGGGCACAACATTCTTCAATAATTTCTATCAAAGACCACCGATTATTCCACGTTCAAGAAAAATTGGACTCAAAGCTATTCTCTAAAAATAATCACATAACTCCCCAAGAAAGCTTACATTAACCTTTACAAGTATATAAGGCATTTTTCTCTTATTAACATTTTAACAAACATGTGGTGTGCATGAAAAGTGAGAGCTTGAATAGATAGAATAACAACACATGTGAACAAGCCCAATGCACCAATTCATCACCAAACACACCACTTGTCATCATACTAACCCAATTAAATCACCCACCACTCAATTAAGCAAACAAATCTCAAGTGGGTGTTTCATCAAACACATAGTGTGCAGTAGTGTATGAAAACAAGAATTTTACAATTTAGCTTTTGAGACAAGGCACAAATTAAAAAATCCTTATCCCAAAAACTGCATTATACCAAATTAAGCTCAAATGAATTAAATTCAAACCAAAAAAAAACCATGAAATGTGATCATCATTTGTATTTTAAATATCATACCTTGTACTTAAGAGAGGAAAGTGATGAAAACAAAGTCCAATATACTTATCCAGGATTTCATTCTTGAGGTACCCATTCTAACTTGTGTTATTACCTACAAACACCTAAAAACTAGCTAAAAATTAAACCAAAAAAACATTATAAAATATCAAGAAAAATTTCTTGGATTGCCTCCCAAGAAGCGCCTTATTTAAAGTCGCATCATGACATATTTTGACTATCATTTATGTCTCTATTTAGATGATTTAAATTGGCGGTCCAACATTAGATCAATACATCTTTCAGATACTTTGGGAAAAGGAGAGGGTATAATTAAATATTTTCTATCTCGCCACTTTAAAGACTTGAATCTTTTGCCCAACTTTACGTCAAACATCCTAATAGGCTCATGGGTATCGATGGGAACATCAAGAATTCACTTTTTACACATTGAATTTTTCATTTTTATGCCTTCAAGTGAGGGCTTTATTTTGCCCTTTTGGAATGACAAAATCCAAAATATAGGGATTTTTCTCCTTATCTCCAAAATTCATCATTTTCTTGGGTGGTTCAACTTTCATTATATTCACCAAGTATAATATTGAAAAGTGGTTTGAGTGAGGGTTTCTTTGTAATTACGGAGTCCCATACTTCTTGATATTTTCACCCTAAAATAAACTATATCCTTCACAAAGGATTTGTTTGGATTTTTCTTTCGGCTCTAGTGCCATTTTCTCAATCTTGGCATCATCTCTCATGTTTAGTTCGGTTAGTATAGAAACCATTGAGGGTTCGTCACTAACAAGATCACCATAATCCATGTGTCTTGACATCTTTTCTTCTTAAACCTCATTTTGAAGAGTGGGTATGTTCACGATTTTTTAGATATCGAACTCATTACCCATTTCTTTTATCTTTTGAATTTCCTTTTTACAAGCCCCTACGGCTTGATACATGATATGAATGTTATCACATGTTGTTTCCACCCGATCTAAGATAAGTTGAGGTATTTCTTCAACACCATTGTGTCCGGCACATTGTTCTTCCTTTTTCTCATTATAAGACCTATCAAACTCATAAAAAGAACTAACATTTGGGTTAGTATAATGAAGGAAAGGGGCATTTGGACAATTGCTCCAATGTCTATATAAACCACCACATAAGGAACAATCTTAATCCCAAAAGGATCGAGATGGTGCACACGTCTCTTTTCGGGAAGCATATCTACAATCTTGCCAAAAGTAAGGTCCACCACAATATGGACATAGATTATCAAGATAAGATTTCCAACCACCAAACTCATATACATTCCAAGATTCCATAGTAACAAATAAACAAAAATAAAAATCTACCTAACACAAGGAACAAAAGAAAATCACAAAGAAATATTTACACGTTTGGATTTAAGCAAGTAGCTAAAATTTCAAACTAACTCAGTACCCCAAATTATTTCCTGGAAATGGCACCATTTTTTATAATGCTCAACTTACAGTCAATTTAAGTGCAAGGCGGTCGTTGTCAAATACTTACCCAAATTTGATTTGGGGTCAAATCCACAATGATTGAGGGTTGATTTTTAGTCTTGATTTCTAGCATTTGGCTCTTTTCATTCATATTTAACCTCTTTTTGACTTGAATGACTTTCTAATCTTCTATTTTTAACTTTTCCTACACAAATGAGTATTAAATAAGAGATTAACACAAAATCAATGAAAAAGCATGGTAATTTAGGTTTAAAAGGTCCTAGAAAATCCTCAAATTGATGACTTATTTGTGGGTTTGATATTTTTTCACGACCGATTTATACTTCATTGTGAGGTGTAATTTAGGAAACATTAGTGGATGGAGTGGATCAATGTAGAATTTTTCATGTGATGTAGTATTTGGGTTAAAGTATCATTTTCTTTAGCATTATTTCCATGTTATGACCTTAGAGTGATATTGATTTTGTTTTCCATTTTTGGTACCTCCTACACCGTATGTTGTTGTTGCTATTATTACTATTTTGGTTATTATCAATTCTCACATAATAGGTGGTTATACTTGTGTCATCTAGTTAATGTTGCCCTTCTTGCAATTCTAATCCATTTGGACTTGAGTCTTGGTTGGTTGGTCTTCCTTTTTATTAATGAGGCAAGTTCGATTGTTGAGTGGGTTGTAAAAGTTAAGGTAGGATTGGCCTTTGGTGGGTTTGTTATTATTCTAGCATCGACAACTCATTTTTATGATCCATTACTCAAATTGATCAGTTTGGGGTGTGCTTTTCTGATTTGGCATGTTCGTTGCATGCTAGTGGACTTGACCTTGATGTTGATAGTAAGATGGGTATTTTGTTGTTTCCGCAATGTGTCTCATGATTAAGTTGGGTTAAAATATGTGTAATTGGGTGAATTAAAAATTTCTCATCTTTGATGTTTATTTGGCCTAGTGTGGCTTTGTGGAGTATTTCTTCATAGTGATATGTACTTATGGGTATTCGTAGACATGGATCGAGTATTTGATTGACCAGGTATAGGATAAGATAGTAACTTTTCTAAGTTCCTCAGATTTGTCCACTATTAGTATTCTTCTTAGCCTCGACGTGTTCTTAGTTATACCTTTATATATTATGCCCTTCAGTAGAATTGTAGTTGATTGCTTGTGTCTTTAGTTGGTGGTTTTCCCCTATTGGGAGTATGTTCTTTAGCGACATTTGAATTTTAACTTTTTCCAAAATTATTTGGTATACATTTGGTTTAAGATAGAGAGATTGATTTGGGCATTTGACCTTAGCGAAGACTTGATAATTCTAGTTGTGGTTTTGACTTGTTTTAATAATGGCTTGGGATTTGTGGCAGATTTTGGTATGTAGAAATTCAAAATGTTGAATTCTCAATGAAAATTAATAAAGATGGAGAAGAAAAAAATAAATCAATTTTTCATTGGCCTCCACAATGGCTCCAAACTTTCTCTAAATAAAAAGTTTATAAGTTATTTATCCAAAGTTTCAATGTACTAATAATTATCAAAAGTTGTCAAAAGCTACATAAAAACTATTTTTCTGGAATATTTATAGGTGTAAGAAAATCCCAAAATAAAATTACTGAGTCCAAAGTAGACTAGCAAAAAAAAAACCAATCCAAATTGGACTGGATTGCATAGAAGTTGGCTGTTGCCTAACTTTTTCACCTCTACAATTGTAAATTGCACTTTTCTTATATAGAAAATAATATTATTTTAGTCAATTCAATCCATTAAGTTGTCTGCTAGATTTTCTTATATAACTTCTTGATTTTAATTTCATTTTTGCTCCAAACTTGTTCATCTTCACACAAATTTAATTCTAAAAATAAATATAATATTAAGACTAATCCATAAAATCAATTCTCAAAATAATAAATAAAAATACGAACTATGAGGAAAATAATGACTAAATATATGCAATCTTGGCCTCACATCAATACCCCACACTTAGACTCTTATTCTTCCTCGGGCAAGCATTAACATTCATCTCAATTAATCAAATCTAGGAATGCTACCACATTTGTTGATACAAATAATTATACCATATAGAACTTCACAACATCAAGTACACTTTTAGATCATTATGCAACAAGTATAAACAAACAACAAAACTCCAGTCTCCTAACCTCAAAGATAGATTCTCACTTATCAAACTTAAGTTTGCTTACATATACATGTCAAAGAAAGTTAATAACATCATCTATCTATAGTGAAACAAGTTTCCTCACAAGAAGAACTAGTCCACACACTCAATTAAAAAAATTAAATATAATTTAAGGACTTTGCATCAAAGAACAACTCTCACACTCACAAAAAATTTCACATGTATGGAACCATAAGCTTTCCCATTATGTACATCTCGACTAATTAAGTATGCTCAAATAGAATCAATTAGGACTTTAACGGGTTGGAATCTTGGCTAGGGGACTTGTTACAAACTATATAATAGTGACTTACACTTCCCCAAGAACTTTTCACTTTTTAAACTTAATCACCCATTCTTTTGATCACTTTATTTTTATATCCCTCTCTTCATCAATTACATTCACTAGTATTTCTCATCAAATCAAGAATGCTACAATAACATTTTTCGTCAAGTATTTTTTTTCTTTTCTATTTCATATCGCATTCTTTCAAAGGGGACCTTTTCATCACTTTATAGCTATCATTGGTCATCTTTAATACTCAACCATTCACTTTTCTTTGGATTTAACACTTTCAAAACATTTCATGTTATAGTACTTAAGGAAGTAGGTTACAAAAATTAGAAATTTAAAAAAATAGATCAAGGAAAAATACATCTACCAGGAAAAAGCTACAAGTTCAATGGGGTTAACAAGTGATATAATATCTGAAAAGGCTAAATTTTCCAAGATCATATAAAGCCTATTATCATATTCTAAGCAAAGCAATACATTTTATTTTGCTTCAATAAGATGTCATGCAAGTTCTAGACTAAGATGCAAGACATTAAATATACACAAAAAATCCTTACCACACATGGAACAATTATCAATCAAGATGGATCAATTCCAGTTCTAAGACAAATAGGGTCATAAAAAAATACACAAATAGGAATATTGTATATACAGAGTCACAACCATGAGCTTAGGTGTCAAAAAGTATATTATTTTGTTTATACTAAAACACTCATAAAAAAGTACTACTCAAAATAATGTCTAAATTTCTAGTATCAATAAAAAAGAATCTTTTCTTATCTCCAACAAGATACTCCTACAAAAATAATAATAGAAGAAAAAAATTATCCCTAAAAAAAAGAATACGGCTCAAATGGCCCTCTCTCGAAAATGAACAGAAAAGAAAAATTAAGGGGTGAAAAAAGTATGCTCTACAAAATATATATATTAAAAATAAATAAAAACAAAATCTATTTTAATCTAAAGAATAAAAGTAAATATTTTGTGGTTTTTTTAAAAAATTTAATTAAAAATAAATAAATAATCCTATAGCATATTTTACCCTTAACAAATATTGAAAGATATCCCACTCCACTCTTAAAATCATGTGTTGTCCTCAAAGAAATAAACATAATAAAAAAGGGTTAAAGATACTTCTTGAGACTCTCTAGGGCCTATATAGCGACATGTTTCTTTAATTTTTATCAGAGCCCGCGCTCACCCCACTCATAAGTTTAGGTATGTTCCTTAGTATTAAATTAGGCTACTCAGACTTCTCCTAAATCTATAAAAACAAATAAAAACAAAATTAAAAAATGTGACATTTATAAATAAATAAAATAAAAGAAGTTAAACTACTAGTTGGGTTGCCTCCCACTTTTATTTTCACTTTGAACTTATGGATGAACCCTTAATTCTTTTCTAATTTTCTACTATGCTCAAGGAGCGGTGGTACAAAAATAAAGAAACAAAGTAATGGATGTGGCATGTTGAAATTCTTTTGCCTTAAGTGAGGAATGTAGTTTTTCGACTTTGGCACAATAAATTCAAGAATATAGATATATTTTTCCTCATCTTTACACTCTTTCACAGGCTTAGATGGATTGATTAATATCTAACTATCCAAATATAATGTGGAAAAATAATTATAATGAGGTCCAATAAATCCTAACTCATGAATTGCATTATTATTTACATCCTCACATAAATTTAGAGTGCTCTTCTCAATATTGATAACATCAATAAAAGCATGATCAAGTATTTGATCCTCCAATTTTAGCTCCTAAATTTGGCTTATAAGAATTTTTTAAGTCTCACATAACTCATAACTTAATTATTGCGTATTACATGAATCATCCTTTACATTCAAATCTTATTTTTAGTTGGAAATATCCAACTCAAACTTATCAACTTTTGAATGTACTGAAGTTTTTCTTTTACGAGGAGTGTTAACATTTCTATCATGATTTTATTATGATTTCACAATATTTTTATCACATTCCTGCAATAATGCACTGTATCAAAAGGATAAGGATTAATAAAATAGGAGTCCTCATCACTCCACACTTTGTCTTGTAAAAATGTCATATCATGAAGAGTAGTAAAATATAAAAAATAAAAAAGTATTCAAACTAAAACTAAAAATAATTATTAAAAAAATTATAAGATAAATAAAAGTAATATTAAAATAAACACAATTGATCTAACCTTAAATCGTATTCCCTGCCAACAACGTTAAAATTTGTTGTCATCCAAATTACACCTCGTAATAAAGTATAAAGCAATCGTCGAACAAATATAGAGCCCAACAAGGATGGGGTCGATGCCATGAGGAATATGGTTAGTACTAAGTCAATGCAATTATTTAGACTATCGATTAATTATTTTCAAATTGGGAAATTTAAAAGAACAAGCAAACAATTTTTAAATTACAGTAATAAGTAAACAAATATCAGTTTATATTGAGAGAATCAATTAGATAATGAACTAGGATTATATTTCTCATGACTTCATAAATACACAGGTTTTTCGTGCAAGCAATCTATTCCGATGTGTAGCATGCAAAATCTAACAAGATATGTATCACCTAACCACCTCTCAATCTTAGTTTGGGTGAATTTCACTCATCTTCCCTCGGACTTAGAGCATTATATTATTAACCCTTGTTTGTGATCTCAGATCAACTATCCCAGTTATGGGTCAAGTTAATTAAATAAAGGTTGGTAGCTTCAAATTACTATTGTTATTTCCTTTTTCCAATGTCTACCTCTCTCCCGAGCAAATCTAGAATACAGGTGAGTTTCTAATGTTGGCCATCGTCAAGAAAGAAATCAAATCAAAGAAAATGCTAATGCATGCAAGAATATTGGTCTTGAATGACTTTGCACTTAACCCATTTCCTTAGTTCATCATGATTCCCACAATCCTATTTGTAGGATTTAGTTGCTCATGGCTTGAAAATCACAATTAAAATATAAACAAAAATCATAATTATGAACTTACAAACTGAGTAGAGTAAATACGGAATCTTTAATTCTCAAAGAAAACTAATAAATATGGAGAAGAAAAGCATCAACCAGTTTTTCTTCGTCCTCTACGGAGACTCCAAGCTTTCGATAAATAAAAAGTTTACAATTTATTTCTCCAAAGTTTTAATGTACCAATAATTATCAAAAGTTACATAAAAATTATTTTTGTGGAATATTTATAGAAATAAGAAAAACTCCAAAATAAAATAACTGAGTCTAAAATACACTAAAAATAAAAATCTAGTCCAAATTAGACTAGATTGTATCTGAGTGGGGAAGACACCTAACTTTTTTCACCTCTGCAATTGTAAATTGCACTTTCTTATAGTTAAAATAATAATATTATATTAAATTCAATCCATTAACTTGTCTGCTTGATTATTTATTTTTATAACTTCTTGGTTTTAATTCCATTTTTGCTCCGAACTTCTTCACACCAATTTAATCAAAAATAAAAATATAATACTAAGCATAATCCATAAAACCCATGCTAAAAAGGGATAAGTAAAAATACTAAATATGAGGCAAATAATGACTAAATGTATACAATTTTGGCCTCACATCAATGCTTACTCATCGTTGGGATCGGTTTGGATAGTTGAGATCGAGTAGTTCAGCTTTAGTGCTGGGATTTTAGCTTATGATTTCATAACTTGGTTGAATACCCATTTTGAGGTTTTAACTTAGTTGAGAATTAATCGATATGTTGACAAATTCTACTCTATACCTACCAATTTACAGTTCAGATAGGTCATCTTTAATAAATCTCCAAGGATAGTCCATAGGCTCAAGGTGTTGGTTTCTACTAATTTTGACCATGGTTCATAGTTTTGCCATAGATTTGAATGCCTTCTCAGTAGAATAAGTATACCAAATCTAGGCTTAGTAGGGTTTCACCTAAAGGTGGGCATGGTACGGTATGGTACGCTATTTAAACTTCGGTAGGGTAAATTTGTTTTTCGGTAACCATACTTTATTTGATTTCGACTTACATATATTCATATAAGAAAACTACAACTTTAAACTTTAAAAATGTCTCAATCATGTCATACTAACAACTATCTTTGTTAATCAATTACATAGAAAGAATATTTCAATCATGATTGAATAGTGCAAGATGCAAACTCTAAACAAAATTATCTAAACTTAAGCATAGTACTCCTAAATAATAAGCTTCCCAAAAAATTTATTTCTGAATAAAAATTACTTTTATATTTAATTTTCTAATGGATGATAAATAAATATATTTAATTAGCTTAAATACAATATATATATATATATATGGGTTTTATATATTATTAAAAAAATTTGGTGCGGTATACGTTATTTCAATATTTATTGCATAAATACAAAATACCGTACCAAATCCAAAATAATTTTAAAATCCTACCAAATACCATAACATCCATACTGTGGTATAAAATTTTTTTATTTCGGTATGGTATTCGGTATAAGCCATACCATGCCCACCTCTAGTTTCACCCATCGTCAGTGGAGCATTCTAGAGTTGATAATTCGATCTGAAGATATTGTGTGTCGGACCCATGAATATTGATATTGAGGGTTATCTAGAACAATTAGTAGTTTAGCTAGATATTGCATGCTTTGATCATCTCTATTTAAGTATTCATTTAGATCTTATTAGCTTATTCTTATGCTTCCCAGTATAGATTTTTGATAGATCAGTTGCTATCCTTTGAGGTTAGTGTGTTGTGATTATATGGACAAGACTCAGATGATATTTTGTACAAATCAAATTTGATAGAAAGTATAGAATGGAAAGAAGGTGTTGGATTTATGAATCTCGAGGTTGATGAAGGTTCAGGCCTTAGATTGTCTTTAGCTTGGTTAAGTTTTTACAGGTTATACTTTTATTGACATGATATTAGCATATTATAGTTTGGTCTTGTGTGAATCATACATTCTCGATTTAGTTGGAGGCAAGTTGGTTGAGAATAAGTTTTTGGTTATTTAGAAATTAAAGTAAGGATGTGAGTGAAAAAAAGATACATTTAGTGAAATCCATTAAAAACATTAATTTGACTTAGAGGTTATCTAGGGAGTCTTGCATAGAGCATGCAGGCCCAGTACATCATCCTTTCAAGCTTTTGGGCTCTTTCTATTCATTGACTTTTGAGGACTAAAGTCCTTATAGTAGTGGATATTGTAATGACCCTCTAGGTTAATTTCTTAATATTCACCTATTTTCGATGTTTTAAGCCTTCCTATAGTGGCTACAACTCATTCTTTTGCCCGAAACTGTTGGTTCTGTTATCAGATAGTTTGTTTGGGTTTTAGGCTTAATTTTCTATTTTGTAGCTTTAGTTTTAAGGAATTGGTCATCGACCAAAACTCTTAGTAATCAACCTCAGATGAGAAATCTGATAGCTCCATCAGCTCCAAAATACTGATTGTAGGCTTGCGGACCCTTGGTTTGGGTTTTGAGGCTTCAGAACTTGTTTTGGGTAAATGGACAGAATTTGGTTAAAAAAAAAAATATGCGTGGGACCGACATTTAATCAAAACAATTTCAAATAATAGTTCTTATAGTTCCATTGAGTATGAGATATCAAATTCGGTATGGTAGCTTTGTTCGTTTGTGCTCGAGGGGTTCTGAATAAATCCTGAGCATCCTACTAGAGTCCATTTGGACGTAGCAAAATATAATGTCTCAGCTATTATGTAGTCACTTTAGCAACCTTTGTTGAGCTTTAGAGGCCTTGGCTGCCCAGCTGAGTGTCGTTTTATCAATCTATGTCCACTTAAGCAAACATTGCTTTAGAAACTAGGGTGTTTCTTAAGCAGTTGCCGCCTCTCCTGACCCATTGCTTTAGCATTCAAGTGTTTCTTAAGAAGTTGTAGCTTAAGCAACCCATTACCAGTTTAAGTGAGCACTAATGGTATTATAGTCCGTTCTCTACCCATTTTCCCCTCATTTCTTTAGGGAATTTTCCTCTTTTTTTAGAGGTTGGGATGTGGAAAGTGTAGGAAATCATACATTAAAGTTAAGGTAATCTAGTTTAACACCCCTTGGCCATTTTCCATTATTTTCCCAATCAAATTCCATTATTTTTCTTTGTTAAGTCCTAGAATTTAGGTCTTAAATTCAAGAACTTTTGGGGCTAATTTGGGCCCCAATTTATACTCAATTTGTGCTCAACTTTGATCATGCATTCCTTATCCTTCGAGAGACCTTGTGGTGTACTCAATTTTGAAATTTCGTTAGCAGGTCCTATGGGCTCATTTTTTACCCATTTTGGACCTGGAGTTTTATATTGCAATATGAATTTCAATTTACTCCTATTAACTTATGGATTATTATTTTGATAGTGTGATATCATTTAAATATCATAGAGCAAAGATGTACAATTTGTTGATAGTTCAAGAATACAGTTCAGCATTAAGGTCAACTTCAGTCTACTTTTCTCTATGTGATATTATTGCGTATATATTTCATGATAGGTAGGGATAAAATTATGACTAGTATATCATAACTTAACCTATTCAGGAAATTTGGGGTAGAAATGTAACATGAACCTTAGCACGGGATATCTTTTAAGGTCATAGAAACCTATTATCTTTGTCTATAAGCATGTAAATCAAAGATTGAGGTTAAGGATTCTTTATTACATTACTTTTCATTGACTTAGTGATTTCGACAATTTTTTTTCAGATTGTGGTATTATTATTATGTTAATTATGTATTCTTGGGGCCATGGTCATGGTTACGATACCAATTGGACTTCAGGTTAGTAATTTTTTCCTTATAGAGGATGTGATTCTAATTTATGGATGCTTAGGCGCTTATGGTTATAGTGTTTGGTTACTGGTGATAGCATTCATGCTTTTAGGAACATTTATGATCACTTAGTGGTACGATTCTAACAAAATCCTTGCTTTTACTACAATTTTCTAAAAGAAGATCCATTTCCACTTTTCACTTTTAAAATGGATTTTTTTGCAACGAGAATCACACTACCTTATTTAGTGATTCATGAAATTTTGGAATTAAATGAGCTATTTTAGAAATTCAATTGCGTATGTTTCTGTTCCATTATTAATCCTAACTTCTACCACTAATATTTTCTTTGTTCGATGAAGATTTTGACCCTTTCTACGTTATTATGCCAATTTTGTACCAAACTTTATCTTGAGAAATGGATTATGGATTACATTCTTTTAGTCTTGGTTTGATTCCAAGCACTTATTATATATTTGTATCTCTTTTGTACTAGATGGATCTACTATAATGGTTATTGGAAGTCTTTGTTTTAGACCAAGTTGCATATACGGATATCCTAAGTCCACTATGGTTGCCTTCATCCGTAAGACATAGTGTTGGAGAAGGGTTGTCATCGTAGGTCCTGCCTTTGTGATCTACTAAGCTGGAGGAGGTTTACACACTTGTTACATTATGTCACAATTTTGGATACGACATTGGTTTTTTATGTGGCACTCGTTCATTCATGTGTATCGCCTATCACCAGTATAATTCTTTGATGCTTATATTTATCGGCCTTGTGAGGTTTGCATAGGATTAAGCAATGATTGTTGTTTGTTGAATGCTTTCTTTAACCTTTTGGTCGTATCGTGGGCCGCTAGGTTATTGTTTGCATGAACTAGCTAATTACCTTATTGTTGGTTACTATGGTTGGTTTGTGGCATGATTATTGTTATGGACTGGTACCCTAGATTATCAGTATGTTTTTTATTCTTTTTCTTTCTTATAGTAAGATATATTATTGTTATATTATCTCATGTTTAGTCATGCTTCGATTAGAGACCATTATTATTCTAGTCTTATTTTTTCTACAAGGTTAGGGTTCCTTAAGATGTTATTCATATATATATATATATATATATATATATATATATATATATATATTGCAATACCTGATGTTGGGTGCATTTATGCATTCTAGCATCACCATTCTAGCCTTTTTAGCCTTGTTTTGAGGATGATTCTAAAATATATTGGTATACAATGATATAAATGTGTAAGAAAGTGTTAAACCATGTGTTCATAAGGTTCTAAGCGAATTTCAAACAAGTTTATACTTTAAAGTTTCATTTAGAGTTCAACACGGTAAACTAGCATTACTAGCTTGAGCTAGGTGATTGTTTAGTTGATTTCGGTGGATTGTATTGTGTTTAAGGTTTTCCAAATTTTTTTCATGGGTGATTATTAGTGGAATAACTTGTGGGTAGTGAGAAAATTTCAATTTGAATGAGTGTACAGCTAGAGCAATAAGGGAAAGATCAATGCGAACTAGCTTAGCTTAGCTCTTGTTTTGATTCGTCGTTATGGATGTAGTGCTGTGTTGTTCTCTTAATTCGTGTGGGGTGATGATTTAGGATGCATTTGGATCTGAATATGATGATATTTTAATGTTAAAGAGTCTTGGAAATCATGGGAAAGATGCCACAAGACAAGTGATGAAAGTAGGAAGAACCAACACTTAACCAAAATTCGGAGGACAAATTCCAGTAGCATCATGCGTTTAACATACATTGCATGCTCTAGTCCTATCTAGTAGAGGGTTTGAAACATACCCCATTCCATATTAATAGAGGGTTCAATGCATGGTCCACTACACACCAGGGCGTTTCAAGATAATTCGACTCCTAAACGGACTTGGCTTACCCTTATGCTACATATACATGTTGTATCACGTTTTTACATATCTTTGGACATATTTTGGAGATCAGGGGGCTGCTACAACTTCATAATTAGTTTTTTAATATTTTTATTTAGTTCATTCACATTTTTAGTAGTTAGTTACAACCTTGTGATTACAATTATGACTATGCGTGGCTAAACACCCTCTTTCCGGGGTTGAAGTCAAGAACATGAATATTATTGTTATGAATTAAGTTTGTTTGCTTTTCTTATCGATATTGGTTTTTTGTTATTCTTTCTTTAACTATTTTAAGAATTTACGACCCTTAAATATATCATTGTCAACCTTGTGAACTCAGTAGAGGGAATAGGGAGATAGAACACGGGAATAAGAAGAGTATGGTTCTTGATTCTTTATAAAATAAGAAACTTGAATTAGTATCTAGGACAGGGATGTACTTAGATACCTTACTCGATTCATATGTAGAATGATATTTGTTAAGAGATTAAGTGAACTATTACATCCCCGCTCAATGATGTAGTTGTAAGGTTAAACTTAGGTAAAGGATTAGAGGTTGGGAGACCATAATCGTGCAATTAACCCGACGAATCAACCACCACGATTAGCAAGTTAATGAATGAAATCCAATAGCATAATATGATTGTCCAGAGTGCTTCAACCCTGGGTTTTATCCTATTGATTGTATTAAGACGTTTATGTAACATCCCGAGTCTGGTACACCGGACGCTACACGGTGCTCAAAATCCCGAAGGACCACAAGCTAACCCATGATTGGTACCTGCTGCAATAACTGAATAATAATACTGTATAATGCCGAATAATGGACTGAAATGCCATAAGATTCAAAACTGTAATACTAATAAACAGAAATAATAAAATCTGACAAAACATCAGAATCTAAAATACTGAATACTATCTGAACATCAAGTCTGGAATGCCTCTAAAACTGAACTATCTGAATAAGGAGTTGATAGGGCAATCCCCCAACTAACTCCATATACTGAAATGCTGAATCTAATGAGATAATGAAATAAAATAATATCCTAGAATGATGACGACTCAATGCTAGTCTGTCTGCTGAAAGTCTGATCTACTAAGAATACTTTGTAGCCCGCACGTCTGAACCTATGGTATAAAACACCATAGCGCACAAGAAAAGTATGCGTCAGTACGTGTGAATGTATTGGTACACAAAGTGAGGTAAGGAAGAATAAATGGGTTCATATGCATGAACAATAATAATTGAATAACATGAGTATGACTGAATGAGAGTACATGCATGAATACATGAGCTGTAACTTAACTCAAGATCATACTGAATACTGAGCCTGGATAATAATTAACTAATGTAACTGATAGCTGATATACTGCATACTGAGTGACTGTGTCTAACAGTACTGATTCTGATGAAACTAGCTGAGTTCCATTCTAAACTGAGTGACTACATCTGACAATCCTAAAATCTATAGAACTATCTGAGTTCTTTACTAAAGACCGAGACTGAGATTGTGACTTTGAGAGATAATTATCTATCCGACATGCCCCTTTTTCTAAATAGATTTGGGGTCCAACCTGTAACCCCAATTTGAAGTGTGTCAGTAACGTGCCACGGGTAAAGACACTGAAGAGATACCCTTATCTGGTATGTTCTCAAATGAGAATAAGGGACCCTCAATTGTCAAGTTAAACCACCTCCTCAACCCTCAACTAGCAGGTTTTGATATCTCAACTTACGTTGGCTACATAGTTCTGGAACGCAAGGACTGCTTATAAAGATCACACCCTCAGCTAACAGGTGAGTCCCCATCCTTGGGTTCTCTCGGTGCTGAATACTACTCCCGAATGAATAGACATTGGATTGATTTCCTAGTTCATACTAGGCATGGAGAATCTGTTACTGATTGTATTGATTTACTGAGCTGAACTGAGTTTACTGAGTTCCGTTGGCTGATGGATTACTACTGAGTTCTATTAATAGGCTGAAATTACTGAGGACTGAACTGAATACTGAATGGGACTATAGTAATACTGATTTTATTGAGTTTTCCTGAGTTCTTTAACTGAACTAGAGTACTACTGATCGTGACATGATTGAGACTATTTTGTAACTGACACTGGCTCTAGAAACACAGCTAAATTATCGGGTATTAAATACCCCCAGGACTCGATAGCATGAAAATAATAAGACATGACAATTCTTGAATACTTGACAATAGCCAACAATTAACAATATGATCTATAAGGCATTTCATCAATTACTTGAAAGTCTTGACTTGCACATAAATAGGAATGCATACTAACACATCATAATTTCATTAAACCAATCTCATGAGCATTCCATCAAACACATACAAGGTATATCTTTAACCTAAAAGACATTATGAACATGTGCGCATAGCATAAGTTCATCATTTAGACCACCAAAGGATCACAAAAATGTCATAGTCTCAATTTAGCAATTTATCAAACACATGGTAGGCATAACTTTATACTTGGGTATTATCAACAATGCTAATACATCAGGACTTCCTAATTCAAAGGTTTCAATATAAGAGAATCAAAATTCAACTTACATGCTATCATAATATCAAGAAACACATAATGATTTCAACTTGGAACACATTCCACAACATCAATATGATTACATTCAAACACACAACATGGAAATCACAATTTATGTTTTTCAGAGAAGTTTCTTGAGATCCAAGAGTGGAAGGGACCCTTGGATGAACACTTTGCATATCTTATTGATTGAATTTGGAAAAATTGATGGTGGAATCTCTTGAATTTGATTCTTGAATTTATAGCCCTAGGGTTTTGTTCTTGAGGATTTTATGAATAATAATTGTATTATGACACTAAAGGGGCTAAATTTTTTTTTTGGGGGGGCTGAAGGTTTAGGGAAAAATACCTAAATAGCCCAAGAATGTTGTGTTTTAATGAGTGAAAATTAATCCAGTGACGTGCAGGTCGATGCGATGTGTCAATGGAATTGAGGCGGTATCCAACGCATCGAGCCGAGATCTCGTTGGTTCACTAGAATTGCATGCTAATAGCTGGGGAAAATATCAACCAATGCGATAGGCGACGCAACGCACCAATATCGCGTTGGTACATTATTTTTGGATTCAAAACATGGTCTAAACGAGGTCCAAAAAATCCGAAACTCGTCCAAGAACACCTATTGACCCTCCTGATCATGAATTAACTAAAATATAATCATTTAACAGATGTTTAGGTCACAAAATGAGATTGCCTACTTTTGAAGGCCAAAAATAAACCAAGTATGAATACTTAGCTAGAATTTTCTAAGTCTGGGACCCCTTAACAAGCTTAAAGAACTGAATTAAGCTTGGAAATTTTTTGAGGTCTTACAATATCTCCCCCTGGGAACATTCATCCTCGAATGAGACTAACTTAACTAAGAGTACTAGTAGGCTTAACCTACTTACGGGACATGAACATCTGGGACATGACTATAGGACTGATATTACTGATATACTAAATTATCACATTAACATGCATATCTGATTCATGAGTACATAACTGAGATGGTTTATGAATACATGACTGGGGGTACAGATAAGCTGAGTTTCTCATACTAATCATGCACATCTTATACATGAATACATGACTGAACTGACTCCTGAATATATGGCTGTACATGCAATGGTAAATGATATCAAGTTTGTAATGGAAATTTGAGCATGAAACTGAATAAGCTGAAAGAAAGTCATTACCTTGGGATGAGTCTAGATTAGTGGATAAGAGGTGAGGATACTTGGTTCGCATGTATTCTTCTGCTTCCCAAGTATCTCCCTCAACACTGATTCCGCCAAAGAACTTTGACTAGAGGGACTTCTTTGTTCCTTGGTCTGTGAATCTGATAGTCAAGGATTTCGACTGGGATCTCTTTGAAAGAGAGGCTGTTCTGAATATCTAAGCCCTCTGTAGGGACTACGACTGTTGGGTCACCTATGTACTTCTTAATCAAGGAGGCGTGAAACACTTGATGGACTGAAGATAGATCTAAAGGCAATTCGAGCTCATAAGCTACTTTGTCGAAGCGACTAAGAATTTTGAAGGGACCGACATATTGAGGACTGAGTTTTTCCTTATTTCTACCTCTTTACTCCCTTCATGGGAGAGATTTTTAAATACATATAATCTCTAATCTCGAACTCGAGACCCTTTCTGCGTACGATTTTTGTCGGCTCTGAGATGTCTTAAGCCTTTATCTAATCAACTGAACTTCTTCTAAGGTATCGAATACTAGGTTAGGCCCAAAAATTGCAGGCTCACCAACCTCGAACCAAGCGATTGAAGATCTGCATATCCTACCATAGAGAGCTTCAAACGAAGCCATCTGAATACTGGAATGATAGTTGTTGTATGCAAACTCAATCAAAGGCAAGTGGTCATCCCATCTACCTTTAAAATCTATCACACATGCTCGCAGTATATCCTCTAAAGTCTGAATGGTCCTTTTTGCTTGACCATCTTTCTGAGGCTAAAAAATTGTACTGAGGTGAACTCACGTGACAGCACCCTTTTAGAATGCTTTCCATAAATGAGAGCTGAACTGGGTACCTCTATCTGAGACGATGGACAATAGATCACCATGTAATATAACCAACTCTCTGATGTAGAGTTTGGCATAATCCTCAGATGAATAAGAGGTATGGACTGGAAGGAAATGAGATAATTTGGTCATCCTATCTACAATGACCCAAACTAAATTATGCTGACAACGAGTACGAGGAAAACCATTCACAAAGTCCATGTTCACTTTTTCCCACTTCCAAGTAGGAATACTGAACTCTTGCATAGACCCACTAGCTTTCTGGTGCTCAAGCTTAACTTATTGACATGTCGAGCAGTTATCCACAAACTCTGCAATATCTCATTTTATCCCACTCTTCCAATAGATCTCCCACAAGTCGCGCTACATCTTAGTGGCCCTTAGATGAATAGAGTATCACGAACCATGAGCTTTTGCAAGAATTCGCTGTCTTAAGTCATTATTACTGGCACACACAGACGACCCTAACAAAATAGAACACCATCTCTCCCTTGGGAGAAAACCTTAACCTTCTAATCTCTGACTAATTCTTTCAAATTGACTATACTGGGATCTCTATCCTGATTCTCTTCACCTCAAAAACTAGAGATGATTCTGGACTACTCTGCACCCATACACTACCTTCTGCTGAGTCGACTAAGTGGACACCTAGTGAGGCTAACTGATATACTTCCTGGGCTAACTTCTTCTTACTGTCCTCAACATGAGCAATGCTACCCATAGACAGTCTACTGAGAGCATCAGCCACTACATTGGCCTTGCTCGAATAATAAAGGACACTCATGTCATAGTCTTTCAAAAACTCCAACCACCTTCTATAATAGAGGTTTAAGTCTTTTTGAGAAAACACATACTAAAGGCTTTTATGATCTGTGAACACATCTATATGCACCCCATACAAGTAGTGCCTCTAAATCTTTAAGGCAAACACAACTCCTGCTAACTCGAGATTATGAGTCGAATAATTCTTCTCATGGGGTTTAAGCTGTATGGAGGCGTAGTCTATGACCTTACTATGCTGCATGAGGAAACAACCTAAACCTACTCTGTATGCATCACAGTATACCACAAACCCATCTGAACCAACTGGAAGAGTCAAAACTGGAGCTGATGTAAGTCGAGTCTTTAACTCCTGAAAACTCTTCTCCCATGAATCTAACCACTGAATTTAACTTTCTTATAAGTTAATATATACATGGGGATGCAATTGATGATAATATCTCAACAAACCTATGGTAATAACCAGCCAAACCTAAAAAACTCCTGATATCTGATGGAGAAATGGGTCTGGGCTAATTTCTCACTACCTCAGTATTTTGGGGATCAACTTTATTGCCATCACTGGAAATGATATGACCAAGGAATGCTATTGACCTTAGCCAAAATTCACACTTATTGAATTTGGGGAATAACTGATGATTTTTGAGAGTCTGCAATACTATTCTGAGATAGTCTGCATGACCATATTCACTACGGGAGTAAACCAGGATGTCATCTATGAAAACTATGATAAAAATGTCCAAGTACTTCTTGAACACACGGTTCATAAAGTCCATGAAAGCTACTGGGGCATTGGTAAGACCAAAGGACATGACTAAGAATTCGAAGTGACCATACCGAGTTTTGTAAGCTATTTTTAGGATGTCATATTCTTAGACTCTAAGCTGATGATAGCCTGATCTGAGGTCTATCTTAGAGAAGTAACTAGCTCCCTGAAGTTGGTCAAACAAGTCATCAATTTTGGGGAGTGGATACTTGTTCTTGACTGTAACTTTTTTTAACTAATGGTAATCTATGCACATTCTGAGAGAACCATCTTTCTTACACGTGAATAAAACTGGTGCGCCCTACGGAGACACACTGGGCCTGATGAATCCCTTATCTAGGAGATCCTTCAACTGTTCTTTCAATTCTCTGAGTTCTGCCGAAGCCATTCTGTATGGAAGAATAGAAATGGGCTGAGTATCTGAGAGAAGATCAATTTCAAAATCATTTTCTCTTTTGGGAAGAATTCTGGGAAGATCTTCGAGAAATATATCTGGGAATTCACATACTACTAAAACTGATTCAAGAGTAGGGGTTTCTGAACTGGAGTCCTTGACTCGTACAAGGTGATAGACACATCCCTTAGATATCATCTTTCTCCCCTGAAGGTAAGAAACAAGCTGACCCCTAAGTGCTAAAGTACTACCCCTTCACTCTAGGATGGGTTCATTTAGGAATTAGAACTGGAAAATTCTATTTCTACAGTCGACAGAGGCATAGCAGGAATGATGCCAATCCATGCCGAGAATGACATCAAAATTAGTTATCTCTAATTTGACTAAGTCTGCTGAAGTTAGTTTCTGAGATACCATAACTGGACAGTTCCTGTATACCTATTGGGCTATGATGGATTTACCCACATGGGTAGAGACTGAGAAAGGTTCTGCTAGAATTTTGAGACTGACTCCAAAATCAACTGCTATATAAGGAGTAATAAAAGACAAGGAAGCTCCTGGATCTAGCAAAGCATAAACATGTAAGTGATAAACTTGTAACGTACCAGTGAACATATCAAGAGAACTTTCCTGATCCAATCGGGACTGAAGAACGTAGAGTTTGTTTGGATGTTGCCCACTGGTGGCACTGGATGAGGCACCCTACTGATTCGGGCAACCGTACTGAGCTGGAGGACGGTTTTGCTAACCTTGAGAACCTGACTGTGGACAATATCTGACTCTGTGGCCTAGCTTGACACATACGAAACAAACATCACTGCCAGCTCTACAAATACCCTGATGTTTCTTGCCACAAGTCTGACAAAGAAGATTGGTTCGGGCACTGCTGACACTACCCTGAGACTTAGAGCCTGGCGTCCTATCTCTATTATCGTCTCTAAATTTTGGTACTGGAGCACTGGCTGAGGATGAAGCTGGAACTGAGGATTTTGGGCAGAACTGAGAATAATTCCCACCCTCTAACTTAGGCTAAGTAAAGTTAAAACTACCTATTCTAGCTCTCTTGTTCTTCTTCTCTCTCTCCTTATTCTTCTACTCCTTTATCTACTGAGCATGGATCATTACCCTATCCAAGTCCATCTCACTAATCAACATTGCGGTCCTACACTCTTTGACCACACTATCATTTACCCCAGACACAAACTTACTTATTCAGGATCTGTTATCTGTCACCACATGAGGAGCATATCTTGCTAATTGAGTAAATTTGAGAGAATACTCTTTCACCATCATATTGCCTTACTTCACATTAATAAACTCTAATACCTTATCTTCTCTCATATTTACGGGAAAGAATCTATCTAGAAAAGTAGTGGTAAACTCCTCCCATTCAATGGGCCCTGCATCAACAACCCTCTTTATTTCCATTACTTAAACCAAGTGTGAGCCATATCTTGCAACTGGTATACAGCTAGCTCAGAACCCTCACTACCAGTCAGCCCCATAATATCTGTAATCTTTTGTACCTGATCAAGATACTTTTGAGGGTCCTCATCTAACATAGACCCAGTAAAAGATAGAGGGTTCATTCAGGTGAAGTCTCGAATCTTGGCTACTGCAGTATTAGCCACTGGGTTGGATGGAACGGTAGTTGGACGTTCATTTTAAGAAGAAAATAAATGATCTATGGTGGTGAAAGATGTTTTGAACTCAACGTGGGAGACATGTTCACCCAAAGGATTTGGTGAAACGGGTTGAGGGGCTGACTGATCTCCCGTTTCTCTTTCCTGAGTCCTATTTAGAGGCATTTTCTATATACGGAAGAGAAACTTGGATTAAAAAGAGAGTTTAACTGGAGATCATGCTCACTCACACGATATAAATACTGAAAGAAGGGAAACTATTTCTAAAACATCTCATAGCCTTCTGTACATAAATATGGCGCACAACACACCTATGCACAAGACTCTACTAGATACAGTTTTTCAGTCTTCCAAGGACACTGTTGAACCTTAGGCTCTGATACTAAGTTTATAAAACCCCGAGTCTGGTACCCCGGATGATACACGGTGCTTATAATCCTAAAGGACCATAAGTAACCCATAACTGGTACATGCTGCAATAACTGAGTAATAATACTATATAATATAGAATAATGCAATGAAATGTCATAAGATTCAAAACTATAATACTGATAAAGAGAAATGATAAAATCTGACAAAATATTAGAATCTAAAATACTGAATAATATCTGAACATCTAGTCTAGAAAATCTCTAAAACTGAACTGTCTAAATAAGGAGTTGATGGGATAATCCCCCAACTAACTCTATCTACTGAAATGCTGAATCTAATGAGATAATGAAATAAAAGAATATCCTCAAATGATGAAGACTCACTGATAGTCTGTCTGCTGAAAGTCTGATCTTTTAAGAACACTCTGGGGCCCACACGTCTGAACCTATGGTATAAAACACCGTAGTGCAAAAGAAAAGTATGCGTCAGGACATATGAATGTACTGATATGCAAAGTGAGGTAAAGTTGAATACATGGTTTCATGTGCATGAACAATAATAATTGAATAACATGAGTATGGCTAAATTAGAGTACATACATAAATACGTGAGCTATAACTAAACTCAAGATAATACTGAATACTAAGCCTGGATACTGATTAACTGCTATAACTGATAGCTGATATACTACTTACTGAGTCACTATGTCTGACAGTCCTAATTCTGATGGAATTAGCTGAGTTCTGTATGAAACTGAGTGACTGTATCTGACAGTCCTAAAATTTGTAGAACAATTTGAGTTCTTTACTGAAGACTGAGACTGAGACTGTGACTATGGGAGGTAATCATCTAACTGACATGCCCATGTTTGTATAACCCTAGTTGGAAGTGTATCAGTACCATGACATGGGTAAACACACTGAAGAGATACCCTTATCTGGCAGGTTCTCAAATGAGAATGGTGGAACCCTCAACTGTCAGGTTAAGCTACCTCATCAACCCTCAACTAGCAGGTTTTGATGTCTCAACCTATGTTGGCTACATATTTTTGGAATGCAAGGACTGCTTCTAAGGATCACACCCTCAACTAACAGGTGAGTCCCCATCCTTGGGTTTACTCAATGCTGAATCCTACTCCCAACTGAATAGACACTGGACTACTTTCCTAGTTCATACTAGGCGTGACTGAGATGTTACTAATTATACTAATTTACTAAAAATGAGTTTACTGAGTTCTATTGGCTGATGAAATACTACTAAGTTCTATTAACTAACTGAGATAACTGAGGACTGAATTGAATACTGAATGGGACGGTATTAATACTGTGTTTATTGAGTTTTCCTGAGTTCTGTAATTTAACTAGAGTACTACTGATCGTGAAATAATTGAGACTGTTCTATAACTGACACTTGCTCTAGGTACACGGTTAAATTATTGAGTACTAAATACCCCCAGGACTTGATAGCATAAAAATAATAAGACATGGAAATTTTTGAATACTTGATAATAGACAAAAATTCACAATACGATCTATAAGGCATTTCATCAATCACTTGAAAGTCATGAACTTGCACATGAATAGGAATGTATACTAACAGATCATAATTTCATTAAACCAATCTCATGAGCATTCCATCAAACATATACAAGGTATAGATTTAACCTGGAAGACATTATGAACATGTGGGTATAGCATAAGTTCATCATTTAGACCACCGAAGGATCACAAAAATTCCATAGTCTCAATTTAGCATTTTATCAAACACATGGTTGGTGTAGCTTTATACTTGGGTATGATCAACAACGCTAATACATCATGACTTCACAATTCAAAGGTTTCAATATAAGAGAATCAAAATTCATCATATATGTTATCATAATATCAAGAAACACATAACGATTTTAGCTTGGAACACATTCCACAACATCAATATGATTACATTCAAACCCACAACATGGACATCACAATTCATATTTTTTAAGAGAAGTTTCTTGAACTCCAAGGGTGGAAGGGACCCTTAGATAAACACTTTACATACCTTATTGCTTGAATTTTGAAAGATTGATGATGAAATCTCTTGAATTTGATTCTTGAATTGATAGGACTAGGGTTTTGTTCTTGAGGATTTTATGAATAATTGTTGTATTATGCTTCTAAATGGGATAAATTTCATGTTTTGGGGGCTGAAGGTCGAGGAAAAAATACCCAAATACCCCCAAGAATATAGTATTTTAATGACTGAAAATTGACCCAGTAACATGCAGGTTGATGCGGTGCGTCGATGGCATCGATGCGGTATCCAATGCATTGCACCGAGATTATGCCGGTTCACTAGAATTGCATGATAATTGCTGGGGGAAAATCAACCAACATGATAGGCGACGCGGTGTGCCAGTATCGCAGTCGTACACTATTTTGGGATTCCAAACATGGTCTAAACAAGGTCCAAAAAATCCAAAATTTGTCCGAAAACATCTATTGATCCTTCTGATCATGAATTAACTAAAATATCATCATTTAACGGATGTATAGGTCGCGAATGAGATTTCTAACTTTCGAAGGCCAAAAATAAAATAAGTCTGAATACTTAGCTAAATTCTAAGTCTGGGACCCCTTAAAAAGCTTAAAGGACTGAATTAATCTTAAAAATTTTGTGGGTTCTTACACTTTACTTTTTGCATTGTTTAGTTTTAATTTACAATTTCAAAACTCTTTATTTGTTTACTCTCGCATCGAGTGAATTTAAATTTTAAACTGAGATCAAATCATTGCCAAATTAAGTCTTTGTGGGATCGATAACTCAACTTTCTTGAAGACCACTATATTACTTGGTAGACCATGTACACTTGCGTATGCGCTTTGGCATTTTCAAGTTTATGGGACAGTTGTCGGGGACTTGTTATTTGGCATTTGTTTAGTTTAGTTTTACTTTTAGGTGTATTTGGTGTTTTTATGCTTGGGCTTGGTTTTGTTATTGCAAGAAATAGGTTTTTAGGTTGATAAGATGGTAAGGGAAGAGGAATTAGTAGAACCAAGCTCTAAACCTAAGCAAGACTTTCATCAATATAGGAGAGAAGTAATCCTTCTCCCCAGAATTCCCTAAATCAATGAAGACCAAGAGAATACTGCTCCAATGGTTGAAGAACAACCAACCCAAAGGACAGTTAGGGAAGTGGCAGTCCCACTTCCCACGAACTTGACTTTCCCAATTCAAAGACCGATAGCTATAGGGAATTTTAAGTTGAAATATAATATGGTGCAGCTTCTTATTAGCAGCGAATAGTTTTCAAGGCTTTCATATGAGGATCCATAAGTCCACTTGCAGACCTTCATTGAGCTTACTGATACATTCACTCCCACTGGGGTGACTCCAGATTATGTGAGGCTGACACTGTTTCCCTATTCACTTTTGGGGGTAGCAAAAAGGTCATTGAATGTGGATCTAGCCAATTCAATTACTTCATGAGATGACTTATCCAAAAAGTTCCTCATTAGTTTCTTTCCACCAGGAAAGACTGCAAGACTTCACAGTGAGATAGTGAGCTTCAAATAGAAGCCTGATAAAAACTTCTATCATGCTTGGGAATGCTTCAAGGCTCTTCTTCGGGAGAGTCCACACCACCAATAGTCTAATGAGGTACTTTCTCATACTTTTGTAGAAGCTCTTGATCACAATATGAAGGTTTTCCTAGATTTAGCGATAGGTGGTTAAGCACTAAAGTTGACTTATAATGAGCTATACACATTGCTGAACCGAATAGCACGAGGAAATCCCGAGTGACATTCAGATTCTAGAAGTGGCACGAAAAAAATTATGGGTGTATAGGAGGTGGAAAAATTCACAGCCTTATCAGCACAGGTTTCTGCATTATAGGATTTGATCAACACTTAGTTCAGCAGCATGAAGTTGGGAGAAACACAACCTGTAGCAATAGTCTATGCCATCCAACAAGTTGTAGGTTAGTGTGAGGTATGTGGAAATAGTGGTCATGCAGTGGCCATGTGTGCTTCAAATCCAAAATATGTAATGTATGTAGGTTATGCTCAAAGACCAAATTACGGTAATACCTAAAACATGAAGTGGCAAACTCATCCACCAAATCAGCTATGGAACGCTTCATAGCCATAGGCCCAATAACATGGAAGAGATGATAAAATAGATCATAACTAATAAGACACAATTTACTATAGGCTTAAAAAATTTGCAAGCGGCCACAATAAGTTTAGAGTTGTACGTGGAGAAAAATCAGCAAGAACTAAATCCTATACCATAAGGTGGGCTTCCAACTGACACAAAAACTCCAAAGAAGGTTATAAAAATCACCTTAAGGAGCGGTAAGGGGCTTTAAGAAGAACCTCCCAAGGCAACAAAGGAGGTAGATGCTGATATGGTGACCCGACAAGTAAAGGACAGAGTTTCTAAAAATTCAAGAAAGTTTGAGTACTTGAAACCAAAAGTTGTTGAACCAGAAGTGAAGAAGACACTGCCATTGCCTTTTCCTCAAATAAAAATAAAAGCGAAAGAGAATGCCCTGTTCAAAAAAAGTTAATTGATACATTCAAAGAGCTTTATATTAAATTACCTTTGCTATATGTTTTGCAGAGTATGCCTAAGTATGCAAAGTACTTGAGGGATGTGGTGGAGAAGAAGGTAAAATTGTAGGATGTGAGAGCAATCGCACTCACTGAAGAGTGTAGCGCTGTGATGACATAGAAAATCCCCAAGATATTGAAAGATTAGGGGAAGTTTGCTATCCCTATTCAATTTGGGAGTAAAGAAATCCATGCACTGAGTGAGTTAGGGGCAAGCATAAATTTGATTCCCCTATCATTGTTTAGAACATTGGGCTTGGGAGAGTCTAGATTAACACCCGTGGTTATGCATCTTGCAGATGGATCCATAACATATCTAGAAGGAATTATTGAGGATGTCCTCATAAAGGTTGGTAAATTTGTTATTCCTGCTAATTTTTTTGTTCTTGATTTTGTGGCAGACGAATAGATACCAATTATATTAGGGTGTCCATTCTTAGCAACCAGAGGGGATTTGATTAATGTTAAAAAAGGCATGCTCAAGATGAGGGTAGATAATGAAGAGGTGGTATTTGATGTTTACAAAGAACCCGTTGAAAATTCCCAATATAAAGATTTATGTATGATCAATATGATTAAAAGGGATAAGTGTAGAGTGTTTAAGCCACCAAAGACCTCTTTTGAATACCTGATTGAGTGGCCTAAGATGAAACCACCATTTACCAACATGATAAAGGTTAAAGAAAAGCAAGATTTTGACCTTGATAGTGCAAACTCAACAGGTCAGAAACAAATGAAAAAATAGCTCCCTAAAGAGAGTAAAAGGGTGAAGAAATATGGCTGAGTTAAGTTGGATCGTGCCACTACACTAAATTAGGCGCTTCTTGGGAGGAAACCCAAGTTAATTAGGTATGTTTTTTCTTTAGTTTCTTTTTAGTTTTTATTTCAGATAGTTTTTGTTTTTGGTGGAGTCATAGGTTTATGGGAATTCTGAGTACCATAAACTTCAGCTTGATGCATGGAGAAGATTGAGTGTTGGGTCCCATGGATCTTCTTTATGTGTAAAGATTCTAATAGCTAGGCTAAGAGGCCCCAGAGAGTATTTCTATCTCTTACCTTTAAAATCACTTTGGGGATAAAGTAGCTTTTTAAGTGTGGGGTGGGGAATTTCCCAAATTTTGACTCAATGAAATTTCTTTTGTGAGATATTCTTGTTGGTGCTATTTTTTATTACATGGTCCAAGTGTTTTGTTTGTAAAATCATGTTGATTGATGTTAATTGCTACTTTTGAGTCTCCTAGGCTCATTTTGTGACTCTTGTACATGTTGGCTTAATTTTGAATTTATGCTATTGTTTGGTGAGTAGTATATGATGATTCTATTGAGTTGAACATGTGCCCTGTGAGTGTGAGATTTTTGTATATTCCTTGTTTCATATGATGTCTAGAACTTGCCCGGTGTCTGTGTGAAGCAAAATAAAGAATGTGGGTTGTGGAGATGATTTAGGCATTTCTTTGAAAGCCTTGGTTCTACCTTATATTTGTCCGACCCTTGTACTTCATCCTAGTTAATCCCCATTGAGCCTTTAGTTTTTCCTTTGAAAACCTCATAAGTAGCCTAATCCCTTCTTTGATATACCGTAATTTAATACAAAAAATCTCCTAAGTGCTTTAATAGAAAATTGAATAAGTAAGGAGTTTGAGAAATTGAAGAAGAAAAAAGTGAAATTGATGCCTCAAGGTAATATTTATTGGTGTATGATTGATGTGGCATGGATGGTTGTGATATAATTTATGCTAAAAATATTGCCATAATTGTAAAAAAAAGAAAAATTTATTCTTGTAGTAGTAAACTATGCGTCCACCAAGTGTTTGTAAAAATGCTTAAAAGAGAAGGGACAAAAACAAAAGGTATGGATGAATGAATAAGTGTAGTTTGGTTGTTAGAGTGTAATTTTAAATGTATAATGTAGTGTATTAAAGCGCTTAGAGAGGTTGTCACTATTCCCAAATAGTTCTACCCATCCCTTAGCCTACATTACAACCCAGAAAAGATCTAATTAATCCTAAGCTTTACATGCGACTATTAGTGGAGCATTACACTAAGAGAAAGCCTATGGTTCATTGTATGTAACTTGTGAATTCTTTGTGAGAGTGATCATAATTTGATTACCCATCATATTATGAATTCCATTAGTATGAGTGAATATGGGTAACTCTCTTGTTATGAGGGCACATGTTTGAAAAATATGGGTGATTTGTATGATGTCCTTGATTAAGCAATATACATGAGTTTTCCACTAGGTGAGTCAATTCTTGAGGCTAGGATGTTTTGGAGTTGTGTTCATAAGCTTTCAATTGTGTAAATAACATGCTTAGTGTAGTAACTTGAAGTCTATGTAGTCATTTTAGTGCTAGCTTGAGTGTATTTCCTTTAGTAGAAGTATAGAGTTTCCTTAGTTGATGATGATTTTAGTTAAGAGTTGTTCAAGGATGAACAAGGCTTTAAGTGTGGGGTGGATGTGCCTTTGAGGGAAGGGGAAATTCCCAAATTTTGGCTCAATCAAAAAATTTTGTGCGAGATATTCTTGCTTGTGCTATTTTTTATTACATGGTGTAAGTTTTTTATTTGTAAAAACATGTTGATAGATGTGAATTTCTACTTTTGAGACTCCTAGGCTCATTTTGTGACTCTTGTACTTGTTGGCTTGATTTTGAATTTATGCTATTATTTGGTGAGTAGTATATGATGATCCTACTGAGTTGAAAATTTGCTATGTGAGTATGAGATTTTTGTATATTCCTTGTTTCATGTGATGTCTAGAACTTGTCCGGTGTGTGTGAAGCGAAATAAAGAATGTGGGTTTAGGAGATGAGGTAGGCATTTATTTGATTGCCTTGTTTTTACCTTATATTTGTCCTACCCTTGTTCTTTATTCAAGTTAATCCCCGTTGAGACTTTAGCTTTTCCTTTGGCAACCTCATAAGTAGCCTAATCCATTATTTGATAGACCATAATTTAATCCAAAAAAGCTCCTAAGTGCTTTAATGGAAAATTGAATAAGTAAGGAGTTTGAGAAATTGAAGAAGAAAAAGGTGAAATTGATGCCTCAAGGTAATAGTTATTGGTGTATAATTGATGTGTCATGGATGGTTGTGATATAATTTATGATAAAAATATTGCCATGATTGTTAAAAAAAAGAAAATTTAATTCTTATGTGTAGTAAACTATGCGTCCACCAAGTGTTTGTAAAAATGCTTAAAAGAGAAGAGGCTAAAACAAAAGGTATGAAGGAATGAATAAGTTTTTTTTGGTTGTTGGAGAGTGATTTTAAATATATAATGTAATGTATTAAAGCTCTTAGAGAGGTTAGTCACTATTCCCAAATAGTTCCTACTCGTCCCCTAGCCTACATTACAACCTAGAAAAGTCCTAATTGATCCTAAGCTTTACATAAGACTATTAGTGGAGCATTACACTAAGGGTAAGCCTATGGTTCATTGTATGTAACTTATGAATTCCTTGTGAGAGAGAGCATAATTTGATTCTTTTACCCATCATATTATGAATTGTATTATTATGAGTGATTATGGGTAACTCTCTTATTGTAAGGGCACATCTTTGATGAATGTGGGTAATTTGTATGATGTCCTTGATTAAGAAATATTCTTGAGTTTTCACTAGGTGAGTCAATTCTTGAGGCTAGGATGTTTTGGAGTCGTGTTCATAAGCTTTCAATTGTGTAAATAACATTCTTAGTGTAGTAACTTGCAGTCTATGTAGTCATTGTAGTGATAGCTTGAGTGTCTTGCATTTAGTAGAAGTGTAGAGTCTCCTTAGTTGATGATGATTATATTTAAGAGTTATTAAAGAACAAACAAAGCTTTAAGTGTGGGATGGATGTGCCTCTGAGGGAAGGGAAAATTCACAAATTTTGGCTTACTTAAAACTTTTTGTGCGACATTTTCTTATTGGTGCTATTTTTGATTACATGGTGCAAGTGTTTTGTTTGTAAAAGAACGTTTATTGATGTGAATTGCGACTTTTGACACTCCTAGGCTCATTTTGAGACTCTTGTACTTGTTGGCTTAATTTTAAATTTATGCTATTATTTGGTGAGTAGTATATGATTATCCTATTGAGTTGAACATATGCCATGTGAGTGCGAGATTTTTGTATATTCCTTGTTTTAAGTGATGTCTAGAACTTGACCTGTGTATGTGTGAAGCGAAATAAAGAATATGGGTTTAGGAGATGATTTAGGCATTTCTTTGATAGCCTTGTTTCTACCTTATATTTGTCCTACCCTTATGCTTTATCCTAGTTAATACCCCTTGAGCCTTTAACTTTTCCTTTTGAAACCTCATAAGTAGCCTAATCCCTTCTTTGATAGATCGTCATTTGATCCAAAAAAGCTCTTAAGTGCTTTAATAGAAAATTGAATTAGTAAGGAGTTTGAGAAATTGAAGAAGAGAAAGGTGAAATGGATACCTCAAGGTTATAGTTATTGGTGTATAATTGATATGTGGTGGATGGTTGTGATATAATTTATGCTAAAAATATTGCCATGATTGTGAAAAAAAAGGTAAAAATTAATTCTGTTGGTGGTAAACTATTCGTCCATCAAGTGTTTGTGAAAATGCTTAAAAGAGAAGGGGCAAAAACAAAAGGTATGGATGAATGAATAAGTGTAGTTTGGTTGTTCGAGAGTGATTTTAAATGTATAATGTAGTGTATTAAAGAGCTAATAGAGGTTAGTCATTGTTCCCAAATAGTTCCTACCTATCCCTTTGCCTACATTACAACCCAAAAAAGTTCTAATTGATCCTAAGCTTTATATTCGACTATTAGTGGAGCATTATACTAAGGGAAAGCCTATGTTTCATTGTGTGTAACTTGTGAATTACTTGTGAGAGTGATCGTAATTTGATTCTTGTACCCATCATATCATGAATTGCATTATTATAAGTGATTATGGGTAACTCTCTTGTTGTGAGGGAACATGTTTAGTGAATGTGGGTGATTTATATGATGTCCTTTATTGAGAAATATGCATGAGTTTTCCACTAGGTGAGTCAATTCTTGAGGCTAGGATGTTTTTCAGTAGTGTTCATAAGCTTTCAATTGTGTAAATAACATGCTTAGTGTAGTAACTTGTGGTCTATGTAGTCATTGAAGTTCTAGTTTGAGTGTCCTGCATTTAGTAGTAGTGTAGAGTCTCCTTAGTTGATGATGATTATAGTTAAGAGTTGTTCGAGGACGAATAAGGATTTAAGTGTGGGGCGGTGATGTTGGGTGTATTATGCATTCTAGCATCACCATTCTAGCCTTTTTAGCCTTGTTTTGAAGATGATTCTATACTATATTGGTAGATAGGTATGTAAATGTGCAAGAAAGTATTAAATCACGTGTTTATAAGGTTCTAAGTGAATTCCAAATAAGTTTGTACATAAAAGTTTCATTTAGAGTTTAACCCAAAAAACTAGCATTACTAGCTTGAGGTAGGTGATTATTTAGTTTATTCCAGTGGATTCTATTGTGTTTAAGGTGTTCCAAGTGGTTTTCATGGGTGATTATAAGTGGAATAACTTGTTGGGAGTGAGCAAAGTTCAATTTGAATGAGTGTACAGCTGGAACAATAAGTGAAAGATCAATGCGAACTAGCTTAGCTTAGCTCTTGTTTTGATTCGTCGTTATGGATGTAGTATTGTGTTTTTCTCTTAATTTGTGTCGTGTGATGATGTAGAATTCTTTTGGAGCTTAATATGATGATATTTTAATGTTAAAAGGCTTGGAAATCATGGGAAAGATGCCACAAGACAAGGATGAACGGAGGAAGAACCAACACTTAACCAAAATTCGGAGGACAAATTCCAGTAGCATCATGCATTCAGCATGCGTCACATGCTCTAGTCCTGCGTAGTAGAGGGTGCAACGCATGGTCCACTCCACACCTTGGTGTTTCAAGCTAATTTGACTTTTAAACGGACTTGGCTTACCCTTATGCTATATATACATATTATATCGCGTTTTACATATCTTTGGAACTATTTTGGAGATCAGGGGGCTACTAAAACCTCATAATTAGGTTTTTATTATTTTTATTTTGTTCATTAATGTTTTTAGTTGTTAAATATAACCTTGTGATTACGATTATGACTTTGCATGGCTAAACGCCCTCTTTCCGGGTTAAAGCCAATAACATGATTATTATTGTTATGTATTAAGTTTATTTTCTTTTCTTATCAATTTTCGTTGTTTATTTATTCTTAATTTATCTATTTTAAGAATTCGCAACCCTGAGAGAACATCCATTGTCAACCTTGTGAACTTGGGAGAGGGAATAGGGAGATAGAACATGGGAATAAGTAGAGAATAGTTCTTGATTCCTTATAAAATAAGAAACTTGAATTAGTATCTAGGATAGGGATATACTTAGATACCTTACTCGATTCATATGTAGGATGATATTTGTTAAGAGCTTAAGTGAACTACTACATCCCCACTCAACGATGTAGTTGTAAGGTTCAACATAGGTAAAGGAATACAGGTTGGGAAACCATAATCGTGCAATTAACCCTACGAATCAACAACCACGATAAGCAAGTTAACGAATGAAATCCAATAGTATTATATGATTGTTCAGAGTGCTTCAACCCTGGGTTTTCTCCTATTGATTATTTCAACACCTTTACTTTCTGCATTGTTTAGTTTTAATGTACAATTTCCAAACTCTTTATTTGGTTACTCTCACATCGAGTGAATTTAAATTATAAACTAAAATCAAATCATTGCCAAATCAAGTCTCTGTGGGTTCGATAACTCGGCTTTCTTGAAGGCCACTATATTACTTGGTAGACCACGTACACTTGCGTGTGCGCTGTCAATACCCCATACTTTTCATAGCTTAGTTCATCTCCTAGTTTCATCCATAAGATACTTAAGCTTGAAAATTTCACCAAGTGTTGGGGACTTAGTCTTATTTTGGGATCTTAACTTTGAGGATTTTTTAAATCAGTTTTCTCGACCCCGAGATATAGGTTTTTGAGTTAATTCATGTTTAGGGGTGTAAGGAGCATGTCTCGAGGAATTTTTAGATTTTTTGGATGAGAATTGGGTCGTGTTTGAATTTCGATTCCAACATCTCACCGCGATAGTGGTGCGTCGTGGTGGCTATAGCAGTGGAAGCCTCACCGCATTGCAGTGGCCCTTTAATCCGCGTTTCAATAGCGAATTTGATTCTCTAAGGGTAAATTGAGTCTTTTCCCCTTAATCCAATTCGTAAAGACACGAATTAAAAGGTTTTTTAGGGCATTACTTGCCCATATTCTCTAATTTCCTCTAAATAACAAACCCTAATCATCCCCCTAGTTCATCAATTTTTATTCCTTTCTCTCAAAGAAAACCAAGACTTCATGTTCCCTAATCCAAGAACTTTCAAGAAAAGCATCAAGATTGTGTTTCTTTTCAAGCTTAAGGGTTTAAGGCATGTGTGATGTTCATCCATGGGACCTTTTCACCCATGGAGTCCAAGAATACAAATTGATTTTTTAAATTATGAATTATACATGTTTATGATGAATTATCTCCATGAAGCTTTAACGAATTTTAATTATAGAATATGTTTACAAGTGTTTTCGGTGGAATGAGCCCTTACATGTTTGAATGATGAAATTTTTATGTTGAATCCCTAATTCATGGTTTTGGTATTATAACTATGTTATTTTTGCATGCCTTACCATTTCCATGCTTAAGATTATGAATTTGATGTGTTTGATGAAATGTCTAAATGATTGGGTTTTGAACAATGATCCCCTATTATGGTTTCAAAGCTTTTATATGTCCATATTGTTATTTCCATTCAGTGTTGGAGGGTTATGAACACCAGATACTTAGCTGTTTACATAATTTCAGTATCTTTAGAATGGTTTCAGATAAAACATGAGCATTGTCATTCAATTAACTATCATGATCAATTGTTTGCTCAGTTAAACTTAGTTAAGTCTAGTAATCAATGTCAGTTCAGTTCGGAGTAGGATTTAGCACTGAGAGAATGCAGGGATGGCTGCATCACTATCAGTTAGGCAGAGTCGTTACTAGCGGTCCCTGTATTCCAGAACTACATAGCTAGCATAGGATATGAAGAGTCACCCATCAATTTAGGCTTGACTTCCTCTGTGGAGTCACCTGTTATTTTAGGCTCGACTTTTTCTCAAGAGTCACCCGTCAGTTTAGGATTGACACCCTTGTCCTTCGGGATATCAGATTAGTGGATCCACACAACCATATGTTAGTACCCGTGGCATGGTACTGACACCCTTCCAACTGGGGTACAGGTTGGACCCCGATTAGCTTATATTGGGGCCTGTCGGTTAGATGATAGCTCCCATAGTCTCAGTACAGTATTTAGTACAAAATTCAGTTTAAGTTTTCTTGACCATAGCATATAGACTTTCAGTTATTCAGTTATCAAATTTTAGTAATTCAGTTCATAGATTATCTCAGATTATATGCTTGGTCCTGCATTCTCAGTATTTTAGTTTGCATGCATACATACTCAGTTATCTCATGTTATTCAGCCAACCATTATTTTGAGAATAGTTAACACTTGCATTTCACCCTAACCTCATCTCATATACCAGTACATTCAAAGTACTCACCTCATACTTTTCTTTGCTCTATGATGTCTTATATCATAGGTTCGGATGCACAGTATCCTGACTATGCTTAGACAGTTCAGCATATCAGCAACAACAGTCGTGGTGAGTCCTCATTTATCAAGGACATGATTGTTTCATTTCAGTTTATCTCAATAGTTAAGTATTTCCATTTAGTCGGAGTTAGTTGGGGTTTGTCCTATAAACTCCACAGTCAGTTAGTTAGAGAATTTTTAGACATTAAGACAGTTAGTCAGATTATCAATTGTTTTATAAGACTTTTCAGTATGTTTTCTTATGTTTTAGATCTATGATTTAATAGTGTTTCAATATTTAAAACCTTATGGAATTATCAGTTGTCTTTCGCATATGTTGTTTATTATCAATTTACTCAGTGCTCATAGTAGGTACTAGCTCATGGGTTAGCTTATGGTAACTTATGATGAAAGAACCGTTGTGTCGACTAAGGGGTAGTCTTGGGTCATGAAAAATATAGTATCAGAGCCTAAGGTTTTACAGTGTCGTAAGGAGTCTAAAAGCCGCGTTGAGTAGAGTTTTGTACATAGGTGTGAAGAATGCCACACTTATGGAGAATAGGCTCCAAGATGTTTTAGGAAAAATTTTCCTTCTTTAAATGTTCATGTCGTGCGAGTGAGCATGAGATATATTTAAACTACCTTTCTAATCCATCCTGTATTCCGTTACAGAAAATGCCTCCCAAAAAGAATAACGAAAGATGGAATGGTAACCATCCCACATCTCCGCCCGTTCAGGAAGATCCCCTGAATGAGCACGTCTCTCATTCCAAGTTCATAGCTGAATTCACTACCTTATCTCACTCAGTATCTTCTCAGAACAACCAGTAGGCTGTTACCCCAGCTAATTTAGTGGCAAATATAGTTGTAACTAAGATTTGGGATTTCACTCAAATGAACCCCCTTTGTTTTTGGGATACCGGTCTAAGGATGATCCGTAGGAGTTGCTTGATATGGTTTAGATGGTGAAAGATATCATGGGTGTTACATCGAGTGAGAGTGCAGAGTTTTCTGCATATCATTTACAGTATGTAGCTTATACGTGGTATAAGCAGCGGAAGGAGAATAGGGGTGCAGATGTTGGGCTTGTAGAATGGGAAGAGTTTGAAAAGGACTTTTTAGATAGATTCTTACCTTTGGAGTTAAGAGAATATAAGGTGCTGGAGTTTATTAATTTAAAGCAGGGTAATATGAGTGTGAAGGAGTATTAGCTTAAGTTTACTCAATTGGCGAGATATGCTCCTATTGTAGTTGTAGACAATAGGTCTAGAATAAGTTAGTTCGTTTCTAGTATATCTGATAGTGTGGTCAAGGAGTGTAGAACTGCCATATTGATTAAGGAGATGGACATATCTAGGCTTATGTTCCATGCTCAACAGATTGAGGAACAGAAACTTAAGGGGGAGAGAGAGGGAGAATAAGAAGACCAGAATAGGTAGCTTTAATTTTTCTAAGTCGATGTCAGAGGGTGGTAACCGTTCTCAGTTTTGTCAGAAGTTTTCTTCCCTAGCTCCATATTTAGCTAGTACACCAGTACCAAAGTTCAGGAATGACAATTGGGATAGGGCTAGACTCTAAGCCCCAGGGTAGTGTGAACAGTGGTCGTACTAATCCGCTCTATGGGAAATATGGTAGGAATCATTAGGGTGAGTGTCAAGATGGTTGTGATGTATGTTTTGGGTGTGGTAAGCCAGGCCACAAGATCAGAGAATATTGAGTAGTTGATCAGAGGGGAAAAGATTAAACCAACAGAGTCAGTCCAATCAGTCATCATCTCCAGTAGGTGGCCCGACTCAGCAGGGAACCACTTCTAGTACCACCATTGGTCAACGATAGAATATATTGTATGCACTCTTGTCCCGTTATGATTAGGAAAGCTCTCTTGATGTTGTTACGGGTACGTTACAGGTCTTTCACCTTCATGTTTATACTTTATTAGACCCTAGAGCTTCACTCTCCTTTGTAACCCCTTATATAGCAGTTAATTTTAGTATCAATCTCGAATCTTTAGCAGAACCTTTCTCAGTGTCTACTACAGTTGGTGTCTCTATTGTAGAAAGGCAGGTATATAGGAATTGTCCGGTCATAATATCCCAAAAAGTCACCTCAGTTGACGTTGTGGAGTTAGTGATGACTGATTTTGATGTCATTCTCGGTATGTATTGGTGATAAAGCTCAACTTACACGTCAATTTAAGTGCAAGGAAGTCGTGGTCAATATATTTACCCAACTTTGGAATTGGGGTCGAATCCAAGAGGAATAATGTGAGTGACGATTAAGTTAATTTGAAACGAATGATACAAGTTAAATTAACACAAATGTTAAAAGAAGATAAAATGGGGGAGATGACTACCTACAATAATATACCTTTTTGGATTTTTCTAGTATAAATTCAAGGCTACGAATAATTAAAGTTTTAACAACAATGCACGGATCTTGGGATTATGCATTACTAAGGGAGTGACATATAGGAGCTAGTTATCAACATCAATTTAGTAAATCAAATATGGGTAGGCGTGGTTATAGATTTTGATGCTAATCTTTTAACAAAAACACCAAACTTTCACCCATTGATGCTTTCGAATTCCTAATAGGTGTGTTTAATAATTGGTAACCATAACCTCAATCTAGGCATCCCTTTTTCTAGGATGATACCCATGGTATAGTCAACCTCACATTCAACCTTATGTCTAATATAGTGAAAATTTAGCAAACTACAAGCATAATTGTCTATCATTGCTTTGGTCCCCCACATCCCTCTTTCGAGGATGATATGGTTTCCTAAATTTCACCCAAAACCCTTCATTCGATGATGGCCTTGAACTTTTTAGATCTTGGAGCTTTCACTCATCAAATCCATGTGGGTATTTGAAACTTTCACCAATCAAATCCCAACCAAGCTAGATTAACAACAATAGAACCCATAATCATGAACTACTAAATAGATGCTAGCAATAACAACCCACACACACTTTAACCCCTATTCACACATAACACCAAGAAGGAGATTTAGCTACTCATAATATACATAAGCATAGATATACCCATAATCTCCATTGAAATGAATTGTTGAAAATCTAAGCGAATGTTACTTCAAACTTGGCTCTCCCACAATTTAAACAATGGAAGTGAGCAAATCTTCCACTTAGAAAGTCTCCAATATAGTTTTCACCCAAAATTTATACAATATTTTCTTCTCCAAAAATAGAGGCTACAAATTCTAGAGCTAAAACCTAGAAAATTGGGGAAGATGGAATTTTTTCATAATGCTAGGGTTTGAGTCATTTTTGTAAAATTAGGATCAACACGTGCAATTATAGTTTTTCCCTTGGGCTGAAATCCTCCGTTAGGCCGCAATCGCGCAGGTCTGGCTTCGACTGCAACTACACGACCCCATTTAAGTGACCATTCTTGATTGCCACGATCGCGGTCAGCAGTTCGCGACCATTGTACCATAATCCTTTCTGTTTCACGTCTTCAGTTACACTTTCTTTCTCCCTTTTTGATCATTTTGAGCTTCAATCCACATTTTTCCAACCCTTTTGCTTTATGCCTACAAGAAATGGATATTAGTGTATCTAATTGCAATGATGTCCCATTTATTCATCCATAACAAGGTAATGTTCACGAATAATGAGTGTAATTGAGTGTTTAACTCACCATTCATCAACACCCCCAACTTAAAGCATTTGCTTGTCCTCTAGCAACATTACCTCTTATCATGAGATTTAATTATTTAAGCCCAACCTTTATGCCTTGATGATCACCATGACCTCGACTTTAATCGCAACCACAAATAACTCATTGCACATGGGCTAAGTTAACTTTGCTACACCCCTCTTTATAAAATATTAAAAATACATAGTACTTCAAAGAGCAACCAAACAACAAAAACCAATACTTTAGAAGTGACTCTCTTTGGATGATAATTAAGTTATACTCCATTTGCCTCATTGACGGAAGGTGAAAAAATTACCCACCTTAACTTGTTTCACATGCCTTCCTCACAAGAAAGAGAATTCCTCACATCAAGATAGAAAATATGCAACAAGGAATTTTAAGTGCATAAACTCTCTCCCTCACAAAAGAAATTTGAATGCAACAAATATTATACTATAGGATTGCCCCTATGTGCAATCTCCACTATAAAGAAATTAAATGGCTCAAGATCTCGAAGGAATTTCTAAGCTTGTAATGTATGTTTGGGTTAGGGTAGGATATTTTTTAGGAACAACATGGCTACTCCCTTCCTTGAACGTCAACATCACACTTTTTAATATTTCTTTTTGAATATTGACCACTGTTCTTTGATTTCTTTACTTTCTCATGCCTACAATTTGCTTTCTTTGTACACCACTCTTCTTTTATCTCTTTTTCTTGAATATTTCATTCAATTCTATCCTTTATTGGATCCTTTCTTTTTTAAAACATTTGTTTACAATCACTTAGACACCTTGGCATTCTGCTAACATATCATGGCCTCAAACTTCCTTCCATCAACTTTACCAACCTAACTTAAGTTTTTAGCCTCAAGTTGCATTTTCGAGTTCAAGGAGGGTATAGTTCAAAGGAGGGATAAAAAGAATGGTTCACGACTTTTAATGCATTTTCCAAAGAAAGGTCCAAAGACTTAAAATAGGTAACTAGGGATTGCAATTATGCATCGGTAGGCTTTTTAGGCTAGAGTGGGTTCCAAAATCACAAGGATGGCCTAAGATCATTTCCCCATCCAAATACAATCAACATTAGATTTGAAAGACTAATAAGGCAAGTTCTAGATAACAAAAGTTTACACGAAACACATGTAAAAGGCTCACCACATATGGCATGAAAAACTTGTCGAAGAAGTTCAATGATCCCTCCCGAGAGAGACAAAATTGGAGTATTTAACATTATATACAAGTCTACAATATGCGGAGTCACAAAAAGAGAAAAAGATTTTGTTACAAAGTCCCTCACATCCATGCTCTTGATATTTTAAAATTTTTTGGATGAGGGGGGTGTTTGTTTTATATTAGCACCACTCTCAATTTTCTAAACTATGGCTACAACCAAAACTTTAGTCTCACATTTAGGCTCAATCATGGGCAAGCTAACCTTATCGATACTCAAACTTCGCCAATGGTGTATAAAGGGACCCCAACTTAATGAAGTATAATGCTACAGGTACTCAGGCTTCCCTTGCATTAATGACACTTAATGCTACAGGTACTCCAAATTCCCCTGCACCTGTGTCTCAAACCCATGCACAATGATTAACCCTTAAGAATGTCGTCACTCAATCCATCATAGGGCAAGCTAATCGTGCATCACCAAGATTAAAACAAAATTAAATCAAACGAACACTAAAAATAAAAGAAAAACATGATAATCCATAAAATGTGGGCACCATAAGAGTGCCTCAACAATGCAGCATCTCCCAAAACAAAATAAAAATAATATCCAATATATCAACCAAAAATAAAGATAAATATCTGAGGGCACCCCAACCATAAGGATGCAGCGTCCTCATTGAAAGTGTAATCAATTGAAAGTAAAAGGGTCTCCCTGAATATGCATCATGAGTCTTATACTCCTATCGACTATGCACCATCAGCATCAGCATAATCTGCGGACCAATCGGTAAGGGCCTCTTCTTCATTGTCCATCCTTGGTGAAGGTGGTTACTTATTAGCTTTGAGCACCTTAAAGATTCCCTTTACCCTTTTTCACAGCTTCTTAAAGAATTTATCTCTATTCTTCTCTCTCTTTACCTTCTTCTCATATGATTCTTTGAGGTCCCTATGTGATCCTTCCAAGGCTGAGTAGGATCTCTCTAAAATTGAAACAATGGCTCCCTGCTTCTTATACTCCTCATGATATTTGTCATAATACGATCGAGACACATATGAGTGGAGAGTGGTGGATGACTCTCTTGGTCCATCAGAAAATCTGGACACTAGCTCCCTTACCTCCCTCATTTGACCTGAGAGGTCATCGAGTGGGTCGGCTGGCGAAGTTCTACAAGAATCTTTGTCCTCTTTGACTATTTTTCCCGTGTCTTCTTTCCTGTTCTTACTCTGACCCAGGACACCCTCATCTCTAAATTTGAGTGGGTAGATGAGGTAACCTGGGTGCACCAATATATCTGCAGCATACTCTACTACTACTACTCTTTTACACACCTTAGTTATAAGAGAGGGAAAGAAAAGATAAGTACCTCCATGGGTTTGAAAGTACTTCTATTCTAAACTCAAAATCACTTTTATATTCAGAGCGATGCCTAACAGAATACATGCCACCATCCGAGTCCAAGCGTTTATGACAATGGTCATATGAGTGCAAGGAGTACCCTACTACATATGATGTTCAGCCATACCCTTGCTTCAGCCTTGAAGTCATTCAGTGGAATATCTCTTTTGGTGATGGCCTAGGGGTATGCCTTTCCTGAACAGAAGACATTAGCCATCCAAGACCTTGGCTAGTATACCTTAATATGAAATTGTCCCATGTCAGCGTTTGGGAGCCCATACACTGCATTGACTTACTCAGCTCCGAAGTTCACCTACTTACCCCGAATTGTCATTACTAGGATTGTGAGTGAAACTATGATAAGGGTTACATAGAACTCATGCACCCACTTTTCATTTGTAAAGCACAGTTTTGGGGTAAAACACATCCACCAGGTAGTAGTGAGCCTGGCATGGAATTTGGGTAACTTCTCCTCTACTTTATCTAAGTTTATACCCCTTTTAGGTAGTAACTTTGTCATGTTGTAATCGTCATAGTAGGAGTATTGGCATTGAGCGACCATGAGTTGGGTAGTGTCAAAATCTCCCATTGTTGAGTCTGAAAACCTATAAGCAATGCAGCTTATGACAACGTTAGTTGTATTACACAAAAATATGCTAGAACAAAAGTATAAGTTCATGTGGTGGTGTTATAGAAGGTTTTGGGGGCAGCTAAGGGTTTGCAAAATTTTTGTTATTTACCAGAACTAGCCCTTAGGTATGGTGATCATGGGGCTTTGACCGGAATCGCGATTTCGCGACCGCGATCATCAGGACCGAGATCGTGGTACCTAAGACCGAGTTGACAGTTTCTACAGAGTACTGTGAAATGCAATTTTAACCTACAATACACTATTTTGACTAGGCATAACAATATTCTATACATTTTATCAAAGCCTAGAATGTATGATTACAAACCCTAAACTCAAAAGAATTAGAATTGGATTCTTTGGGGCCTTAAATTGAACACATTTTGCACATGATTTCTTCAACTGTTTAAAGCACACTTTTCGGTACTCAAGACTTCCCCGTTATTGTGTACACCAATTACAATAGCCAACCATAATAATTATGACAATTAAGCATGTATCTAGCAGTGAAAACACCACTTTAGGCCTTTTTCTATACCACAAGTTCTAAATATTCAATTTCACATGAAAACTAAAGGAAGTTCAACAAGTTACCAATTGAAAGGATGCGAACTGGTGAATTTGTACTTGGATATGCTATAGAATTCCTAAAAATCGTAGATGATTTTAAGAGTAACTGAGAGAGGATCGTGGGGGGGAGAATGGGAAAATGGATGGTCTTTTAAAACTGATTAGACCGCAATCGCGGTCATTCATCCTTCGCAATTGTGGGGACATGCACCGCAATCAAGGGGACACGGACCGTATTCATGGTAACTGAGACCAACAATCGGGTTTCCTGTATTCCTTACTTAGTCCATTTTCCACTTTCTCACATTCCTTTTACAAATTCAACTAAAATGCCTCTAAGCATCAATATTTTATGGTCCATGCATGTATAGAAAGAAGATTAAAAATCAATTCTACTCTATTTTGCAATAAAGAAAAAAGATATGTGCCACTTTTCATGGCATAATAGGCTGCCTCCCATCGAGAGCTTAGTTTAACATGTTAAAACGACACCTTTTTTATCCTCATTTGTGTCTCCACTTAGAGGATTTGAATTTCTTTCCCAATTTATGATCATTACATCTTTGAGGTGCATTGGGAAAATGTAAAGGCTTGATGATGAATGTTCTACCACGCCACTTCAAAGACTTGAACCGTTTGCCCAATTTAGCATTAAACTTTTGTATGGGCTCGTTGGGCAATGGTGAGAATCTTGGAAAGCCACTAATTGGACATCGATATTTAAGCTTCTTGGCCTTCAAGATTGGGGTCTTAGTATACCCTTTTAGAAAGACAAACTCTAGGATGTAAGGAAATAATTCATTCTCAAAATCATTCAATATTTGCTCGAATGGATTGATTTTCATCAACTCCACCGCACTTAATGTTGAGAAATGGTTAGAATGAGGTCTTTTTCCAAATTTTGGAGTTGTCTCCACTTTGCTATCCACACCCCAAAATGGACTAGATTCGACATAAGGGATTTTCTTGGCTTCTTCTTCAAACTCTAGTACCATTTCCTCCTTTTGGGCGTCATATCTCATGTTTGGATTGGGTGGTTAGGAAATCATTGAGGATTTTTCAATATCATGCTCATTTAGAATAGCAGAATGGTTGTGGTGTTTGAAGTATTAACTTCCATGCCCACGTCTTCTATCTTCCTAAATTTCTCTCCAAATTCCTTGTGTATAATGGTTGTTTCCTCCTCCACCGTTGTTGTCAATTCCACTATACGTTGAAGCATTGCTTCAATTACACTACTTACCATGCTCCGTTTCTTGCTATCCTTCTCATAAGACCTATTAAAATCATAAAAAGAACTAGAAACCGGATTAGCATAACGTGGGGAGGGGGCATTTGGACAATGGTTCCGATGTCCATATCAACCACCACATAGGGAACAATCATGGTCCCAAGAGGGTTGATATGGTGCACACATCTCTTCCCGGGGATCATATCTATAATCTCGCCAAAAGTGGGGTCCACCATAAAATGGACATGGGTCATCGAGGTATGACTTCCAACCACAAAATCCACATTCATTCCATGATTCCATATTAACAAATAAGCGGAACTAAAAATATCTCTAAAATAAGAAACAAAAGAAAATAACTAACAAATAATTATAAGATCGAATTTAAGCAAGTAAGCTAAAGTTCCAAACTAACTCAATACACCAAATTGCTCGCCGGTAATGGCACCATTTTTGATAATGCTCAACTTACACGTCAATTTAAGTGCAAGGCGGTTGTCGCCACTATATTTACCAAACTTTGGAGTCGCGGTCGAATCTACGAGAAATAATGTGAGTGGCGATTAAATTAATTTGCAATGATAAATACAAGTTAAATTCAAAAAAATGTTATGAGAAGATAAAATGGGGGAGATGACTACCTACAATAATATTTCTTTTTGTTTTTTTCTAGTATAAATTTGGGGATATGAATAATTAGAGTTTTAACAATTATGCATGGATCTTGGGATTATGTATTACTAAGGGAGTGACATGTGGGATCTAGCTTTCAACATCAAATTATAAATCAAATATGGGTAGGCTTGGTTATATATTTTGATACTAGTCTTTCAACAAAACACCAAACTTTCACCCATTGATTCTTTCAAATACCTAATAGGTGTGTTCAACAATTGGTAACCACAACCTCAATCTAGGCATACCTATTTCTAGGATGATACCCATGGCATAGTCAATCTCACATTCACCTTTATGTCTAAGATAGTGAAAATTTAGCAAACTACACGCATAATTGTCTATCATTGCTTTGGTCCCTATATCCCTCTTTCGAGTATGATATGGTTTCCTAAAGTTCACCTAAAACCCTTCTTTCGAAGATGGCCTTGAACTTTCTATATCTTGGATATTTCACTCATCAAACCCATGTGGGTATTTGGAGCTTTGACCCATCAAATCCCAACCAAACTAGCTTAACAACAATAAAACCCATAAACATGAACTACTAAATAGATACTAGCAATGACAACCCACAAACACTTTAACACCTATTCACACATAACCCTAAGAGGGAGATTTAGCTACACATAAGATACATAAGCATAGATATACCCATAATCTCCATTGAAATGAATTATTGAAGATCTAAGCGAATGTTACTTCAAACTTGGCTCTCCCATAATATTAACAATGGAATTGAGCAAATTTTCTACTTAGAAAGTCTCTAATATATTCTTCACCCAAAATTTATACAATATTTTCTTCTCCAAAAATGGAGGCTACAAACTCTAGAGCTAAAACCTAGAAAATTAAGGAAGATGGAATTATTTCATAATTCTAGGATTTGAATCATTTTTGTCAAATCGGGATCAGCACGTGCAAATACAGTTTTGCCTTTCGGATTAGGAAAGATGGAATTATTTCATAATGCTAGGGTTTTAAGCATTTTTTTCAAATCGAGATCAGCACGTGCAATTACAGTTTTGCCTTTCGGCTGAAATCCTCTGCTAGTTCGTGATTGTGAAGGTCTGGCTACGACGGCGGACACACTACCTTGCTTGAGTGACCATCCTTAATTGTCGCGACTGCAGTCAGCAATTTGCGATTGCGATACCTGAGGCCCTTCTATTTTAGGTCTTCAGCTGAACTTTCTTGCTCCCATTTTGATCATTTTGAGCTTTAATCCACATCTTTATAACCCTTTAGCTTTATTTCTGCAATAAATGGATATTAGTGCATCTAATAGTAATTATATCTCATTTATTCATCTATAAAAAGGTAATGTTCACGAATAGTGAGGGTAATTAAGCGGTAAACTTACCATTCATCAACTGGCTCTACTCATATTATGCCTCAGTTGATTGCAGAAATAGATTCGTTCACTTTCAGTTTCCTTATGAACCAATTATTGAATATAGGGGTAGTACTTCAGTGCTTAGGGGGGAAATTGTGTCATATTTTAAGGCAAGAAAAATGATATCTAAGGGGTACATGTACCATCTTGTTTGAGTCAAAGACTCTAGTTTTGAGACCCCAAAACTTGAGTCAGTTTTAGTAGTAAGAGAATTTCTAGATGTATTACCTGAAGATCTTCTCGGAGTTCCTCCTAAAAGGGAAATTGACTTCGGAATAGACATCCGCCCAGATACCCAGCCTATCTCTTTTTTGCCTAATAGAATGGCTTCAGCTGATCTTAGAGAATTGAAAGATCTCTTATATAAGGGATTCATTAGTCCAGTGTTTCCCCATGAGTCACTCCAGTCCTTTTCATGCATAAAAAGACGATTCTCTCAGGATGTACATCAACCACCGTCAGTTGAACAAAGTCATAGTCAACCTAATCCCCAGGGTTGATGACTTCTTCGAACAAATATAGGGTGCCAGTTATTTCTTTAAGATAGACCTCGGATCTGTCTATCATCAACTTAGAGTTAGAGAATATGACATTCTAAAAATAGCTTTCAGAACTCGGTATGGTCACTTCGAATTTCTAGTTATGTCTTTTGGACTAACGAATGCCCCAACAACTTTCATAGAGTTGAAGAACAGAGTGTTCATGCAGTATTAGACATGTTCGTCATAGTCTTCATTGATGATATTCTTGTCTACTCCCGTAGTGAAAATAATCATGCAGAACATCTCAGAATCATATTGTAAACTCTTAGAGACCATCAGTTATTCTCTAACTTTAGTAAGTGTGAGTTTTGGCTAAGATCAGTAGATTTTCTTGGCCAAATTATTTCTGGTGATGGCATTAGAGATGACTCTCAAAATACCGAAGCAGTGAGAAACTATCCCAAACACATCTCTCCATAAGATATTAGGAGCTTTTTGGGTTTGGTTGGCTATTGCTGACCATTTATTGAAGGTTTTTCTTCTATTATATCTCCAATGTCTTGATTGACTTTGAAGAAAGTCAAATTTTCGTGGTCTGATTCTTGTGAAAAAAGTTTTCAGGAGTTGAAGACTCGACTCACCTCATCCCCAGTCTTTACTTTGCCAGATAGTCTAGAGGGATTTGTTGTTTACTGTGATGCTTTTAGAGTTTTCCTTGGTTATGTGTTGATGGAGAGAGGTAAGGTCATAGCCTATGCCTTTAAACAGCTTAAACCCCATGAAAAGAATTACCCTACCCATGATCTTGAGTTAGAAGCAATTGTTTTTTCCTTGAAAATTTGGAGGCACTATTTGTATAGGGTTCATGTTGATATGTTCACAAATCACAAAAGTTTGCAGTATGTGCTCTTACAGAAGGATTTAAATCTTCGTCAGAGAAGGTGGTTGGAGTTGTTAAAGGATTATGATATGAGTGTGTTGTATCATCTGGGCAAGGCCAATGTAGTGGAAGATGCCCTTAGTAGATTGTCTATGGGTAGTGTTGCTCATGTTGAGGATGATAAGAAGAAGTTAGTCAGGCAGGTTCATCAGCTAGCTAGATTAGGCGTTCAATTGGTTAATTTAGCTGAAGGTGGTGTTTGGGTTTAGAATAGTTTGGAATTTTCTTTGTTTGCCAAAGTAAAGGAGAAACAAGATAGGGATCCCCATTTCGTTAAGTTGAAGAAATCAGTTAGAGATCATAAAGTAGAAGTTTTCTTCCAAGGGGGAGATGGTGTATTCCATTTTAGGGTAGGTTGTGTGTGTCGTGTGTTGATGGTTTGAGACAATGGATTTTGGAAGAAGCGCATGGAGTGCGTTACTCTTTACACCCAGGAGCCACTAATATGTACCGTGACTTGTGGGAAATCTATTAGCGGAGCAGTATGAAGAGGGATATTGCAGACTTTGTAGTTAAGTGTTCTAACTATCAGCAAGTTAAGTTTGAACACCAAAGGCCTAGTGATACATTGCAGGAGCTCAACATCCCCACTTTGATGTGTGAAATGGTGAACATGGATTTTGTGAGGTGTTTTTCTCGTACACGTCGTCAGCATGATTTGATGTGGGTGATTATAGGCAGAATGACCAAATCAGACCATTGCTTGCTAGTTCATACTTTTTATTCATCCAAAATTATGCTAAGCTTTATATTAGAAAGTTGGTTAGGTTGCATAGAGTCCCGTTGCCTATTATTTCAGATATAGGTACTTGGTTTACCTCTCACTTTTGGAGAGCTTTTCAGAAGGGTCTTGGTACCCAAGTTTATCTCAGTATAACTTTCCATCATAAGATAGACGTTCAAGCGGAGAGGACCATTTATTCCCTAGAGGATATATTGAGGGCGTGTGTTCTTGATTTCAAGGGTAATTTGGATGATCACTTACCTTTAGTTGAGTTTCCCTACAATAACAGTTATCACTCCAGTATTCAGATGGATTCGCTTGAGGCTCTCTATGAAAGGAGATATAGATCTCCTATTGGTTGGTTTGAGACAGGTAAAGCTACTTTGATAGGACCAGATTTGGTGTTTGATGCAATGGAGAAGGTTCAGTTGATTAGGAAAAGGCTTAACATAGCCCAAATCCATCTGAAATCCTATGCAGATGTGAGAACAAGAGACTTTGAGTTTGAGGTTAGTGATTTGGCGTATTTGAAAATATCGCTCATGAAAGAAGTGAAGAGATTTGGCAAGAAAGAAAAAATCAGTCCTCGATATGTTGGCCCTTACCAAATCTTGAGTTGTTTTGGGAAGGTAGCTTATGATCTTGAGTTGCTTGCAAATTTTGCATCAGTGCATCCAATGTTTTATGTTTCCCTGTTAAAGAAGTGTATTTGTGACCCATCTATTGTAGTTCCTTTAGAAAGAACAGATGTTTAGGATACCCTTTCTTACAAAGAAATACCAATCAAGATCCTTGATCATCAGATTCATAGACTAAGGAACAAAGAAGTTCCCTTGGTCAAAGTTTTTTGGAAGAATTAGTCTGTTAAGGAAGCCACTTGGGAAGCAGAAACAGATATACGTACCAAGTATCCTTATCTTTTCTCCGCAAACTCAGAATCAGCTTAAGATAACAGTCCTTCTTAGATTGACTCTTTTCCATTCTCAGTCCCAGCTATATAATCATTCCCATGTCTTTGCATGTATTCATCAATTCAATTTAGTCATATATCATGTTTTAGACTCAGTTATATAATCATATTTTCAGTTATGCATGTTCGGCATGTGATTTTAATTTCCCTAGTATTCTCAACTTAAGTAGTCGCATTTGAGGATGAACGTTCCTAAGGGGGAGATATCGTAGTACCGCATACTTTTCTTAGCTTAGTTCAGCTCCTAGTTGCATGCATAAGAGGCTTAAAGCCTAAAAATATGACTAAGTGTTGGGGACTTAGTCTTATTTTGGTCTCTTAACTTCAAAGATTTTTTAAATTGGTCTTCCCGACCCCTAGACATTGGTTTTTGAGTTAATTCATGTTCAGGGGTGTAAGGAGCATGTCTCGGGGAAGTTTTGGATTTTTTGGACGAGAATTGGGTCTTGTTTGTATTTCGATTCCAGTAGATCACTGCGATAGTGGTGAATCACAGTAGAAGCCTCTCCGTATTGCGATGGAACTCTAATTTTCATTCTAGTTGTGAATTTGATTCTCTGAGAGGAAATTGAGTCTTTTCCCCTCAATCCAATTCGTAAAAACATGAATTAAAACATTAGTTAGAGAATTATTTGCTCATATTCTCTAATTTCTTTTCAAAAACAAACCCAAATCATCCCTTAAGTTCATGAATTTCATTCCTTTCTCTCAAAATAAACCAAGAATTCAAGTTCCCTTATCCAATAACTTTCAAGAAAAGCATCAAGATTGTGTTTCTTTTCAAGCTTAAGGGTTTCAGGTATGTGTGATGTTCATCCATGGGACCTTTTCACCCATGGATTTCAAGAATCCAAATTTATTTTTTAAATCATGAATTATACATGTTTATGATGAATCATCTCCATGAAGATTTTATGAATTTTAATTATAAATTATGTTTACAAGTGTTTTTAATGGAATAAGCCCTTACATGTTTGAATGATGAAATTTTTATGTTGAATCCCTAATTCATGATTTTGGTATTGTAACTATGTTATTTTTGCATGCCTTACCATTCACATGCTTATGATTACGAATTTCATGTGTTTGATGAAATGTCTAAATGATTGGGTTTTGAACAATGATCCCCTATTATGGTTTCAAAGATTTTATATATCCTTATTGTTATTTCCATTCAGTGTTGGAGGGTTATGAACCCCCGATACTAAGCTGTTTAGATAATTTCAGTATCTTAAGAATGATTTCAGATAAACCATAAGCATTGTCATTCAGTTAGCTATCATGATCAGTCTTTTGCTCAGTTAAACTTAGTTCAGTCCAGTAATCAGTGTCAGTTTAGTTGGGAGTAGGATTTAGCACTGAGCAAATTTTGGGATGGTGACTTCCCTATCAGTTAGGCATAGTCATTAGTAGTGATCCCTGTATTCCAGAACTACATAGCCAGGTAGGATATGAGGAGTCACCCGTCAGTTTAGGCTTGACTTCCTCTGAGGAGTCACCCATATTCTACCAAATTAAGCTCAAATGAATTAAATTTAAACCAAAATAAACCATGGAATGTGATCATCATTTGTATTTTAAAGATCATACATTGTAAGCTTAATTAAAAGAGGAAAGTTATGAAAAGAAAGTCTAATATACTTATCCGAGGTTTCATTCTTGAGGTACCCATTCCAACATGTGCTATCACCTACAAACACCCAAAAACAAGCTAAAGATTAAACCAAAACAACATTAGAAAACATCAAGAAAAATTTCTTAGGTTGCTTCCAAAGAAGCACCTTATTTAAAGTCACGACACGACATCTTTTGACTATCATTTATGTCTCTATTTAGAGGATTTGAATAGGCAATCCAACTTTAGATCAATATATCTTCGATATACTTTGGGCAAAGGTAAGGACATAATGAAATATTTTCTATATCGCCACTTTAAAGACTTGAATCTTTTACCCAACTTCATGTCAAACTTTCTGATAGGCTCATTTGGTATCGATGAGAACATCGAGAATTCACTTGTTACACATCAAATTTTGCATTTTTTTTCCTTTAAGTGAGGGCTTCATTTTTCCCTTTTGGAATGACAAACTCCAAAATGTAGGGATTTTTCTCCTCATCTCCAAAATTCATTATTTTATTGGGTGGTTCGACTTTTATCACATCCACCAAGCATAATATTGAAAAGTGGTTTGAGTGAGGTCTTCTTCCTAATTTCGGAGTTGCATCATTCCTGATATTCTCACCCCAAAATAAACTAGATCCTTCACAAAGGATTTGTTTGGATTTTTCTTTCAGCTCTAGTGCCATTTCCTTAATCTTGGCATCATCTCTTATGTTTGGTTCGGTTGGTATAAAACCATTGAGGGTTCTTCACTATCAAGATCTCCATAATCGATGTGGCTTGACATCTTTTCTTTTTTAACCTCATTTTGAAGAGTGGGTATGTTCACGATTCTTGAGATGTCAGACTCATTACCCATTTATTCTATCCTTTCGATCTCCTTTTTACATGCCACCACGTCTTGATACATTAGATGAATGTTATCACCTATTGTTTCCACCAGATCCAAGATGAGGTATTTCTTCAACACCATTGTATCTGGCATGTTATTCTTCTTTTTTCTCATTATAAGACCTATCAAACTCATTAGAAGAACTAGTATTTGGATTAGTATAATGAGGGGAAGTGGCATTTGGACAATCTCTCCAATGTCTATATCGACCACCATATAAGGAATAATCATACTCCCAAGAGGATCGAGATAGTACAAATGTCTCTTTTTGGGAAGCATATCTATAATCTTACCAAAAGTAGGATCCACCACAATATGGACATGGATTATCAAAATAAGATTTCCAACACCCAAATTCATATACATTCCAAGATAACATAGTAAAAAATAAACAAAAATAAAAATCTACCTAACACAAGGAACAAAAGAAAATCACAAACAAATATTTACACGTTTGGATTAAAGCAAGTAGCTAAAATTTCAAACTAACTCAATACCCCAAATTGTTTCCCAACAACAACTCCATTTTTGAAATCGCTCAACTTACACGTCAATTTGAGTACAAGGCGATCGTTGTCAATATAATTACCCAACTTTGATTCGGGGTCAAATCCATGATAATTGATGGTCGGTTTTAGGCTTGATTTCTAGCATTTGGCTCTTTTATTTCATATTTAACCTCTTTTTGACTTGAATGACTTGATCTTCTTCCTTTTTCAATTATTCCTACACAAATGAGCATTAAGTAAGAGAATAACACAAAATCAATGGAAAAACATGGTAATTTGGGCTTAAAAGGTTCTAGAAAATCCTCAAATTGATAACTTATCTGTGGGTTTGATATTTTTTCGGCGACCGATTTATACTTTATTGTGAGGTGTAATTTAGGCGACATTAGTGGATGGAGTGGATCAATGTGGTATTTTTTTGTGGTGTAGTAATTGGGTTAAAGTATAATTTTCTTTGGCATTATGTCCATGTTATGATCTTAGAGTGATATTGGTTTTGTTTTCCATTTTTGGTACCTCCTATAACTTATGTTGTTGTTGTTATTGTTGTTATTTTGGTTATTATCAATTCTCACATGATAGATGGCTATACTTGTGTCATCCAGATAATGTTGCACTTCTTGCAATTCTAATCCATTTTGCCTTGAGTATTGGTTGGTTGGTCTTCCTTTCAATTAATGAGGCAAGGTCGATTGTTAAGTTGTTTGGTCTTTCTTTCCGCAATATGGCTCATGATTAAGTTGGATTAAAATATTTGTAATTGGGTGAATTAAAAATTGTCTCATCTTTGATGTTTATTCTTCCTAGTGAGGCTTTGTGGAGTATTTCTTCATAATGATATGTACTTATGGGTATTCGTAGACACAGATTGAGTATTTGATTGACCAGGTATAGGATAAGTTAGTAACTTTTCTAAGTTTCTCAGGATTTGTCCAGTATTAGTATTCTTCTTAGCCTCGACGTGTTCTTAGTTATACCTTTATATATTATGCCCTTCAATAGAATTGTAGTTGATTTCTTGTGTCTTCAGTTGGTGGATTTACCTATTGGGAGTATGTTCTTTAGTGACATTTGAATTTCAACTTTTTCCAAAATTGGTGGGCATACATTTGGTTTTAGATATCGAGATTGATTTGGGCATTTAACCTTAGCGAAGCCTTGATAACTCTAGTTGTGGTTTTGACTTGTTTGAATAACGACTTGGGAGTTGTGACAGATTATGGTATGGGGAAATTCAGAATGATGAATTCTCAAAGAAAATTAAGAAAGATGGAGAAGAAAAAAATAAATCAATTTTTCATTGGCCTCCACGATAGCTCCAAACTTTCTCTAAATAAAAAGTTTATAAGTTATTTATCCAAAGTCTCAATGTACAAATAATTGTCAAAAGTTGTCAAAAGCTACATAAATCTATTTTTCTGGAATTTTTATAGGTGTAAGAAAATCCCAAAATAAAATTACTGAGTCCAAAGTTGACTGTAAAAAAAAACAGTCCAAATTGGACTGGATTGCATCGAAGTTGGCAGCCACCTAACTTTTTCACCTCTACAATTGTAAATTGCACTTTTTTTATATAGAAAATAATATTATTTTAGTCAATTCAATCCATTAAGTTGTCTGCTTGATTTTCTTATATAACTTCTTGATTTTAATTTCATTTTTGCTCCAAACTTGTTCATCTTCACTCCTATTTAATCATATTGATAAATATAATATTAAGCCAAATCCATAAAATCAATTCTCTAAAATAATAAATAAAAATACTAACTATGAGGAAAATAATGACTAAATATATGCAATCTTGGTCTCACATCAATACCCCACACTTAGACTCTTGTTCTTTCTCGAGCAAGCATTAACATTCATCTCAATTAATAAAATCTATAAATGCCACCACTTTTGTTGATACAAACAATTAGACCATATAGCACTTCACAACATCAAGTACACTTTCAGATCATTATGCAACAAGTATAAACAAACAACAGACCTCCAGCCTCATAACCTCAAATATAGACTCTCACATATAAAATTTAAGTTTGCTTACATATACTTGTCAAAGAAAGTTAATAACATCACCTATCTATAATGAAAAAAGTGCCCTCACAAGAAGAACTAGTCCACACACTCAATTCAAAAAAATTGAATATAATTTAAGGACTTCTCATCAAAGAACAACTCTCACACTCACAAAAAAATTCACAAGTATGGAACCATAAGCTTTTCCATTATGTACACCTCGACTAATTAAGTATGCTCATATAGAATCAAGTAGGACTTTAACGGGTCAGAATGTTGGCTAGGGGATGGGTTACAAACTATATAATAGTGACTTACACTGCCCTAAGCACTTTGAACTTTTTAAACTTAATAACCCATTATTTTCATCACTTTATTTTTATATTCCTCTCTTCATCAATTACTTTCACTAGTATTTTTCATCAATCAAGAATACTTCAATCACTTTTTTGTCGAGTATTTTTTTTCTTTTTTTTTCATGTCGCATTCTTTCAAAGAAGGCCTTTTCATCACTTTGTATATATCATTGGTCATCTTTTATACTCAACCATTCACTTTTCTTTGGATTTAACACTTTCAAAACATTCCATGCTATAGTGCTCAAGGAAGTAGGGTACAAAAATTAGAAATTAAAAAAATGGATTAAGGAAAAATACGGCTACAAAGAAAAAAGCTACAAGCTCAAAGGGGCTAACTAGTTATATTATATCTGAAAAGGCTAAATTTTCCAAGACATATCATAGAAAGCCTATTATCATATTCTAAAAAAAACAACACTTTTTATTTTGCTTCAATAAGATGTCGTGCAAGTTCTAGATTAAGATGCAAAACATGAAATATACACAAAAAAATTCTTACCACACATGGAACAATTATCAATCAAGATGGATCAATTCCAATTCTAAGACAAATAGGGTAATAACAAACTACAAAAATAGAAATAATTTATATAAAGAGTCACAACGATGAGCTTAGGTGTCAAAAAAAGAATCTTTTCTTATCTCCAAATAAATACACCTACAAAAAAAATAGAAGAACAAAATTATTCCTAAAAAAATAATATGGTTCAAAGGGCCCTTCCTTGAAAATGAAAAGAAAAGAAAAATTAAGGGGTGTAAAAAGTATGCTCTACTAAATATATTTTTTAAAAAAAAAAAATTATTTAAATCTAAAGAATAAAAGTATTTTTTTTGTGTTTTTTTCAATTTATTTTAATTAAAAATAAATAAATAAACCTATAGCATACTTGTCCCTTAACAAATATTGCAAGATATTCCACCCCTCTAAAAATAATGTGTTGTCCTCAAAGCAATAAACATAATAAAATGAGGGGTAAAAATACTTCCTGAGACCCTCTAGGGCCTAGCTAGCATCATGTTTCTTCAATTTTGATCAGAGGTCGTGCTCACCCTACTCTTAAGTTTAGATATGTTCTTTACTAGTAAATTATGGTACTCAGACTTCTCCTAAATCTATAAAAACAAATCAAAACAAAATAAAAAAATGTGGTATTTATAAATAAATAAATAAAAGAAAAGAAAAACTACTAGTTGGGTTGCCTCCCACTTTTCTTTTCACTTTTGAACTTATGAATGCATCCTTAATTCTTTTCTAATTTTCTACTATGCTCATGGGGCGTTAGTATAAAAATAAAGAAGCAAAGCAATAGATGTGGCATGTTGCAATTCTTGTCCCTTAAGTGAGGAATGTAGTTTTTTGACTTTGGCACAATAAATACAAGAATATAGATATATTTTTCCTCATCTTTACACTCTTTCATAGGCTTAGATGGATTTATTAATATCATACTATCCAAATATAATGTGGAAAAATAATTATAATGAGGTCCAATAAATCCCAACTCAGGAATTGCATTATTATTTACATCCTCACATAAATCTAGAGTGCTCTTCTCAATAGTGATAACATCAATAAAAGTATGATCAAGTATTGATCCTCCAATTTTAGCTCCTCAATTTGGCTTATAAGATTTTTTTAGTCTCACATAACTCATAACTAAATTATTGTGCATTACATGAATCATTCTTTACATTCAAATCTTATTTTAAGTTCAAAATATCCAACTCAAACCTATCGACTTTTGAATGAACTTAAGTTTTTCTTTTAAGAGGAATGTTAACATTTCTATCATGGTTATATTGTGATCCCACAATATTTCTATCACATTACTGCAATAATGCACTGTATAAAAAGGATAAGGATTAATAGAACAGGAGTCCTCATCACTCCACAATTTCTCTTGTAAAAATGTCAAATCATGAAGAGTAGTAAAATATAAAAACTAAAAAAGTATAAAAACTAAAACAAAAATAATAATTAAAAAAATTATAAAATAAATAAAAGTAATAGTCAAATAAACACAATTGATCTAACCTTAAATCGTATTTCCTGTCAATGGCGCTAAAATTTATTGTCATCCAAATTACACCTCGCAATAAAGTATAAAGCGATCGTCGAACAAATATAGAGACCAACAAGGTTGGGGTCGATGCCATGAGGAATATGGTTTGTACCTAGGTCAATCCAATTATTTACACTATTAATTAGTTATTTTTAAAATAAAAAATTTAAAAGAAAAAGCAAACAATTTTTAAATTAAAGTAATAAGTAAACAAATATCAGTTTATATTGAGAGAATCAATTAGAACAATGAACTAGGATTATATTTCTCATGACTTCATAAATACATAATTTGTTTGTGCAAGCAATCTATTCCTATGTGTAGCATGCAAAATCTAACAAGAAATGTATCACCTAACCGCCTCTAAATCTTGGTTTTTGTGAATTTCACTCATCTCATCTTAGACTTAGAGCATTATATTACTAACACTTGTTTTGTGATCTCAGATCAACTATCCCAATTATGGGTTAAGTTAAATAAATAAAGGTTGGCAGCTTCAAATTACTATTGTCATTTCCTTTTTCCAATCTTTACCTCTCTCTCGAGCAAGTCTAGAATACAGGTAAGTTTCTAATGTTGGCCACCATCAAAGAAGAAATTAAATCAAAGAAAACACTAATACATGCAAGAACATTGGTATAGAATGACTTTGCACTTTACCCATTTCCTTAGTTCATCATGGTTTCCACAACCCTATTTGTAGGATTTAGCTGCTAATGGCTTGAAAATCACAATTAAAATTAAAACAAAAATCATAATTATGAACTTACAAATTGAGTAGAGTAAATACGGAATCTTTAATTCTCAAATAAAACTAATAAATATGGAGAAGAAAAGCATAAACTATTTTTTCTTTGTCCTCCACGGCGACATCAAGCTTTTGATAAATAAAAAGTTTACACGTTATTTCTCCAAAGTTTTAATGTACTAATAATTATCAAAAGTTACATAAAATTTATTTTTGTGTAATATTTATAGATATGAGAAAAACTCTAAAATAAAATAACTCTATCTAGAATAGACTAAAAAAAAATCCAGCCAAAATTAGACTGGATTGCATCCGAGTGGGCATCTGCCTAACTTTTTCACCTCTACAATTGTAAATTGCACTTGCTTATATTTAAAATAATATTATTATATTCAATTCAATCCATTAACCTATCTATTTGATTTTTTTTTATAAGTTCTTGGTTTTAATTCCATTTTTGCTTGAAACTTCTTCATCTTCACACCAATTTAATCTACGAATAAAAATATAATACTAAGCATAATCCATAAAATTCATGCTAAAAAAGGATAAATAACAATACTAAATATGAGGAAAATAATGAGTAAATGTATACAACTTTGGCCTCACATCAATGCTTACTCATCATTGGGAACAGTTTAGATAGTTAAGATCGAGTAGTCCAGCTTTAGTGCCGGGATTTTAGCTTATGATTGCATAACTTCGTTGAATACCTATTTTGAGGTTTTAACTTGGTTGAGAATTCATCAACATGTTGACAGATCCTACTCTATACTTACCATTTTACAGTTTAGATAGGTCATCTTTAATAAATCTCGAGGGATATTTCATAGGCTTATGGTGTTGGTTTCTACTAATTTTGACCACGGATCATTGTTTTGCCATAGATTTGATTGCCTTCTCAGTAGAAGAAGTATACCAAAAATAGGCTTAGTAGGGTTTCAGCCATCGTCAGTGGATCATTCTAGAGTAGATAATTTGATCTTAAGATATTATACGTCGAACCCATGACTATTGATATTGAGGGTTATCTAGGCCAATTAGTATCTTAGCTATATATTGCATGCTTTGATCATCTCTATTTGTGTATTTATTTAGACCTTATTAGCTTATTCTTATGCTTCCCAGTGTAGATTTTTGATAGATCAGTTGTTATCCTTCGAGGTTAGTGTGTTGTGATTATGTGGACAAGACTCAGATGATATTCTATGCAAATCAGATTTGATAGCAAGTTTGGAATGGAAAGAAGGTGTTTGATTTAAGAATCTGGAGCTTGATGAATAGTCCAGGCCTTAGATTATCTTTATCTTGGTTATGTTTCTGCCAGGTTATGCTTGTATTGGCTTAATATTAGCGTATTATAGTTTGGTATTTTGTGAATCATGCATTCTCGATTTAGTTGGAGGCAAGTTGGTTGAGAATAAGTTTTTGGTTATTTGGAAATTAAAGTAAGGAAGTGAGTGAAAAATGCATACATTTAGTGAAATCCATTAAAAATATTAATTTCACTTAGAGGTTATCTATGGAGTCTTGCTTAGAGCATGCGGGTCCAGTACATCATCCTTTCGAGCTTTAGGGCTCTTTATATTCATTAAATTTTTAGGACTAAAGTCCTTTTAGTAGTGGATATTGTAATGGCCCTCCAGGTTATTTTCTTAATATTCACCTATTTTTGATGTTTTAACTCATATTCTTGCCCGAAACTGTTGGTTCTGCTATCAGATAATTTGTTCAGGTTTTAGGCTTAATTTTCTATTTTAGACCTTTACTTTTAAGGAATTGGTCTTCGACCAAGACTCCTAGTAATCAACCTCATATAAGAAATCTGACAGCTCTATCAACTCCAAAATATTGATTTTAGGCTTGGGGACCCTTGGTTTGGGTCTTGAGGCTTCTAAACTTGTTTTGGTCTAATGGATAGAATTTGGTTAAAATAAAATAGGTGTGGGACCGAAATTTAATTCAAACAATTTTGTATAGGAGTTTTTATAGTTTCATTGAGTCTAAGATATCAAATTTGGTATGGTAGCATTGTTCGTTTGTGCTCACGGGGTTCTGAATTAATCCCGAGCACCCTACTAGAGTCCATTTGGATGTAGCAAAATCTGATGTCTCAGCTGTTGTGCAGTCGCTTTAGCAACCTTGTGGATCTTTAACGGCCATTGCTTCCCAGTTGAGAGTCGCTTTAGAAATCTTTTTCCACTTAACCATCCATTGCTCTAGAAACCAAGGTGTTACTTAAGCAGTTACCACCTCTCCTGACCCATATCTTTAGCATTAAAGTGTTGCTTAAGTAGTTATAGATTAAGCGACCCATTGTTGGCTTAAGTGGGCACTACAGGTATTGTAGTCCGTTCTCTACCCATTTTCCCCTTATTTATCTAGGGTATTTTCCTCTATTTTTCAGAGTTTGGGATGTGGGAGAGTGTAGGAAATCATACATTAAAGTTAAGGTAATCTATTTCAACACCACTTGGCCATTTTATGCTATTTTCCCCATCAAATTCCATTATTTTTCTTTGTAAATTCCTAGGATTTAGGTCTTAAATTCAAGAATTTTAGGGGCTAATTTGGTCCCCAATTTATACTATATTTGTTCTCAACTGTGAACATGCATTCCTTATCCTTCGAGGGACCTTATGGTGGATTCACTTTTGAAATTTCATTAGCAGGTCCCATGGGCTCATTTTTTACCTATTTTGGGCCTAGAGTTTTATATTGCAATATGAATTTCAATTTACTCCTATTAACTTATGAATTATTATTTTGATAGTGTGATATCATTTCAATATCATAGAGCAAAGACGAGTGATTTGTTGATAGTTCAAGAATACAGTTCAGCATTGAGGTCGGCTTCAGTCTACTATTCTCTATGAGATGTTGTTGCATATATATTTCATGATAGGTAGGGATCATGGGATGCAATTATCACTAGTATATAATAACTTAACCTATTCAAGAAATTTAGGGTAGAAATATGACACGGACCTTAGTACGGGATATCTTTTATGGTCATAGAAACCTATTATCTTTGACTATAAGCATGTAAATCATAGATTGAGGTTAAGGATTCTTTAGTACATTACTTTTCATCGACTTAGTGATTTCGACAGTAGTTTTCCAGATTATGGTGTTATTATTATGTTAATAATGTATTCCGGGGTCAAGGTCATGGTTACGATATCAATTGGACATCAGGTTAGTATTTTTCCTTAGAAAGGATGTGGTTCTAATTTATAGATTCTTAGGCTCTTAATGTTATTGTGTTTGGTTACTGGTGATGGCATACATGCTTTTAGGCACATTTATGATCACTTAGTGGTACGATTCCAACCTAATCCTTGCTTTTACTACTATTTTTTAAAAAAAAATTATTTTCACTTTTCACTTTTTAAATGGAATTTTTTGCAACGAGAATCATACCACTTTATTTAATGATGCATGAAATTTTGGAACTAAATGAGCGATTTTAGAAATTCAATCGAGGATTTTTCTAGTCCAATATTAATCCTCCCTTCTACCACTAATATTTGCTTTGTTCCATGAAGATTTTGACCCTTTCTTTATTATTTTACCAATTTAGTCCAAAACTTTATCTTGAGAAATGGATTATGGATTTACATTCTTTTAGTCTTGGTTCGATTTTGAGCACTTATTATATATTTGTATCTCTTTGGTACTGGATGGATCTACTATAATGGTTATTGGAAGTCTTGGTTTGGGGACCAGGTTATTTATGTGGATATCTTGAGTCCCCTATGGTTCTCTTCATTTGTGAGACATTGTGTTGGAGAAGGGTGGTCATCATAGGTCCTACTTTTATGATCTACAATGTTGGAAGAGGTTTACACACTTGGTACACCATGTAACATGGATTTGGATATGACATTGGTTGTTTATGTTGCATTCGTCCATTCATGTGCATAGCTTATCACCAGTATAATTCTTCAATGCTTATATTTATCGGCCTTATGAGGGTTGTATAGGATTAAGCTATGATTGTTGTTTGTTGAGTGCTTTTTTTAAACTTTTAGGCTTATCGAGGGCCACTAGGTTATATTTTCCCTGAACTAGTTGATTACCTTATTATTCGTTACTATGGTTGGTTTGTGGCATAATGTTTATGGATAATACCCTGTATTATTAGTATGTTTTTTATTCTTTTTCTTTCTCATAGCAAGATATGTTATTATTAGATTATCTCATGTTTAGTCATGCTTTGATTATAGACCCTTATTATGCTAGTCATATCTATTCTATATGGCTAGGTTTCCTAAATATGTTAGTCTCATATATATATATATATATATATATATAATAATACCCCGTACTTTTCTTAGCTTAGTTCAGCTCCTAGTTGCATGTATAAGAGGTTTAAAGCTTGAAAATTTCACTGAGTGCTGGGAACTTAGTCTTATTTTGGCTTCTTAACTTCAAGGATTTTTTAATTGGTTTTCTCGACCCCGAGACGTAGGTTTCTGAGTTAATTCATGTTTAGGGGTGTTAGGAGCAAGTCTCGGGGAAGTTTCCAATTTTTTTAATGAGGATTGGGTTGTGTTTGGATTTTGATTCCAGCAGCTCACTGCGATAGTGGTGCGTATGGTGGCTATATAGGTGGAAGCCTCAACATTTTTTGGTGGCCCTTCAATCTGCATTCCAGTTGCAGATATAATTCTCTAAGGGGCAATTGAGTCTTTTCCCCTCTATCCAATTCGTAAAAACACAAATTAAAACATTTGTTAGGGTATTATTTGCCCATATTCTCTAATTTCATCTAAAAATTAAACCCTAATCATCACCCAAGTTCATCAATTTCTTTCCTTTCTCTCCAAGGAAACCAAGAATTCAAGATCCCTAATGCAATAACTTTCAAGAAAAATATTAAGATTGTGTTTCTTTTCAAGCTTAAGGGTTTAAGGTATGTGTGATGTTCATCCATGGGCCCTTTTCACCCATGGAGTCCAAGAATCCAAATTTACGTTTTAAATTATGAATTATACATATTTATGATGAATTTTCTCCAGAGGTTCTTACAAATTTTAATTATAATTTATGTTTACAAGTGTTTTTCAATAGAATGAGCCCTTACATGTTTGAATGATGAAATTTTCATGTTGAATCCTTAATTAATGGTTTTGGTATTGTAACTATGTTATTTTTTCATGCCTTACCATTCTCATGCTTAAGATTACGAAGTTCATGTGTTTGCTGAAATTTCTAAATGATCTGGTTTTGAACAATGATCCCCTATAATGGTTTAAAAGCTTTTTATGTCCTTTTTGTTATTTCCATTCATTGATGGAAGGTTATGAAGACCCAATACTTAGTTGTTTACATAATTTCAGTATCTTTAGAACGGTTTAAGATAAACCATGAGCATTGTCATTCAGTTAGCTAACATGATCAGTTGTTTGCTCAGTTAAACTTAGCTCAGTACAATAATCAGTGTCAGTTTAGTTGGGAGTAGGATTTAGCATTGAGAGAATGCAGGGATGTCAGCTTCCTTATCAGTTAGGCAGAGTCATTAGTAGCAGTCCCTATATTCTAGAATTACATAGTTAGTGTAGGATATGATGAGTCACCCATCAGTTTAGGCTTGAATTTCTCTGAGGAGTCACCTATCATCTTAGGCCCGACTTCTTCTCAGGGGTCACCTATCAGTTTAGCCTTGACACCCTTGTCCTTTGGGATATCAAAGTAGTGGATCCACACAACCATGTGTTAGTACTCGTGTCATGGTACTGACACCCTTCCAACTGGGGTACAGGTTGGATCCTGATTAGCTCATACTGGGGCCTGTCGGTCAGATAATAGTTACCATAGTCTCAGTACAATATTCAGTACATAATTCAGTTTTGGTTTGCTTGACCATAACATACAAACTTCCAGTTATTCAGTTATCATATTTTAGTAATTCAGTTTACAGATTATCTTAGAAACATTATATGCTTGGTCTTGCATTCTCAGTATTTTAGTTTTCATACATATATACTCAGTTATCTCATGTTATTCAGCCAGTCATTAGTTTGAGAACAGTTAACACTTGCATTTTTCCCTAACTTCATCTCATATACCAGTATATTCAAAGTATTTACCTTATACTTTTCTTCGTGCTATGATGTCTTATATCATAGGTTCGGACGTACAGTTTTCTAACTGTCCTTAAATAGTTTAGCTTATCAGCAGCAACAGTCATGGTGAGTCCTTATCTATTAAGGACATGATTATTTCATTTAAGTTTATCTCAGTAGTCCAGGATTTCCATTTAGTCAGAGTTAGTTAGGGGTTTGTCCCATCAACTCCACAGTTAGTCAGTTTGAGGCTTTTCAAACATTAAGATAGTTAGTTGGTTTATCAGTTGATTTATCAGACTTTTTAGTATGTTTTCATACGTTTTAGATCTATGATTTAATCGTATTTCATTATTTAAAACCTTATGGTATTATCAGTTGTCTTTCTATATATGTTGTTTATTATCAAATTACTCAGCTCATGGGTTAGCTTGTGGTCACTTGTGATGAAAGCACCGTTGTGGTGACTAGGGAGTAGACTTGGGTCATGACAAAACATGTTATCAGAGCCTAAGTTTTTACAGTGTTGTAAGGAGTTTGAAAGCTACGTTGAGTAGATTCTTGTGCTTGGGTGTGAAGCGCACCACATTGTAGAGAAGAGACTACAAGATATTTTAGGAAAAGTTTCCCTTCTTTCAATGTTTATGTTAGGTAAGTGAGCATGATATATACTTAAACTTCCTTACTAATCCATCCTTTATTCCATTATAGAAAATACCTCCCAGAAAGAATAAGGAAAGAAGGAATGGGAACCAACCCATACCTCTGCCTGTTCAGGAAGATCCCCTAAATGAGCACATTACTCATGCCGAGTTCAAAGCTGAATTCACTACCTTATCTCACTCAGTAGCTACTTAAAACAACCAGCAGGTTGTTTCCCCATCTAATCTAGTGGAAAATACAACTGTAACTAGGATTTAGGATTTCACTCGAGTGAATCCCCTTTTATTTTTGGGATCCAAGTCTAAGAAAGATTCGTAGGAGTTTCTTTATATGGTTCAGAAGATGACTGATATCATGGGTGTTACTTTGTGTGAGAGTGCTTAGTTGGATACATATCTGTTGCAAGATGTTGCTCATACGTGGTATAAGCAGTTGAAGGAGGATAGGGGCGCAGATGCAGGGCCTGTATAGTGGGAGAAGTTTGACAAGGCCTTTTTAGACAGATTCTTACCTTTGGGATTGAGGGAAGATAAGGTGCTGGAGTTTGTTAATTTGAAGCAGGGTAATATGAGTGTGAAGGAGTATTAGGCTTAAGTTTACTCAGTTGGCGAGGTATACTCCTAATTTGGTTACAGATAATAGGTCTAGAATGAGTAAGTTCATTTCTGGTATATCTGATAGTGTGGTCAAAGAGTGTAGAACTTCCAAGTTGATTAGAGAGATGGACATTTACATTTCTAGGCTTATGGTCCATGCTTAACAGATTGAGGAACAAAAACTTAAGGATAAAGAGAGATAGAATAAGAGGGCCAGCATAGGTAGCTTTAATTTTTCTCAGTCAAAGTCAAAGGTTGGTAACCGTTCTCAGTTCTGTCAGAAGTTTTTTGCCCCATCTCCATCTTTCGCTGGTGCAGCAGTACCAAATTTCAAGAATGACAGTTGGGATAGGGCTCTAGGATCTAAGCCCCGTGGTAGTGTAAACAGTGGTCATACTAATCTGCTCTGCCGAAAATATTTTAGGAATCATCTAGGTGAGTATAAAGTTGGTAGTGATGTATGTTTCGGTTGTGGAAAGATAGGCCACAAGATCCGGGAATGTTGAGTAGTTTCTCATTGGGGAAGATATTTGAACCAACAGGGTCAGTCCAATCAGTCATCAGCTGTAGTAGGTCCCCGACTCAGCAAGAGTGGTACCAGTGGTTAACTCTAGAATAGATTGTATGCAACGCTAGAATAGATTGTATGCACTACAATATTGTTATGATCAGGAAAGCTCTCCTGATGTGGTTACGGGTACATTACAGGTCTTTCACCTTCATGCTTATGCTTTATTAGGCCTCGTTACTTTTTTCTCCCTTGTAACCCCCTATATAGCAGTCGATTTTGGTATTAATCTCAAATCTTTAGAAAACCCTTCTCAGTGTCTACTCCAATAGGTGTCTCTATTGTATCCAGGAAAGTATACAGGAACTTTCCGGTAATAATATCCCAAAAAGTCACCTCAGTTGACCTTGTGGAGTTAGAGATGACTGATTTTGATGTCATTCTTGGTATGGATTGTCTCCTCTCATTTTATGCCCCAGCTGATTAAAGAAATAGAGTCGTTCACTTTCAGTTTCCTAATGAACCAATTATTGAATGGTGGAGTAGTAATTCAGTGTTTAGGAGGCAAATTATGTCATATCTTAAGGCAAGAAAAATGTTATCTAAGGGGTGCATGCACTATCTTGTTCGGGTCAAAGACTCTAGTTCTGAGACCACAAAACTTGAGTAAGTTTCAGTAGTAAGGGAATTTCCAGATGTGTTCCCTGATGATCTTCCAGGAGTTCCTCCCAAAAGAGAAATTGACATAAGAATAGATCTCCTCCTAGATAACCAACCTATCACTATTTCACCCTATAGAATAGCTCCAGCTGAGCTAAAAGAATTGAAAGAACAGTTGAAATCTCTCTTATATAAGGGATTCATTAGGCCTAGTGTTTCCCCATAGGGCACTCCAGTCCTTTTTGTGCGTAAGAAAGACGGTTCTCTCAAGATGCACATCGACTACCGTCTGTTGAACAAAGTCACAGTCAACCCACTCCACAGGATTGATGACTTGTTTGACAAACTTCAGGGTGCCAGTTATTTCTTTAAGATAGACCTCGAATCCAACTATCATCAGCTAAGAGTCTGAGAATGTGACATTCCAAAAATAGCTTTCAAAACTTTGTACAGTCACTTCAAATTTCTAGTTATGTCTTTTGGACTAATGAATGCCCCAATATATTTCATGTAGTGGATGAACAGAGTGTTCAAGCAGTACTTGGACATGTTCGTCATAGTCTTCATTGATGATATTCTTGTTTACTTCCATAATGAAAATGTTCATGCAGACTATCTTAGAATCGTATTGCAAACTCATAGAGCCCATCATTCATTCTCTAAATTTAGTAAGTATGAGTTTTGGCTATGATCAGTAGCTTAACTTGGCCATATTATTTCTGGTGATTGCATTAGAGTTGACCCTTAAAAGATCGAAGCAGTGAGAAACTATCCTAAATATATCTCTCCATCAGATATCAGGAGCTTCTTAGGTTTGGATGGCTATTACAGATGGTTTATTGAAGGGTTTTCTTCTATTATATCCCACATGTCTCGATTGACTTAGAATAAAGTCAAATTTTAGTGGTCAGATTCTTGTGGAAAAAGTTTTCAGGAGTTAAAGACTCGACTCACCTCATTCCTAATCTTGACTTTGCCAGATGGTTTAAAGAGATTTGTTATTTACTATGATGCTTCCAGAGTTGGCCTTGGTTTTGTGTTGATGCAGAGAGGCAAGGTCATAGTTTATGCCTCTAGACAGCTTAAACCCTATGAAAAAAATTACCCTACCTATGATCTTAAGTTAGCAACATTTGTTTTGCCTTGAAAATTTAGAGGCACTATATCTATAGGGTTCATGTTGATGCGTTCATGGATCACAAAAGTTTGCAGTATGTGTTCTCGCAGAAAGATTTAAATCTTCATCAGAGAAGGTGGTTGGAATTGTTAAAGGATTATGATATAAGTGTGCTGTATCATTCAGGCAAGGCCAATGTAGAGGAAATACCCTTTGTAGAATGTCTATGGGCAGTGTGGCTCATGTTGATGATGACAAGAAGAAGTTAGTTAGGGAGGTTCATCAGCTTGCAAGATTAGGAATTCTCTTGGCTGATTCAGCTGAAGGTAGTGTTTGGGTTCAGAATAGTTTGGAATCTTCTTTGGTTGCCGAAGTAAAGGAGAAACAAGATAGGGATCCCCATTTAGTTAAGTTGAAGGAATTAGTTAGATAATAGAAAGTAGAGGTTTTCTCCCAAGGGGGAGATGGTGTGTTGTGTTCTTAGGTTAGGTTGTGTGTGCCGTGTGTTGATGGTTTGAGATAGAGGAGTTTCTGAAAAGCGCATGGAGCATGTTACTCTTTGCACCCAGGATCCACTAAGATGTACTGTGACTTACAGGAAATCTATTTGTGGAGCAGTATGCAGAGGGATATTCTTGAGTTTGTAGCTAAGTTTTCTAACTATCAGCAAGTCAAGGGTGAACACCAGATGCCTAGTGGCACATTGCGGTAGTTCAGTATCCCCACTTGGAAGTGGGAAGAGGTAAAAATTGATTTTGTGATAGGTTTTCCTCGTACGCATTGTTAGCATAATTCGATATGGATGATTATAGATAAAATGACCAAATTAGCCCACTTCTTTCTAGTTCATACTTCTTATTCAACCAAGGATTACGTTAAGATCTATATTAGAAAGTTAGTTCAGTTGCATGGAGTCTCATTGTCTATTATTTCAGATAGAGGTACTCAGTTTACCTCTTAATTTTTGAGAGCTTTGCAATAGAGTCTTGGTACCCAAGTTCATCTCAGTACAACTTTTCATCCTTAGACAGACGGTCAGGTAGAGAGGACCATTCATACCCTATAGGATATGTTGAGGGTGCGTGTACTTAATTTCAAGGTCAATTTGGATGATCACTTAGCTTTGATCGAGTTTACCTATAATAACAGTTATCACTCAAGTAATCAGATGGCTCTGTTTGAGGCTCTCCTTGGAAGGAGATGTAGATATCCTATTGGTTGGTTAGAGGTAGGTAAAGCTACTTTGATAGGTCCATATTAGGTGTTTGATGCAATAGAGTAGGTTCATTATATTAGAAAGAGGCTTAAGACATCCTAAATCCATCAGATATCCTACAAATGTGAGAATAAGAGACCTTGACTTTGAGGTTGGTGATTTTATATATTTGAAAATCTCACCCATGAAGGGAGTGAAGAGATTTTTCAAGAAGGGGAAACTCAGTCCTCGATATGTTGGCCCTTACCGAATCTTGAGTCATTTTGGAAAGGTAGCTACTGAGCTTGAGTTGCTTGCAGATTAAGCATCAGTGCATCTATTGTTTTATGTTTCCCTGTTAAAGATGTGTATTGGTGACCCATCTGTTATAGTTCCATTAGTAATCACAGATGTTCAGGGTAGCCTTTCTTACAAAGAATTCCCAATCGAGATCCTTGATCGTTAGATTCATAGACTAAGGAACAAAGAAGTTCCCTTAGTCAAATTTCTTTGGTGGAATAAGTCTGTTGAGGGAGTGACTTAGGAAGGAGAAGTAGATATGCATACCAAGAACCCTCATCTTTTCTCCACAAACTCAAACTCAGCTTAAGGTAACAGTCCTTCTTAGATTGACTCTTTTCCATTCTCAGACCCAGCTATATAATCATTCACATATCTTTGCATGCATTCACGAATTCAGTTCAATCATGTATCATGTTTCATGCTCAGTCATGTAATCATGTTTTTAGTTATGCATGTTCAGTAAGTGATTTCAATTTCCCAAATATTCTCAGATTAATTAGTCTCATTCGAGAATGAATGTTCCCAAGGGGAGAGATATTGTAATACGCCGTACTTTTCTTAGCTTAGTTCAGCTCCTAGTTGCATTCATAAGAGGCTTAAAGCCTAAAAATATGACCAAGTATTGGGGACTTAATCTTATTTTGGCCTCTTAACATCGAGGATTTTTAAATTAGTCTTTCCGACCCTGAGATGTAGGTTTTTGAGATAGTTCATATTCAGGGGTGTAAGGAACATGTCTCCGGCAAGTTTTGGATTTTTCGAACCAGAATTGGGTCGTGTTTTAATTTTGATTCCAGCAGCTTACAGTGATAGTGGTGCATCGTGGTGGATATAGCGGTGGAAGCCTCACCACATCGCGGTGGCCCTTTCATCTGCATTCCAGTTTAAAATTTGATTCTTTGAGGGGCAATTAAGTCTTTTCCCCTTAATACAACTCATCAAAACACGAATTTAATCATTGGTTAGGGCATTATTTACCCACATTCTCTAATTTCCTCTAAAAAACAAACCCTAATAATCCCCCAAGTTCGTTAATTTCATTGATTTATCTTCAAGGAAACCAAGAATTCAAGTTTTCTAATCCAAGAACTTTCAAGAAAAACATCTAGATTGTGTTTCTTTTCAAGCTTAAGGGTTTAAGGTATGTATGATGTTGATCCATGGGCCCTTTTCACCCATGGATTCCAAAAATCCAAATTTATTTTTTAAATTATGAATTATACATATTTATGATGAATTATCTCCATGAAGCTTTTACTAATTTTAATTATAAATTATGTTTACAAGTGTTTTTCGATAGAACGAGCCCTTACATGTTTGAATATTGAAGTTTTCATGTTGAATCCCTAATTCATGGTTTTTGTATTATAAATATGTTATTTTTACATGCCTTACCATTCCCATGCTTAAGTTTATGAATTTCATGTGTTTGATGAAGTGTCTAAATGTTTGGGTTTTGAATAATTATCCCCTTATTATGGTTTCAATGCTTTTATATGACTTTATTGTTATTTTCACTCAGTGTTGGAGGGTTATGAATGCTCGATACTTAGTTGTTTACATGATTTCAGTATCTTCAGAATGGTTTCAAATAAACCATGAGCATTGTCTTTTAGTTAGCTATCATGATCAGTTGTTTGCTTAGTTAAAATTAGTTCAGTCTATTAATCAGTGACAGTTCAGTTGGGAGTAGGATTTAGCACTGAGCGAATGCTGGGATAATGGCTTTCCAATCAGTTAGGCAGAGTCGTTAGTAGATATCCTTGTATTCCAGAACTACATAGCCAGCGCCAGATATGAGGCGTCACCTATCAGTTTAGGTTTGACTTCCTCTGAGAAGTCACCCGTCAGTTTAGGCTCGACTTTCTCTCAGGGGTCACCCGTCAGTTTAGGCTTGGCACCCTTGTCTTTTGGAACATCATATTAGTGGATCCACATAGATGTGTTAGTAGCTATGGTACGGTACAGATACCCTTCCAACTGGGGTATAGGTTGGACCTCGATTAGCTCAGACTAGGGCCTATAGATTAGATGATAGCTCCCACTGTCTGAGTACAGTATTCAGTTCAGGTTTGCTTGACCATCTCGTACAGACTTCTAGTTGTTCAGTTATCAGATTTTAGTAATTCAGTTTACAGATTATCCCAGAAACATTATATGCTTAGTCTTGCATTCTAAGTATTTCAGTTTTCATACATACTTATTTAGTTATCGCATGTTATTCTTCTAGTAATTATTTTGAGAACAGTTAACACTTGAATTTAAATCTAACCTCATCTCATATACCAGTACATTTAAGGTACTTACTACATACTTTTTTTCACGCTATGATGTCTTATATCATAGGTTTGGACGCACAGTTTCCTGACTGCGTTTAGACAATTCAGCTTATCAGCAGCAGCAGTCGCAGTGAATCCTCATCTATTGAGGATATGATTGTTCACTTTCTATTTATCTTAGTAGTTCAGTATTTCCATTTGGTCAAAGTTAGTTGGAGGTTTTTCCCATCAACTCCATAGTCCGTCAGTTAGAGGCTTTTCGGACATTCAGACAGTTAGTCAATTTATTAGTTATTTTATCAGACTTTTCAGTATGTCTTCATACATTTTAGATCTATGATTCAATTTTTTTTTAGTATTTAAAACCTTATGGCATTATTAGTTGTCTTTCTTTATATGTTGTTTATTATCAGTTTACTCAGTGCTCATAATAGGTACCATCTCATGGGTTAGCTTGGGGTCACTTGTGATGTAAGCACCATTGTCGAGACTAGGGTGTAGCCTTGGTTCGCGACAAAACTTAGTATCAAAGACTAAGGATTTACAGTGACTTAGGGAGTCTGAAATCCACGTTGAGTAGAGTTTTGTTTATGGGTGTGAAGCAAGACACACTTATAGACAATAGGCTACAAGACATTTTAGGAAAAGTTTCCCTTCTTTCATTGTTAATGTTATGTGAGTATGCATGATCTCTATTTAAACACACTTTCTAATCCATCCTTTATTCTGTTATAGAAAATTCCTCCCAGAAAGAATAATGAAAGAAGGAATGGGAACCAGCCTGCACTTTCGCTCATTCAGGAAGATCCCCTAAATGAGCATGTCTCTCTTGCCAAGTTTAGAGTTTCATTCACTACCTTATCTCACTCAGTAGCTACTCAGAACAACCAGCAGGTTATTGCCCTAGCTAATCCAGTGGCAAATACAGTTTTAACTAGAATTCGGGATTTCAATCGAATGAATCCCCCTTTTTTTAGGATCCAAGTCTAAGGAGGATCCACAGGAATTTCTTGATATGATTTAGAAGGTGACTGATATCATAGGTGTTACTTTAAGTGAGAGCGTAGAGTTGGCTGCACATCAGTTGCAGGATGTATCTCATATGTGGTATAAGTAGTAGAAGGAGGATAGGTGCGCAGACGTAGGGCCTATAGAGTGAGAGAAGTTTGACAAGGACTTTTTAGATAGATTCTTCCTTTTAAATTTGAGGGAAGCTAAGGTGCTGGATTTTATTAATTGGAAGAAAGGTAATATAAGTGTGAAGGAGTATTCCCTTAAGTTTACTTAGTTGGAGAGGTATGCTCCTAATGTGGTTGCAGACAATATGTCTTGAATGAGTAAGTTCATTTCTTCTATATCTGATAGTGTGGTCAAGGAGTGTAGAACTGTCATGTTGATTAAGGAGATGGACATGTCTAGGTTTATGGTCCATGCTCAATAGATTGAGGAACAAAAACTTAAGGAGATAGAACGGGAGAATAAGAGGGCTAGAATAGGTAGCTTTAATTTTTCTCATCCGGAGTCAAAGAGTGGTAACCATTCTCATTTCCTTTAGAAGAAGGACACAATCATCACATAAGATATCCAGACTAAAAGGAAAGAAAGATCACAGACATATCTGATATGGACGTGATCCAAAGCCGTATATAGGCATATCAAATGGCTATATTACTCAATAAAGGAATCAATCTAAGTACTTGATTGAGAAGAAATCTCTTGGGTTTCCTGATGAAGAATATCAGTCGAAGACTATAAAAAAAAACACCAAAGACAAACACTACTTATGCAACTTTAAGGAGAAAATTCAAAGTGTCTCATTCTTAGTCTTACAAAGCTATGTTACGTTTGTTTACGATTTTTATATAAAGAGTAGGATCGAGTTATCTTTGTAACATCAACTGAAGTTGTGTCACAAGATCTGAAGAGCAAAATAAGTCTTCAGAACTTGTTTCCTATCATTATACTCGAACCAAACCTTGAACAATCTAAAGGAAACTTGAAACCCAAGTGGACTGACTATATTGGTATGACGTACCTGGATAAATCTTTATGTTATTTACTTGATGCTTTATTATTTATGACCTTCACTGTTTAATTTTAATTTGTTTGTAAAGTTTGTGATCTGCAGGAGAGTCAACTGTGAGCAAAGATCAAATGGCCAATTACCAAATTATCGATGCTCTTCTTTAAGATGGTCACTCCTCCATATGACCACCTGTAAATCCCCGCAAAGTTCCCTTGTAGTTTGAGTCGTAGGGCATGTTGAGTGAGGCATGATTCCGGCCCTAAAAGATTAAGAAGTTGCTTCCTAAGTAAGTAACGTGTTAACCATATAGAATTTAATTAATTTCTACTTTTTCACATGGTAAATCTGATAAGCTTTCCATCGATATAAGATTTTCCCAAATCCAACACTCGGGTAAGAAGTTATGGCTAATTTAAGCCTTAGTCGTAAAACTGCATCATTTAACTGCCTGGCGCATCGCGGAGATGGTTGATTTCGAAATTTTCAATTTTCAGTGGAACCCTATGATAGTGGCACATTGCGGAGGAGTCCCACACCCCAACCAGTGGGAAAACACGATGGCTCCGCGTTGTAGAGGCTACCAATTTCCCAATTGTCAAATTCCAGTGAGCCACCGCGATAAGTGGTGCGTCACGGAGGCCAATGAAATCGGGTTCCAGTTCAATTTTTCCAGTTTTGCACAGATGTTTAAAAGGGCACTTTGGACCTTTTTCAAGCCTATAAAATTGTGCAAACACTAAGTATCCAAGCATCTTATGAGGTTTTTCTCAAGTTTTCTCTCAAGATAAACCCTAAGTATCCAAAAACTCTTCCAAGAATCTCAAGAATACACCATGGCTTTCCTAAATTGAGTCAAGATTCAAGGTTCCCAAGTCAAGGATCTCAAGAACACTTATTCTAGAGCATGAATAGAGTTCCAAAAGTGAGAGTTCATCAAAAGATTCTAATTCAAGGTATGTGGGGTTTTTGAACAAGGGTAACCCTTTCACCCTTGTGCCCAAAAGGCTATTTACATCATGAAATCCTTGAAATATATGAGGTTTTTACATGAATTTGAATTGGGGATTTCACCCATTATTATTAAATGCATTATACTGATATTTCCCATGAATTTAGAGTTAAATGGTATGATTTCTACATGTTTTCTTGAGTATTTATAGCTGGGTATAAACCCCATGATTTTACTCCTTGATAAGACAATATTTGCATTATTGAGATAATGAAGCATATGGCTATATTGAGATTTTGAGGTAACTTGCTAAAATTCCCAGAATTCCACATGATTTATCAATCTATATGCTATATATTATGCTTTTGATAAGCTTTAACTTGACATTGAATAATGGGTTAGTAAGCCCTATTTGAGACCTGTGAAATTATGAACTCTTGTGCTATGAGCACCCATGTTTTGAGTATTTTGAGATGATTAAAAAATGAATTGACCTAATGGTCCTTAAGCTTTGAAATCCACTTCACTATATGAGATTATCGATTTGATTATTGGCTTCATTGTGAACCATGTGATTATTCTAAAAGTGGATTTTTTTATGAGATGAGCACAGATAGTCTAAAGGGAGTAGTATTTAGCATAGAGCAGGTAAGTTACTGTGGTTTCTTACACCAAAACTACGTGCCACCGTAGGTTGTTCCAGAGGTCTAGTTTATGATGACTATGATTGGGTCTGAGGCCGAGTTTCACTTAGTGATCACTAGACCTAGGTTATACTCCCTGGCAAGAGTATGACGCTCCTTCCTAACGTGGGGTATCTTTCTTAGATCGCATGGTTTATGTCGGTTACGAGAACCGCCATTGATATTTAGACTTCGAGATTAACTACTTATTTTCCTTCCCTATAAGCTATTTTCCTAAATGGTTGAATTGCAAAGATGTTTCCCCAACTAAAGTATTTTCTTGATGTGAGTTATTTCCTAAATAAAAGTATCTTCCCTTGTTATAGTACTTTTTATAAAGCCTTGAGATAAGTTATTTCCATAAGCTAGAATGCCTTTCCATTTGAGATGGAGTGATTTCCCTAAAGCTTGAGATGAGATATTTTCCTAAAGTGAATGAAATGTCTTCAAGTATGTTTTCACGTTATATGATTTCGAATTCCAAGTATATGAGTTCTAAATAGTTATGAAATTTTGAGCATTGAAGAAGTTTTACTCTCCATAAGACTTACGCATGAGTTGAAAGTATTGTTTAAAGTCCCTTATCCTTTGGGTATTGAACAAGAGAAGATTTTAAATTTTAAGATTAAACAATGATGACTCATGAGATTTGTTTTACATGCTCCATTCTACATGACTTATGAGCTTTATATTTTATACTTGTTCAAGCCATGTGAGTCGTCTCATAATTCATACATGATTTGATTAAAGAAGATTGTTACTATTTTATTCATATGCATTCACCCCCGCATACTCAGTACATTACAAGTACTGATCCACATATATGTTTTGTGCTACATTATTTCATAATATAGGTTCAGGTGCTCAGTCCCAGCCTAGCTCGTGGTTCTTTGAGTACCTTGCCTATGTTTTCTACAGTGGTAAGTCCTCATAGTTCGAGGACCGATCTTCAGATATTTACCGTACTTGAGAGACTATGTTTTATCTTCAGTTCATTTCGAGTTAGTTGGGGACCTATCCCAACGGCTCTCTAGATTTTGATTTGTAGAGTCTTGTCAGACTTGTGATGTGTTGAGGGTTTGATATTGTGGTTTTGTTGAGATTTCTCTATGTTTTGGTCTTATGGACCGAGTATCTTTTCCATATTTCCTTTCATATGATATGACTATGCTAGTTTTGAGTATATTCTTATCTTAAATTGAGTGTCATTGGTGGAAACTGGCTCTACGGGTTAGCTTGGGGCTACTCATAGCCTTAGGCACCGTGTGAGATCCCGAGAGATGATTTTGGGTTGTTATAAACTTGGTATCAAAGACTAAGGTTTCTAAGGATTCCTAGGGAGTCTAACAAGCTGCGTTGAGTAGAATCCTGATCATCGGTGTGTAGCGCTCCACACCTATGAGTAAGAGGCTATGAGATATTATAGGAAAAAGTTGTTTCTTCATTCAGAGTCTATCGTGCCTATAGTTGTCCCTATTATCTAATGATTTGTGCTTTTCTATTTTTAGAAAATGCTTCCTCGAAGAGCGAATGTCCATGAAAATAATGATGAGCAACCCCCACCTGTTGATCCTTTGAATGAGACGGTGTCCCATGATGAGTTTAGGGCGGCCTTTCAGGCATTAGCCTAAGCAGTCACCGGAAATATTTGGGCTAATAACTAGGCCCCAGTTGCTAACCAGCAGGGTGGTGATGTAGCCGTAGATAGGATTCGTGACTTTATCTGGATGAACCCGCCTGAGTTTTATAGGTTAAAGATAGATGAGGACCCATAATTGTACTTAGAGGAGGTAAGCAAGATTAAAGACATAATGCATGTTTCAGAAAAAGAAAGTGTTGAGTTGGCATCCTACAGACTGAAGGACATTGCTTATGATTGGGTTGTGTCGTGGAGAAAGGGTAGATATGAGAATGCCGCTCCTATGACTTGGCAAGTTTTCTAAGATGCCTTCTTGGATCAGTTCTTTCCACTTAAGATGAGGGAGTCAAAGATTAAGGAGTTCATAAACTTTAGATAGGTCTCTATGACTATTAAGGAGTACTGTTTGAAGTTCAATCAGTTGGCCAAGTACGCGCCTGATTTGATTTCTGACACCCAGGCTAGTATGAGTAATTTTGTAATCGGTGTTTCTAGGATGGTACTGAAGGAGTGTAGGGACGCGATGTTGCATAAGGATATAGATCTGGCTAGGTTGATGACATATGTCCAACAGATAAAGGTGGATAAGCTTAGAGAAAGAGATAGAATGAGGGGTAGCAAGAGGGTGAGATCTGATAAGCATGAGTTTAGCCGGCCTAGGTTCCAGGAGGGAACTGCCCCCAGTTTCAAAGGCGTTCACCTATTCCAGTTTTTTTGTAGCTAGTGCTCTCGCGCCTAGAGGTAGGCCGGAGTAAGGGAGCATGTCTTTCATGTCTGGGGCGCAGAATAGTGTTGGTAACAGGCCCAGTTATCCTTCTTGTGCAAAATTTTGTAGGAATCACCTTGGGGAGTATTTCAAAGTTGTGAGAGGTTGTTTTGGTTATGGCAAGAAAGGCCACAGACTTAAAGATTATCCCTATGCTAGACAGGGGAATAGAGATGCCCGACCTCAAGCATGGGCTGCTAGTGCACCAGCTCCGGTACTCCATCCCGCCCCTTCTCAGGGCACTTCTTGTAGCACCGTTGGCGGTCAGTGCCAGAATAGGTTCTATACTTTGCCACCCCATCGTGAGTAGGAAGACTCTCCTGATGTTGTTACTAGTATGTTTTTTGTCTTTTGTCTTGATATTTATGTGTTGTTGGACCCCGGGTTGAATATCTCTTATGTATGAGTCCTGAAAAGATTCCTGAGCCTTTCCTAGTTTCTACACCGGTCGAAGAGTCAGTTGTTGTGAAACAAGTGTATAAAAATTGCCCTGTTACTGTGCTTCATAGAGTCATACTTGCAGATTTTATAGAGTTAGACATGATAGATTTTGATCTTATTCTGGGTAAGGATTGGCTTCATTCTTGTTATGCATCTATAGATTATCGTACCCGTGTGGTCAAGTTTCAGTTTCCTGATGAGCTAGTGTTTGAGTGGTCCGGGAGTTGGGTATCTCCTAAGAGTTATTTTATCTTCTATATCAAAGCCAGAAAGCTTATATCCAAAGGTTGCATCTACCACCTAGTTAGGGTCAAGGACACTAAGTCCGAGACTCCAACCATCCAGTCGGTTGATGTAGTTAATGAGTTCCCCGATGTCTTTCTGGAAGATCTCCCAGGGGTACCTCCTAATAGAGAGATAGAGTTTAGAATTGACCTTCTTCCCGACACTAGGCCTATTTTTATTCCACCATATCGTATGGCACCTGCCGAGATTAAGGAGTTGAAGGAGCAACTCAAAGATCTCTTAGACAAAGGTTTAATTAGAACCAATATTTCTCCTTGGGGTGCACCTATTTTGTTCGTGTGGAAGAAAGATGGATCTTTGCATATGTGCATTGACTACCATCAACTGAATAAGGTCACAGTAAATAATAAGTATCCTCTTCCTAGAATTGATGACCTCTTTGATCAGTTTCAAGGTGCAAGTTATTTTTCCAAGATAGACCTTAGATCCGGCTATCATCAACTAAAGTGAGGGAATGTGGTATTCCAAAGATAGCCTTTTGAACCCGTTATGGTCACTTTGAGTTTCTAGTCGTGTCTTTCAGGCTAACCAATGCCCCAACAGCCTTCATGGACCTCATGAATCGAGTGTTCAAGCAATACCTTGATACGTTCATCATTGTCTTCATAGATGACATCCTTGTGTACTCCCGTGATGAGAATGGCCATGCAGCTCATCTTAGAATTGTCTTGCAAGATCTTAGAGATCACCTTTTATTTGCCAAATTCAGTAAGTATGAATTTTGTCTAAGGTATGTAGCCTTTCTGGGTCATGTTATTTTACCCGAGGTTATTTGATTTGATCCCCAAAACATAGAAGTTGTGAGAAACTGGCCTAGAACTGGCCTAGACCTATCTCTCCATCTGACATTAGGAGTTTCTTGGGTCTAGCGGGCTATTACCGTCGCTTTACTGAGGGTTTCTCTTCAATTGCATCTCCTATAACCCGATTGACCTATAAGAATGTTAAATTTCAGTGGTTCGATTCCTGTGAGAAGAGTTTTCAAGAGTTGAAGCCTCAACTCTTTTCATCCCCTGTGTTGACTTTACCTAATGGTACTGATGGTTTTGTGGTGTATTATGATGCCTCTAGAGTTGGTTTGGGATTTGTGTTGATGCAAAGGGGTAAGGTTATATCCTATGCCTCTAGAAAGTTGAAGCCGCATGAAAAGAACTACCTGACCCATGATCTTGAGTTAGCTGCTGTGGTTTTTTCCTTGAAAATTTGGAGACACTATCTTTATGGTGTCCATGTTGATGTTTTTACTGATCATAAAATCCTGCAGTACGTGTGTACCCAGAAGGAGATGAATCTTAGGCAGAGGAGGTGTTTAGAGTTGTTGAAAAATTATGATATGAGTGTGTTGTATCACCCGGGCAAGGCCAATGTGGTGGCGGATGCCCTTAGTAGATTGTCCATGGGTAGTGTTGCACATATTAAGGAAGGTAAGAGAGAGTTAGCTAATGATGTTCGTTGTCTAGCTAGGTTGGGTGTTAGATTGCTTGATTCAGTGGAGGGGAGTACGTTGGTGCAGAGTAGTTTCGAATTATCTTTAGTTTCAGAAGTAAAGGAGAAGCAGGATAGGGATCCTAGTTTTGTCAAACTGAAGGAGTCAGTTAAGGACCAAAAGGTTGAGGTTTTCTCCCAAAGGGTAGATGGTGTGTTAAGGGTGAATGGTAGGTTATGTGTTCCATGTGTTGATGCTTTGAGGCAGAGGATTATGGGTGAATCACATGGCGCGCGTTATTCCATTCATCCCAGTACTACCAAGATGTATCGCGACTTGCGAGAAATCTACTGATGGAACAACATGAAGAAAGATATCGCCAAGTTTGTAGCAAAGTGTGTGACGTGTCAACAGGTTAAGATAGAGCACCAAAGATCGGGTGGTGTGATGCAAGAGTTTAGTATACCCACTTAGAAGTGGGAAATGGTGAATATGGACTTCGTGACCGGGTTGCCTCTTTCGCATCATCATCATGATTCTATTTGGGTTGTTGTGGATAGGTTGGCTAAGTCCGCACATTTCTTGCCCGTGCATACATCTTATACGGCTGAGAATTATGCTAGATTGTATGTCTGAGAGTTGGTTAGACTACATGAAGTTCCCTTGTCTATCATTTCGGATAGGGGTACTCAATTTACTTCTCAGTTTTAGATGGCGCTTCAGCAGGGTCTTGGCACCCAAGTTCTTTTGAGTTTAGATTTTCACCCGCAGACAGATGGTCAAGCTGAGAGGACCATTCATACCCTAGAGGATATGTTGAGGGAGTGCGCTCTTGATTTCAAAGGTAGTTGGGATGAGATTTTGCCATTGATAGAGTTCGCCTATAACAATAGTTTCCATGCTAGCATTGAGATGGAACCATTTGAGGCTTTGAATGGTAGTAGGTATAGATTTCCCATAGGTTGGTTTAAAGTCAGTAAAGCTTCCGCGTATGGGCCTGATGCAGTGTTCGAAGCTATGGAGAAAGTTAAGTTGATTAGAGAAAAGTTGAAGACCTCTCAGATTCGTCAAAGTTCTTAAGAAGATGTGAGTAGGAGAGATCTTGAGTTTAAGGTAGGTGATTTTGTGTACTTAAAGATTTCACCCATAAAAGGGGTGAAAAGGTTTGGTAGAAAGGGAAAGCTTAGTCCCTGTTATGTTGTCCCGTATAGAGTCTTGAGCCGTGTTGGTAAAGTGTCTTATGAGGTTGAGTTGCCCTCGGAGTTGTCCGTTGTTCATCCTATCTTTCATGTCTCCATACTTAAGAAGCATATTGGTGATTCCGTTGTGGTTGATCCTTCAGATAGTGTTGATATTCAGGATACCCTTTCCTTCGATGAGATTCCCGTGGAGATCCTAGATTTTCAGATCCATAGACTATGGAACAAAGAAGTTCCCTTGGTAAAAGTTTTGTGGAGAAACCAATCTGTTGAGGGTGCTACTTGGGAGGCGAAAGCAGACATACGATCCGAATACCCGCACCTCTTTTCCGCAAGTTCAGATCAATCAGAAGGTACCATTCTTCCTTGATTCAACTTTTCTAATCTAAAGTTCAGCTATGTATCTATCTTTGTATGAGTTCTTGCAATATCCAGAGTGGTCATGAGTTAAGTAAGATCTTGAGTCGTTTAGTAATTGTTTCAGCTGTGTGTACTCAGTTTTTCCTGTATTCTGAGCCTAACTAGAGACATTCGAGGATAAATGTTCCCAAGGGGAAGATATTGTAAGGCCCCGCAAAGTTTCCTCGTAGTTTGAGTTGTAGGGCATGTCGAGTGAGCCGTGATTTCATCCCTAAAAGATTGAGAAGTTTCTTCCTAAGTGAGTAACGTGTTCACCATAAAGAATTTAACTAATTTCTATTTTTCACTTAGGAAATCTGATAAGCTTTCCATCGATATAAGATTTCCCTAAATCCTACACTCAGGTAAGAAGTTATGGCTAATTTAAGCCTTAGTTGTAAAACTGCATCATTTAACTGCCTGGCGCATCGCGGAGATGGTTGATTTGGAAATTGTCAATTTCTAGTGGAACCCTGCGATAGTGGCACATCGCGAAGGAGTCCCACGCCCCAACCAGTGGGAAAACACGATGGCTCCGCGTTGCGGAGGCTGCCAATTTCCCAATTGTCAAATTCCAGTGAGCCACCACGATAAGTAGCGCGTCGCGGAGGCCAATGAAATCGGGTTCCAGTTCAATTTTTCCAGTTTCGCACAGATGCTTAAAAGGGAACTTTGGACCTTTTTCATGCCTATAAAATCGTGGAAACACTAAATCAAAGCCATTTACAAACATCTTATGAGGTTTTTCTCAAGTTTTCTCTCAACATAAACCTTAAGTATCCAAAACCTCTTCCAATAATATCAAGAATCCACCAAGGATTTTCTAAATTGAGTCAAGATTCAATGTTCCCAAGTCAAGGACCTCAAGAACCCTTATTCTAGAGCACGAATAGAGTTCCAAAAGTGAGATTTCATCAAAAGCTTCTAATTCAAGGTATGTGGGATTTTTGAACAAGGGTAACCCTTTCACCCTTGTGCCAAAAGTCTATTTACATCATGAAATTCTTGAAATATATGAGGTTTTTACATGAATTTGAATTGGGGTTTTCACCCATTATTATTGAAAGCATTATACTGGTATTTCCCATGAAATAAGAGTCAAATGGCATGATTTCTACATATTTTCTTGAGTATTTATAGCTGGGTATAAACCCTATGATTTTACTCCTTGATAAGCTAATATTTGCATTGTTGAGATATTAAAGCATATGGCTATATTGAGATTTTGAGGTAACTTGCTAAAATTCCCAATTTTCCACATGATTTATGAATCTATATGCTATATATTATGCATTTGATAAGCTTTATCTGGAGACTGAATAATGGGTTAGTAAGCCCTATTTGAGACTTGTGAAATTATGAACTCTTGTGCTATAAGCACCTATGTTTTGAGTATTTTGAGATGATTGAGAAATGAATTGACCTAATGGTCCTTGAGCTTAGAAATCCACTTCACTATATGAGATTATCGATTTGATTATTGGGTTCGTGGTGAACCATGTGATTATTCTAAAAGTGGATTTTTTTATGAGATGAGTGCGGATAATCATAAGGGAGTAGTATTTAGCACCGAGTGGGTAAGTTACTACGGTTTCTTACCCCAAAACTACGTGCCACCATAGGTTGGGCCTGAGGCTGAGTTTATGATGATTATGATTGGGTCCGAGGTCGAGTTTTGTTTAGTGATCACTAGACCTAGGTTATACTCCCTGGCAAGAGTATAACACTACTCCCCAACGTGGGTTCTTTTCCTTAGGAGGACAAAATGTTGGACTCCATGTAACCCGCATGGTTTATGTCGGTTACGAGAACCTCCGTTGACGTTTAGACTTCGAGATCAAATACTTATTTTCCTTCCCTATAAGCTATTTTCCTAAATGGTTGAATTGCAAAGATGTTTCCCCAACTAAAGTATTTTCTTGATGTGAGTTATTTCCTAAATGAAAGCATCTTCCCTTGTTATAGCACTTTTTATAAAGCCTTGAGATAAGTTGTTTCCATAAACTAGAATGCCTTTCCATTTGAGATGGAGTGATTTCCCTAAAGCTTGAGATGAGATATTTTCCTAAAGTGAATGAAATTCTTTCAAGTATGTTTTCAAGTTATATGATTTCGAATTCCAAGTATATGAGTTCTAAATAGTTATGAAATGTTGAGCATCGAAGAATTTTTACTCTTCATGAGACTTATGCATGAGTTGAAAGTATTGTTTAAAGTACCTTAGACTTTGGGTATTCAGAATAAGAGAAGATTTCGAATTTTGAGATTAAACAATGATGACTCACGAGATTTGTGTTACATGCTCCATTCTACATGACTTATGAGCTTTATATTTTATACTTTTTCAAGCCATGTGAGTCATCTCATAATGCATACATGATTTGATTAAAGAAGATTATTACTATTTTATTCATATGCATTCACCTCCGCATACTCAGTACATTCCAAGTACTGAGCCACATATATGTCTATGTGCTACATTGTGTCATAATGTAGGTTCAGGTGCTCAGTCCCAGCCTCGCCCGTGATTCTTTAAGTACCTTGCCTATGTTTTCTACAGTGGTGAGTCCTCATGAATCGAGGACAGATCTTCAGATATTTACCATACTTGAGAGACTATGTTTTATCTTCAGTTCATTTTGAGTCAGTTGGGGACCTATCCCAAGGGCTCTTTAGATTTTTATTTGTAGAGGCTTGTCAGACTAGTGTCAGACTTGTGATGTGTCGAGGGTTCCATATTGTGGTTTTGTTTAGAATTCTCTATATTGTTGTCTAATGGACCGAGTATCTTTTCCATATTTCCTTTCATGTGATATGAGTATGTTAGTGTTGAGTCCTTTCTTATCTTGAATTGAGTGTCATTGGTGGAAACAATCTCTAAGGGTTAGCTTGGGGATACTCGTAGCCTTAGGCACCGTGTGACGTCCCGGGAGACGATTTTGGGTCGTTACACCACCATAATTCAATTGATAATACTACTCATACTAGAAAAATAGATTCATTATCTTTGTCAAATCAAATGACTACCAAGCCTGGTTTGTAATCAAAAAGGGTCATAAGCCAATTCTAGGGCTCAAGGAAAAACAAAAGGACAAGGATAAAGAATCCAGTAGTACTGATATGGAAGATCTTTTAAATTTTGATATTACCAAAGAACAACAGGTGGCAATCCAAACTAACGCACGTGCTATAAGTTTACTTTTGTGTGCAGTTAGTGGAGAAGAATACGACAAGATCTCAACGTGTGAGACAACAAAAGAAATGTAAGACAAACTGGAGGTAACCTATGAAGGAACCACCAAAGTCAAGAAGTCAAAAATTATTGCTCTTGTAAATGAAGATGAGTTATTCAAAATGGAGGAAAATGAGGATCTTGAATCAATGTTTGCCAAATTCAGTAAAATTGTCTGTGAACTGAAATCACTGGGTACGATCTATCCTCACAACCTGCATGTCTAGAAACTAGTCTGAAGTCTCCCACATATTTGGGAAACCAAGAACTCCATTCTCGAAGACGGAGATCTTCACAACATGACTTATGATGAACTTCTAGGTAACCTTATAGTATATGAAAAAAATTATATCAACACGTTTCATCAGGATGAAAAGAAGAAACCAGTAGCTTTCAATGCTATTCCAACTAGAGAGGAGGACATTATGGAAGATGATAATAATGAAGGAATGACCCTCATTAATCGTGGGGTAAGAAATATCATGAGACTGAGACAACAAGGATTCCAAGGAGGCCAAAGTAATAATTCCATCAGAAATAATGAACATGGCCACTTTTACGGAAAGATTGGTCACTTCAAATAGAATTGTCCATAATTGAAAAGAAGAACGTCTAGGAAAAATCAAAACTTTGGAGCCTGGAGTGATGAAGATAAAACCGATGAAGAGGTAGAAGCCGAAATATATGCTTCATGACAAATGGTGAATCTAACGAGGTAGTCTTCAGAAGCCGAAATATATGCTTCATGACAACTGGTGAATCTAATGAGGTAAGACTACTTGATTGCAATAATTCTAATACTCTTGAATTTAATCTGGATATGATTACTGACGAACTTCAAAAATTCAAAAAGCTTAGTATAAAAAACTCTCCCAAGAGAAGAAAAGTTGTGAAGCTAAGTTTAAACGAAAACTCGAAGAGGGACTACAAAACTGGCAAGTAGAAATTAAAGTATGTCAAATATTGACCAACTTCATGAAGAGCTTGATGATACAAGAATAAAATTAAACAATTTTTGGGCATCTCCTAGCCATAATTTCGTAAGATCAAACTCGTTTAAAATTACTCGAGTTCCTCATCAGGGTTGTTTAAATCAGCTAAGAACTATTTTTCCCATCGAGGGCCTGTTTGTTTCATCTATGGACAACAAGGGAACAAATCCTATAGTTGTAGGCATAAGCCTTAAAATATGTGGGTTTGGAATCCCAAAGGGAGTACATCTAACCCGCAAGATCCATAACAAGAAGGAATTGATGGTGGATGTTCCAGAAGTATAGCTTGAGAGAAAACGTTTTCACCAAAAATTATGTCAGATTCAGTGACAGCTGGAGAGAAAAGATCATCAGAGTTTACTACACCCCTTCAGAGTCTACTCTTTCAGGTGAAACGGTAAAATAAATAAAGATGTTTTCCCTCCAGGTGAATCCATCCTTAAATCTCTTTTTCTTAAGATAAAGTCAAAATTTAATGCAAATTGTCCTTGACTTTTTTTATTGTTGTTTATTTTAAAATAATTATTATTTTTGTTGTATACTTTCCTGTTAATTCTAACATCTTTTTGTGAGAATCTTTGGCCACTCCGATGAAGGCCTCGTCTCATGAGCATGACTCACCAAGGAACAAACTTTAGTTGATTCACCTACAACTAGAGTTGTGTTCACTACTCTCAAAAATTGTTCTCTGAATCTTAGGTCAACTACTTGGTTTCAATTTGTCTTTTAAAATGGTGCCTAGAAAGTATGAAAATTCTGTGTTAATTGTCTATTTAAATTGTTCTGTGTAAGTATGTTAGAATCAAGTGTTTTCTGTCCATGTTATTTGGTTCTCAAAAATTTTGTGTCAATAATTTATGCGTCATATTTTCGGACACAAATCATTTTTACTTAGTCAAATCCTATTTTTTACTGAAGGAAAGATCTTCAAAAAAGATTCTGCATTTAAGACTCATAAGCCATTTTTGACCATAGTATTCGCTTTACTTAATCCATTTTTTTTACATTTTTCAAAAAAAAAAGGACTCCTTTTAAAAAAAATAATCATCATTATTTCACTGTTTCCCATACCTCCTTTGCTGCCCTTACTCATCCCCAAGATACTGTAATGCCCCAATTTTCTTAATCGGAATGCTACATGGTGCTCATGACACTGAAGGACCACAAGCTAACCCATGACTGATATCTATACTTGTACACTACATAATATATTGAATAAATGCGGAAAAAAAGGTTGTAAGGCCATAAGGTTCAAATATGATAAAAACATAACATTTGAGAGGGGTATGAAATACCCAAAACAACTGAAATAAATAGTATGTACATGATAATCTGAAAGCCTCTAACTTTCTGAATAAGGAGTTGATGGGACATGTCCCCAACTAACTCCAACTACTAAAATAAACTGAAAACTGAAATAGTAATGAAATTATCGGGTCCTCGAAAGATAAGGACTGACTTCTAACTCTGACTGCTAATACTGGAATCTACTGCTGATCTGGAGCTCGTGCCTCTGAACCTATGGTGTAACATAAGAGAAAGAACCATAGCGCAAATGCGTCAGTACGTATGAATGTACTGAGTATACGAGTGAGGTAGGCTAAATGCAAAGGGTTATATGTATGAACAACACTGATTGATATGAACGTGAGAATACATACATGCATGCATAACTGTAACTGAACTCATGAAGATACTAACTACTGAGTCTGAACACTGACAACATGAGTGTACTGATACTGAGATACTGAATAGATGAATGACTATTTTTGACAGTTCGAGTTATGAAGAACTGGTCTGATTGACTGTGTCTAATAGTCCTAAAACTAAATACTGATATCATGAATTCTGATAACTGATATGACTGATAACATGAGTTCTGAGAACTGATATAACTAATGGCATAAGTGACTGTATCTGACAGTCATGAATGTGGTAGAACTAGTTGAGTTTTGTATTGAGGAGTGACTGTAGTTGACAGTTCTGAATTTGAAGAACTATCTGAGTTCTTTTAATGAGACTGAGAATTAGATTGAAACTGAGATAGTGAGAGGTAATCATCTAACCGACATGCCTCGAAACTAAACTGGTGGGGTCCAATCTTTGCCCTGATTGGAAGGGAATTAATACCGTGCTACGGGTAAAGACAATATGTAAGTAACCCTATTCTATTTTTAGGAGCTCATTCTGTCTGCCCTATTATCAGGTAAACTCAAAGGAGATGCAGTAGCCCAATGGGTAGGGATATCTCAACCTATGCTGGATATGTAGTTCTGGAATGCAAGGATTGCTTCTAGGAATCACACCCTCTGATTGTAGCAGGTGATTCCCCATCCTTGGGTTCGATAGGTGATGAATCCTACTCCCAACTAAGTAGATGCTGAACTGAATAACTGGGCTGAACTAAATAACTAAACTAAACTGATTAGCTGAACTGATACTAGTGGTATTGTTTAGCGGTGCTAAACTGAGTTTACTGAATTTTGATGACTAAAAAATGTATTGAGTTCTGAGGACTGATTGAGAGTACTGATGTTACTGAGATTGACTGTGAATACTGAGGTTATAAATATTACTAAGTACTGATATCACTGAGATTACTGAGCTACTGAGACTACTGAGATTTCTGAGTTTTCCTGAGTCACATGACTGACTGAATTCTATAGATCATGGCATAACTGAGAGTATCGTGATAACATGACATGGCTCTAGGAACACAACTATAATTTCGGGTACGAATACCCCCAGGACTCTATGGAAAGAAACTGACTAAACATGACTGACTTGATCATAAGATTGGAGTCCACAATTCACATTATCATAAGTAGGGAATATTATACTTCATGTAGTTCATTAACATCTTAAGAATGGTAGGAGTGCATGGATATATTTCATGTGCATATTGTATATCTCCATTATCATACATACTTCATACCATAACAATAGCAACACATTAATAGCATGGAATTCATATTAAAGTATATAGCTAACATGGACTTGTCATTTAGATATCATGGAACCATGTAAATATGAATTTCTAGCATCCTAAGCATTTTATCAAACACCTTGCATGCACTCTTTAAGGCATAGGTGTGCTTATCAATTTGACAATCTTAATCCATCCAAAATTCATGGGTTTCAACTACCCTATTCACATGCTTCATGAAAAACACATCAAGATACAACCTTGAATCCAAACAACAATTATAAATATGAATATAGTGATAACGCAACAAGGAAATCACAATTTATATTTTAAAACATGATTCTTGAGCTCCATGGATGAAAGGGACCCATGGATGAACACTACGCATACTTTATATTAAGAATTCGTGAAGATTGATGGCGAAATTTCCTTAAAATAGACTCTCCTATGAAAATCCTAGGGCTTGTTCTTGAGAGTTTTGATCTTGAGAGGAAACCCTAATCTTGTGGTTGAAGGTGTATGAGAGAGCTTTTTTAGATGTTTAACTAAAGAGAATGGAAGATAATATGCTACTTGAGGGTTATTAGTCATGGGAAGTGAAGGAAAAAGACCAAAATACCCTTACTAAAATGCCCCTCAATTGCTGGGAAAAATAGCTGACGACAATCGTGACAAGCCGTCAATTTGGTGATAGGCCGTCACCAATTATCGTCACAAAATGGTGAAATTTTGAGTTTCTGGTTAAGGTTGACGACATTGGTGATAGTCCATCACGGACGTGACGGCTTGTCACAAAATATCGTCACCAGGGTCAGAAATCCGCCAAGGTCTGACGACATTGCTGATAGGCCGTCAAGGGCGTGACAGCTTGTCACAATTGTCGTCACCAGTTTCCCAGCCAGACATGCTGGAGTAAAATGGGTATAACTCTTTGCTACGATATCAGATTTAGGCAAAATTGGTATCGTTGGAAAGATAATTCAAAGAGATTTCATTTGATATATAGTAAACCGCCCAGTTAGTCATATAAAACTAGTTATTTTCGATTGAATTTCACCCAATTTTTGACTCTCACTAAAACTTGAACGATAGGAAAGCTTTCAACTTGTACTTGAGTTAGGGGACCTCTATGATCTAAATTCATGTTCAAATAGATTTCCACACTTCAAAATTGATTAACACACTAAATTTACATAGGTTTTGAGGCTTTTGAAATGTCTACGCATAGAAATGATAGATTTTTATCCTAGTCCAAAATATGGGGTATTACAATATCTCTCTCTTGGGAGCATTCATCCTCGAATGAGACTGGCTAAGATGAGAGAAAATACAACTGATGTGGATATAGAGCATGAACAACTGATCATGATTTCATGGATGACATAATTGATTAGTTGAACATATCATACTGAACATACATATCAGATGCATGCATAACTGATTCATAAGTACATGAGAAAGAGTACTGATAAGCTGATCACGCATATCTAATGTGCGAATATATTACTGAACTGGATCATAAACATGCAATGAATATGTAAAGGTAAAGATACCAAGTTTGAACTGGGAACTGAGCATGGAATTGAACACCAAGTTTGTACTGAATACTTAACATGAAGTTGAATAATCTTAAAGAGGACTATTACCTTCAACGAAAACGCTAATGAATTCTAAGATCATTTACTAAACATGCATGAGAGAAAACACAAGAACATAACTAAATTTGGAACATGATACATGAACTAAACTGAGCTTGCATATACTAGTAAACTCTATCTTGGAGATGGTTACATCCTTCAGATGTCTGTTAGTATGGTTGGATGGGAAGATGGGAGAACAACCCCTACCAAATTGACTGCACATCTGCTAAACTGACTTGACTGACTAATTTATGCTAATAACTGATCACTGGGCATGTAAGACTAAACTAAACTTAGTCAGAATAACTGAACTGGGACTATAGAATATTTTACATAGGAGGTAAGGATTAACTGAGTACCATGAGGTGACTGAGCATAGATTCATGGAGACTGTATTACTTAAAAATAAAGTGCCACGTGTGTAACATGATTCCAAAAGATTTAATAAATAGAGGTACTAAGAAATAAGAGAGAAACTGATAGTTGCATACCATGGCATAGAGAATCTGAGACTGAATTGAGTTTTATGATCTGAATACTGAATTGGGACAGAATGCAGGGTTCGGTTAACTGAATTTTTGAAATTGATGTTTTGATCGACAATCAGGTACTTAGTTTTGAGACTAAATAGAATAATAATTACTAAGTGCTAAATACTAGAAATGGAATATCAACATCATGAATTTATCACAAGATCTAAATTGAGAATTTTCGGGACATGTTCTGAATTTATACGATCGTTAGGACCGTAGAATAGATAGAAGGAACTAAGCATACTGTAAAGATTGGAATGAGTACATGAGTCATGAGCTGCATGACTTAAGTTTAGAGTTTCTATGTTCATGAGATATGATTCGTAACACTTAATGAGTTTGGAACACCTCACACTGGAAACTAAAAGCGTATGCTATCCTTAGGGGAAAATGTGTGAATATTAACCGTATTCATAGAACTGAGATGACAATCATGCATGGGAAACATGATAAATGAGATATAAAAGAAAACAAGGATACCACATCTACTAATTTGGCACAACTAATAGAATTTTGAAGGCCTGACTTTCTGAGTTTTCATAACCGGATAGTCCCTGTATACCTTTTGAGCTATGGTAGACTGATCTACTGGGTAGAGACTGGGTAAGGTCCTGTCAATATTTGGTCTGACCTTAAGTTTTACCATTATTCAAAGAGTTTTAAAAGAAAAGGGGCACATGGGTAAGGCAAAACATAAGCGTGCGGATTAGAGATCTGAAACATACCAGTGACTGTATTAGGAGGAGTTTCCTAATCCTGTCAGGACTGAGGATCATGGAGTATGTTTGGGCGTTTCCCACTAATAACACTTAAAGTGGTATCCTACCGATTTGGTCGACCGGGCGGAACTGAAGTACGACCATGCTGACCTCATGGACCAGGTTTAGGACAATCTCGGACTTTGTGACCTAAATCACCACATCTAAAACACACATCACTACCGGCTATACGCACACCCTTATGATGCTTACCATAAGTCTGACAAAGGGGATGGGTAAGGACTCTGCACTCACTACCCTCTGACCTCGACTGAGAAGGACTGTAACTACCTGTTCTAGCCCTCTTATTTTCTTTCTCTTTCTTTTTAAGCTTATGCTCCTCAATATTTTGAGCATAGACCATCAACCTATACAAGTCCATATCATTAATCAACATTGCAGTCCAACACTCCTTAACCACTCTACCTGATACCCCAGATACAAACTTATTCATTTTGTACCTACTATTTGCCACTACATGGGGAGCATACCTGGCTAACTGGGTGAACTTAAGGAAGTATTCTTTCACGCTCATCATACCCTTCCTGAGATTGATAAACTCTAACACTTTAGCCTTTTTCTTCTCTATGGGAAAGAATCTATCTAAGAAAGCTGTAGCAAACTCTTCCCACTCTATGGGATCTGTATCTGTACCCCTGTCTACCTTCTACAACCACGTATGGGCTACATCTTGTAGATGATAGGTGGCTAACTCTATACTCTCACTGGAAGTCACTCCCATGATGTCTATGACTTTCTAAACTTAATCGAGGAACTCCTATGGATCCTCATCGAACTTGGAATCGGTAAATAGAGGGATTCATTCGGGTGAAATCTCAAATCCTAGATGCAGCCACATTGGCCTCTGGGTTGGCCAAAACAGTAGTTTTCCGTTCATTCTGAGCTACGACTGAACTGGATAGAGTAGTGAATGCAGTCCTGAATTCTGCATGAGAAACATGTTCATCCAGGGAACCTGCTTGGACGGGCAGAGGTGCTGACTGATTTTTTGTTCTTCTTTCACTATTCCTTTCTAAAGACATATTCTATAAATGAAGGGAAGAAGCGAATTAGATTGAGATTTTAATTAGAGATTTTGTTCACTGGCATGACATGAATACTGAAAGAAGGGAAACTGTTCCTAAAACATCTCATAGCCTCCTGCACATAAGTGTGGTGCACAACAAACACATGTACAAGACTCTACTAGATAAGCCTTTCAGACTTCCTAGGACTCTAATGAACCTTAGGCTCTGATACCAATTTTGTAACACCTTGTTTTTCTGAACCGGAATGCTACATAGTGCTCATGACCCCAAAGGACCACAATCTAACCCATGACTGATATCTGTACCTGTAAACAACATAATATACTGAACAAATATGGAAATAAAGGTTGTAAGGCCATAAGGTTCAAATCTGATAAAAATATAACATCTGAGTGTGGTATGAAATACTCAAAACAACTGAAATAAACTATATGAACATGATAATCTGAAAACCTGTAACTATCTGAATAAGGAGTTGATAGGACATGTCCCCAACTAACTCTAACTACTGAAATAAACTAAAAACTAAAATAGTAATGAAATCATCGTGTCCTCAAAAGATAAGGACTTGCTTCTAACTCTGACTGTTGATAGTGGAATCTACTGCTGATCTAGAGCTCGTGCCTCTGAACCTATGGTGTAACATTAAAGAAAGAACCATAGCGCAAATGCATCAGTACGTCTGAATGTACTGAGTATACGAGTTAGGTAGCCTAAATACAAAGAGTTATATGCATGAACAATATTAACTGATATGAATGTGATAATACATACATGCATACATAACTATAACTGAACTTGTGAAGATACTGACTACTGAGTCTGAATACTGACAACATGAGTGTACTGAATAGATGAATGACTATTTCAGACAGTTTGAGTTCTGAAGAACTGGTCTGATTGACTATGTCTAACAATCCTGAAACTAAATACTGATATCATAAATTCTGATAACTGATGTGACTGATAATATGAGTTCTGTGAACTGATATAACTGATGGCATAAGTGACTGTATCTGACAGTCATGAATATGGTGGAACTAGCTGAGTTCCACATTGAGGGGTGACTGTTGTAGACATACCGGAATCTGAAGAACTATCTGAGTTCTTTTACTGAGAATGAGAATGAGACTGAAACTGAGACTCTAGGAGGTAATCATCTAACTGACATACCTCGAAACTGAAATGGTGGGGTCCAATCTTTTCCCTGATTGGAAGGGCATCAATACCTTTCCACGGGTAGAGACAACATGTGAGTAACCCTATTCTATTTTTGGAATCTCATTTCGTCTTCCCTACTATCAGGTAAACTCAAAGGATATGCATTATCACTATGGGTAGGGACATCTTAACCTACGCTGGCTACGTAGTTCTGGAATTCAAGGATTGCTTATAGGAATCACACCCTCTAACTGTAGCAGGTGAGTCCCCATCCTTGGGTTCTCTCGGTGCTGAATCCTACTCCCAACTTAGTAGACACTAAACTGAATAACTGAACTGAACTGATTAGCTGAACTGATACTAGTGGTATTGTTTAGCTAGACGAAACTGAGTTTACTGAATTTCGATGACTAACAAAAAGTACTAATTTTTGAGGACTGATTGAGAGTACTGAAGTTACTGAGTTGACTGTGAATACTGAGGTTACAGATATTACTGAGTACTGAGATCACTGAAATTACTGAGCTATTGAGACTACTGAGATTTCTAAGTTTTCCTGAGTCACATGACTGACTGAATTCTATAGATCATGGATTAACTGAGAGTATCGTGATAACATGACATGGATCTAGGCACACAGCTATAATTTCGGGTACGAATACCCTCAGGACTCGAAAGAAGGAAACTAACACAACATGACCGACTTGATCATAAAATTGGAGTCCACAATTCATATTTTCATAAGTAGGGGATATTATACTTTATGTAGTTCTTCAACATCTTAAGCATGGTAGGGAGTGCATGGATATATTTCATGTACATATTGTATATCTCCATTATCATACATGCTTCATATCATAACAATAGCAACACATCAATATCATGGAATTCATATTGAAGTATATAGTTAACATGGACTTGTCATTTAGATATCATGGAACCATGTAAACATAAATTTCTAGCATCCTAAGTCTTTTATCAAACACTTTGCATGCACTCTTTAAGGCATAGGTGTGCTTATCAATTTGACAATCTTAATCCATCCAAAATTCATGGGTTTCGACTAACCTATTCACATGCTTCATGAAAAACACGTCAAGATACAACCTTGAATCCAAACAACAATCATCAACATGAATATAGCCATAACACAACAAGGAAATCATAATTTATAATTTAAAACATGATTCTTGATCTCCATGGATGAAAGGGACCCATGGATGAACACTACACATACCTTAGATTAAGAATTCATGAATATTGACGGTGAAATTTCCTTGAAATAGACTCTTATATGAAAACCCTAGGGCTTGTTCTTGAGAGAAAACCCTAATCCTGTGGTTGAGAGTGTATGAGATAGCTTTTTGATATGTTTAACTAAAGAGAATGGAAGATAATACACTCCTTGAGGGTTATAAGTCGTGGGAAGTGAAGGAAAAAGACCAAAATAACCTTAATTAAATGTCCCTCAATTGATGGGAAAAATAGCTGACTACATTCGTGACAAGCCGTCAAGTTGGTGATAGGCCATCACGAATTATCGTCACAAAAAGGTAAAATTTTGAGTTTCTGGTTAAGGTTGATGACATTGGTGATAGTCCATCACGGGCATGACAAATTGTCACAAAATGTCATCACCAGGTTCAGAAATCTGCCCAGGTCTTACGACATTGCTGATAGGCCGTCACGGGCATGACGACTTGTCACAATTATCGTCACCAGTTTCCCAGCCAGACATGCTGGAGTAAAGTGGGTATAACTCTTTTCTCCGATATCGGATTTAGGAAAAATTGGTATAGTTGGAAAGATAATTCAAAGAGATTTCATTTAATATATATTAAGCCACCCAATTCGTCATATACAACGAGTTATGGTAGATGAAGTTGACCCAAGTTTTTACGCTCACTAAAACTTGAACGATAGGAAAGCTTTCAACTTGTACTTGAGTTAGGGGACCTCTACACCAAGACCTTCCCCACTAGACTGGAGTAGCGAGAAGATAAGCCTACCTAGAACAGAAAAAGCAAAGTCAAAGACAGAAGAAAGGGGCCGAGGAAGAACCTGAGATCATGGAGTTGGAATAACATTCTCATTCATCAAGAACTGTTCTTCCATACTGTCCTATGGGAAAGAAAGACTGTAGGACTGTAGCCATCTTCGGGTCGGGAAAGGGATGCGAAAGCCCGAAAGGTTCATCAAGCAGAGGAAAGAGAAAAAGCCAAAGCATCTCCCGAAACTATCTCATTATCCAAACCATGGCACGGTAGTTTCCTCTGTTTTTTATGAACCCACAGCATTCCTGATCTGAATTCATGCTCAAATAGATTCCCACACTAAAAAAATTGATCAACACACTAAATTTACATAGGATTTGAGGCTTTTGAAATGTCTACGCATAGAAATGACAGATTTTCATCCTAGTTCGAAATATGGGGTATTACAGATACTTTCTTTCACTTCTATGTATTCTTTTAACTTCACGCCTCTTCAGTTCTCCATTCCTATACCTTCCAAACAGTCTTCTTCCCATGTTCTTACAATCGGCTCCCCTTCTCCTTCTTTTTTCTCTTTTAAATCTCATCTTTCTCTTTCTCATGACAAGAACACACTTCATGGATAATGTTTCTAAAATTTTCTCCGATGGTCCTGCTCCTCTTTTAGAATCCTTTGATGATTCCTCATCTCAGTCCATTCTCTTTAAGAGACAACGACCCCCTTCCAGCCTCATCTTCCTTGAAAAAATATCATCCTAATCCCTCTTTATCCTCCCTCCAGAAGAGATGCACTAATTCTAGAAAAGCTCTCACAAAGAGAAATTCCTTTCCTACAAAAATTGCTCCATCATTCCCTATCGCGTCATCAATCTTAATGTTCTTAAATATACCTCTTGCAAAGTAAATCACTTCTTTTAATTTCAAGATCTATCCTTACTCCTTAGCCTTGATGGAATTATAGTTTATGAAGACCTTATCCACATGTTTTATGCTAATCTCCATCTTTCCCCTGACAGTGGCAAATTCGAGACTCTTTTACTAGGCACAAGAATTGTCTTGAACAACTTTCTATTTGAAAACATTTTTGACACCAAGTTCTCCGATGTGGTACCCTTCATGAACAATAACTAGCCCAATGACTTTGAAGTGGGATTTGAGAAAGCCAAAAATCTTTTATCTGATTCTGACTCCTTAACTACATACTTTGGTCCCCTGTTTCTTTTCTTCAAAAATCACATTATGGCCTATATTGTTGCAACCACTATGATTCCCAGAAAGGGATCTCTAAGTAACATCACTTGTCGTGATGCATTTGTGCTATACTATCTTGTGAAGAAGATCAAAATAAATTGGGAAACTTTGATATGGGAATACATTCTTGAGAGCGCAAAGAAAGCCAATTGTTCAGCCAGTTTACCTTATAGACTCCTTATCATGTAGATTCTCTTATTGTACTCCATCAATCTCTCCACCTACCCCCTGTAGATGTTGCTACAACTTATGATTCTAGAATTTTTAGCAGCATTGGATATGTCCTGGTGGAATATGAGTGGTGCAGGAAGGAGTCTGCTCATGCAAAGGATGAACCTCCAAAGGTAAGTAAGTATGTCTCTAACCCCCCTGTCTCTTTGATGAAGGAACTGGAAGAATTTAAGCAACGGTTCAAGGATATCGAGGAAGGTATCATGAAACTCCCATAGATTACTACCAAGATCTTGAATCTTGGGAAAAGCATAAGATCCAAAATAAATGTAGTCAGGCTGGGGCCTGATGGGCTCAAACAAGAAGGAGTCAAGCTATTTTCTCAAGTGCTCTCTTGCATAGACACCTTGAAATCCCAAGTCTCTTTCTTGAATGATTATTTGGTTGTCTATGTTTAAAACTCCTACTCTTTCTTTGTCAAAAACTTTGAAAAATCTTATCGCAAGGTCTGTTAAAACACGCATAATACTCGTACCTATTTTCTGGCGAAATGGTGAATTATGAACTTCTCATTTATAAAGGGGTCTTGTTCCTTATGTCTTAGGTTGTAAAAGATGTTTTTCATACCTTTTTTTGCCAAATTTATTTTTAAATACTTAGCTATGACTATCTGTAATATCCTGCAAAGTTCCTTTGTAGTCTGAGCCTTAGAGTGTCTTAAGTAAAGTGTAATTCTGGGCCTAAAAGATTGAGAAAAGACTTCCTAAGTGATTGATGTTTAAAAAATATAGAAATTTCCTAAATTTGATATTTTTTCATGTAGATAATTGAATTAGCTTTCCAATAATACCAATTTCATCCAAATCTGGTATCGGGGTGAGAAGTTATGGCCGTTTTACTGAGAGTTGTCGAAATCGCCTTGGTGCGAGGGACGATCCAACGGACCATCGAGTCTATGATGGACTGTAGCTTGGCCCGTCATAACGTAGGCATTAACTCCCTTTTCTATCCCAAGTGCGACGGCCAAAATGATTGACCATCAAGGATACGACGGACCGTTACTGGGACCGGCGCGCCCAGAAGATTGGCCTCATCCTGGCCAATGTACGATGGACGATCCGATGGACCATCGGGTATACGATGTACCATTGCTAAGACCGTCACATCAAGGCAATGTGTTCATTTTATATCCAACGTGCGATGGACGATCCGACGGACCGTCAGACTTGCGACGGACCATCGCTTCAACCATCGCAACACCCGTTCAGTGTTTTGAACTCATTTTAACAAGGGACTTTTTGGTCTTTCCACTCTTTTATCAACTAGATATATTCCAAGAAAAGAAAATGTCTTCATTCATCATCCAAAACACAAGAGAATTAGGGTTTCTCCCTCAAGATAAAATCTAAAATCCTTCTCCAAGAAATCCAAGAACTCACCATGAATTCTACAAATTTAGTTGAGATTTGAGTTCTTCAAGTTCATAGGTTGCAAGAACTCTCTCTCAAGAATAAGAAGAAGAGTTTAGAGCAAGCTCGTTCATCCAATTTCATAATCTAAGGTATGTGAGGTTTTGAACAAGGGTAATCCTTTCATCCTTGTGCCCAAAGGCTTATTCAAACTATGATTTTCAGCAATCTATGAGATTTTACATGAATTTGAATTAGGGTTTTTTACCCATTATTATTGATTGCAATCTTTTTGATGTTTCCCATAATTGAGAGTCTAATGACATGATTTTCACATATTTTCTTGAGAAATAGCAGTTGGGTCTATACCCCATGATTTTAATCTTTGAAAAATTAATAGTTGAAATGTTTGAGATATTGAAGTATATGAGTATGTTGAGAATTTTAGACAAATTGCTGAAATTTCTAGATTTCTACATGAGTTATGAATCTATATGCTAACTATTATGATTTTGATGAGTTTTAACTTGAGATTTAATTTTGGGTTATTGATCCCTACTTGAGATTTGCAATTTTATGAAATATTATGCTATAAGAACCCATGATTTGAGTATTCTGAGATTATTGAGAAATGTTTTGACCTAATGGTCATGGAGTTTTGAAATCCACTTCACTACATGAGATTACAGATTTGATTATTGGGTTCTTGATGAACCATGGAGTTATTTTAAAGTGGATTTCCATGAGATGAGCGAGATAAACTAAAGGGAGTAGTATTTAGCACCGAGTTTGGTAAGTTACTATGATTTCTTACCCTAGAACTACGTACCACCATGGGTTTGAGATTTTAGTCCTAAGGCCAATATATTGGGCCTGAGACCGAGATAAGTGATCACTGAATTGAGGTTATGCTCACTGGAAAAAGAATGACACCTCTCCCCAACGCGGGGTCTCTTTCTTAGGAGGACAAAATATTGGACTCCATATAGCTCGCATGGTTTATGTCAGCTAAGAGAACCTCTCTTGATACAAGTTATTTTCCTAATAGTAAAGTTGCAGATTTGGTCCTTGAGACTAAAGTATTTTCCCTTGATATAAGTATTTTTCCCTAAATCTTGAAACGAGATATTTTCCTAAAGTTAATGAAATGCCCTCAAGTATGTTTCAAAGTTATATGATTCCAAATTCCAAGTAGCTGAGTTCAAAAGAGTTATGAGTTCTTGAGCATTAAAGAAGTTTTACTCTCCATGAGACATATGAATGAGTTGAAAGTATTATTTAAAGTTTCCTTTAGACTATGGGTAATGAGAATAAGAGAAGATTAAACTATGATGACTCACGAGATTTGTGTTACATGCTCCATTCTACATGATTCATGATCTTTACATTTTATACTTATTCGAGCCATGTGAGTCATTAATTATTCCATGCATAATATGATTAAAAAGTATTGATGTTGTTTTATATAAATGCATGCACCCCCACATACTTCGTACATTCCCAAGTGCTGATCCAAGTATACGTCTATGTGATACATTGTCTTATAATGTAGGTTCAGGTGCTCAGTCCCAGCCTCTTAAGTGACTTTCGAGTACCTCCGTCTACATTTCTACAGTGGTGAGTCCTCATGGTTTGAGGACCTATCTTCATACATTTCTGTATTTGAGAGACTATGTTATTACTTTTAGTTTATTTCGAGTCAGTTGGGGACCTGTCCCAACAGCTCTCTAGTTTATGGATTAGTAGAGGCTTTGTCAGACTAGTTATCAGATTATGATTATGTTGAGAATTCCAGTAGTGTGATCGTTTGGATCGAGTATTTTCTCCGTATCTCCCTTCATATGATATGACTATGCTAGTGTTTGAATTATTTTATCTTGAAATGAGTGTTATTAGTAGAAACAGGCTCAAAGGTTTAGCTTCGGGCTACTTGTATCCTTAAGAACCGTGTGACATCCCGGGAGGTGATTTCAGGTCGTTACAAACTTGGTATCAGAGCCTAAGGTTTTAAAGACTCCTAGGGAGTCTGACAAGACGCATTGAGTAGAGTATTGACCATCGGTGTTTAGTGCACCACCTCTATGAGAAAGAGGCTACAAGACGTCTTAGGAAAAGTTATTTCTTCCTTTCGGATTCTATCGTTCCTACAGTTGTCCCTCTCATATAATAGGTCATGCTCTTCTATTTCAGAAAATGACTCTCCGAAGAGTGAATGCCCACAAAAATGATGATGAGCAACCCCCACCTATTGATCCTTTGAATGAGACTATGTATCATTATGAGTTTCGAGTGGCCTTTCAGGCGTTAGCCCAAGAAGTCACTGCCAATGATCAGGCCAATAACCAGGCTGCAGTTGCTAATCAGTAGAGAGGTAATGTAGCTGCGGCTAGGATTCGTGATTTTATATGGATGAATCTGCCAGAGTTTTATGGGCCTAAGGCAGATGAGGACCCACAGTTGTACCTTGAGAAGGTGAGAAAGATCACATGAGTGATGCAGGTTTCTGAGGAAGAAAGTGTTGAGTTAGCGTCTTATAGACTGAAGGACATTGCTTATGACTGGGTTGTATCATGGAGGAAGGGTAGAGGTCATGATGATGCTCCTATGACTTGGCAGGTGTTCCAAGATGCATTTTTGGACAAGTTCTTTCCGCTTGAGATGAGGGAGGAAAAGATTTAGCAGTTTGTGAACTTGAAGTAGGGCTCCATGACTGTTAAGGAGTATTGCTTGAAGTTCAACCAGTTGTCCAAGTATGCTCCTGATATGATTTCTGACACCCGGGCTAGTATGAGCAGTTTGTGACCGGTGTTTCTGGGTTGGTACTGAAGAAGTGTACGACTGTGATAATACATAAGGATATGGATCTAGATAGGTTGATGACGCATGCCCAGCAGATAAAGGTGGATAAGATTAGAGAGATAGATAGAGTGAGGGGTAACAAAAGGGCTAGATCTGAGCAGCATGAGTTTAGCCAGCCTAGGTTCCATGGAGGGATCCACCCTCAGTTTCAGAGACGTCTATCTATACCACCGCCTTCATCAGCTAGTTCTCCCACACCTAGAAGCAGGCAGGAGTAAGGGGTAGGTCTTTTATGTCTAGGACGCAGAACAGTTTTGGTAAAAGTCCACGTTATCCTCCTTGTTCTAAGTGTGGTAGGGGTCATCTCGGTGAGTGTTTCGTAGATTTGAGGGGTTGTTTTGGTTGTTCCAAAAAGGTTTATAGACTTAGAGATTGTCCTCATGCTAGACAAGGGAACAGAGATGCCCGACTACAGGCACAGGCTACTAGTGTACCAGCTCCTGTACCCCGTCCCGCCCCTGCTCATGGCACTTTATCTAGAACTGCTGGCGGTTAGCTCCTATTAAGATTTTATTCCTTACCATCCCATCAGGAGTAGGAGGACTCACTTGATGTTGTTACTGCTATGCACCGTGTCTTTTTCCTTGTTTTTTATGTGTTGTTGGACCCCGGGTCAAGTCTCTTTTATGTGACCCCACTTGTAGCTGTGAATTTCAAAATGAGTCTCGAAAAGATTTCTGAGCCCTTCCTAGTTTCTACACTAGTAGGGGAGTCAGTTATTGCTAAACAAGTGTATAGAGATTATCCTGTTACTGTTCTTCATAGAGTCATACTTGCGGATTTGATAGAGTTAGACATGGTGGATTTTGACCTTATTCTGGGTAGGGATTGGCTTCATTCTTATTATGCATCTATAGACTGTCGTACCCGTGTGGTCAAGTTTCAGTTTCCTGATGAACCAGCTTTTGAGTGGTCCGGGAGTTCGGTATCTCCTAAGAGTCATTTTATCTTCTATTTCAAAGATAGAAAGCTAATATCCAAGGGTTATAGCTATCACCTAGTTAGAGTCAAAGACACTAAGTTTGAGGCTCCAACTATTCAGTCAGTCGATATTGTTAATGAGTTTCCAGATGTTTTTTTGGAAGATCTCCCAGGGGCACCTTCCGATAAAGAGATAGAATTTGGGATTGACGTTCAACCTGAGACTTGGCCTATTTCTATTCCTCCATACCGTATGGCACCTGCAGAGCTTAAGGAGTTGAAAGAGAAACTCAAAGATCTTTTAGACAAAGGTTTCATTAGGCCCAGTATTTTCCTTGGGGCGCACCTGTCTTATTCATGTAAAATAAAGATGGTTCTTTGCATATGTCCATTGACTATCGTCATCTTAACAAGGTCACAGTCAAAAATAAGTATCCTTTTCTAAGGATTGATGACCTGTTTGATCAGTTGCAAGGTGCAAGTTATTTCTCCAAGATAGACCATAGATCTGGCTATCATCAACTTAAAGTGAGGGAATGTGATATTCCAAAGACAGCCTTCCGAACCTTCTATGGTCACTTTGAATTTCTAGTCATATCTTTCGGGCTAATCAATTCCCCAGTAGCCTTCATGGACCTCATGAATCGAGTGTTCAAGCCATATCTTGATATCTTTTTCATTGTCTTCATAGATGACATCCTTGTATACTCCCGTAAAGAGAATAACCATGTGAATCACCTTAGAGTTTTTTTGCAAACTCTTAGAGATCACCAGTTATTCGCCAAATTCAGTAAGTGTGAATTTTTGCTAAGGTTTTTAGCCTTTCTGGGTCATACTGTTTCAACCGAAGGTATTAGAATTAATCCCCAAAAGACATAAGCTGTAAGAAATTGGCCTAGACCTATCTCTCCGTCTGACATTAGAAGTTTCTTGGGTCTAGCGGGATACTACTGTCGTTTTGTTGAAGGTTTCTCTTCTATTGCGTCTCCCATGACCCGATTGACTCAAAAGAAATTTAAGTTCCAGTCACTACCAAAAATTTGATATTTTCCGATGGAACATGTAGTCAGAATGTAGTCGGAAACTAAGGAATTTCTGACCACTTTCTGACCATATGTTGTAGGACGGAAAAGAGCTTGTCGGAAATATATTTCCGACTACATCCGTCAGAAATTTCTAAAACATAAATTAAGAATTAAAAATAATTATTTAATAAATAAAAATCTTCCGACCGATATTGTCGGAAGATTAATAAATAATTATTTAATAAATAAAATATTTCCGACCATTGTGGTCGGAAGATTAATAAATAATTATTTAATAAATAAAATAATTCCGACCATTATGGTCGGAAGATTAATACATAATTATTTAATAAAATAAATTATTTCTAACTACTTTGATCGGAATATCAATAAATAATAATTTAATAAATAAAATATTTCCGACCATAGTGGTCGAAAATAATTTATATATTTAATATTTTTTTTACAGAATTTCTGACCACTGTAGTTAGAAAAATTTTATTTATTAAATAATTATGTATTAATCTTCCGACCATCGTAGTCAGAAGATTAATAAATAATTATTTAATATATAAATTATTTGCAACCACTTTGAAACATCCAAAACAACTAGCGGAATCAAATAGTTTAAGCATTTTAAAACAAGTGTAAACGTCACAATCTAGAACAAACACCAATTCTAATAGTTTAAGTGTAAATGTCACAATCATAAACAAAAACTAACCACTACAGTCTAATCAGTTGATTCACTATCTTCACCATCTTCAAATACTTGCGGCATATGCTTCTACACTAACGCTTCAAACTTGGCAAATTTGGCACAGTGTTGCGTCAACTCTTCAATTTTTGTTCTCATCGCTTTCCTTTCTTCCGCATTTTACGAAATAGAAGTGGAGTTGGGAAACATTGGCGAAGAAATACTCGAGGATTGGTTACCTACAAGATCATAGGTGTGACCCTTTTTTGGACCACCTACCATATTTGTCCCCATTCTATTCATATCAGCAGGCGATGGTTGGACTATGGTACCATCCTCTGAAGCAGGTTGGGTTTGATGCCAATCTTCAATAATTTTTAGAAATCCTTCCTGAAAGAGAAATAATTGTTATTATGTAAACAAGCTAAGTTGAATAATAAGAAAATAATTCATAAAAACTTTATTATCTTACATATGCATCCTTAGCACGTGGTTCCACCCATTCTTCTCTTGTACCATCTGGATTTTTCTTTTTATGTGTCTCTTTGAAGGTTTTAATTTGAGGTACTTCTACTCCTCCATTTAAGAAATTCTACAAAATTTTACCCATATACAGGTCAATGCTACTGTAAAAGTTAATGCCAGAATTGAACATAGTGCAGAAAAGAAGGAAGCAATCATCACTGAGACTGTCCTAGTTTAAAAAATGCAATCCAATTTATAACATCAAAGAGAATGAAACAACCAGCTTCTGGAGGCTCAAATTTGTTGTTTAGAAAAAACCAAAAGAGGAGCAACACCACCATGGCTACAAAAACTAGTTTTCTATTCAAAGCCATAAATAGTTCGCCATGCCAATATATGGGACGTGCTATTCTCGATGCCAGAATTGAACATAGTCCAGAAAGCAAGGAAGCAATCATCACAGCCCCTTTACAACATAATTAGTAGCAGCAGCAGAAGCACAAAAAAACTAGAGACTAAAATAGCCTAAAGGATATTAAAGCTCATTGAAACAGCTTGTACAAATTTCCTTTGGACAGGTTCAGTGGAGGTTTCAAAGAGGGCCCTAGTTTCGTGGGAGAAAATATGCCAAGCAAGGGCAGCAGAAAGCCTCAATGTCTTGAACATGTACAGGTGGAACAAAGCTGTTGTGATCAAATAACTTTAGGCTCTAGCAAACAAGAAAGATTGCCTATGGGTTAAATGGGTATATATATATTATATGAAGCATGAAACAATTGATATAGTTGCCAGGTCCCTCAGAATGCTACGTGGCTCATCAGGAAAATAATTGAAACCAGGAAATGCATCAACACTCTGAATACTCTAAATGGTGGTGTTGGTTCTAGGTTGCAAACAATGGTGAGAAGATATAGATTCATGATAAAAAAAAGATGTACAATACACTAACACCTACATTCCCTAAAGCAAGCTGGAAGAGATTGATAGAGCATCCATGTATACACCTGAATAGGCCTCCGTGAGTATTTGCAGCATCTGGACACTCACTAGAATTGTTGTGGAAAGCATTTTGTAATTAATTTCCCTATTATAAGTGAAACATCAAGTGCGTGGCATAAATCAGCTACATCAAGCAGCCACTTTACAATATAATTATCAGCAGCAGCAGAAGCACAAAAAAATAAGAGACTGTCCTTATTTAAAAAATACAGTCCAATTTATAACATCAAAGAGAATGAAAAAACCAGTTTAAGGAGGCTCAAATTTGCTATTTTAGAATAAATCAAAAGAGGAGCAACACCAACATGGCTGCAGACACCAGTTTTCTATTCAAAGCCATAACCGGGTTGCCCTGCCAATATATGGGACATGTTATTCTGGATACCAGAATCGAACATAGTCCAAAAAATAAGGAAGCCATCATCATATCCACTTTACCACATAATTATTAGCAGCAACAAAAGCACAAAAAAAAATAAGAGACTATCCTAGTATAAAAAATGCAATCCAGTTTATAACATCAAAGAGAATGAAATAGCCAGCTTATGGAGGCTCAGATTTGCTGTTTTAGAATAAACCAAAAGAGGAGCAACACCAACATGGTTGCAGACACCAGTTTGGTATTCAAAGACATAACTGGGTCGCCCTGCCAGTAAATGGCAAGTGTTATTTTGGATGCCAGAAGTGAACATAGTCCAGAAAATAAGGAAGCAATTATCACAACCACTTTACCACATAATTATTAGCAGCAGTAGAAGCACAAAAAAATAAGAGACTGTCCTAGTTTAAAAAATGCAATCCAGTTTATAACATCAAAGAGAATGAAACTACCAGCTTATGGAGGGCTCAGATTTGCTGTTTTAGAATAAACCAAAAGAGGAGCAATACCAACATGGCTGTAGACACTAGTTTGCTACTCAAATCCATAATGGGTCTCCATGACAATATATGGGATGTGTTATTCTTGATGCCAAAATTGAACATAGTCCAGAAAAGAAGGAAGCAATCATCACAAACCCTTTACAACATAATTATCAGCAGCAGCAGAAGATACAAATTCGACAATAACAACAAATTATTACTCAATGTATCATGTGTAAATGGACAAAGGGGTTGGACAAGAATAGTACCAGTCTTCGTTGGTGGGTAGAAAAACTCATCGAACCTTCGGTGTGCAGCGAGCCACCCATTTTAGAGGCTCTATTTGCCTTTCCTCGTTTCCTCTTCCCCTTAAATTTAGGAGTGTCCCATAATATCAAGAACTGATTCCACACTTCATCATTCAACCAACCATGTTTTGTCAATTTCCTCCGAGCCTCATACAAGTGTTCTTTGACCCGTTGCGCTGCTTTCAACCCAAAAATACGGTTTATTTCATTATCATGACAATTATTCCATGTACACTTTGTCTGCAAAATAGTTTAATATAAAGTCATAAAATGAGTTAATGGAAACAATAGAAAAACTAGCTTTAGGAAATGAGATTCATAGCTTATAAAACTGCTTATACCACAAATTGTTTCCACATGAAAATTCTAATTTCCCATGGAATCTCTGACCAACTATTCCACGACTTTGTGAAAAATGGTTTAATTATTTATATAACCATATGCCCGGCGACATATGTTGGAATGAACCTGCAAAAAGATTATATTAAACAACCATCTTAGGTTTTTAAAATTAAGGAAAACTTAAGTGTTAGTTACCCATTACGATAAGGGATAATTCGTAGCCTCCCAACATTGTTATATTCTAGTACATCTTTAAATTATAAATTTTGAGAAACAGGTATTGTAGCATTAGGTGTTGGTGCACTATCAATGGATGGTGATATTGGTGTTTTAGGAACTCCAACTCTCAATCCAAAAAGGCTTGGTACGGATGATGTTGAAGGCACTGATGAAGAGCTATTATGCAAACTATTTTGACATGAAGAGGTGTGCAACTAGTCAGATGGTGGAGGAATGAAAAATGCATTTGGTAGTTAAATAGTGCATCTAGGAGGGGGAGGAATATTTGAAGTATCCGGTTGAGGAGTCGTAGTAACAAGTGGTGGTGCTCCTTTCTTACTTTTCTTATGTCGTCTATGAACATTACCTTTTGAGTCCATTGATTTTCTTTACAACCCACCTGAAAAAGAAGGAACAACTAAATTTAAAAATAGTTATGTTTGTTACAAAGTAGGCAGATATATACTTTAAATACTTAGGCCGAAAGTTCTTACCAAAACTTTAGATTGTAGTTTATACCACCAAGTTCTTGGCTGCATCATAAAGTGTTTTGACATGATATAGATGTGGAAAGTGAATCGAGAAATTCTTACTAAAAAGGAAACAAATACAATATCGAATGAATGAAACAAAACTATAGCAAACGTTCATACAAAATAATTATCTTTTTACCTCTGCACATATAAAATGGATAGTTCTTTCCTGTAGTACCAATTGAATAAAACAAACAACACACAAATACAATAAAAATTCATCATTGCTATTTAATCCAATAATGTAACACCCCGATTTGCTGAACCGAAATGCTACATGGTGCTCATGACCCCGAGGGACCACAAGCTAATCCATGACTAATATCTGTACCTGTATACTGCAAATAATGACATAATAATGTGGAATACGTAAAACTGTAAGTCCATAAGGTTCAACTGAATAAAACTATGTGGGTGAAAATACCTAAAACAACTCAATCTGAAGGCTAAGTCTGAACGTAAATCTGAGCATAAATATAAAAGCCTCTAAACTATCTGAGTAAGGAGTTGAAGGAACATGTCTCCAACTAACTCTGTAAATGAACTGAAGAAATAAATAAATAAATGTATCAAATCATATTGTCCTCGAATCAATGAGGACTCACTGTGTCTCTGCGACTAGAATGCTACCACTACTGCTGGGTTGGAGCTCGTGTCTCGAAACCTATAGTGTAACATGAAAAGAAAGCACCATAGTACAAGTGCGTCGGTACAAATGGAGTACTGAGTATATGAAGAAGGTAGGCTTAACATAAAGGATTTCATGCATGAACAACACTGACTGACTAATATGAACGTGGGAGTGAAAACATACATATATAGAAACTAGGACCATGAATGCGTGATAGCAAGACCTGTAAGCTAATACATGGTTTACTGATAACTATCATGACTGATACTGCAAGATGATAACATAGACGACTGTATCTGACAGTCCTGTACATACTGAAATCTGAAGAATGCCCTGAGTTCTTTTACTGAGACTGCTACTAAAACTGTGGAAAGTAGTATTTAACCGACATGCCCCATGTATGCCATTATGGCTAAGATGGGGTCCAATCTCTGCCCCGACTGGAGGGGTGTCAATACCGTGCCATGGGTAAGGACAACTTATGAGTGACCCTTATCTGGTAGGTACTCAATAAGAATGGTGGGAACCCTAAACTGATAGGTTAAACCACCTCATCAACCCTAATCTGACTGGTTAAGATGTCTCAACCTACGCTGGCTATGTAGTTCTGGAACACAAGGATGACTACTAAGAATCACACCCTGAACTGGCGGGTGAGTTCCCATCCTTGATTTCACTCGGTGCTAACCTCTACTCCCATATGGAGGGACTAGACATAAATAACTGACTATACATGACTTAATCTTACTGAATTCTGTTAACTGGCAGAATGTTACTGATATCTGACAACTGACTGAGATCATGAGGTTTTCCTGAGTCACATGACTGACTGAAGTCTATGGAATCATAGCTTGAGTTCGGATATCGTGAAACATGACATGGATCTAGGCACAAAGCTATAGTTTTCGGGTATGAATACCCCCAGGACTCGATAGGAGGAAAGTGACACACATGACATGACTTGATCACAAGATTTGAGTCCACAATTCACAATATCATAAGTAAGGATTTCATAATAAGAATGATTCTCAACAAACTATCACATGATCGGGAATGCACACAACACGTATATACTTGCATGACTTCAATAACATGGTTATTCCATATCACAACAATATCATGAGTATCTCATACAACATGTTCAATTCAAGACAATAGCATGGGGATCACGTTGAACATAAACTTAGAACATGGAATAGTCATTTAGGACTTATTATGTCATAAAAGCATGATTTCTATTCCCTTAGGTATTTTCACAAACACCTTATATGCACATATTAGGTATATGTGGATTCATCAAGATTACAAATAATCAACCACCAATTTCACATATTTATACATTAAATACCACTATATCTTCACACAAAACATACAAAGATCCCATCTTAGGCATCATCAAACTCCAACCACATGAACATCAACCACCAACAATATAAACATCATAATACATAATTTAGAAGATGGTTCTTGAGCTTCATGGACGAAAGGAGTCCATGAATCAACTAACGCATACCTTAGAAGGAAGATTCTTGATGATTGACGGAGGAATTTCCTTGAAATCGGATCTTCAAGCTTAATTATGCAACCCTAGTTGTTTTTCTCTTTTAGTTCTCTTGGATGATGAGCTTTGAGATGATAATAGGATTGTAATATGTTTAGAAGCTATATATTTTGTAGGGTTAAGTTTAGGGACGTGTCAGGAGTGTTAAAATACTTAATTACCCTTAAAATAACTCCAAACGGAGTGTTTTTGGCACTTGGAACTAACTTAGGCGGCGCCCAAGTAATTGCACAAGATAGGTTGGGTGGCGCCTAACCAATTGCCTAAGTTTGATTGGGCGGCGCCTAACCAATCGCCTATCCTTACTGTCTCTCACAAAAATGGGCATAACTTTTTGCTCGGGTATTGGATTAAGGAGAAATTGGTATCGTTGGAAATCTAATTCGATTCTCTATAATTTGGTGGGTCTAAATAAGACAAAATACCACATTAACATCGAGTTATACTTGTTCAAATATTACCCTTACAAAATCGAACACTAAAACTTGATGGATTCAAAAACCCTTAGCTTGTATTACCTTAAGCGACTCATATGAGCGTGCTTAAGACATCTCAAGCTATCCTATCGCTAGGATATTAATTGTAAGTCATGCACTAAAATTCTACTCACAGGATAAGAGGTTTCATATGTAGGAAAACTTATTCACTTCCTAGCTTAGAAACATGCGGGGTATTACAAATAACCTGCATGTTTTTACTGGCACTACAAATGTTAACAAAAAAAAGACAGTATAGTGTCAGGTAAAATAACAAAAAGCAGCAACTAAAATTCAATTCAAGACCATGTTACTGCACATTTCTATTAATAACAACTCAATCTTCATCGCTTGTTTCATAGTCATTCATCAATTCTTCCTCATTACTTGACTCATATTCATCCATCGATTCTTCCTCATCACATGTTTCATTTTCATCAAGTAACTCCTCCTCGCTTATGTTATTTTCATCAGTTGGATCTTCCTCGTCATTTTCCCCGGATGTTCCTTCTCCATAATCATTAACATTCAATCTAAGTTCAGAAGGATCAAATTCTTTATATAGGACTTTGCTATTTTGGAATTCACCTGCTAATTCATCATCCGCCCTTTCTTCAACACTTGAAATGTCATTCTAATACGCTACATCCAATGCATCCTCTACTTCAACTCTACCCACAGGCTTTATTTTTAAAACTACCCGCCATGCAGATTTATTCTTACACGAAGGATAAGGAGCATAATACACTTGCTTCACATTTTGTGCAATGATAAATGGATCATACAGTCCATACTCCCTTGTATGCTTAATTTTGATTATTTTGTACTAAGGGTTCACCTTTTTACCTAACCTAGGCGTAGGATTATACCACTTACACCGAAAGAGAACCAATTTTTTCTTTGGCCAACCAACATGATAATCAATTTCTAAAATCTCCTGAAGCACACCATAATAATCAACACCGCCATCACCTTTCACCCAAACCCCACTATTATTGGTTTTCTCTCCCTTAGATAACTCTTTTGCATGAAATATATACCCATTGATAGAGTACTTAGAAAATTTTTTGACTTTAGTAGCAAGTCCCCAAGCTATATCACGTAAAAATTAGCCATTTGGGTCAGAATTAAGCAGATTATGAACCTAAAAAAAAATTCAAGCAGAGTTAGAATTTAACTATACACAAGACTGAACAAAAGTGTAAATTGTGTTAAATAATTAAGTTACACTTACATATTCTCTAAACCACGCTGAAAACATAGGATAAACATCAACATTCCCGTGTAAAGCCACGAAGTAGCTTTCCAATAAAGTTATGACTTTCATTAGTTAAAGCTTATATAGTCCTTGAATGATTGTCGTTAATATAAATATACTCACTTATAAAAAGGCATGACCTCGGGACAATTTAATAATACATATGTTGTAGCTAACTTAAGCTCCACCTCATTCAAATACCGAAGTGGACCAACTTTTGGACTTTCTTTACCTGGTTGATTGAATATTGAAAATGATGGTGCTGAAAGATCTGTATTGTCTCTATCATCATGACGATTAGGTCGGTTTCTCAGACATGATACATCATGGTCAAAATAATATGAACAAAAATACGAGATCTCTTTAGCCAAATAAGTGCACATATTGATCCCTCAATTCGAGATTTGTTTCTTATGGCCCGCTTATATTTACCAATAGTCCTTCATAGTATGATGTTTTAGATGAAATAATATTCAATAATAACACATGAAAGTAAATGTTAAAAGTGAATACCTCTCAAAAGGATACATCCATCTACACTGAACAGGCCCTCCAAGTCGTGCCTCACACACAAGGTGAATTGGAAAATGCTCCATAACATAAAAAAAAATAGGAGGAAAAATCTTTGCCATCTTGTTTAAGATTACGCGAATGTAGATATACATCAAAGATAAATTCTCCACCCTTAATGTGTTAGAGTATAAGTCTTTGAAAAATAATCTCATCTTTATTATGGGCTTCCATCTTCTATCGGGAAATGCACTAAATGCAATAGGCATCAGTGACTCCATAAAAATGTGACAGTCATGGCTCTTCATAGAGGTTAACTTCCCTTCTTTCATGTCAACGTACCTCGATAAATTTGATGCATATCCATATGGCATTCTCAAATTCTTAACCCAATCACAAATCACTCTTCTATCCTCCAAAGTGAATGTGTAACTGGCCTTGGGCTTCTAAATCTTATTGTTTAAGTATTTCAGGTACAACTCACTAAGCCGAAAATACTCCTTTAAGTCCATCCTAGCCTTCAAGTTATCTTTTGTTTTGTTACTTACATCTATCACAGTATTAAACAAGTTGTCAAAGAAGTTTTTCTCAATATGCATGGGATTCAGATTATGAGGCAGAAGATTATCCTTCCAGTAATCTAACTCCCGAAAATGTTTTGTTTAGTCCAGTTATGTGTAACACCATAACCAGGTATCCTAGATGGCGGAGACTCTGTTACCTTAGGCAGATTCCTCACTCTATCCCAAACTTCTTATCGCGACAAAATTGGCGGTGGCTCCTCAAAATTAGTTTTATTCTTTATAAAATCATTGGTATTTCTCCTAAACTCATGTTGTATTGGCAAGAATCGATGGTGATAGTCAAACCATGAGTTTTTACCCCCATGTTTCAAAGTGAATACTTTTGTGTCTTCAATAAAACAAGGGCAAACTAACTTGCCCGCGGTCGACCACCTAGACATCATTCCATTAGCAGAAAAGTCATTTATAGTCAACATCGAAATAGCACACAATCTAAAGTTCTATTTCCTTTATACATCATATGCTTCCACATCTTCATGCCACAATAAGTTCAACTCATCAATCAATAGTTGCGCATATACATCAATCATAACTTTTGGATTTCGAGGTCCCGGATAATGCAAGTCAAAAATATATAAGGACTTGTCATACATAATTCAGGCGGGAGATTATAAGGAGTCACAAACACAGACCAACATGAATATGGTGTAGCTGAGATAGAAAAAGGAGTGAATCCATCAGTAGATAATCCCAACCTAATGCTTCTTGGTTCACTAGAAATATTCAGATACACACTATCAAAATGCTTCCATGCTTCTCCATCTGATGGGTTACATAAAACACCAGGTGGTCTTTTATTTTTATAGTGTCATCTCATGTGAGGGGCAGAGCTCATTGATGCATACAACCTCTTTAACCGTGGTTTAAGGGGTAAGTAATGCATCGATTTCACATGAACCTTCTTCCCTTTGGAATGTGTGACTTCCTTATAGCGAGGCTGGTTATAAAATTTACAATGATCTAAATTTTCATCTTCCTTATAGAATAACATGCAACCTTTCTCGCAACAGTGAATCCTCTCTGATGAAAGTCCTAACTTTTAAACCAACTTCTTTGTTGTGTAGAAATCTTTGGGTAAGTCAAGTTCATTTGGATTAAGTTCATTCATAAGTCCAATGATAGAATTCATGCCCTCTTGAGAAATAGAATAATCTGACTTAATACTCAGTAACTGAACGGCAACAGATAACTTGGAATGGGTTGATCCTTCATACAATGGATGACTAGCTTCCTCCAACTGTTCATAAAAATGCTTAGACTCATCTTTTGGTTTATTTTGAGCCACTGATTGTGTCCCAAAAGCATCCCTGACCATCTCACAATAGCGTGAACTTTCAATATTATTCTTTCTTATTATACTTTCAACATAATTCTGAAAAGCAAAATCATTAGTATCATTACTCTCTCCATGAGTTGTCCACATAGTATAATTCACCATAAAACCCTTCTTATAAACATGCAATGTAACATCATCTGGACTCAATAACTTGCAACACTTGCAATTCCAACAAGGACACCTAATTGTTCCTTCGGTAAAAAAATCATCAAGTGTCATTGCTTTAGCAATAAATCCAGATGCCCCAGCTTTATATTCCACCCTCAACCCCGTATGGTTAGGATAAGTTCTATTATACATCCATGTACGATCTTTATTTTCCATCTACACAAGAACACCAATAATGCTAGTGAATCGAAATAAGCCACACATGTCTTCACTAGACTTCAAGATGAATAACAAAAGAAACAAACAACAACAACAACAAAAAGATGTCGACAACAATGCTAGTTAATCGTAATAGGTCACACACGGCTTCACTAGACTTCAAGATAAAAAACAAAAAAATAAGAGCTACTAGATGTCGACAACAATGCTAGTGAATCGAAATAAGCCACACACGGCTTCACGAGACTTCAAGATGAATAACAAAAGAAATAAGCAACAACAAGAGCAAAAAAATGTCGACAACAATACTAGTGAATCGAAATAGGCCACACACGACTTCACTAGACTTCAAGATGAACAACAAAAAACAAGAAACAACAAGTATATGCAAGCATTGACACTACAAACTAAAAATAATATTAATCAACAAAATAGGCATGTGAACTCAACAATAAGAACTAACATAATCTAAAGTCTACTTCCTATATGTCAAGAATGACTTACGAACAATGAAGCCATATGATTTGTACTATTTCTGTTGAAATTCACAAAAAATAAAGACTACATGACTTGTAAAACACAATTAGTTGATAATTACAGGGTTATGAGCTTAACAGACATGTTAATGGGGATACTTACAAATTATAATATTACCATCTCATCATATGAGAAATAATTACAAGTAATAGACATGCTAATCACTTACGATGTGCGGAAGTCAACTCCTATAGGTCTGGGGAGTTGCAAAAAGCCACGAGAATGTAAATCAGTCGCACAAACTGTCTGTCTTCATTACAGTCATTTTTTCAACTGAAAAATTAGAGATCTTAAGACAAAGAAATCATACCAAACAAAGAGAAAAATTAGAAAAGTAGAAAGCAGAACAAACTAGGAAGGTAATCTCATATATCTTCAACATACATACTCAAATTTTCATAAGAAAAGGCTGAAACTAGCAACTACGCCTTAATCCTAGACATGTTTGAATCTACTATATGAATCTTCATGGATCATATTGTTCAAATTTTTCACTCAATGGTACATAAAATAGAAGCAAAAATAGAAATCCCAAACCCTAGAAACTGATTTACACAAAAATCAAACAATTAGAAACTCCAGAACACAATAACGTAAACCTCAAACTACAAATTTTAAGTAAAAAGTAATCAAAAATTACTTTTGGTGTCACGAAAGTAATTCGCCTCAAATTCCAAATTGCAAATCATCAGGAAAACTAACCATCGCGATACTATATTCACCGTTATGGTCACCGTCGTGGTACTGCCGTGGTGGTCACCGTCGTGTTACCACCTTCACCGACAAAGACACCGAAACCCTAGTGTAGAGGGAGAAAGAGAGAGTCTGAGAGAGAGAGAGAAAGCTTTTTGGATGTTTGTTTCTGTAATGTAATGTATGTAATTGTTTGTGATATAATTATTAAAGGTTTCCAACTAACGTAGTCGGAATCATATTTAATAATATATTAAAATAATTATTTATTTTCTAAATAAGAGTCTGTATATATATTTTTAATAAATTATTTTCTGTTTCCAACTACAGTGGTTGGAAAGATATATTTAATAATATTTTTAATTAATTATTTTTCGACCACAATCGTTGGAACTATATTTAATAATTTATTAAATATATATTTAATTATTTATGTTTCCGACTACTTTTTTCAGAAATACATATTTAATAATATATTTATTTCAATAGTTAGAATTCCGACTACAATGATCGGAAATAAATAATTTATAATTTATTTAAATAATTATTTTATTTTTCTATAAGGGTCATATTATATTTTAATAATATATTTATTTAATTATTTACTTTTTTGACTACTTTGGTCGAAAAATAATATTTAATAATTTATTTAAATAATTATTTAATATCTGTATAAGTTTAAGATTATATATTTAGAAATATATTTATTTAATTATTTATATTTCCTACTACAATGTCGGAAGTGAATATGTTATAATTTATTTAAATATCTATTTAATTTTTGTACATGGGTCTGATTATATATTTTAATATATTTATTTCATTATTTAGATTTCCGACTACATTAGTCAGAAATAAATATGTTATAATTTATTTAAATAATTATTCTATTTTTGTATTAGGGTATGATTATATATTAAATAATATATTTATTTCATTATTTAATATTCTGACTACTTTGGTAGAAAATAAATATTTAAAATTTATTTAATTAATTATTTAATATCCGTATAAAGGTCAGATTATATATTTAGTAATATATTTATTTAATTATTTTTAGTTTCGACTACAGTCGTCGGAATATACATTTCTCATAATTTCTCGCAAAATATACTGACAGTTTTAGTCATAAATAGTGCCAGAATAATATTTTGTAAAAAATAAATTTAAAAAATTAACGTTTTCGACCGAAATAGTCAAAAATTTGCGAGTACTTTTTTCCAGTCAAAAATTTCGGTCGAAAAATGGCGATTTTCTAGTAGTGAGTGGTCAAATTCCTGTGAGAAGAGTTTTCAGGAGTTGAAGCCTCGACTTACTTCAAACCTTGTGTTGACTTTGCCTGATGGTACAGTTGGTTTTGTAGTGTATTATGATGCCTCTAAAGTTGGCTTGGGGTGTGTGTTGATGCAAAAAGGTAAGGTTATCGCTTATGCCTCTAGATAGTTAAAGTCGCATGAGAAGAATTATCCAACCCATGATCTTGAGTTAGCTGTTGTGATCTTTACTTTGAAAATCTGGAGACACTACATTTATGGTGTCCAGTTCATGTGTTTACTGATCATAAGAGCCTGCAATATGTGTTTACTCAGAGGAAGTTGAATCTTAGGTAGAAGAGGTAGTTAGAGTTGTCAAAAGACTATGATATGAGTGTGTTGTATCACTCAGGCAAGGCCAATATAGTGGTAGATGCCCTTAGCAGATTATCTATAGGTAGTGTTGCCCATGTAGAGGAAGATAAGAAAGAGTTAGCTCGTCATGTGCATTATTTGGCTAGATTGGGTGTTAGGTTGCTTGATTCAGGTGAGGGAAGTACTTTGGTGCAGAGTAGTTTTGAATCCTCTTTAGTTTTGAAAGTGAAAGAGAAGCAAGACAGAGATCCTTGTTTGGTCAGATTGAAGGAGTCGGTTAAGGACCAAAAGGTAGAGGTTTTCTCCCAAAGGGGAGATGGCATATTGAGATTGTAGGGTAGATTATATGTTTCGTGAATTGATGATCTGAGGTAGAGGATTATGGATAAAGTGCATGGCGTGCGATATTTAATTCATCCCGGGACTACCAAGATGTACTGCAACTTACGAGAAATCTATTGGTGGAATGGTATGAAGAAAGATATAGCTGGGTTTTTAGCAAAGTGTGCAACGTGCCAACAGGTTAAGGTAGAGCACCAAAGACCTGGTGGTGTGATGCAAGATTTTGGTATACCCACTTGGAAGTGGGAGGTGGTGAATATGGACTTCATGACCGGGTTACCTCTTTCGCGTCATCATCATGATTCTATTTGGGTTGTTGTGGATAGGCTGACTAAGTTTGCACATTTCTTGCCCATGCACACATCGTATACAGATGAGGATTATGCTAGATTGTATATACGGGAGTTAGTTAAGCTGCATGGAGTTCCCTCTTCCATCATTTTGGATAGGGGCACTCAATTTACTTCTCATTTTGGTGGGCGTTTCAGCAGGGTCTTAGTTCCCAAGTTCTTTTGAGTTTCTTTTTTAATCCGCAGACAGATGTTCAGGCTGAGAGAACCATTCAAACCTTGGAAACATATTGAGGGTGTATGCTATTAATTTTAAAGGTAGTTAGGATAAGCATTTGACATTGATAGAATTTGCCTATAACAATAGTAACTATGCTAGCATCGGGATGACACCATTTGACTTGTATGGTAGGAGATGTAGATCACCCGTAGGTTGGTTTGAAGTAGGAGAAGCTGGCATGATTGGGCCTGATGTAGTGTTTGAAGCTATGGAGAAAGTTAAGTTGATTAAAGAAAGGTTGAAGACAACTCAGAGTCATCAAAAGTCTTATGCCAATTTGAGGAGAATAGATCTTGAGTTTGAGGTGGGTGATTTGGTATACTTGAAGATTTCACCCATGAAAGGGGGGAAGAGGTTTGGTAAAAAGGGAAAGCTTAGTCCCCGTTATGTTGGCCCGTATAGAGTTTTGAGCCATGTTGGGAAAGTAGCCTATGAGGTTGAGTTGCCTACGGAGTTGTCAGTCGTCAATCCTATTTTTCATATTTTTATGTTTAAAAAGCATATTAGTGATTTTGTTGTAATAAATCCCTCAGAGAGTGTTGATATTCAGAACAGTCTTTTATTTGATGAGATTCCTATTGAGATCCAAGATTTTCAGATCCATAGACTAAGGAACAAAGATGTTTCCTTGGTCAAAGTTCTGTGGAGGAACCAGATAGTTGAGGGCGCTACTTGGGAGGTAGAAGTAGACATGCGAGCCAAGTACCCGCACCTCTTTTCTGCGAGTTCAGATCAATCTGAAGGTATTATTATTCCTTAATTCAGCCCTTCTAATCTAAAGTTCATCTATGTATCTATTCTTGCATGAGTTCTTGCAATTTCTGAGGTATTCAAGAGTTTAGAGAGATTTTGAGCCGTTTAGCAAATTGCTTCAGCTATGTGCACTCTGTTTTCTTGTGTTCCTAGTCTAACAAGCGACATTCGAGGACGAATGTTTCAAAGAGGAAGATATTGTAAGACCCCGCAAAGTTCCCTCGTAGTTTGAGCCTTAGAGTGAGTCAAGTAAAGTGTAATTCCGAACCTAAAAGATTGAGAAGAGACTTTCCAAGTGATTGGGTGTTTAAAAAATATAGAATTTTCTAAAATTTGACTTTTTTTCATGTAGAGAATTGAATTATCTTTCCAAAAATACCAATTTCGTCCAAATCCGATATCAGGGTGAGAAGTTCTGGCCGTTTTACTGAGAGTTGTCGAAAACACCCAGGTGCGACGAACGATCCAATAGACCGTCGCTCTGCCCGTCTCAACCAAGGTAGTAACTCTCTTTTCTTTCCCAAGTGTGATGTCCAAAAGTATGGACCGTCAAGGATGCGTCGGACCATCGTTGGGACCGTCGCGCCCAGGCAGTGTGGCCTCATCCTGGCCAACGTGCGACGGACGATCCGATGGACCGTCGGGTATGCAATGGAACGACGCTGAGACCGTCGTATCAAGTTAGTTTGTTTATTTTGTGGGCAACGTGTGATGGACGATCCGACATACCGTCAGACTTGCGATGGACCATCGCTTCGACCATCGCAACCCCCGTTCATTGTTTTTAACTCATTTTAACAAGGGGTTTTTTTGTTTTTCCACTTTCTTATCAACCAGATATATTCCAAGTTAAGAAAATGGCTTCATTCATCATCCAAAAAACAAGAGAGCTAGGGTTTCTCCCTCAATATTAAATCTAAAACCCTTCTCCAAGAAATTCAAGAACTCACCTTGGATTCTACAAATTGAGTTGAGATTTGAGTTCCCCAAGTTCAATGGTTGCAAGAACTCTCTCTCAAGAGTAAGAAGAAGAGTTTAGAAAAATCTCATTCATCCAATTTCATAATCCAAGGTATGTGGAGTTTTGAACAAGGGTAATCCTTTCATCCTTATGCCCAAAGGCTTATTCAAACTATGATTTTCTGCAATCTATTAGATTTTACATGAATTTGAATTTGTTTTTTTCACCCATTATTATTGATTGCAATATTTTGATGTTTTCCATGAATTGAGAGTCAAATGGCATGATTTTTACATGTTTTCTTGAGAAATTATAGCTGGTTCTATACCCCATGATTTTAATCGTTGAGAAATTAATAGTTGAAATGTTTGAGAAATTGAAGTATATGAGTATGTTGAGATTTTTAGACAAGTTGCTGAAATTTTCTGATTTCTACAAGAGTTATTAATCTATATGCTATCTATTATGCTTTTGATGAGTTTTAACTTGAGATTTAATTATGGGTTATTGATCCCTACTTGAGATTTGCAATTTTATGAACTCTTATGCTATAAACACCCATGATTTGACTATTCTGAGATTATTGAGAAATGTTTTGACCTAATGGTCATAGAGTTTTGAAATCCACTTCACTACATGAGTTCCAGATTTTACTATTGGGTTCTTGATGAACCATGAGATTATTTTAAAGTGGATTTCCATGAGATGAGAAAGATAAACTAAAGGGAGTAGTATTTAACACCGAGTTGGGTAAGTTACTATGGTTTCTTACCCTAGAACTACGTGCCATCATAGGTTTGATATTTTGGGCCTAAACCCGAAATATTGGGCCCGAGGCTGAGATAAGTGATCACTGAATTAAGGTTATACTCTCTGGCAAGAGTATGACGCTCCTCCCCAATGTGGGGTCTCTTTCTTAGGAGGACAAGACATTGGACTCCATGTAACTCGCATGGTTTATATCGGTTAAGAGAACCTCCCTTGATACAAGTTATTTTCCTAAAAGTAAAGTTGCAGATTTGCTCCCTAAGACTAAAGTATTTTCCCTTGATATAAGTATTTTTCCCTAAAGCTTGAAATGAGATATTTTCCTAAAGTGAATGAAATGCCTTCAAGTATGTTTCAAATTTATATGATTCCGAATTCCAAGTACCTGAGTTCAAAAGAGTTATGAGTTCTTGAACATTAAAGAAGTTTTACTCTCTATGAGACATATGAATGAGTTGAAAGTATTGTTTAAAGTTTCCTTTAGCCTATGGGTAATAAGAATAAGAGAAGATTACTGATTTCAAAGTTAAACTATGATGACTCATGAGATTTGTGTTACATGCTCCATTCTACATAATTCATGATCTTTACATTTTATACTTATTCGAGCCATGTGACTCATTACTTATTGCATGCATGATTTGATTAAAATGTATTGATGTTGTTTTATATAAATGCATACACCCCCACATACTCAGTACATTCCCAAGTGTTGATCCACATATACGTCTATGTGCTACATTGTCTTATAATGTATATTCAGGTGCTCAGTCCCAGACTCGTCAGTGACTTTCGAGTACCTCTGTCTATATTTCTACAGTGATGAGTCCTCATGGTTTGAGGACCTATCTTCAGACATTTTCGTATTTGAGATACTATGTTATTACTTTCAGTTTATTTTGAGTTAGTTGGGGACCAGTCCTAACGTCTCTCTAGTTCATGGATTAGTAGAGGCTTTGTCAGACTAGTTATCAGATTATGATTGTGTTGAGAATTCCAGTAGTCTGGTTGTTTGGATCGAGTATTTTCTTCGTATCTCCCTCCTTATGATATGACTATTCTAGTGTTTGAATTATTTCATCTTGAAATAAGTGTTATTAGTAGAAACAGGCTCAAAGGGTTAGCTTGAGGCTACTTGTTGCCTTAAGCACCGTGTGACATCCCGGGAGGCGATTTCGGGTCGTCACACTATCCATGGTTATCAACTGCCTATATAAATTATGTGTTACTATGTCTATATATACTAGTTACATTTGTTGTTATTCTTTTTTACTATGCAAAAAGGGGGTGAAAGAAAGGACAGGAAGCACCCATCAGTTAGCAGGAACAAGTTGATTATCAATATACAAAGGTTGACTAGTAAAAAATGGAATAACCGATATGATCACAAGTCAGGGGGAGCAAAGTCCAAGTCTTCTTTTAAGGTATAAAATCCAACTGATGGTTACAAAGTCAGGGGGAGCAGGCTGACTGACAGGGAAGTCAACTGATGTTTACTCATGTTTGTTATTATCAAAAAGGGGGATATTGTTAGCCTCCAAAGTTTATGTTTTAATAATGACATACTAACAAGTGAATCCTTGAGGTGTATTAAAGATCACTGATGAAGAAATCTGGCTCTAAAAAAGGAAGGACATTCAATCGCAAAAAGATTACGACATTCAAACAAGCATGGCAGATAAATCAAATATGCTGAAAAAAAATAGAGTCATCATCCCAGAATCACGGTAGAACAGGAATCATGGTAGAACAAGATCAATCGAATAATAAATCAAGATCTAAAAAAAATAAGGAAGGATACAATCATCACATAAGACATGAAGATTAAAAGGAAAGAAAGATCATGGACATACCTTATATGGACGTGATCCAAAGTCGTATATGGACATATCTTATATGTACATATCAAACGACTATATTCCTCAATCAAGGAATCAATATAAGACCTTGATTGAGAAGAAATATCTTGGGTTTCCTTATGAAGAATAGAAGACGAAGACTATCAAATAAAAAGATCGAAGATAGACACTACTCATGCAATATCAACAAGAAAATTCAAAGTGTCACATTCTTTGTCTTACAAAGCTCTGTAACGTTAGTTTACAATTGTTATATAAAGATTAGGATCTAGTAATCTTTGTAAAATCAACTGAAGCTATGTCACAAGATCTGAAGAGCAAAATAAGTCTTCAGAACTTGTTTTCTATCATTGTACTCGAACCAAACCTTCAACGATCTAAAAAAAACTTAAAACCCAAGGGGACTGGATGTAGGCATTGGATTGGTGTGACAAACCAGGATAAATCTTTGAGTCATTTACTTTATGATTTATTATTTACACACTTAACTATTTATGTTTAATTTGTTTGTGAAGTGTGTTGATCTGCAGGCGAGTCGACTATGAGGAGTCAATAGTCGACTCACAGAAGAAAATTTCAATTCCCCTCCCCTTTTAAATTTCATCAGATTCTTAGATTATAGTGCAATTATTATTGGGATATCGTATGTTTAATGGAGAGTATCAATCATTTTAAGCTCCATCAAGGCATTGATAAAGATACTAATAGTAAAAATGGTACATCCCTTAGGGAGGGTAATACTCTTATTGATATTTTCTCTAACCTAGTTTTTGATTTTGTAGGTGAAGTTCATTTTAGCAATTTTACAGAAGTACAGAAAAGGCCAGAAAGATAATTAATATTGACAAAGGAGGAGCACCACAAGTAAGAAAAATAAGTCAGGATTCATGATAATAAGTTGCAGGTCACAAGTTCAATTCAAAGTAAAAAGGGATCCACAACCAGTCAAAATAGATAAGAGTACTGTCCTCAAAATAATAAATATTAAGTTAGATTGTGGTATTAGTTTTAACAAAACTCTATCCATCAACTTGAGAATTCGATCAAAGAGGAAAAAGAACAGTAAAGAAGTATACAAACATACAAATGAATATGGTTCAAGGAAATACAAATACAAATTCTAATATGCACAACATCAACTACTCAGGGATAGAAGATGATTTCATGCAATTACAAGCACATCATGAATAATTTCAAAGCTAGGTGTATGCAGGGATAATGAAAACAATAGATGTTGGGGTAACAAAGATATGAACATACCTTTTATTGGAAGTGCTTTCATGAATATTTAGCCTGCGCTCAGTGAGCATTGGAGTGTTGAATCGATGAATATTTAGCCTGCGCTCAGTGAGAATTGGAGTGTTGAATCGATGAATATTTAGCCTGCGCTCAGTGAGAATTGGAGTTTTGATTGACAAAATATTCAAACAAAAATACTTTAAGATTATTAATCTTCTAGCTAAAATAGTGAATGTCCCTGATACACAAGTGAAAAAATAGACTCATTTTTTTCTTCTTCTAAAGTTGATCTCTTACATGAGGTGGTTGTATTAGCCATGTGGCTCAACACACAGGTACAAGGGAAATATGAAAAAATAGGGAAGAGTTTTAGAGTACTTAGCTGATTAGGAGAAGACTTGGTCAAGGAAAACAACAAGCAGTGATGAAGCTTTACAAGTAGTGCATTTCCAGATTAGGACTGCTATAGAGAGGATTAGAGGGGAATATATAAGGAATTTGAAGAGGAATTCCAACTTTCCTAATCGAGCTTATTAAGTTAGTTATGGATACCCATTGTTTATTTTGTCTGATTTTTTGTTGTGTATGTTGGGCCAGGCCACTTTTGGGCTTGGTCTTTGTAAATATGCATTATTTTATTTAATAAAATAGGCACCGAGCTTAATTTTAATTTTTGTTTAAAAAATTATTGTAATATGGTATTTATAGTTTATAGATGTGAGAGGCATAATTATCGATGTGGTTGGATGGGATTTGGATAAGTTTTTTATTTTAGAAGGTAGGAAAGTTTAAATGGTTGGTCAAAGTCATCATTCATTGAAGACAAGCTTGGATAGAATTTTTATTTGTATATTAGTTCCCGAACAAGAATTTTGGATTCGCTGGACCTTTAGTTTGGCTTCTAAGGCTCTTTGGTGACTTCTAAATCATTGGATGAAATTTAGATATTGCTAAGTTAAGATTTTACTTATGTCAACATTTGATGAAGATAACTTTCGTTTGGTATTTTAGTGGTTCCAACATGTCTGAAATATTATTTCTAGTCTAGTTTTTGTTTTTGTATGGGAGGTTCCATATAAGTTTCTAATGGATCTTTTGCCTTTTGGATCCTTTGGACTTGTCAAGCATACAAATTTGTCTACTCAAACGTCCATTTTAATTTGTTCTTGAGATCAAAAAATTATTCTAATATTATCATTAAACGACTACTTTGGAAAGTTTTCAATAATCTCGATAAGTTGAAATTGAGTTTTATTTTTGAAACATAAAATAACTCTTTGATGTGTAAGAATGATATGTAACTGGAAAACAAGCACAAATAAAGTTTTGATTGAATGAGTAGATCGGTGACATTATTAAGGACTCATGGAAAAAGAATGCTGCATATCAAAGTCATTTGAGTAAATTATGGGCATTTAAGTAAACATTAAATTGTTGGTCAAGATTTTTTTAACAATGTATTTAAATTTCAGAGTGCGTTTATTTGGTATTTTGAGAATCTTTGGTGTTCTAGTGCTTGAAATTGTGTGAGTTTTGTGTGATTCTTTTTTATTTAACAAGAGGCTAAGCATCTAATTCTTATTTTGATATTTTCCTGTAACGCCCCAGGAGTACACCCTGGACGCCACACGATGCTTACGGTCACAAGTGACCAGAAGCTAACCCATGACCTAGTACCTGCTGTGAGCACTGAATAATAATAACAAAATACACATGTGCGGAATAACTACATATGCCATAAGATTTTAAATACTAAAACATTTCTGAATCATAAGTCTAAAAACAACTATCAGGAAACAACTTTCCAAAAACTGCTAAAAGTAATGACAAACTGATTGACTATCTAAAGTGTCTGAAAGCCTCTAAAACTGATTGAATAAGAGTTGATGGGACAGGGCCCAACTAACTCCAACTAACTACTGAACTGAAAACTCTGAAATAAACATAATCAATCCTCGAATTATGAGAACTCACCATTGTTGTTGTTGCTAATGTGCTGGAATGTCTAAGTGCGATCGGGAACCTAAGCGTCCGAACTGATGATATGAGACATCATAGCATAAGAAACTATTATGCGGTCAGTACTTTGAATGTATTGGTATGCTAGATAAGGTTTGGCTAACTGTGCATGAAAATAGTAATAACAGACATGCATGGAAATACCAAAATCTGACTGAACAAGACTAATAACTAACTGGCTAAATAGCATGAGATAACTGATGCATAGATACATGCAAACTGTAAAATCTAAGTATGCATAACCAAGAATATAACATTATTCTAGAATAGTCTATAAACTGAGATACTGAAATCTGCTAACTGAATACTGATAAACTGTATGCTAGGGTTAGGCAAAACTGAACCGAATTCCATACTGAATACTGAAACTAAAACTGTGGGAGGTATCATCTAACCGACATGCCCTAGTCTGAGATGATCGGGATCCAACCTATGGCCCCAGTTTGAAGGGTTCTAGTACCATACCATGTGTACTAACAATGGATGTGGAGTCAGTCCTAATCTAGCGGATGACCTCTGAGAGAGTGTCAGTCCTAAACTAGCCGGTGACCTCTCAAGAGATTGTCAGTCCTAAACTGGCAGGTGACATCTCATAACCTATGAAGGCTATGTTGTTCTGGAACTTAGGGACAACTTTTAAGGACCCATTCCAAACTGGTGGGTGAGCCTCCATCCCTAGGTTTGCTCGGTACTGATCCTACTCCCAACTGAATGACCCTAATTATTGGACTAAACTAAGCGTAACTGAACCAAGAATTTATCATGATACCTGTTGAATGATAATGCTAATGTTTTATCTGAAACCATTCTAAAAACACTGAAAACTAGATAAATAGCTATTTTTGGGTATTCATAGCCCCTGGCACTGAATGGAATAACAGTAAGGACATATGAAGATTTAAAACAATAATAAAGGATCATAGTTCAAAATCCAAGTCATTTAGGCATTTCATCAAACACTTGTAACATATAATAATAACATAACTTAAATACTAAAAACCATGAATCAAGGATTTAACATGAATATATCATCATTCCAACATGTAAGGACTACTCCCAACAATAAAACACTTGTAAACAAAATGTATAATAAAAATTCATAAAACTTCATGGAGATAATTAATTGTAAACATGGAAATAATTCATTGTAAACATGGAAATTCATGATTTAAAAATTCAAAATAGGTTCTTGGACTTCATGAGTGAAAAGAGACCATGGATGAACATCACACATACCTTAATTTAGTAATTCTTGAAGGTTCTTTGTGATTTTCTTGAATCTTAAGCTTGAATCTTTGAGAGGCTAGGGTTTGTTCTTGAGAGAGAATGGTTTCTTTTGAGAGGATTTGTGAATAAAGTGGACAATTTTTCCTTTTGAGATCCTTAATCCCGTCTTATGGACCCCTTGGGTAAAGGGAAAAGACCCATTTGTCCTTGCATTAATGAGAACAAAAACTGGAAAAATTAAGGGACGGGCTATGGAGTGGGCGTCGTGGGTTCTGGTGCAGTGCACTGGAGCGGGTGCCGCAGGCTCCACTGTGGTGCACTACAGGGCGCACCACGGGATAATCGTTCACCCTTACTGGCTCTCTCACAAAAATGGCAATAACTTTTTGCTCGGGTATCGGATTAATGCAAAATTGGTATCGTTGGAAAGCTGACTCAATTATATACAATTTGGACGGTCTTGAGATGAAAAATTCTACATATATAAAAAGTTATACACGTTCAAAGTAGACCCTTATAGAATCGAATACCAAACTTTGGGAGAATCCAAGGCTCTTAGCTCACCTTTGCTCTAAGTGATTCTTATGAACATTTCTCACCTTGAGATTACTTCACACACTAGGATAAAGATCATGACATGTGTATTCAAATGAAATTCATGGGATTAGAGTTAACACATGTAGGAATGATGTTTTTAAGTTTATTCCAAAAATACAGGGTGTTACATTATCTCCCACTTGGAATCATTTATTCTCAAATGAGACTAGTTAGACTGAGAGTACTAAGGCAGCTGAGATCATATTATGAACATGAACGACTGGGAACGTGACTTGTAACATGACTACATAACTGAGTCTGAACATAACACATAAACTGAACTAATTTCATAAATACATTCAATGATATGAGAATAGCTATAAGGCTGAAATAGAAATGAGAGAGTCAACTTATGAGTAACCATTACCTCAGGATGGATCTATTTTCATGAAGAAAAGATGAGAGGTTTAGGACATTAAAACTCGAGGCATTATACATCCCCCCGGGACATCTCATTCCTAGAATGATACTAACTTGGCTAAAATACTAAATAAAGACTGAGATGATGTACGAAACACTTACGGACTAAATCATGACTGAATATATGGAATCTGAAATTGAGGTCTGAGGAATAGAAGGTCAATCACATGAATTCATCAAAGAGGTTTGAACTGAGGACATGCATGACATGAATCTTAATTTTGATAATCATTAAGAGTCGAACATGAGTATTGGTACTGAACATACTGTAAAGCATGAGTACATGAGTCATGAGCTGCATGACCTAATTTTTTTTTAAAGTTTGTAAATTCAAGGAACATGGTTCATACTGCTGAACAAACTGGAACTCCTTATACTAGGGACTAGAAATGCACATAATTCTCTATGATGTGCATGAACATAAACTATGATCATGGAGCTAACATGTAAGGCATGAGTAGATATCGTGATGACTAAAAAACCTTGCACTGAGATAAGAATGGGTTGGGCATCATCCTCTCCTACCTTTTTTCTAAACATACTGGAATAACCATTAGGATCTTAGAGACTGACTTGGTTACTTGTTTTACCATCTCCTCCTTAGCTTAAAGCCATCATTCTAAGTTTGTGAACCACTTAATCAACAAGTCTAAACTGAATTGTCACAACTTTACTCTAGAGTCTAGGTAAGAATAATGCACATAAACACTATACTTACCCTGAAAGACTATACCTAATAATGTAATGCCTATTGCTAGTACTTCCTACAATACACAATTCTTAGTTTTTTATAGCCTAAAAAATCATCATAGAATAACTGAAACACTGACTAACTTAGAATTTTTAAGAGTATCACCATACCATGAGTTCACACCATCTAGTGCTTTAACTCTACTTTCTATTAGCTCAATCTTCAAATATTCAAGATTAAATTCTATCACTTAACATGGATATTCTCAACCTCTTAATGAACCATAATAACTTCTTTTATAGCCAACTAATATCACATCTCTGTTCTTATTTTTCTCCCTAAACTATGAGAATTACCATTACACCTGGACATCCGACATGAATATGTTATAATCCATAACTTAGTTGGTAAGAACATCAATTACTACATTACTAGCCCTATTCAAACTTAGCTCTCAAGGATGCTACATAAGCACACCCGCACCATAATACTTAGCTCAAATTTTTGCATACACTATTTCAAGCCTATTGGTTCACCTTTCCTACAACTAGCCCCATGGATACGTAATGCACTAAATTTAGAAAATACTATCCCCACTCTATTTCTACTAAACTTCTGGGTTCATACTTCTAATTCTAGGCCATCTACTATCATAGGATTTTTAGAAGGGATTTGAAAATGGATCTTACCCCTAAGCACTAAGGTACTACCCCTCTATTTAATGACTAATTCATTCGGAAACTAAAACTGAATGGCTCTATTTCTGAAAATCAACTGAAGTGATTTTCTGGGATACTGAAACCTAGCAGTTTCTGTAACCTATCTATCTAGGATAGATTTATTCACTGAGGTAGACACTGAGAAGGGCTCTTCTAAGATTTTGGGACTGATACTGAACTCGACAGCTTTATAGAGGATTATAAAAAGAAAGGGAAGTTTTGGTAATATATCTATAACCATATTAGGAGAAATTTTTTGATCCTGTCGGGACTGAAGTACAGATAGCCTATTCTGGCGCTGCTGACTATTGGCACTGGAAGTAGCGCCCTGTTAAGTTGGGTGACCTGTTAGAGCTGATGATAAATTGGATAGGACCTGTTAGCGCAAATCCTTTCCCCTCTGAGCCATTGGTTAATACTCCCATATCTTGTGGCCTGGCTTACCACACCCTAAACATAAATCACTGCCAGCTCTACACACACCTAGGTTATTTCCACCACATTCTCCATAAAGAGGGTGGGTACAACCACAACTCACACTACCCTGGGTTTTGGAGACTAGCGCCCCATCCAGACTGTTATTCTTGAACATTGGTGCTGGCGCACTAGCTAAAGAAAAAGTTGGGGCTAAAAATTTTTGATGGAACTGAGAGTGGTAACCACCTTCTAACTTAGGTTGAGACAAATTAAAGCTACCTATTCGGGCCCCCTTATTTTCTTTCTCTTTATCCTTATGTTTCTATTCCTCAATATGCTGAGCATGGACAACAAGCCTAGATATATCCATCTCCTTAATTAATATAGCAGTCCTACACTCCATGCCCACACTATCAGCTACACCAGAAACAAACAAACTCATTCTAGACCTATTAGCAAACAACATATTAGGAGCATACCTCGCCAACTGAGTGAATTTAGAGAAATTCCTTCACACTCAGACTACCCTATTTCAGATTAATAAACTCCATCACCTTAACTTCCCTTAAATCTAAAGAAAAGAACCTATCTAAAAAGTTTGTGGCAAACTCCTCCCACTCTACAGGCCCTGCATCTATGCCTCTATCCTTCTTCTATTACTTATACCAGGTGTGAGCTAAATCCTCCAACCGGTAAGCAACCAACACTATACCCTAACTAGAAGAGACACCCATAATATTAGTCACCTTCTAAACTATGTCAAGAAACTCCTGCGGATCCTGATCATACTTGGATCCCAAAAACAAAGAAGGATTCATCCGAGTGAAATCCCGGATTCTAGCTGCAATGGTTTAGCCACTAGATTGGTTGGGATAGCAACCTGCTGGTTGTTCTGAGCTGCTACTGAATGGTATAAAGTGGTGAATGCTTCTCTGAACTCGTTATGGGAAACATGCTCATTCAGGGGATCTTCCTAAATGGGCGGATGAGCGGGCTGATTTCTGTTTCTTCTTCCATTAGTCTTTCTAGGAGGGATGTTCTTTAAACGAAAGGAAGATTTAATTTGAAGAAGAGTTGAAATAGAGATCATGATCCTTCGAATGACATGAATATTGAAAAAAGAAAAGTTTTCCTAAAATATCTTGTAGTCTCTTATCGATAAGTGTGGCGCGCTTCACACCTATGCATAAGACTCTAATCAACATGGATTTTAGACTTTCTAGGAAACTTTAAAATCTTAGGCTCTGATACAAAGTTTGTAACACCTTAGAAGTACACCCTGGATGCCATACATTGCTTATGGTCGCAAGTGAACACAAGCTAACCCATGAGCTGGTACCTACTGTGAGCACTAAATAATAATAATAAAATACACATCTACAGAATAACTGAATACGCTCTATGGTTTTAAATAATAAAACATTTATGAATCATAAGTCTGAAAATAATTATCGGAAAATAACTTTCTAAAAATTGATAAAAGTAATAATAAACTGACTAACTGTCTGAAGTATCCGAAAGCCTCTAAAACTTACTGAATAAAAGTTGATGCGACAGGCCCCAACTAACTCCAACTGGATACTGAACTAAAAATGCTATAATAAACATAATTGGTCCTCAAATTATGAGAACTCACCACTGTTTCTTCTGGTGATATGCTAGAATATTTAAATATGGTCTGGAACCTAAGCATCCAAACCTATGATATGTGACATCATAGCATAAGAAATAAGTATGCGGTCAGTACTTTGAATGTACTGGTATGCTAGATGAGTTTAGGATGATATGCATGGTCTAACTATGCATGAAAATAGCAATAACAAACATACGTAGAAATACTTAAATATGAATGAACAAGACTAATATCTAACTTGCTGAATAGAATGAGATAACTGATGCATAGATACATGAAAACTGTAAAATCAGAGTATACATAACCAAGCATATAACATGATTCTGGAATAGTCTGTAAACTGAGATACTAAAATCTGGTAACTTAATACTGATAAACTGTATGTTATGGTCAAGAAAAACTGAATTGAATTATGTACTGAATATTGAAACTGAAACTATAGGAGGTATCACTAACCAACATGCCCCAATCTGAGCTGATCGGTGTCCAACCTGTGACCCCAGTTGTAAGGGTACTAGTATCGTGCTACAGGTACTAACAATGGCTATGGAGTTAGTCCTAAGATAGGGGGTAACCCCTGAGAGAGTGTCAGTCCTAAACTGGCGGGTGACCTCTCAAGAAATTGTCAATCCTAAACTGGCGGGTGATATCTCATAACCTATGTTGGCTACGAGTTCTGGAACTTAGGGACTACTTCTAAGGACCCAATCCTAACTGGCAGGTGAGCCCCCATCTTTAGGTTCACTCGGTGCTGAATCCTACTCCCAACTGAATGGAACTAATTACCAGACTAAACTAAGCTTAACTGAATGAGGAACTGATCAAGATAATAGTTGAATGATAATGCTAATGGTTATCTAAAACCATTCTGAAAACACTGAAAACTATGTAAACAGCTATGTTTGGGCATTCATAACCCCCAGCATTGAATGAAATAACAATAAGGACATATGAATCTTTAAAACCATAATAAAGGATCATTTTTCAAAATCTAAGTCATTTAGACATTTTATCAAACACTTGTGGGTCATAAATTAAAGCATGGGAATGGTTTAAAACATGTAATAATAACATATCTTCAATACTAAAATCCATGAATCAAGGATTTAACATGAAAATATCATCATTACAACGTGTAAGGACGACTCCCAATAATAAAACACTTGTAAACAACATGCATAATCAAAATTCATAAAACTTCATGGAGATAATTTATTGAAAACATGGAAATTCATGATTTAAAACATCAAAATAGGTTCTTGGATGACATTGGTGAAAAGGACCCATGAATGACATCACACATACCTTAACTTAAGAATTCATGAAGATTCTTGGTGGTTTTCTTAAATCTTGAGCTTGAATCTTGGAGAGGCTTGGGTTTGTTCTTGAGAGAGAATAATTTCTTTTAAGAAGATTTGTTAATATAGGGGCTAATTTTTCCTTTTGACACACTTAATCCCGTGTTATGGACCGCTTGGGTGAAGGGAAAAGACCCATTTGTCCTTACATAAATGAGAAGAAAAACTGGAAAAATTGAGGGGTAGGCTATTGAGCGAGGGTCGCAGGCTCTGGTTCAATGCACTGGAGCAGGCATTACGAGCTCCACTTTGGTGCACTATCGGGCGCGCCGCGGGCTAATCACATGCCCTCACTACCTCTCTCACAAAAATAGCTATAACTTTTTATTCGGGTATCAGATTAGGGTGAACTTGGTATCATTGGAAGGCTGACTCAATTATCTACAATTTTATGGGTCTTGATCTATAAAATTCTACGTATATCAAAATTTATACGCATTCAAAGTTTATCCTTATAGAATCGAATACCAAACTTTGGGTGAATCAAAGGCTCTTAGATCACCTTTGTTCTAAGTGATTCTTATGAACATTTCTCACCTCGAGATCACTTCACACACTAGGATAAAGATCATGATACATTTATTCAAAATAAATTCATGGGATTAGAGTTAACACACGTAAGAACATTGCTTCAAAGTTTGTCCCAAAAATATGGGGTGTTACATTTCCATTATTTCTTTAGTTGGTGTTCACTTTTATCAGAGAATTTATTGGAGAAAATTAGGGGGAGGGAAGGTGCACCCTAGATCTAAAAATTGTATTTCTTTGATTTGGAGGTCGATTTGGACTTAAGTTTTGTTGAATTTTTATATTTAAGATCCTTCGTGTTATGGGTAAACTAATTTTGACATAATATTTCTAATTTGTCGATTGTTCATCATTTCAAATCGTGTATGAGTATGAAAAATAAGGATTTTGAGCCAAGAGCTAAGAAACTATATTTTGATTACTTTAAGGTTGATTTAAGCTTTGTATTCGATGAAATATCATATTTGAGTTCCTTCCACTGTGGGTAACTTAATTTTCAAATAAATTTTTTGTTTTTGTCTTGTAGGATCAGGTTGTAGTGCCCCGAGACTATACCCTGGATGTCACATGATGCTTAGGACTTCAAGTAGCCCAAAATAAACCCATGGCATTTTGCATAGATTTAAGACCATAATCTAGTAATATAAATTTATGAGTAGAAGTTGATTGTCTATAATAACGTAAATAAGAAATGACTAGTCCAAAACCTATCAGTAGTAATTGAAAACAATTTCAACATGAAAATTAACTGAAATACTGCCGAGTCTAGACAAACCTCCAAATATACTAAAGAGTCACTAGGACAAACCCTTAGCAAACATAGACTCATAAGCTACTACACTAAACAAAGTTTTAATACTAGGAAAATATGAAATTATAGTCCTTAAAAAATGAGGACTCACCAATTGATTTGGAGTAGGCATTGGTGATCTCAACTAGCCGTTAAACTAATGCCAAGTACTAGAACCTACATCATAATAGTATGCATCACAAGAAGTATGTTGCTAGTACTATGGAATGTACTGAGTATGTGAGGGATTCATGAAACATGTAATAGTGATGGGAAGCATGTGATGAAAAAGTAATAAGTATACAAAGACTTACTATTTTTCATAAATAGAGATAAAATTGTAATATCATTGATACACCCTATTTTTTGGACCTTAGAAAATTTCCTAGAATTCTAAAATTTGGACCCAATATGGATCATGTGTACAATTCATATGATGGGGTACCGATGATATGGTCCAGTCATATGCTGACCAATGTTGGTTGGTGGAATAGATTTTAGTTACTTAAATGGATACGACTTAGGGATATGAGTCGTATTGGTGGTTACGGATAGTTTGGTTCCTTAACTTAATCTTAGACATAGTTACTTAGGTTGGATCTGAGTATGAGTGGCTCACCATAAGTCATAATCTAGGGTAAGAGTCATACCCAGGACTCGTATGGTGGATAGTGTCTAAATCTTTCTTTGGTTTAAATCTGCTAAGGGTACAAATAAAGGATACAGATTGTATGCTTTGGATACAACTTGGTTGGATGAGTCATATGCTGGAAAAATTTTCATCCAAGGGTTGAGGCTAGGATACGAGTAGAGGGTACCACTCGTATTGAAGGGTACGTCTCGTAAGGGTCAGTCGTACCCTTATGACGGGATTTTGTCCAAGTTAAATAAGGGTATTCTGGATATTTTCCCACTTATTATAATAAGGTCCCATGACTTCTAACCTACTTGGAAGGTTATTTATCCTATTATTCCTATCATTGACACTCATAAACTCTTCTAAACACTCTAAAATTCTCTCAAAAGCTTTTGGGCAAAGTAAGCTAGGGTTTTAACTAAAGGATTGATTTGAGGATTGTCTTGGTGATTTCATTCCATCATCATCTTGGTGTAAGGCATGTTATATTTCCTCATTATTAATTCTATGGATTTTATAAATGTTTTCATGATTTCATTAATTGTATGATTTTGGTTTTCAAATATGATTTAGGGGTTTTGATATTAAATAGTTTGTTATGATTCCCATGGTTTTAATTATGCTTTTATATGCACTAATGATGGCTTTGAATAATTGGATTGCATGGGAATATTTTAATGGTAAATGGAATTGGTCTTGGTCATATTATGCTCCCAATGTGTCTGACAAAATGCTTATAAAAATATGTTCATTGCATTGACAACTTGTAATGGAACTCTTGCTAGTTTTAGAACTTGGTAAAAGAATTATGCATGATTTAAATGGTTTGGAAAGGTAAATGTCTAATGGTTATGCTTGTGGGGTACATGGAATCCCCCAAGTGGTTTAATATGGAAAATAGAAGTGCACTTAAAGGTCCCATTAAACCTATATATGGTTGGCTATAGATAATACTTACAAGTATGGATTGGTATGACGATATAAATATTAATGGCCTTTGTTAATAAATGGACAATGGTTTGGTTATTTGAAAATTGGTTTTAATTGGGCAATAATGGCGGGATGTGTAGCAAAGTCATGGAAGATGAATGTCTCGGGGGGACCAAAGACTGGAAACTTATATTAGATGATATGAGGTCGGTCTTGGTGACCTTGTGTATAATATCACACTATATTTTGAGGGATGTACTAGTCATACCTGGTTTTCTTCCCTGGTCATGCGGCTATACGCACTGGGGCCTATTAACAGCAGAGCTTAACCTATATAGACCATGGGTGGTTTAGGATGGTAAATCTACACAACCTAGGTAAAGGTTTTAAATTCATGCTAAACTCGATCCCCTTTTCCGACATGGTTATATATATATGTATTGGTGTGTGCATATGGATGGTTTTACTTGGTTTTATAAAAGGCATTATTTTATCCTTATCCTAAGATCATACTAACATTCACCTACTAACCCATCTATTGGGGGCTGTATACCCATGCTATATAGGAACTGGCCGTTCAACTCCTCCTACATAGAGATTTACTCAAGGACATCATTTGGACTGAAGTGGTAAGCTTCCATCCTTTTGGAAGGCTCCATTTCATGTTATGGATATTTCTAGACATTTTGTTTTCATTTTGGATATTAGTTTTGGCTATAGTTGGGGGCATGTCCCAATTGAATTTTATTACTCTTTTGGTTATAGGCCTTATAGTTCTTCTATGTGTTAGAATGGGTGGGGTTGGTATTAGTGTCAACCTTGGCATTGGAATAAGATGAATGACTGACATCATTGGACGATATTGTTGGTTGTTCCATCCTATTTCATTTTGGGATTAATTATATTGTTATTTGGAACTTATTTGGTTATGGCCTCATTTATAGCCTTTTGTATGGTTTGGTATAGTTGGATTGTTGGTATAGGATGGTTGGACTCAGTTGGTTTGGTCACGGTTGTGATCCTATCCCAGAGTCATCATTGGAGTTGTTGCACTATCTTGCTACATGCTCGAAATTTATCCAACTAAGGGTAGGAGGCTGGAGGTTGGGTTGGGTAATGGGGGTGTTCTCCTATCCTGGATGGACTTGGGACGCCCATTATGATAAGGTCCCAAGTCAGGTCGCATCAAGTTGGTATTAGAGCCTAGGTTAATGGTCAATTGGGAGTCCACAAAGCTATATCGAGTAGAGTCTCTTTTAAGGATGTGTAGAGCGCCACACTCATAAGAGAGAGGCTACAAGGCATTTAGGAATATTTCACATTCTTGGTATTCTATTTTCAAGCTTGGAGTCTTAGTGTTGGAATATTCTCTAATCCTTGTTTGTTCATCTTTCAGATCATGCCTCATAGATCTAGAATGCAAAAAAAAAAAATTCTATCCTATCTGGGGGTAATTCTAAAGGGTTGCATCTTACTTATATGGTTCATCATCGATCTTACAGTCCTATCCCTGATATTTCTGTAGTTCCATCGATTGCTACTAGTACTCCTCAAGGTGAGGTGACTAATGCAAAATTCCATCAGTATATTTATGATTGTCGCTGCTCAGGCTGAGCGGGGTGCGACTGGTGCTTTCTTTGTTGAGGCCATAAGGTTTTTCCAATTTATGAAGATGGGTCCTCCAACTTTTTCTGGAGTTAATGTGGAGAAGGATCCATGGGGCTTTTTGGATGAAATGGAAAAAAATATTTCAGGTGATGCAGGCTACCAATGTGGAAGGGGTAAACTTTGCAGCTTATCAGCTCAAAAATATTACATATCAGTGGTATAAAGAGTGGGACATGGATAGAGGTGATATAGAAGAATCAGTCTTGTGGGAAACTTTTTCTAAGGCCTTCTTAGTTTGGTTCTTTCCCCAAGATTTGAGGGAAGCAAAGATGGAGGAGTTCATGAACCTTAAGCAGAGGAGGATGTCTCTCAAGGAATATTCCATGAAGTTTCATCAATTGTTGAGGTATGCTCCTGATTTAGTTGTTGACATGCAGGAAAATATGAGGAAGTTTGCCAATGGGTTGAATCGGGATTTAATTTTTGAGAGCAAGACTGAGATATTAATTAATGATATGGACATCTCTCAGTTGACTATTTATATACAGCTGAAGGATGAAAAGAGGAAGCAGGCAGATTTTAGGGATAGATAGGGTAAGAGGAGCAAGTTTTTTACCAGAGAGGTGCTCTATCTCAGGGTGGTCGAGATGGTGGCAAATGGAAAAAAAGATATGGGGCAATTTTGGATCCTACTCTTCTACTAGTGATCCTTACTAATCGGGCGACAGGCGTCATCATGGTGGTGATAATTTCTGAGCATAGGGTGCCAAATCTTAGGCAAGAGGAGGTCAGTCAATTTCTTCATGCCCTCCTTGTCAGTTTTGTGGTCATCCTTATCGAGGTTATTGCAATGAATGAAGGGACAAATGCTTCAAGTGTGTCCAGGAAGGACATCGGTTCAGGGATCGTTCGGTAATAAGGTTACTATAGGGGCGAATAAGATTTTTGTTGCTTCATCTTCTACTTCTACACCTGGTAGTGTTTCATCAACTTCTATTACTGCTCCTGGTTCTAGTGTTGGTCGAAATAGGTTGTATGATTTGGCATCCTGATAGAATCTAAGGCATCACCTGTCTTTACTGGTATGTTACATATTTTCTCTCATGACGTATATTGTTTGATTAATTTGGGGTCCACTCTCTCCTATGTGACTTTTTATGTGGCTGCATCTTTTGATTTTGATCCAAAAGTTGTTTTGAATCCTTTTTCTATTTCCACCCCAGTAGGTGACTTAGTTATTACTAAGAGACTCTATAGGGGTGTGTGGTATCCTTGGGTGGCAAGAAGACCTTGGTGGATCTGTTTGAGTTGGGTAAGGAGGATTTTGAAGTTATTCCGGGTATAGATTGGCTTCATTCTTGTTACGCGACCTTGGATTATCAAACCCATAGGGTTATCTTTATATTCCCTGGTGAAACAATTATAGAATGGGAGGGTGGTTCTTTATCTCCTAGGGGGAGATTTATTTCTTATCTTAGAGCTCGAAGGTTAATCTCTAAAAGTTTTCTTTATCACTATGTTCGGGTTAAAGATTCTAACTCGGAAGGTCCTTCTTTCCAGTAAGTTGTAGTAGTTAATGAGTTTCTACAGGTCTTTTCGGATGATCTTCCTGGTGTTTCACAGAATAGGAAAATCGAGTTTGGTATTGATCTAGTTTCGGATACTCATCCAATTTTTATTCCTCCATATAGAATGGCTCTGACTGAGTTGAGGGAACTCAAGGAGAAACTTAAGGATCTTCTGGATAAGGGGTTTATTCATCCTAGTGTATCCCCATGGGGTGCACTGGTGTTGTTTGTGCTAAAAAAGATGGTTCCCTTCGGATGAGCATTGACTATAGGTAGTTGAACAAGGTGACGGTAAAGAACAAGTATCCTCTTCGAAGGATAGATAATCTATTCGACCAGTTGAAAGTTGCCAAGTTCTTTTCTAAGATATACCTTCGTTCTGGGTACCATCAGCTAAAGATTAGGGAGGTGGATATCCCTATGACAGATTTTTGTACTCGGTATGGGCACTTTGAGTTTTTGGTAATGTCATTTTGGTTGACTAATTCTTTGGAGGCATTTATGGATCTGATGAACAAGGCATCGCTGATCATTTTTCCTTTATTTTGACCAGATTATCCAAGTTATTCCTCATACTCAGTTCTTCTCCTGAAAACACTAAAACACTATGTTAAATACAACAGTAGTTGCTTGAAAATGCATGATTATCCTAAGAAAAAGGTCCAAAATGTTACGTCAAAAGACGTAACATCAACACCCTTAACTTAAGGCAATTGATTGTCCTTAAGCAACTCAGCACCAAATCACAAATATGAATAAAATGATGACAGGCATTTGCTACTGAACAAGTTTTCACACAACCATTCACTTGCCATCCAAATCATATAGTTTAACATGTCAGAGTCCATAACCAGCATTGTTTTGAATTCAATTCATCTACACAAACATGGATACAGGAATCTACAGATATCCACCACATTAAGCGTAACTCAGGTTGCTTTCACAGTCAAGGAGATCCACCACTCAAAATATTTTGTAGATACAACTCAAAACCCTCTCACTCATCAAAGAAGTTACTAACATAGCAAATGTACCCATAGGCTTCACTTTATAATCCAAAACCCCCCTTATAGCTGAGTTCCAAGATCAAACAGGTCTTTTCTAGGCAAGTAATGAGGTATCAGGCTAGGTCAGGAAGGAATTTTTTGGCAAAATTGGATAAAAACTAAACTTTAACTCTCTTTGCCTTCAAATTCTTCTCATCACAGCCATTACTTTGCTAACTCACTTGCCCTTTTCTCATTATTTTATACTTCACCATAGTAAACACCCCCTTTTATATATATATATATATATATATATACACATAAACAGGCATCAGCCACCCTCAACTTAGGTTGAAGCAATAAGTCAATATGCACATTGTCTTAACTAGACCAGGGCCAAATGCTCTAATTCAAATTCTAGATCAACCGTCCATTAGGCAGTTAACAACCCTACAATAAACACCCTTAACTTAGGTGTTTTTCCTAAGTTCCATTACATATTGCCCATTTCTAGGCCAAGGCCAGAGCTTAGAGTTAACAGCTGAAAGAGAGTTAACTAGAATACTAGGTGATGAAGAAAAAAAATCTACAAAGGCTCAAAGAAGGGTTAAAACATGGAAAATTATTTTAGGTGGGGTTAATATGGCTAAGTGGACTAACAGAACAAGGTGGACTGCTATCACTTCTCATCCCATCAAACACAGAATAGCATCAAATGAACAAGGCAAGTTCTAGGCACTATACTATGTCAGAACTAATACAAAGTACTCGCACACACAGTGGAAACTGAGCTAAACTCATTCTATTGTTCTTAAGATATGCATCACATGTCATATGAATTTACATATTAATGCCAACTACAGAACCACTAATAGTTAATTACATATCTTAGGAGACAAAAGTAAGAAATCAAATGGAAATAGTCATAGCTTGATGCAAACATCACTCATCATTCATATTTACAAGAAGGTACTAACACAAAAAACACTTTTATTTCATGGACCAATATGAGTAACATAACAAGACTTAAAAACAATAAAAATGTAAATCAAACCTAGACATGTTGATTATCCTAGATAGCACATGGTAGGGTTAAAAATATCAACAACACAACCCCCCATGGTATAATCACTTTATGGCTACCCTGTCTGTTAGTGCCAACTCTTTGTATAAATGCTCTCAAGCTCCATCAACCTGTTATTTTATAGCTTCCCGCACTTATGGATCCCTGCGTCGAACCAAATTTGAGTTCTTTTGTTATGGACTCTCTTGTTGGACGAGGCTAGATACTTCAACCCCTTCCTTAACCGGAATTGAAAATGAGCTATTGCTTCAACTGCTTTCACCCTCCTCTTCATACTGGGAGGATGAAGAAATGACCTGACGATTACGTTGGATGTTGTATGCCGGGACATCTGCAACTTGTGATAGCCCTTTTCTGGGCTCTTGGCCTCTACCTGTACCTATGATGGGTGGTAATTTGTTTACCATGATACCTGTAAGCAAAACATTTATCAGTTTGCAGAATTAAACTAGAAGGCAGTAAAAATTATTGACCCGCGTCGGCTAGGGCTATAGTTCGTTGGACCTACGACGTTCCATCAACCCAAACCATTTGGGTCATTCTTGTAACACTGATTCTGAGAAAATGGCGACGTTTTTAGGCAATGGGTCAACGGGTATCCGACGGTCCATCGTTCTGACCGTCGCCTAACATTTTCACTTTCATGCCTCATTTCGGCATTTTATCAAACATCTTGCATACACTTCCATTAAGAATGATTTTTATGGCATTTTTATCAATAGTATATCACCATATTTTTTCATCTTTGGTCCATGGGTTACTCAGACTTCACCCAGGATAATGTTTGCTAAGTGCTAGCTTAGTTCAGGCCACTCACAGAACCAAATCAAAATCAAAAGAAGTATTTTGATATTCACAGATGTCACATGGTTTATTTATTCTTAGAGATGAATAAAATGTAGACAACAAAATGATCGTACCTGAGTATTTCAATACTTGAACAATATCCTCCCTTGCACTATAAATACTGGACATAAGTTCACCTTTTTTTACTTTTGAGAGGAGTTCTTGTTTCTTATGATTGAAAGCCTAAAGAGGAGATAAATTTTAAATAGATGGGGAAAGGGAACATAAGAAGTTTAAGGAGGTAATTAAAAGTCTCAGATTCTTTGAATGCAGGGAAACTAAATAGCCTCAGGTACTTGAACAAATGGGGAATTATTCAACCTCCTTAAATTATCAATTTAAAACCATTTGGGTCGGATAAGAATGAAGAATCCAACTATTTAAACTTATTCAAATCGACCCACTGAAATAGGGTTCATGCGATGGTTCGTCGAATGTGCGATGGTTCGTAGAATGTAAGATGGTTCGTCGGTCAAACCATCGGCCCTTTCCAGTGAATATACCTGGAGACATACTGGCGATGGTTGAGTTGACAATCTGTCAAGTCTACAATGGTCCATCGGTCAAACCGTCGCTACTCTTATAGGAACCTTGTTTCTGGACTTTGCTGTGATGGCTACCATGATGGTCCATTGAGTTATCGATGATCCGTCGGGTAACCCGTCGATCACCCCCAAACTTTCTTAGCTTCTGTTTTCCTATACTGTCAGACCTGCACACTTACACAAACCCTTCAGCTCGCACAAAACAATGAAATAACTAAAACTAATGCTTTACAAAAACACACCGTGGGTTGCCTCCCACTAGTGCCTGATTTAGCATCGCGACACGACTCAGTTATCTCAATTACTCAGACTTCATCGAGATAAATAATATTAATACTTCTTATCGAGTCTATTGGACCTATATATAGTTTGACTCGTTGCCCGTTGTCCTTGAAAACACTTTCATCTTCATTTTGAGTTCTACTACTCCAGATGAGTAGACTTGGTTAACTCTAAATGGGTCAGACCATTTGGATTTGAGCTTACCTGGAAAAATCTTGAGTCGGGGGTTAAAGAGGATCACCAAGTAACCTTTCTGAAAATACTTCTTTTCAATTCTGTGATCATGGTACTTCTTCATTTTTTTTTGTACAAGTCAGATCTTTCATAAGCTCTAAGACGAAACTCATCCATCTCATTAAGCTGCCCCAGTCTCATATCCGCTACCTCATTCCAGTTTAGATTAAGTCACTTCAGTGCCCACAGTGCTTTATGCTCCAGTTCAATCGGTAAATGACATGCCTTGCCATAAACCAATTGGTATGGAGATATGCCAATTGGTGTCTTGAAAGCTGTTCGATATGCCCATAAGGCATCATCCATTTTCTAGATCAATCTTTCCTGCTAAAATTTACACTCTTGGAAAGTATAGCCTTAATTTTCCTATTAGAGTTCTCCACCTGCCCACTGGTCTGTGGGTGGTATGGGGTAGCCACCTTATGTTGTTTGACTCCATATTTTGTCAAGGCGGCTCTGAATATGTTGTTGGAAAAGTGTGATCCTCCATATCTTATGATGGTATGAGGTACCCTATAGCAAGAGAAGATATTTATCTTTCAGAATGCAACAACCTACTTTCCTTCATTATCCGCCAGAGCCACTGCCTCAACCCATTTTGACACGTAGTCAACGGCCCCTAATATTTACTTCATCCCAAATGAGCTCATGAAGGGACCTATGAAATCAATGCCCCAGATATCAAATAAGTCTACCTCTAGCATTTTAGACATTGGTATCTCATGGTGCTTTGAAATGGGCCCTTGCCTTTGACATTGGTCACACCTCTTCACATACTCGTAGGAATCTTTGAACAAAGAGGGCCAGTAGTAGCCACTCTAAAGCACTTTCCATGTAGTCCAACCACCTGTATGGAGACCTCCAACTGGGGAAGCATGACTCTCTTCCAGTATACTCAACATATCTACTTTTAGGATGCACCATCTAATAATACCATTCGCACATCGCCAAAAAAAATATGGATCATCCCAGAAGTAATGCGTCACTTCATGGAGAAACATTTTCCTTTGATGAAAGGAAAGATTCTCTGGTATCACCTCACTCACCATATAATTTGCGAAATCAGCATAACAAAGAATTTTTTCCATAACAACAGCCAAGATTTCCTCATCTAAAAATGCATCATTGATCTCAAATTCATCTATAACTTCTTGTTCACTTTCTAGCCTGGACAGATGATCCGCAACTTGGTTTACACAACTCTTTTTATCTTTGAATTAAAAGTCAAATTCTTGAAGTAGCAGCACCCATCTGATCAACCTTGATTTTGTATCCTTTTTTTCCATCAAATATCTTAAGGCTGCGTGGTCAGTGTGGACCACTACCTTGGTTCCTAGCAAATAAGCCCGAAACTTCTCAAAAGCATAGACTACTATAAGAAGTTCATGTTCTGTGATGGTGTAGTTCTTTTGAGCTATATTCAATACTTTGTTGGCATAATAAATTGGATGAAACAATTTTTCTTTCTTTTGTCCCAGCACAGCTCCAAGGGAAACACCGTTTGCATCACATATGATCTCAAATGGTTTTGACCAATCCGGTACAAAATTATAGAAGCATTAACCAGCTTCTTTTTACGGCATTCAAATTCCTTCAAGCAATCATCATCAAAGGATAATTTGACTTCCTTCTCAAAAAGTTTGCAAAGGAGATTTGTAATCTTTGAGAAGTCCTTTATGAACCTCCTATAGAAGCCAGCATGACCAGGAAAACTTCGCACCCCTTTTACTGAAATAGGAGGTGGAAGCTTCTCTATAACCTTAACTTTATCACGATCATCTTCAATCCCCTTTGCTGAAATTTTGTGACCGATAACAATGCCCTACTTTACCATGAAGTGGCATTTCTCTCAATAAAGCACAAGATTGTACTCCTCACACCACTGCAAGGCCCTACTTAGATTTAGCAAGAAGATCTCAAAAGAATCACCGACAACCAATAAATCATCCATAATCACCTCTAAGATGTCTTCAACCATATCAGAGAATATCGACATTATGCACTACTGAAAAGTGGCAGTTGCATTACACAACCCGAAAGGCATCCTCTTAAAAGCGAATGTGCCATATGGGCATGTAAATGTTGTCTTCTCCTGATCTTCAGGAGCAATAGAAATCTGGTTTTAACCAGAATACCCTTGTAAGAAGCAGTACCAACCTCTTCCTGCTAACCGATCAAGCATCTGATCCATGAAAGGCATGGAGAAGTGATCCTTCAGTGTCCATGAGTTGATTTTTTTGTAATCCATACATACCTTCCACCCAATAACAGGCCTGAATGGGCTCAATTCGTTCTTCTCATTATCCACAACTATCATTCCCCTTTTCTTGGGCACGTACTGAATAGGACTTACCTACTTACTATCTGAGATGAGATATACCACTCCTACATCTAGCCACTTGATGATTTCTTTCTTCACTACCTCTTGCATAGTTGGGTTTAGACGATGTTGATGCTCAATAGTCGGGACACAATCCTCCTCTAGCTAGATTTTATGTGTGCATATACCAGGAGGAATACCGATAATGTCTGCAATTGTGCAACCAATAGCCCTTTTATATCTCTTAAGAATAGAAATAAGGTCTTTCACTTATTGTTCACCTAAGTCAGCCACAATAATAATAGGTAGCGTATTCCCACTGCCCAGGAACACATACCTCAAATGACTAAGCAACTCTTTCATCTCCAAAGTGGGTGGCTTTTCAATAGACGGCTTGGCTGGTGGACTTGGATGATTTTTCAAGTCCAAATCCAGCTTCTTGGGTGCATAAGAATAAGACCCTATACTTGTCAGGGCACATACAGTCTCCTCACAATCTTCAATACAGTATTGATTAAAATTCATTAATACAACATATAAAGTCTCCACAACTAATTTTTCCTCTATAGGTACTTCCTGCTCCTCCTCATAATACACATCCACAATAGAAAATATGCTCATATCTTTATACTGTTTCATGGACTGGTATACATCAAATTGAACTACTCCATTATTCATCCTGAATAGTAGCTCATTTGCTTTTAAATCAATAAGCACACTCCCAATTGTGAGGAAGGTCTACCCAAGATTGTGGGAACCTCAAAGTCTACCTCACAGTTGAGAATGACAAAATCAGCTGGACAAATAAAACTGGCCACCTTAACTAATACATCATCTAAAATCCCCATGGGCCACTTCATAGACCTTTCTTCCATACCTAATCTCATGTTTTTGGGAGTAGGATCCCCCAAACCCAGTTTCTTATACACAGCAAGCGGCATCAAGTTTATACAGACTCCCAAATCACATAGAGCTTTTGCAAAATCAAGAGGCCTAATAGTGCACGAGATAGTAAATGCTCCTGAGTCAGCCTTCTTCTGCACCAATGACCTTATGGAAATAGCACCACAATGATAGAGATTGTCTACCGTATAATAACTAACTATCCACTTCTTCATAACAAGGTCTTTCATGAACTTTGCATATCCGGGCATTTTCTCCAATGGTAAGTTGATTGTCAACTGCTTAAGCATGGCCATAAACTTTCCAAACTTTCTGTTGTTGGCCTTATTTTTCAACTGATAGGAAATGGAGAAGGTGTTTTGCGAATTATAGTAACCACTACTTCCTTCTTCTTTTCCTTGCTATGCTCCAACTCATCAACCTGCTGGTGGTTGGATGGTGTATTATCAATAACTTCATCCAATTTCTCAGATTCCACTGGATAAGTTTTTTCATACTCAATCTCCTCTACAATCATATCTTTACCCACAGATGGGTCTGGTAAAACCTTACCACTTCATGTGGTAATTGCCATATAGGGGCTATCATTTCAAGGATTCTAAACTTCATCACTTGGCTAAGTACCATTTTTTCTCTAACTCAGTGTTGTTGAGAGTCGGCTCATCTACTACTCCAACTACTTGATAGAAGTAGAGTGTGAGTTTACCAACTGACTCATGAAAGACAAATCACTCTTCATAGTAGTCACTCCAGAGTTGGTAGTCTCAACTCCCTTTAATAATTTCTCCATCATTTCCTCCATGGATATCTTGCCAAAGCTAGTTGCAGCATTATCTCTGCTTCCAGGAGGTACATATAGTCCACTCTTATCATTTTTGCTTTACCAGTTCCCTTGACCTCTATCCTTGTAACCAGCTTTATTGTAATGGTTCCGACCTTGATTTCCTTAATAACTGCCTCAGAAACCCCCCTGATTATTTAGATAGTTTTCCTCTTCTTCCAAATCAGAATCAGCTCTTCCCTGGAATGCAATAGCTTTCGCCTTCTCCTTTTTTCTAGACAAAAGATGGTAAGTCAACAAATCCATCTACGTCTTTAAATATGCCATATCTTAGTCATGTTCTTCCTCCTTCTTGCATTTCTCTACAGTCATACAACTAGACACAGTAGGGCTTTCTACCACAAAATCTCTGGGATGCCAAGCTCTAATCTATTTGGTCATCCGATCAAGCATCTCTAAGGCCTCTAGAAAAGTAAGGTTAACAAATGACCCTTCTACAACATTATCCACGACTGGCTTCTTAATAGAATTCAAAGACCAATAAAGAGTCTTCATCAAATGAATATTCGTCATGTTATGGTTTGGGAATTGCATCAGTTTCTTTTTAAACCTCCTCCAGGTCTCATGAAGAGCTTCAGTAGGAAGCTGTCGGAAGTTAGTGATTTCATCCCTCAATTGTACCTTTTTGGAGGGTGGAAAGAACCTTTCTAGGAAAGCCTCTTTTAACTGCCTCCAGTTGGTTATAGAGTCAGGAGTTAATTCGTTTAACCATAGTGTTGCCTCCCTGGACTGAGACAATGCAAACAAATGCAGGCAAAAAGCATTCTGACCCACTCCTGGATTATCAAAAGTGCAAATGGTGACAAAATTAACCAAATGCATGTTTGGATCATCTCCAGGAAGACCACCGAACAACCCCTTAACATGAAGGAGTTGAAACATTATACTGGTAATATTAAATTTAGCTCCTGGTTCTAGAGGTGGAGGAATGATAGATCCAGTTGCACCTACTCTATCTATTCTATCTTCATCGTCGTTGAGATCAAACTGCACTGGTTGACATTCTTGCCTTGCCCTAAAGGGGTGATTTTTGTTTATATTTCGATTCACTATTGCAGCCACATTTTTAGCACGTCTTGGATTAACAGGATATAATAAGTCGTTATCCCCCAAATCATCATCGGTAGGATTAGGATGACATGCCTGTTGACCATTATTCTGCTGATTTAGTTAAGCTATAGCCAAAGTATCTAGTCTTTCAGCATCTTAGGGATCTACCATTCTGCCAATTAACTGCGGTTCCAAATGAATTGTTAATAATGGTGCACTCGATCTCCTTGTACTTGGTATACACAAAAACTCCCCTGCACTGAACAAAATCAACAAACACAAGTAAAATTTAGGAAACTTGACCAAAGGTCAATTAATAAGCACAAACTTAATTGACAACCGTATTTCCCGGCAACGGCACCAAAATTTGATACGCCCAAATTACACCTCTCTTACGAGAGAGTAAGAGGTTGCTGTCAAATGTAGAACCCAACTGGGTTAGGTGTCGAATCCCACATGGAATACTATGTTCACTAAGTATTATGACTGTTATTAGACTGTTGATCTAAGGTTCCTGAGTAAAAGAGGGTTTGGATATGATAAAAATATTCTTTCATATTTGTATCACACAAAGGTTCAGCTAATGAGAGTTAATATAGATGTAATTTCAATGAGAATGAATTAACTAGAGTTATGCTCACCAAGATGTTCAAATAGTTAGGGTTGTGAATTTGTGCTCGAATTCTAACTTATGTATTCAATTGCAAAAAGTATTGAACTCTAAGAATTACCCACGTGTTTCTCAACCTAATGGGTGTTTCACCCTTTACTTCTCTCTAACTTAAAGGATTCATGCATTATTCAACAACACTCTTATAAGTGTTAAATCTTGTTAAGGCATCAACCCATTAACTAAAAGGGTAAACCTATGGAGTTCATGTGAATCACTTCTTTTCCCAACATCCACTTTCTTGTTAGACAAGTGGTGTTCATGGGATCACTTCTCAAGTTTGCAACCAATAGATGTCATTATAATAAAGAAAGATTCATGCAATTTCGATAGATGTTATAAATCAAACCGATTAACAACCCCAAATAGCTCTCTACATCAAGGCTCTCATAACCCTAGTTATGAGAGTTTAGCTAATCATCTCCATAAAAGAAATCAAACATATATTGATTTTCATAAATAGCTTCAAGAGAGTACTTACAAAAGTCACAATATTGTTCTTCTCAATCTTCAATGGAAAATATAAAAACTAATAATCAGATCTCAATCTCTAGATTCCAATCTCATTGAAAAGTGTTACACAGCTCTCAATAGAGGAAAAAGTATGAAACTAATGAAAAAATATATGGAGTAAACCCTAATACTTGGTATTTATATGTTTTCAGAACTGGAATTTTAAAATTTAAACTCGGAGTTTCCGTTTTATGCTTGACGGGTCGAGCGACGGTTTATTGCTGAGTCGATGGTCCTAGATATAGACCATCACTGGAGCTCCAGTGAGTGTATGTTCTTCTTCTGGGTGATGGGTAGGCCGACGGTTCATCGTAGTATCGGCGGTACATCACCTAGACCATTGCAAGACTTCCAGTGGTAATGCATTCTATTTCCTGGCGATGGTTTAGGACGACAGTTCATTGCAAAGATGATGACCCATCACCTGGCCTATCGCAAAATGTCCAGTGTATCTGTCTTCTACTTTTGGATGATAGTTCTACCTGATGATTCATCGCAAGGACGATGGCACGTTGCTTAAGCCGTCGCTGATTATTTTTCCTTTGTTTTGTCCAGTTTATCCAAGTTATTCCTCATACTCAATTCTTATCCTGAAAAAAACTAAAACACTATGTTAAATACAATAGTAGTTGCTTGAAAATGCATAATTATCCTAAGAAAAAGGTCAAAAATATTAAGTCAAAAGCCGTAACATCAGTTGTATCAAGAAATTGATTTCCTCAAGTTCAAATAGGAAGTGATCAATCTGAATTTCATTACCAGTCTTCCTCAGTGTCAGAATCAATATGATTTGATTTGGGTCATTGTGGATAGGATGACTAAATCTGTGCAGTTTTTGCTAGTGCAAACTATCTTTTCGGTGGAAGATTATGTGAAGCTGCATCTTTAGGAGCTGGTGAAGCTGCATAGGGTGCCTGTTTTGATTATTTCTGATCGTGGAACACATTTTACATCTCACCTTTGCGATATTTCTAGAAAGTGTTACGGACTAAGGTTAGTTTGAGTACTTCTTTCCACCCATAGATGGATGGGCAAGCGGAGAGAAATATTCAGACATTGAAGGATATACTTCGGGCTTGTTTGATTGATTATGGTGGAAATTAGGTTAAGCATCTACCTTGGGTGGTGTTTTCTTACAACAATAGCTTTTATTCTAGTATTGGTATGGCCTCTTTTGAGGCATTGTATGGTAGAAGGTGTAGATCTTCTATTAGTTGGATTGAGCTTTGTGAGGCAGACATGTTTTGTCCTGACTTAGTTTACCAGGCTATGAAGAAGGTGAAGGTGATTCAGGAGAGGCATAAGGCTTCCCAAAGTTTCCAAAAGTCCTATGCGGATGTTAGTCATAGAGACTTGGAGTTTGTGATTGGGTATAAGGTTTTGTTCAAAGGGGTAGTGTTGTTTGGAAAGAAGGGGAAGCTCAGTCCTCGGTATGTTGTTCCTTATGAGGTTTTACGTAGAATTTGTAATGTTTCTTATAAGTTAGAGTTACCTTCTAGCTTGAGATTGGTTCATCCGGTCTTTTATGTTTCCATGTTGAGAAAGTGCTTTGGTGATCCTTCTTCGATTGTTTCTTTAGAAGGATTGGGTTTCTCAAATTTTTTATCTTATGAAGAAGTCCCGATTTAGATCTTGGATAGGTAGGTTCGTCGGTTGTGAACCAAGGATGTATCTTTGATTAAGGTTCTTTGGCGGCACAATAAGGTGGAAGAAGCTACATAGGATACGGAGGAGGACATGAAGTTCAAATATTCGCATTTGTTTTCTTCTCCTGGGATTTGTATGAAAGGTATGTATCTTCAACACATCTTTATTTTTATAATTTTTTAAAGAAAAGATTAATATCCTTGACTCTATTTTCAAACTTTGTTAGAGATTGGAAATATATTTGATAATGTAAATGACTCGTGTGTGTGGTTACCCCTACCTAGTCCATCATTTGGGAATGAATGTTCCTAGCAGGGAAAACTGAAACACCCTAGTTTCTGTACCTTAGAAAATTTATTGGAATTCTAATCTCTTCACCTAATATGACTATGGGTATGACCCGTATGGTAGGGTATGGATGGTATGGTCTAGTCATATGTTGATCAGTGTTGGTTGGTGGGATAGATTTTGGTTACTGGAATGGATATGACTTAGGGGTACGAGTCATATTGGTGGTTACAAATTGTTTGGTTCCTTAACTTAATCTTATACTTGGTGACTTAGGTTGGATCTGAGTATGAGTGGCTCACCATGAGCGGTAAGCCAGGGTACGAGTCTTACCCAAGACTCATATGGTAGCTAATATCTAAATCTTCCAGGGGTATGGATGAAGGATATGGATCGTATGCTTTATATACGACTTGGTTGGATGAGTCGTATATTAGATAGTGTTTGATCCAAAGGTTAAGGATAGGATACGAGTGAAGGGTACTACTCGTATTGGAAGGGTACGACTCGTGAGGGTCAGTCGTACCCTTGTGATGAGATTTTGGAAACTTAAGTGGGGGTATTCTGGATATTTATCTACTTATTGTAATAAGGTCCCATGACTTCTAACCTACTTGGAAGGTTATTTACCCTACTATTCCTATCATTAATACTTAGAAACTCTTCTAAACACTCTAAAATTCTCTCAAAAGCTTTTGGGAAAGGGAAGCTAGGGTTTCAACTAGAAGATTGATTTGGGGCTTTTCTTTGTGATTTCTGTCCATCATCATCTTAGTTTAAGGCATGTTCTTTTCCCTTATTGTTAATTTTATCTAAAGGCATGGTTTTATGAATGTTTTCATGATTTCATTAATTGTATGATTTTGGTTTTCAAATATGATGCGGGGGTTTTGATATTAAATGGTTGGTTATGGTTTCTCATGGTTTTAATTATGATTTTATATGCATTAATAGTGGCTTTGAATAATTGGATTGCATGGGAATGGTTTAATGGTAATTGGATTTGGTTTTTGTCATATTAAGCCCCCAATGTGTTGACAAAATGCTTATAAAGATATGTCCATTGTATTGACTACTTTTAATGGAACTCTTGCTTGTTTTAAAACTGGGTAAAGGAATTATGCATGGTTTAAATGGTTTGGAAAGGTAAATGGCTAATGGTTATGTTTGTGGGGTACATGGAATCCCCCAAGTGGTTTGGTATGGTAAATGGAAGGGCACTTGAAAGTCCCGTTAAACTTATATATGGTTGGCTATGGATAATACTTGAAGGTAAGGATTGGTATGACGATACCAATATTAATGGCCTTGGTTAATAAATAGATAATGGTTTGGTTAATTGGAATTTTTTTTAATTGGGCAATAATGGCAGAATATGTAGATAGTCGTGGAAGGTAGAGATCCTAAGGGGACCAAAAATTAGAAACACATATATGCTGATAGGTTGGTCTTGGTGACCGTGTGCATGATGTCACACTATATTTTTGGTGATGTACTATTCATCCCAAGTTTTCTTCCCTGATCATGCGGCTACACGCACTGAGTCTTTTTCAGCAGAGAGAGCTAAACCCATATGGCCTGTGGGTGGTTTAGGATGGCAAAGCTACACAGTCCAGGTAAAGCTTTTAAAGGCATGTTAAACCTGGTCCCCTTTTTCGGACATGGTTATATATATATATATGTATTGTTGTGTGCATATGGATAGTTTTACTTGGTTTTATAAATTGCATTATCTTATCCTTATCCTGAGATCATGGAAGATTTCACCCGCTAACCCATCTACTGGCGGTTGTATACCCGCGCTATGAAAAAACTGGTTGTTCTACTTCTTCGACATAGTGATTTACTCAAGGGTATCATTTGGACTAAATTGGTAAGCTTCCATCCATTTGGAAGGCTCCATTTCATGTTATGGATGTTTCTAAACATTATGTTTTTATTTTAGATATTGGTTTTGGATATGGTTGTGGCATGTCCTAACCAGATTTTATTACTCTCTTGGTTTGAGGCTTTGTGGTACTTCTATGGGTTGGAATGGGTAGGATCGGTATTGGTGTCGGTATTGGCATTGGAATAAGTTGAAGGGCTGCCATCATTGGACGATATTTTTGGTTGTTCCATCCTATTTTATTTTGGCATTAATTATATTAAGATTTGGAACTTATTTTGTTATGGCCTGATTTATTGCCTTTGGTATGGTTTGGTATGGATGGATTGTTGTTATGGGATGGTTGGACTTTGTTGGGTTGGTCACGGTTGTGATCCTAGCCCAGAGTCTTGTAAGCTATTGCACTATCTTGCTACATGCTCAAAATTCAGCCAACTCAGGGCAGGCGGCTGGAGGTTGGGTTGGGTAACGGGGGTGTTCTCTGGTCTCGGTCGTACTTGGGACGCCCATTACGACAAGGCCCCCAGTCAGGTAGTGTAAATCATATACTTAAAGAGTATAAAAATATAATTTGAAAATCCAGTGAGATATACACTTAAGATAATAAAACTAATTTACTGTGAGAGGTTCTCTTAATCAACATAAACCACATGATCCATGTGGTGTCCAACACATGCCTCATTGGAAGGCTGCAATATACCTTGCTAAGGGAATAAATCCATTATTTGATATGATCACTCATGAGCCCATTTGGGTGAAGTATAATATTATGCCTGTGGTGGCACGTAGTTTTTGAACTTTGTAAGCTAAACATGTATTCATTCGGTGCTCAATACTACTCCAAAAATCATAAAAATGCTCATATTGTATAAATTTCATTATGACATAAGCATAAACTAGTTTGTAAGTTTGTAAACTAATTATGTTTCTCTTTCTATGACATGTCCATAAACCAATTGAGAATATTCATACTAAGTCTGAGATCAGGGGATCGAATCATATCAAGTAGTGTAGATCATGCTAAAATCATGTAATATTTGCTAAATCATAGAATTTCATGTCAAGGTTAATTATTTGTAAATCATAAGTTCAAGTAAATGAAGGGAGTTGTAAATAAATCATAAATTTCATAAAATCTAGTACGAATGTATAACTAAATTCATAAGGATGCATATAATTCAAGTTCATGAAAATTAGGTATGAACCCTAGTTGTTATGTTCTTAAATCATTAAAGAAAATAATTTTTTTGGTCACAAAGACAAAAGGAAATCCTTGTTGAAACTCCACATACCTGGACTTATGGATTTCTTGCGGTAAAGCTTTGAATTTAAACATTGAAATTGATGCTAGGGCAAGAAACCTTGTTTTGAGTTCTTAAGGGCTAGGTAAAGGTGAAGACGGATTTATTTCACTAAATTTGAAGAAAATAAGGTAATAATCAGTTATAGGAGTGTTTATGGTAAAAATACCCATTTACCCTTGAACAAATGGAAGAAAAATGAAGTTAGGATGCCTAAGGGGGCCCTAGCATGGAGATATAATGGAGCTCTAAAATTCATGATACGGATCCATCATGGACCCCTACTGTTTTGGGATACCCAACACGAGTCCTCTTTAGTAAATTGGTCATAACTTTTTACTCTGGTATTGGATTAACAAATGGTTAGTGTCATTGAAAAGAAGAATCGAAGACTTCTGATTTGTTGGGTATTGAGAGACAAAAATATTCTTATTTCAGGAGAAATTCTCATTTGAATTTGACCCTAGAAAAATCTTATACTAAAACTCAATCAGTATAGAAGCTTTTAACTCAACTTTAAGCTAAAGTTTTCTTATGAACTCTATCCATAGTCAAATCTCTTTAAATACTAAGGAATTAACTTAAAAACTGTGTACAATTAAAATTCATTAAATTCATATCTACACGCATTCAATGAATGGGTAGGGTCTTAGCTTAGAAATTTAGGGTATTACATGGGGTTAACTTTTGGATTGACTTTTTTGACCCACAATATAAGTATAGAAATATAGGTGTCTATAGTTTTGTATGCTTATGTATAATTAGTATTTAACCATATTGGGCCTATATGGATTCTATAAAGAAGGGAAAGACTACAATTTGACTTGTTGAGCTTCACTTAAGGCAAGTTGAGGCTTTTTGAAATTTTTTTTACGTGCTTATGTGTTAGTAATTTTATTTAGAAGTAATAGGTAAAGGGGGTTTGATATAGATAAGATGGTGTGTATCGATGAAGGATTCCAAGGATTAAAGGAAATCATAGGAGAAAACCTTAGTGAAAATAGAGTGAAAGTGGGGTTTGAATCGAATAAACGATAATTTGGGCCTTCTGGGCCAAAATCCCCAAATTCCACCTTTAAATATTAGTTTAAACAAGATTTAAATGGTAGAATCAAAGAAAATTAATTATAATAAAGATTTGGATCTTACTAAAGCTTAGAAATGGAAGAAAAAACTCAAAAACTCAAACCCTAAGATCTAACTCTCAAAAATGGTGCAAAAATCTCAAAAATAGGAAAAATAAAGTTCCAAGGCATTACCTAAGAGACTACAAGGTCTCTTAGGTGGCTATCACTTAAGTATCCAGGTGTCACTTAAGCGAAGCCTGTTTCATCGTGTATGCGGCTTGGTTGTCGCTTAAGCGACAAGCATCTGTCATGGCAGTGTCACTTAAGTAACCCGGCCATCACTTAGGCGGCATTTTTTCAGCGAGGCCAAATTTCTTAAGTGACCAAAGCATCACTTAAGAGAGTGCAATTGTTGAGTGATGCACTTGTTGGAGACTTGGAGATTTTCAAGTCTCCATGGACCCCTCAAAATTTATCTGAAATCTCGAGTATGCAAACGAACTATGCTACCCCACTAAATTTGATGCTACAGACTCAATGGCAATATCAAATTTTCAAAAAAAATGTTGTTTTCGCAAAATCGATCCTCGAAATCCAATTTTACAATTTTCCAAATAGAGGGTCACAATGAGATATAAAAGCCATAAACCACACCAACCATATTACCCACCGAAATAATGTTTCAAATTTGTTGGCGCAGTTTATTTTGCCTGATGATGCACAGATAAAAAATGTTGACCAAAGTCAACTACTAAGACTTTTAAACCACTAAAAATGATAATCCTGCACAAATAAAACTGAAATGTATCAGAATTATGCTAATGATCTCCATACACCAAAAATACCACAAAGCAACCACAAAGAGGGTAAAATAGATGAATCATACAAAAATGAATACTCACAAAAATCACCAAATAATAGATCATTACATCATCTACCACTACAAATATAGTTCAGCCTTGAATTAAAGGCAAAGGAAATACCTGAATTAGCGAAAAGCTACATCCCAAGTAGATTCATCTACAGGCTGATGCCTCCACTAGACCTTAACCATATAACTAAATCTAGAATACAACTATCTAACATCCCTGGCTTAAATGGAGATAGGCTCTTCAACAAAAGACAATCACTCATCTAACTAGAGAGAATCCCAACGTATGACATAAGACTCATCTGGAATGTAAAACCTAAACATAGAAACAAGAAAAACTAGATGAAAAACTGATAAATCTTGAGGCAATGCTAATTCATAGGGGTAGTAACCCAAGTTTTCAAGATTTAGACTCATCAAAGGATAGGCCATTAAATTATCTTTCCACTTCCACTAGTCTTACTTAATACAATATTGTGGTAAATGTTAAGAAAAATTTCCTAAGGGCTTGTTAAATTGCCAGTGAGAATGACGTAAGCAATGAGTCATCACCAAATATAGTCTCTGATTTAGTCCCAGTGACAATGAGTCTAGCTCACGACTCGTTATGAGGTATAGTGAGTCATTGTGTTGACCCATTGCTATACCTGTAAGAAATTTAGAAGTCGAGTTTTAGATCATGACTACTCTTAATGACTTATGATCAGACATAACAAGTCGCTGGGAGGGGGAGCAGTTTCTCTCACTGTGAAGTCTCAGAACTCAAGGCCTTAGGTCACGACTCAGACCGCTACTTGTGACCAGTCATAACTTATCATTGGGTGAGTCGTTATGACTGGAACCAAAACTCCTTGTAAAAATTTTAATACCCTATAATTCCATAAACTACAAAATTATTACAATTAACAAAAGAAACCGATTCTCTTCTTCTTTAAAGAAAACTAGGGTTGTCCAAGTTCAAGCACAAGTACAAAGAAATTCCCTAAGGAATTCATTACAGGTATGTGGGATTTCATCAATGGGTTCTATCTACCCATTTAGTCCTAAGAACTCTTAAATTAGCAAGAAAAATTTTCTTCTATTTTGAATTAGGTTCCAAGTCAAATATGAGTTTCCTTTCTCTCGTCAATTTATGTGTGTAATCAAACCATTAATATGTTCTTTCCCCGAGAGTAGTGATTCCCTATGTCCAAAAATCATAAATTTTTCTATCATGACTTTATTGAGTTGTTAGTTTTAAATTGTAAAATCCCCTTTATCATGCTCAATAAATATCATCATATTCAGTTGCATTAGTCAAAGCTGGTGGATTATGAACGCTCGATACCTAGATAGTCATGTATGTATCAGTTTTTATGTTATGAGTTATTTAGATCATGTTCATGTTGCTAAATTTAGAATATTATCATATTGATCATATATCAGTTATCAGATCATTTTAAGCAGTTGTTAGTTATCAGTGTCAGTTCAGTTGGGAGTAGTACTTAGCACCAAGTAAATACAGAGATAAAGGCTCACCCGCCAGTCGAGAACTAAGACCTTTAGTAGAAGTCCCTAAGTTTTATAACTACGATGCTATCATAGGTTATAAGGGGTCACTCGCCAATTGAGAAATGACACCCTAGTACTTTAGGACATCAGTTTAGTGGACCATGTTAGCCAGTATTGGTACCCTTTGTAAGGTATTAACACCCTTCCTGCTGGGTTTATAAGTTAGACCTTGATTTGCTTAGATTGGGTCATGTTGGTTATTGTTAACTCCTAAAATACTCAGTCCAGCTTTAATTTATATTTAGTTCAGGTTTGCTTGATGAAGCATTCAATATTCAGCTATTCAGTCTATCCAGCACAAGTTTATGCTTGGTATAACATTAGTTTACATATTCATGCATTTATGTTTCGCATATACACTAGTTAATCTCTTCCATCTTGCATTCTTAGTACATTAAAAGTACTGATCCCATACTTCTTTGATCTATATTGTCTGACAATATAGGTTTGTATGCTCCGTACCTAAACCGTACTTAGCACGTTCCAGTTCCACTTAGTTGTAGCCTTGGTGATTCCTCATCAGTCGAGAACTAGATATAATTTGTTTATTTTTAGTAGTTTACATTATTTTAGTCAGTTAGAGTTAGTTGGGGACCTGCCCCAATAACTCATCATGATTTAGAGGCTTTCAAACAGACAGATAGTTAGACTTGTTTTTAGTTTCATCGAGTGTTTCAGATAGCATCAATATTGTTTCTATTTTTATTCTGTATTAGTTTATTTTAGTTACATTCCACTCAGTATTTTGTTACTTTTCTTCAGTAATCTTAGGTTATGTCGGTCCATGGGTTAGCTTAGGGTCACTTGTGACTCTAAGGACCATATTACGACTAGGGAGCAGTCTTAGGTTGTGACAAAATTTGTATCAGCTCATAAAGTTCAAATTGTTCTAAAGTGTTTGAAAGCCACCTTAAGTAGAGTCTTTTTCATGGGTGTGAAGCGTGCCACACTTATGGGTGAGAGGCTACGAAACATCTGAGAACAATCTCACCTCTTTCATGATTTATGTCATGTAATAGGGTGTGAAATCTATTACACTTATTCTTATAACTCATCCTCTACCTTCTTACAGAAAATGCCTCCCAGAAGAGCTAACAAAAGGAGGAATGGGGACCATCCAGTACCACCGCCTACTTCCGAAAACCCTCTGAATAAGCAGGTCTCTTATGCTGAATTCAGGGCTACTTTCACGACATTGGCCAAATTAATGGTTGTTCAAAATAATTAGAAAGTTTTCCCCATCCAACCCAATAGAAAATATGACGACAACTAGTATTCGGTACTTCACTCGGGTGAATCCCCTGGAGTTCTTTGGGTTTAAACCTGAGAATGATCCCCAGGAATTTTTGGATAGTATGCAAAAGGTGAATGAGATCATAGGTGTCACCTCATGTGAAAGTGCTAATTTAGCTACTTACCAATTGCAAGGGGTGGCTCACACCTAGGTTTAGCAGTATAAGGAGGATAGAGGTTCTACTGTAGGACCTGTAGAGTGGGATAAATTCATTACCACTTTTATGGATAGGTTTTTCCCACTTGAGCTGAGGGAAGAAAAATTGCATGATTTTATCAAGTTGAAGCATAATAGTATGAGTGTTATGGAGTATTCACTCAAGTTTACTCAATTGGCGAGGTTTACTCAATTGGCGAGGTTTACTCTAAATATGAGGGCTGATTCTAGGGCTCGAATGATTAAGTTTGTGTTTGATATTTCTGAGGATATAGTTAAGGAGTGTAGGCTTGCTATGTTTATTAAGTACATGGACCTCTCTAGATTAATGGTTCATGCTCAATAGATTGAGAAAGAGAAGCTCAAGGAGAAGGAAAGGGAAAATAAAAGAGAAAGAGCTGATAGTTTCAATTTCTCTAAGCAGAGGTCAGATAGTGGGAATCTTTCTCAGTTCCATAAAAAATCTTCATCCCCAGCCCCATCATCTTCTAGTGCCCCGGTGGCTAAGTTCATATAGAATACTTATGATAGAGCGCCATGCTCTATGTTCAGGGTAGCATGAATAGTAGTTGCACCAACCCAATTTGTAAGAGATATGGTAGGAACCACAAGGGTGAGTACATGGCCGGTAGTGATGCTTATTTTAGGTATAGAAAATAAGGCCACAGAATAAGGGATTTTGTAGTGGTTGTGTAAGGGGTAAGAATGTTCGTCACCAAGGTCAGTCTAACTCCTCATCAGTTTCATAAGGTTTCCTAATGCAGTAGGGTACTTCTTCTAGTGCAACCAATGGGCAGTGTTAGAATCGACTTTATGCCCTTTAGACTTGCCAGGATCAGGAGATACTTCTGGTGAGGTTATTGGTATATTAAAAGTTTTTCACCTTCATATGTATGGATTATTAAATCTTGGAACCATACTTTCCTTCGTGACTCCCTACATATCAGTAGACTTTTGCATCAGTCCCAAAATCCTAGTAGATCCCTTCTCAATTTCTACTCCAGTCAGTAGTTCTATCATAGCCATATGGGTATACAGAAATTGCCCAGTCACATTATCCTAAAAAGTCACCTCAATCGATATTGTTGACTTAGAGATAACCATATTTGATGTTATTCTTGGCATGTATTAGATCAACTCTTGTTATACCTCAGTTGATTGTAGGAACATAGTAGTCTAGTTTCAGTTTCCTAATGAGCAAGTCTTTGAATGGAGGGGTAGCACCTTAGTGCCGATAGGTCGGTTTGTCTCCTTCCTTAAGGTGAGAAAAATAATTTCCAAAAAGTACATCTATTATCTTGTTCGAGACAAGGACTCAAATATTGATATCCTGAGTGTTGAGTCTATTCCATTAGTGAAGGAGTTTCCAAAAATATTTCCTAAAGATCTTCATAGAGTTTCTTCCAAGAGGGAAATCGACTTCAAAATAGATCTCCTTCTAAATACCCAGCCTATTTTGATTTTACATTATAGAATGGCTCTAGTGGAGCTTAAGTAATTAAAAAAGCAATTAAAATATCTTCTAGATAAGGGTTTTATCAAGCCTAGTATCTCTCCATGGGCGTGCTAATACTATTCATGCTAAAGAAAGATGGTTCTTTCAGAATGTGCATCGACTACCATCAGTTAAACTAAGTCACAATCAAGAATAAGTATTCCATCCCCAGGATTGATGACTTTTTCGACCAACTTCAGGATGCAAATTGTCTCTTAAATATAGACCTTAGATCTGGATATCAGTAGCTCAGAGTCAGAGAATATGACATTTTGAAGACAACCTTCAGAACTCGATATGATCACTTTGAATTTGTAGTTATGTCTTTTTGATGAACAAATGCTCCTGCAGATTTCATGGACCTAATGAACAGAGTGTTCAAGTAGTACTTAGACATGTTCGTCATAATCTTCATAGTTTACATTCTAGTCTATTCCCATAGTGAGGGTGAGCACGCAAACTATTTAAGGATTGTTTTGCAGACTAACAAAGATCGCCATTTATTTGCAAAGTTTAATAAGTATGAATTCTTATTTAAATTAGTAGGTTTTATCGATCATATTATTTCTAATGAATGCATTTTAGTTAGTCCTTAAAAGACCAAATCAGTAAAGAACTGACCTAGACCCATATCTCCATTAAATATCAGGAGTTTCTTGGTTTAGCTGGTTAATATAGATGATTGTTAAAGGATTTCCTCTATTTCCTCTCCCATGTCCATACTAACTCAAAATTAGGTCAAATTTCAGTGGTTAATTTCTTACGAGAAGAGTTTTTAGGAGTTGAAGACTCGACTCACCTCCGCACCAATTTTGACTTTGCCAGAGGGTTAAGATGGTTTCATGGTCTATTGTGATACTTCTAGAATTGGTATTGGTTGTACATTATGTAGTGGGGTAAGGTTATAGCATATGCCTCTAGACAACTCAAACCTCTTGAGAAAAACTACCCAACTCATGACCTTAAGTTAGCAATAGTTGTTTTTGCCTAAAAGATTTAGAGCAATTACCTTTATGGGGTTCATGTTGATGTCTTCACTAACCACAATAGCCTCCAGTATGTTTTAAGTCAAGAAGATTTAAATCTTTATCAGAGAAGGTGGCTAGAGTTGTTGAATAATTATGCTATAAGTGTGTTGTATCACCCAATAAGGCCAATATTATGGCTAATGCCTATAGAAGATTGTCTATGAGTAGTGTTTCCTATGTTGAGGATGAAAGAAAAGAGTTAGTACATAAGGTCCATCAGCTGGCTAGATTGGGAGTTCGGTTGGTTGATTCTGCCAAAGATAGTGCAGGGTTTAGAATAGATCAAACCCTTCTTTGGTTGTCGAGGTAAAGGAAAAGAAAGATAGTGATCCTATTTTGTTTAAGTTGAAAGAGGCAATTCTGAATCAGAAGATTGAGATTTTCTCATAAGTGGAAGATGGTGTCCTTCGTTGTTAGGGAAAATTATGTGTATCTAACATGGATGATTTGAGGTAGAAAATGTTAAAAGAGGCTTATGGTTCATGATATTCTATTCATCTAGTAAATACTAAGATATACTGCAATTTGCAAGAAGTCTGATGGTGGAATAGTATGAGGAAAGATAGTACGAATTCATGTCTAAGTGTCCAAATTATCAGCAAGTTAAGGTTGAGCACTAGAGGCCAAGTAGTATGCTTCAGGAATTTAGCATCCCCACCAAGAAGTAAGAAGTGGTAAATATGAACTTCATTACAGGGTTGTGTCGTACTCATTATCAGCATAACTATATTTGGGTTATTGTGGATCGAATGACTAAGTAAGCTCAATTCTTGCCAGATAATACTTTAGACTCGACCAAAGACTATGCTAGGCTCTATCTAAGAGAATTGGTGAAATAATATGGAATATCATTGACCATTTTCTAAGACAGAGGTGCCTAGTTTACCTCTTATTTTTGGAAGACTATTCAAAAGGGTCTTGGTACCCAAGTTCATCTTAGTATAAATTTTTACCCTCAGACAGATAGTTGGGTAAAGAGGACCATACAGGATTTAGAGGATATGTTGAGAGATTTTGTAATTGATTTCAAGGGCAGTTGGGCTGATCACTTGCCTTTTATTGAGTTTGCCTACAATAACAGTTATCACTCTATATTTGCCTCTGCCTTTATGCAGCTATGATAACTAATTAGTAGAGGCAGAGACAGATATGATAACTAATTTATTCCATGGACCCATTTCCACACTAGTAAGAAATTCAGAAATTGTATCTCAAATCACGACTACTCTTAACAACTCGTGATCAGATCTAATGAGTGATTAGGAGGGTGTAATAACCCTTCAGGTCATTTTCCATATTTGCACTTATTTTTTATCATTAGAGCTTTTTCATAACTGCCCCAAGTTATTTATGACTTGCTGGAATTGCTAGCTCAATTACTAGGAAATTCATTTAGGTTTTAGAGTCAATTACCTATTTAGAAGTCTTTGTTGGTTCCAAATGGCCACTGAGCAAAAACTTCAGTAAAATAATCTCGTATGCAAGTTTCGACCGTGCCTGTAACTGTGAAATATCAATTTTAAGCTAGGTAGACCTTTGGTTTGGGTCTCAATGTACCTGAGCTCATTTCAACCTATTGGTTGGAAAGTTGGAAAATTGAAAATTTAGGTATGGGACCCATATTTGGTCGAAATGATCTCGAATGGAAAATCTAAGTTCGACAATGCATCTAGAACATTGAATTTAGTGTGGCAACATAGTTCATTTTCATATATTGGATTCCGAATAAATCCCAAGGTGTTATTTAAAACTTGGAAAATTTTCCAAGTTTGTTGGTGCCGAGGCTTGTGCGATCGCACATATGGCATCATGATCGGCCTATTGTGATTTCCATTAAGGGACTACGATCAATCTTATGCAATCGCAATCCAGGGGTGGCGATAGTCATACCTAAGTACCTGAGATGGGTATTAAAAGTCCCTTTAGGCGGTGTTTTGGGCACTTTTAACTCCTCTTTGAGACCTAAAATCCCTAATATAGTGTGCTAAACTCAAATTGAGTCATGGGTGTGTCTTTAGAGATTGATTAACATATATTTTCATGATTAACATCGGATTTAAGGTAAGAATCCTTTAATTTCAATCTTGAATCCCTTAAATTCTTGACCAAAACCCCAAATAGCTTGAGAACTTGATTTTAGCCCAAATAAGCTTAGTTTTCATCTATTTCTTGAGGGTTATGATTCCTTGATGGTGTATGAACTTTGGGTTAACCTTAGAAATGTGTTTTTTGTAATTGGGACCCACTTAGGGTTTTTGGTGTCAGTTTTGAACCCAAAGCACAATGGTGAAATATAGGTATCGATGATCTCATAATGATGTGTAGAATATGTTACCTAGACGAAGCTTCTCGAAAGAGAAAATAAAAGGTTTAACGGTTCGATGAAAGTGACCTTGTCACTTACATTGTGGGTAAGTTGACCCTAGTTTCTTACATTAATGGAAGTGGCTTAGATACTATGGTTGAGTTAGGTGTAGTGTTTGGGATGGACCTTTACCTTAGGACCATTGATGTCTTTCTATACATCTAAGAGTTGATTTAGATACCTTAGCCTAGTCCCGGGTAAAAGTTGGGCTTCCAATGTATTTGGAGAATTAGAAGGTGGTTCCCGACCCATCTTAAGTTGGACTGATGTAGTTCTCTTGAAAACATTATATGCTTACTAAAATCCTAGGAAATTCTCCCTTGGTAACATGTTAGCTAATCATGGTAAATGGATTATACTATTAATTAAGCCCATGACTATTTTATTATATAAGCCATTGATTAGCCATTGTTTTGGGCTTGGACTATGTTATTTCTCATGATATACTTTTATTAGTAATTAAGCTAGTGATCATACTAGAAATCGCTTTTATTTATAATTGTGAGTCATGATGTTAATTATTCTAGAAGGCATGTTTATCGGCTTTATGGGAAGCTACGTTGCTAATTATGCTTGAGACCCGATAATATTTTGTAATACTCATGTCATATGTTCATATATCTATTAGTGAATAGTCATTGATGATGAATGATGAATTATGGAGGTAGTCTCTTCCTTGCTTCCCTTTTATGTTCATTTACTTTAGCCCTCATAGGGCTTGTCATTTACTTTAGCACTCGTAGGGCTTGTTATTTACTTTTGCCCTTGTGGGGCTTGTTATTTATTATTGAAACTAATTTTCCTATTGTGATGATATTGATGCCCTATAAGGACGGAGGAGACTGTGTTGATGATACTGATACCTGGCAAGGTTGGAGGATGTTATGATGATGGAGTTGATAAACGACAAGGCCAAAAGGTGACTATGATGATATACTATAACACCTCAGATTTTTGCCTCTGAAATTTTTGAGTTTTAAGATCACAACCCAGGCTACGACTGTTACCTCATGACTTATAAGGTGTGTTCATGAGTCGTGGGGAGGGACTTGTGACCAAGAAAGTGGAGTAGCAAAGTTTCTATCCTAAGTACAACTAGGACTCTGGGAACCGCAAGGTCAGGTCACGAGTTGTAGGGTGTGACTCATGACCAAACTAGTGAAGGTTGTCCTGAGTCACTACCCATACAATGAGTCTAGGTAATGACTCATACCCAGTCGTCACGAGTCGTGACATGACCCGTAATGACTGGCTACCAATTTTACTACACTTTTAATTTAGAGTACTTTGGTCATTTTCCTCTTTCCCCAATTATAACCCACGACCCTAAAACATATAAAGGGTATTATTTTCATATCATAGACAATCATAAACTACTCTTAAACTCTCTCTAATTCTCCAAGAAAAAACACCTAGGGTTTTCAAGGGACTGAGCATCTAGGGGTCAATTTGTGTGGTTTCTTCTCCAAATTCTTGATATTTTCAAGCGTGTTTCCCTCTAAACTTATGTTTTATTCATGGTATGCATTGATGATATTCATGTGGTTTTAAATATTGGTTTTGGAACTTAGGTTGAAGGTTCAAATAATTATTATCTGAATGGTGTTCTGATGATTTTATATGCATTATTTATGATTTATTGATAGTTTTTTAACTGATTGGTTGCATGGGTATGGTAATATGGGATGGGGGTTAAGGAACTCCCCTAAATCAATGATTTTTGTTTGGAATTGGTTTTGAAAATTGTGTTTCCCATAACCCACTTGCATAATTGGCTTTGACATATGGATAATCACATAATTTGTCTTACTCCCCTAAATTATTGCATTGCATAAATAGTTAAACGGATGAAAATAGTTTTGGAAGGCCTTGTTGGTTATGTATTGAATTAATTATAAACTATAGGGGTCGAGTTATTCCCCCAACTTTAACTTGATAAATAGTGGGGGTCAGGGAATTCCCCCAAGGTGATGAATAATTAGTATGGTATAATGATATTAGCTTTTAAGCGTAATTGGTATAATAATACCAATGGTATATATCGTAATGGATAATTCTTGGTTAATAAATTGGAATGTGTAAACTGTTTAATTGGGCTTAATAGGGGATTTTGTAGCTTACCACAAAGGTGTAAGTCCCTAGTAGGATTAATAGTGGAAACCACATTTGCCAGTATAGGGGTCTTGACGATTATGTGCATAGTTCACACTTATATATGTATAGATATGTATCCTATAATGACATGGAATTAGGACGTTCCTTATTCTTCCTTGGATATCTCTGGTTCATGCGGCTAAAATGCACTGGAGCCCCTTTAGCTGGGGGAATTGAACCCATATAGCCCATGGATGCCTAGATGAAAGGATAGCTACACAGTTCAGGCTAATGTTTTAAAATTCATGCTAAACTTTGTTCCATATCCCAGCTTGTTATTTATCTAAATATATGTATATAATTGTGTGCATATATTTTTGAATGGTTTTGGATCGAATGATCATGGCATTATTTTATCCCTTCCCTGAGTTATATGCTAGCGCTTACCTTGATAACCATCCCCAAATGCTAAATCCCCATGTGATACAGGGTCGAAAGACACTTCTATTTCCTTGTGCAATTGTAGGTGATTTTTGGATTGTTCGAGAGTCAACTTTGAAGTGGTGATCTTCCATTCTTTGGAAGGCCCTCTTTTCATTGTCTTGTCTTTACTTATGTCTTAGACTATTTTGGTGGGTTTTTGTCTATGGTCGGGGGCATGTCCCGACTTAGGTTGATATTTGGATTCATAGAGGCTTTTGTGGATGAAGTGTGGGTGGTTTGTATTATGGGTTCTTAGATCCCGCTGAGTATTGATTTACTTATCTTGTTATATGTTCAAAATTCAGGTCTATCTTGTTATATGTTCGGAACTCAGTTCTATCTTGTTATATGTTTAGAACTCAACTCTATCTTATTATATGTTCAGAACTCATCTGCTACTAGTTATATTGTGTTCTAGTTGGCTAGGCTAATGAGGGTGGTCTCCCATCCTTGGCATACTTGAGATACCCATCACGACTAGGCCCTGGTTTGGGTTATGAAAAGCTTGGTATCAGAGACTAAGTTTATGTACATTGGGTGTCCACAAACCCATGTCAAGTAGAGTCTCTTTTATAGATGTGTATCACGCCAGGCTTATAAGGGAGAGGCTACGAGGCATTTAGGAAAGTTTCTCTTTTCTTTTGATTTATGTTTGGGATATAGATTCTAATGTCTTAAGGACTCCTCTAATCTTCGTTTGCTCGCAATTCAGATCATGCCTTCTAAAAAATTTGATGCTCTTAGAATACCCTCTATCCTACTTGAGGACAATGTGGATGGAACTCGCCCTATTTATGGAGTTCAAACTTGGTTTAAGGTCAGTGTACCTAATTGTACTTCCTCTTTTAGAGTTCCACCAGTCCCTACTAGTCCTTCACGGGCTTCATGTCTTGATGACTTTCATTCCTCACCACACCAAGGACATATTTCTAATATCGAGCGTTGTCGATTTATTTATTTTCTGACTCAATTGGTGACTTCTCAGTCTCGTTATCCTAACTGTGTTGGTTCTGTTGCTCTATATTTTAAGGCTACTAGAGTTGAACAACTTATGAGGCTACTAGAGTTGGCAAACTTATGAAGAGTGGGAGTAGTTAAGGGGTGATGATGTAGAGCCAAATGTATGGGATGAGTTTTTAGGTACCTTTCTTGATCGCTTCTTTCCTCAAGAGTTGAGGGAGGTAAAAGTTGAGGAGTTTATGATCTTAAAGCAGGGGAAGATGACTGTGAGGGAGTATGATTTGAAATTCCACCTGATATCTCATTATACCCCGAAGATCGTATCTTGTATGAGGGCAAGAATGAAGAAGTTTGCTTCGATTTTGTATCAGGACTTGGTACTAGAGTGTAAGGCGGGGATATTGAATAATGACATGAACATCTCCAGGATGGTGATATAGATGCAATAGGTGGAAAATGAAAAGAAAAATCAAGCAAAAATTGGAGAGAGGCAGAATAAGAAATATAGATATTCAAAGTAAGGTAGAGACCAGTAGAATAGTGGTAGAGATGTTAGGAAATAGGGTAAGAAGAGGACTTGGGGAAACTAGTGTTCATATTTTATGGCTAGTGTTCCTTATCCTAAGCTGTCTAGTGATCATTATTTTCAAACTAACAGTGGGTTTAAAGCCCATGGTTCCTAGTATCAGGCTATTGGAGCTCAGTCAGCCCCATCTTATCCTCTTTACAGATTCTATGAATAGTTATATCTTTGTTATTTTGATGAGAGGAGGAATTTATGTTTCAAATATGACCAGCCTAGTCATATTTAGAGGAACTATCCATCAGCAAATATTACTATTGGAGCTAATAAGGTTTTGGCTTCTACTTCTTCAGCTCCTACGCCAAAGGGTGCTACTTTTAGTATCGGCACTGGTCGGAACCTTCTTTATGCTCTTTCCACTCATAAGGAATCTGAGGCATGTCATGATGTTGTTACTGGTATGTTGAAACATTTCTCTCTTAATGTATATTGTCGACCTTATTTAGGTTTTACCCTTTCTAATGTGACCCTTTTTGTGGCTTATCATTTTGGTTTTGGTCACGAGAACATTTCTAAGACTTTCTATGTGTCTACCCTGTGGGTGATTCTGTCGTGTCTAAAAAGTCTATAGGGTTTGTGTGGTGTCCATCTTTCATAGGGAGAAATTGGTGGATTTGATAGAATTAAATATGGTAGATTTTCATGTGATCTTAGGGATGGATTAGCTCTATTTGTGCTATGCTTCTCTAGATATTCGGACCTATAAGGTAAGTTTCCAATTCTCAAATAAACTAGTGATTTAGTGGTAAGGGAGTTCTCTAGTACCTAAGGGAAGATTTGTTTCCTATCTTAAAGCTCGAAAGTTGACTTCCAAGAGGTGTCTACACCATCTAATTCAAGTTAAGGATTTTGGTTCTAAAAGTCCCTCTTTGCAATTTGTCCCCTCGGTTAACGAATTTCCTAAAGTGTTTCTCGGTGATCTTCTTTATATTCCTCCTGAGTGGGAAATAGACTTTGGGATTGATTTTCTATCGAAAACCCATCCTATCTCTATCCCTTCATATAGAATGGCTCTGACTGAGTTAAAAGACTTAAGGAGCTGTTAAAAGATCTTCTTAATAAGGGTTTTATCTATCTTAGTGTCTCTCCATGGGGTGCTTCCATCCTTTTTGTGCATAAGAAAGATAGGTCTTTTTGGATGTGCATCGGCTATCAGTAGTTGAATAAGGTAACTGTGAAGGATAAGTATCCTCTATCAAGGATTGATGACCTTTTTTACTAGCTTCAGGGTGCTAGATATTTCTCTAAAATTTACCTTTAACTGGGGTATCATTAGTTGAAGATTAGGGAGGTGGATACTCCTAAGACTGCTTTTTTTACCCAGTATGACCATTATGAGTTTCTGTATATTCCATTCGAGTTGACTAATGCTCCAACTGCATTTATGGATCTCATGATCCAGGTATTTAGGAAGTTTTTTTATTTGTTTGTGATATTGTTTATTGATGTTATCTTGGTATATTCTTAAAGTTAGAAGGATCCGGCTAATGACCTATGAGAAATTTTGCAGACTCTTAAGGATCTGCAATTGTATGCCAAGTTTTCAAATTGTGAGTTTTGGTTAAATGTTGTGACCTTTCTGGGTCATGTTGCTTCTAGTGAGGGGATCATGGTAGATCCACAGAAAGTTGAGATGGTTAAGAAGTGGCCTAAACCAACGACTCAAACTAATATTCAGAGTTTCTTTGATTTAGATTGGTATTATAAGAGGTTTGTGGAGAGCTTCTCTTCTATTGCTTCTCAATTGAGTAAGTTGACTCAGAAAAAGGTGATGTTTCTATGGTATGATGTTTGTGAGGGTAGTTTTAGGTCTGCCTGCATAACTACATGATCAAACATGGGAATGGTAGTATGCTTGCCACTTTATGTGCCCTCACAAACATTTCATCAGCAATAATCTAGCAAAAATCAATCTTCAGCCTTACAATCAGACTAGACACCAACACAGCCCTATGAATATCTAAATTGGTATCACCCCCTATTGGCATCAACCATAATCGAAAAATATCCCACCAAAACATAGCTCGGAAGCTAAGGGAGGATTTAGAAATGCACTTTCATAGGTTGGTTGCGCAGGAGGGGTTGCCATTATTAATAAGTAGCCCAGACAACCAAGACCTTTAAGTGGATGCAGAGGTCAATCGATACTCAAGATATAGAACTATAGTCAGTGCTTCATAGTCAGGCCAAAACAATATCTTATTGATTGTTCAAGCTGATATATCAATGTTAACTCCTCTTAGCAGAACTAATTTCTTGTTGGGAAAATTTGAAATCTTTGAGCCCTTGGGACAATTTTTCTCCGCCAGTTTCAAGTAATTGGTGAAAAACTCCCTTACAAGATTCGGTTGGTATGATCCAAGATGCTTGCTCATCCAAGATAACTCATACTTATTGAATCGCCACTCCATCTCTGGATGTTCATGCAACTCAGTCGTCACTATTTAGTACTCTTCGTAGATTTGCCTCTTGATTAGCCTACATGCTATCGGTTCCAGTCTATCAAGGAACTTATCTTTTGCTCCTTCAATTTTCCATCTGATTGCCTCCCTTGTTTGAGAATCCTTACTTTTGACCACATTGGCCTCCTCAGTTTTCGCCTCAACTGGATTAGGGTTAGATGTATTGACCTCTTCCTTGTTAGGGCCCAAACTGGTGCTACTAGTGCTTCTCTCACTCTCCTCTTTAGACTGGGAGAGTGTGTGGGGTGACCTGTCTCATTGTCGAGTATTGAAGGCAGGTGCATCCTCATTCCTTGCTTGCTCACCTCTTCCCCTTTGTGCTCTACCACCTCCTCTGGTTAGGGGGAGTTTTTATGCCATATTGCCTGAGAAAAGAACAAGGAATCAATTTGCAATTCAAAACCAATCCAAAACAATGAAAATGTGACATGACGAAAGGTTTGACGGTCCGTCTAGACTGTGAAAGTCTGCCAGACTCATCATCAAGCCTTAACCAGTGCATCTCTTTTTAGATAGCCTTGAGGTAGTCAACCCGGCGGTCCGTCAGGGGCCTGACAGTCCGCCAAGTCTTCTGTCGCGACTTAAATAGAAAGTTCCAGATTCAATGCCCTTGCGATGGTCTGCCCGGCGATCCGTCAGATATCTGACGGTTCGTCAGGGTGGCCGTCGCTTGGATTTTGTAACATTTTATTTTCACTGGGGAAATTCATCGAACACCTTGGTATGCATTATTCAACTCTTAACAGAACAATGACATCAATTCAGCGTTTAAGTAAAAAGTTTGCAACTTTGGGTACATAGGTTTCTCAGACTTCACTCAGAACAGAGTATACCAGAGTTCTACTTTGAATTATAACAACAACAACAATGCAAAATAAAACATATGAAGTTCTTTTTGAGGTATTAACAATCTTCACGAAATTGAATCCATCATTCTAAAGAAAAAGGGAGAAAAATTGTGATCATACCTTGATTTCACAATATTCTTTACTACTCAACTTGCAGAACTTCACATCAAACTATGACTAACAACTTGCTTTATCAGTGAAAGATACAACTTACTTTGTGATGAGAATAAAAGAAAGAGAAGGTTGTTTAAATATGGGAGAATGGGGAAGAAGGAGAGTCCTAGAAGTAGATAACTGATTCTTGGTTCAGTGAATGGGAAAGAATTTAAATAGTTAAAGGATTTGAAAGGTTGTCCACATATGTAACCGTTTCCTTTTATCACTTAAAAATATTTTAGGTCGAATAAAAAATGGTTTATTTATCATAAAAAATGACCGACCTGACCCGTTAACTAGGGTTAGTTGACGGTTGACCTGACGGTCCATCGGGACTTCGACGGTTCTTCAGGTTAACCATCGTACCTTACAAAAAACTCATCAATCATTCTTTGCTATGATGGTTGGAGCGACGGTCCCTTAGTGATGCGACGGTCCATCGAGCAATCCATTAGTCTATTCCAAAAACTTTAAATTTGAGCTTAAGGTTGATGAAGACCTTGATGGTCTGTTGGTATCTTGACGGCCCATCAACTTAGCCGTCAAGCCTTAAACAGAATCTCCAATTTCTTTCTATGGCTTTGATGGTTGCATTGACGATCCATCAAGGCCCTAACGGTTCATCAGCCTTCTCGTCAGCCTCTTTCAACAGGAGAAAATCCTTTCTTACTGCATTCTCAGTCTTTCACACTTCACAAACACATCAAATTGCACAAAAACAACAAATAAACTTTAACTATGGTTACAACAAAACTTTGTGGTTGCCTCCCACTAGCACCTGATTTATTATAGCAGCACGACTCAGTTTTCTTGATTACTCAGACTTCATCAAGATAAACTGTACTTAAATATTTCATCGAGTCCATAGGACCGATGCATTACTTAAATCGTTTCCCGTTCACTTTAAAGACACTTCCATCATTATTTTCAAGTTTTACTGGTCCAAATGAGTAGATTTGGGTGACTTTAAATGGGCCAGACCGCTTAGATTTGAGCTTACCTGGGAAGAGCTTAATTCTGGAGTTGAAAAGCAATAACCAATCGCCTACTTGAAAATCACGCTTTTCGATTCTTCAATCGTGGTACTTCTTCATTCTTTCTTTATACAGATCAGCTCTCTCATAGGAACTGAGATGGAATTCATCCATCTCATTCATCTGCCCCAATCTTAGTTCTATAGGTTACTACCAATCCATATTCAACCGCTTGAGTTCCTATAAAGCTTTGTCATCCAGCTCAATCGGAAGGTGACATGCTTTGCCATAAGCCAACTGATACAGCACATCCCAATAGGTGTCTTAAAAGTTATTCGATATGCCCACAAGGCATCATCGAGCTTTAGAGACCAATCACTCCTACTCGCGTTCGTTGTCTTGACTAATATTTCTTTAATCTCTTGGTTCAAAACCTCTACTTGCCCACTATTTTATGGGTGGTATGGAGTTGCCACCTTGTGTTGCTTAACACCGTATTTTGCCAAAGAAGCCCGAAACACTCGATTGCAAAAATATGATCCCCCATCACTTATGATGGTACGTTGTACCCCAAAGCAAGAGAAGATATTCTTTTTAAGGAATTCAACCACTCTTTTTCCTTCATTATCGGCCAAAGCGACAGCTTTGACCCATTTTGACACATAATCAACGGCGACCAATATGTATTTCAATCCATAAAAGCTCACAAAGATCCCCACAAAATCAATGCCCTATACATCGAACAACTCGACTTCCATCATTTTTGTCATAGAAATCTCATGGTGCTTTGAGATTGACCCTTGTATCTAGCATTGGTCACATCTTCTAGACAAGAACAGCCCCCAGTGCTACTCCACTAGCATCGCACATAATTTCAAAAGGCTTATACCAGTCTGGACCAATAATAATAGGGGAAGCAACAAGTTTTTCCTTAAGGCATTCAAATGCCTTCTTGCACTCATCATCAAATACAAACTTAGCTTCCTTCTCCAACAATCTGCATAGTGGATTAGGGATTTTGGAGAAGTCTTTAATAAACCGACGGTAGAATCCAGCATGACCCAAGAAACTACGTACTCTCTTTACAGAGATGGAAGGGGGTAATTTCTCTATCACCTCCACTTTTGCCTTGTCAACTTCAATCCTTTTGGCAGAAATTTTGTGACCAAGAACAATGCCCTTCTTCATTATGTAGTGGTATTTTTCCCAATTAAGCACAAGATTAAATTCCTCGCACCGTTGCAATGCTCTACTCAGATTCACCAAGCATAGTTAAAAAGAATCACCCACCACTAAAAAGTTATCCATAAACACCTCTAAGTTGTCCTCCATCATGTTGGAGAATATAGACATCATGCACCATTGGAATATGGCGGGTGCATTACATAAGCCAAATGGCATTCTCTTGAAAGTAAAAGTACCATGCAGGCAAGTGAACATTGTCTTCTCCTGATTCTCTAAGTAATAGAAATTTAGTTGTATCCTGAATACCCATCTAGGAAATAATACCAACCTCTTCCAGCCAACCGATCAAGGATTTGATCTATAAAAGGCATTGGAAAGTGGTCTTTCAAAGACTATGAGCTGAGATTACAATAGTCCATACAAACTCTCCACCCAGTCACAGATCTGAGGGGAATCAACTCATTTTTGGCATTCTCCACGACAGTCATACCCCCTTTTTTGGGTACACATTTAATAGGGCTTACCCATTTGCTATCAAAAATTTAATATACAACTCCTGCGTCCAGCCATTTAATGATCTCCTTCTTAACCACCTCTTGTATTGGTGGATTACAACAGCGTTGATGCTCAATGAATGGTGTGTAATCTTTCTCAAGCTAAATTTTGTGAGTGCAAATACTGGGAGGAATACCTATGATATCGGCAATAGTTCAACCTATATCCCTTTTATATCATCTAAGCATAAAGATAAGTTCCTCAACCTGGTGCTCACCTAAATCAGCAGCAATAGTCATAGGTAAAGTATTTCCACAACCTAGAAATACATACCGTATATGTCCTGGCAACTCCTTCAAGTCCAACATTGGTGTCTCTTCAATAGATGGCTTAACCTAAGGTGTTGGTCGATTTTTCAGATCTAAATCCAGCTTCTTGGGAGCATATGAATAGGATCTTATTCCCATCAAAGCAAACACTATCTCTTTATACTCCTCGATGTCTTTTCCATCAAAATTCATCAAGACTTCAGCCAGAGTTTCCACAATAAATTTCTCCTCAATTGGAACCTTTCACTCATCTTCATAATGAATATTAATGATGGAAAATACATTCACCTCCTTGGGTTGTTTCATATATTGGCACATATAAAAGAGAACCACCTCATTATTAAGCTTGAACAGTAACTCATTAGCCGCCAAATCAATAAGGACACTCACGGTTGCGAGAAAAGGTCTACCCAAGATTATGGGTACCTCAAAATCCACCTCGCAATCCAAAATAACAAAGTCCACAGGAAAAATAAAACTAGCCACCTTTACTAGCACATCATACAATATCCCTACTGGCCACTTCACAAACTTGTCTACCATCACCAATCGCATATTTGTGGGTGTAGGGTCCCCCAAACCCAACCTCTTGTTCACAACAAGTGGCATCAAGTTAATATGCACTCCGATATTGCATAATGCCTTAGCAAAGTCAAGTGACCCAATAGTACAAAGGATAGTGAACGCTCTTGGGTCTGTTTTCTTTTGTACTAAGAATCTTGTCAAAATAGATCTACAATGGTGAATATTATCCACAAGTTCATAGCTAATTATTCTCTTTTTCGTCATGAGATCCTTCATAAACTTGGCGTATCCAAGCATCTGATCTAGTCCCTCCACTAAAGGCACATTCACTATCAGCTGCTTCAGCATTACCATAAATTTTTTGATATGTCATAAACTTTCTTCTTCAATCAATGGGGGAAGGGAGGAGGTGTTTTTGTAAGAGTAGTACCTACGGCCTCCTTTTTATTTTTCTTTTATTTCTCTAACTCATCAGCCTGTTGATGGTTAAACTCACCCATACTACCATCCAGCTTCTCTCAGACTCCACTGGATGGATTTTATTATTTTTTACATCTTCTTCAATCACAGCTTTGCCCATAGAAAGGCTAGGTAATACTTTACCACTCCAATTGGTAACTACCATACATGAGCCATCATTCTAAGGATTCTGCACTATATCGCTTAGCAATGTACCTCTCTTCCTCTGATTAAATAATGCCGAGAGTTGGCTTATCTGCTGCTCCAACTTTTTGATAGAAGTTGAGTGAAAATTTACTAGATGACTCATGGAAGATAAGTCACTCTTCATTGTCGTCACCCCAGTATTAGTATCCTTAACTCCCTTTAATAGTTTCTACATCATGTCCTCCATGGACATCTTGCCTGAACTAGTAGCCACGTGATCCCTATTTCCAGGAGGTACATACAGTCCACTCATGTTATTTTTATTCTTCCAACTCCCTTGGTCCCTATCTTTGTATCTAGCCTTGTCGTAATAGTTCTGACCTTGATTCCCTTTGTTATTACCTCGAAAAACCCCTGATTATTTAGATAGTTTACCTTCTCCTCAGAATCAGAATCATCTCTTCCTTGTGACCCAATAACTTTTACCTTCTCAGTCTTACCAAGCAATAAGTATTTAGTAAGTAGATCTATCTGGGTTTTCATATGTGTCATATCCTGGTCACACTCCTTCTCTTTTCGACGTTGCTCTGTAGATATACCACTAGACATAATAGGGGTTGCTAACATAGAATCCCTGGTATGCCAAGCTCTACTTTTCTTAGTCAACCTCTCCAACATATCTTCCGCCTCAGTGAAAGTAATCTCCATGAATGCTCCTTCTGCAGCATTGTCTACAGTTGGTTTAGTGATTGAATTCAAGGCTCTTTGGAATGTCTCCATCAAATGCTCGTCGGTCATCTTGTGGTTTAGGCATTGTGTAATCTTCTTCTTGAATCGCATCCAAGTCTCATGTAGTGCCTCATTCGATAATTGTCTAAAGTTACTAATCTCGTCCCTCAACTATAATATCCTGGAGGGTGAAAAGAACCTTTCTAGGAAAGTTTCTTTCAGTTGCCTCCAGTTTGTTAATGAATTGGGTGCCTACTCATTCTCCACATTGTTGACTCCCCAGAAAAACAAAAAAAAAATAACCAAAGAAGAATTACATTTTGTCTAACACCTGGGTTGTCAAAGGACTTGCAAATATTGATGAAACTCTCCAAATGTATGTTCGGGTCGTCTCCTGGAAGTCCTCCAAACAACCCCTTAAGATTGAGCAGATGTATCGTGGTGCTAGTGATATTAAAATTCACCCCAGCTTCTAATGGTGGTGGGATGATTTCTCCGATTGCACCATCCTTATCTAAATCTATGTCATTATCCTCATCAGGTGCAAACTGCACAGCAGGTTGGCAGTTTGATCTGCCTCTAGCTACTTGGTTTCAGTTTGCAGGAACCTCTACATTCTTCGCACACCTTCTGTTCGCTGGATTGATCATATCATCATCCCCCAAATACTCCTAATCAGTATTAGGGTCATGAGCTGGTTGACCATCATTCTGTCGGTTAACCTGTGCTCTAGCCAAGGCGGCTAGTCTATCAGCTTCTTGTTGTTCTTCCATTCTACCAATTAGATGTGATTAAGTATTGAAGGGTAATAAAAGTTCTCTTCAACTTCTGGTGGATGTCATAAACAACAATGAGCCTGTAATGAACCAAAAACAACAAATAAAGGTTAAATTTAGGAAACTTGACCACAGGTCAATTAACAATCACAAACTTAATTGACAACTGTATTCCTCGACAATGGCGCCAAAATTTGATATGCCCAAATTACAACACTTGTTAGAAAGTGTAAGCAGTCGCTGTCAAATATAGAAACCAACTAGGTTGGGGTCGAATCCCATAGGGAATACTGTGCAAACTAAGTATTATGGTTATTAACAGACTGTTGATCGAAGGTTCCTTATTAAAGGGGGCTTTGAATTGGTAACAGTATTTAAATGGTTGTAACAAATAACGTTCCAGCTAGCGAGTTTTATTGCAAGTACTAATTCAATGAGAACAAACAAACTAGAGTTATGTCCACCAAGATGTTCAAACAGATAGGGTTATGAATTATCTTCAATTCCCAATTTACAACTTCAATAGCAAGAGTTATTGAATTCTAAAGTTTACCCATTTGTCTCAACCTAAATAGGTAGTTTACCCTTTAATTTTTTCAAACTCAAAGAATATATGGATTTATTAAACTAATCTCCCATGTGAGTCAATCCTTGTTAAGGCATCAACTCACAACCCAAAGGTTAAGGCCTTTAGACTTCATGTAAACTCTTTTTTCCCAACATATACTTCTCTTCTCAGAAAAGTAATGTTCTTGGGCTCACTCTTCAATTTTGCAACCAAGAAAGTTAATTAATGTGAAAAAGGTCTTATACAATCTTAATTACATATGGAAATTAAGTATTTTCACAACCCCAATCAGTTATTCACATCAAGGCTCCCATAACCCTAGTTATGGGAGTTTAGCCACACATCTCATGAGAAAAAGAAGAGAAAATCATTGTGTTCTTCATAAATGGATTAAGAGAATAACTTACAAAGGTTACAATAATCGTTCTTAAATCTTCAATGAGAATATGAATCAGGATAACTAGATCCACAATTCTTACTGGAATCCCAGAGAATAATACATACAATAATGTTTCTAGATGAAAAAAATGATAAAAGATACCTAAATAAAACAAAAATTAGGTATTTATATGTTCCCCAGGTATAGAGGGTTTAAAATTTAAACTTATTAAATCCACGTCGAAGTTGATGGCCCATCGGAAGCCTGATGATCTATCTCGTAGACCACGACTGATGGTCCCAAACTGCTCCATTCTGGTTAAGGGCTGATAGTCATGTTGGCGGACCGTCGCTGTCCTAGCGGTCCATCATATGGGTCATCGCTTGATCCTCCAGAACCCCATTCTCTATTTCAGCCTAACGGATAAGTTGGCGGTCCGTTGGTGATCTGACAGTCCATCACTTGGATCGTCGCATGAGTCACTCAATTATTCCTTTCTGTTTAACTCTGATGTCACCCTGATGGTCCGTCCCATGGCTGACGATCTGCCAGTTCAACCATCAATAACTTTTTTTGCTACTTTTCTAGGTTTCTTCTTCAGCTAACTCCTTGACCTAAAAACACTAAAATTTAGTATTAAATACAACATCAGTTTCTTGAAAACATATAATTATCTCTTAAAAAGATGTAAAATATTTTTTCAAAAGTCGGAACATCAGGGCATTCTCTGGTCTTCCTTGGATATCTCTGGTTCGTGCAGCTAACACGCATTGGGGCCCTTTAAGCAGGGAGAGATGAACCCATATAGCCTGTGGGTGCCTAGATGACGGGATAGCTACACATTCCAGTCTAATATTTAAAATTTCACGCTAAACCTTGTTCCCTATCGCAGTATATTATATATATATGATTTTGTGCATATGGCTTTGAAAGGTTTTGGATTGATTGATCATGGCGTTGTTTTATCCCTTCCCACAAGCTGCAGGGTCTAAAGATACTTTTTTTTTCTTGTAATTTGGTAGGTTATATCTTAATTATCTAAGAGTTAGCTTTGAAGTGGTGAGCTTCCATTCTCTCTAAGTTCCTCATTTCATGGTCCTACCCTTACTTATGTCATAGGCTATTTCAGTGGGTTTTTGGCTATAGTCGGGGGCATGTGCCAGCATAGGTTGATGTTTGGTTTCTTAGAGGCTTTTGTGGATGAAGTGTGGGTTGATTTTTTCATGGGTTCTTTGATACCTCTTAGGATTGATTTATCTATCTTATTATATGTTCGAAACTTAGTTTTATCTTTTTATATGTTCAAAACTTATCCACTGCTAGTTATATTATGTTCTAGTTGGCTTGGCTAATGTGGGTTGTCTCTGGTCCTTGGCAGAATTGAGATACCCTTCACGAATAGGCCCTGTTTTGGGTTGTGACATATACATGGCAAGGATGGAGGATGATTATTTTATGTGCCTACATGTGTATCTACCAATTTGAGTCTGGATAGCCCTGTCTATGGCAATTTTATGCTTAGATATATCTATATATCTATATCTCCATGCATGTAATGTGGATGCATTGTGTCATTAGAGTATCGAATGTATCCGACTAGTGTTAAATGTATATAAAGTGAGGTAGTTATTGATTATGATAATTAAGGACTCGTGATGGGTATTGTTTAAATGATTAATCAAGACTTATTGGTAAGCGGGCAACTAGTCGTAAAATGAGTATTCGCCTAGTGAGTGATGTTAGTGATAAATAATGGTTATTTAAGGAATGTTGGTTATTAAAATAGCTATGTGGTGAATAGTTGTCCAATAAATGACTATAATTATATGATGTCTAGGAATCTAATGGACTAGTTGATGAACCTTGATTAGCTAATAAATAATGACTAATGGATATTGATGATAATTGGCCAACGATGGTAGTAGTATGGAATATGGTCATATGGCTAATGTTGGTAACTAATGAAAGTTTGGTAAAATGTTTGATTGATGATAAATGTGGAATACAGTTGATAGTGATGAGATTTGGATATGCTGTAGGTTAGATGCCTTATTATTATGTCTCTTGGGTTTACTCTCCAGTAGTATGGGATGCTATGATGAGTTGTTTATTTTATGCACTAGTTGGCGTATGGGAGAAAAATTTATACTTGTGTTATCTTATGGCTATACTTTATAATGTGTTATATTTCTGAATTATCTATTATTTGTGCATGACGGTGTTGGAATGTGTTGATGCCTTGTGTTATACTATTGTATCGGTTTTATTACTTATTATGTACAGTGATGATGGAGATGATTCAAGTTTGATTTTGTACCTTGACTTAGTTATGATTAGCTTGTATTATATTATCTTTCTATCATGACTTAGATCGATCGGACGATGATGCTTATTGAGTACACATTGTTTTGTTTCTCATGCTATACTTCTATACCTTTTTGGTGCAGATCCGAGTACTAGTTTTCATCGTTGATCATTGGTTGTGCGGTGATTGCTTTTCAGAGATAGGGTGATCTCATGGAGTTTGAGTTGATTTTTAGAGATAGGCTAATGGAGGTTGAGTCACCCATTTTCCCTCTATCTTTTACATTCAGTCTTTAGCATTTGAGACTGATGTATTGACTATATTCTAGGTCTTTTGGGTTGTATTAGGTTATTAGATGCTCTTGTACTGGCTTGACCAGGTCGTGGGATTGGTATCTTATGATGACTGTTTATCTAGTTAGAACACTTTGTTTATGTTATGACTCGTGTTCATGATTTTAGCCTATGATGGGCATTTTCTACCAAATTAACCTATTGCGTTAGCTTTAGGTTATGGTATTGGCTTACCTACTGGCGGGATATAGTAGGTGTCATCATGACCTGTAAATCAGTTGTGACAAAAGGGGAGTCGTTGCCCTAATAGTGAATGCTCAGAACTCAGGGCCTCAACTCATGACTCAGACCATGACTCGAGACCAGTCGTGATGAGTTATTGGGTGAGTCGTGAAGAATGGAACTAGAAATCCCTGTACGATTTTTAAAGGGGCTTTTTGGTAAATCCCTATTTGTTAATCCCAAAACCACGTTGTTTTGGCACTCCAACATAGTTATTGAGGGATTAAAGTTACCCGAACCCTCCATAAACTCCCAAATCATTACACTTAGCAAAAAGAAAGTGATTTTCTTCTTCTCTAAAGTAGTCTAGGGTTCTCCAAGTTCAAGCACAAGTTCCAAGCAATTCCCCAAGAAATTCACTATAGGTATATGGAATTTCATCAATGAGTCCCTTCCACCTATTGAGTCCCAATAAGTCTTAAATTCTTAAGAAAAATTCCCTTCTCTTTTGAATTGGGTTCTAGGTCAAATATGAGTTTTCCTGCTCTCATCAATTTATGTGTGTAATCAAACCATGAATATGTGCTTTCCCAAAGAGCAGTGATTCCTCATATCCAAAAAATCATGCATTTCCCTATCATGAAGTTCTTGATTTGTTGGTTTTAAATTGTGAAATCCCTTTTATCATGCTTCGTAAATTTCATCATATTCAGTTGCATTAGTCAAAGCTAGTGGGTTATGAACATTCGATACCTAGATAGTAATGCATGTATCAGTTTTCATGTTATGAGCCATTCAAATCATGTTTATGTTGCTAAATTCATAATATTATCATGTTGAGCAAATATTAGTTATCAGATCATGTTAAACAGTTATCAATTATCAATGTCAGTTCAGTTGGTAGTAGTACTTAGCACCGAGTAAATGCAGGGATGAAGGCTCACCCACCAGTTGGGACTGAGACCTTTAGTAGAAGTCCCTAGTTCCAGAACTATGGCACCACCGTAGGTATGAGGGTTCACCTTCCAGTTGAGGACTAACACACTAGTCCTTTGGTATATCAGTTTAGTTGAATGCCAGCCAGTGTTGGTACCCTTGGCAAGGTACGGACACCTTTAAAACTGGGGTTATAGGTTGGACCCCGATTACCTTAGATTGGGGCATACAGTTTCAGTTTATTTTCAATTTAGGTTCACTTGACCAAGCATTCAGTATCCAGTTATTCAGTTTATCTAGCACGTGTTTATACTTGGTCTTGTATTCAGTTTACATGTTCATGCATTTATGTTTAGCATATACACCAATTAGTCTTTTTCATATCGCTTACTCAGTACATTCAAAGTACTGATCAAATACTTCTTTGCTCTATATTGTTTTATAGTATAGGTTTGGATGCTCAGTACCCAGAGCGCACTTAGCATGTTATTTTTCCACTCAACTGCAGCCTTGGTAAGTCTTCATCAGTCGAGGAATAGCCATAATTTGTTTCTTTTTAGTATTTTACATTATTTTAGTCAGTTAGAGTTAGTTGGGGACCTGTACCGATAAATCATCATAATTTAGAGGCCTTCAGACAGACAGACAATTAGACATATTTTCAGTTTCATCGAGTATTTTAGACAGCATCAGTATTGACTTTATTATTATTCAGCATCAATTTATTTCAGTTACCTTCTGCTCAGTATTTTGTTAGTTCCCTTCAGTAATCATAGCTTATGTCAAGCCATGGGCTAGCTTGGGGTCACTTGTGACTCTAAGAACTGTGTTACGACTAGAAGTCTCATGTCATGATAATAAGCCACATCCCCAATAGTCTGAAGGATCTCAAAAGGTCCATCATACCTAGGGCTATGCTTTCCCTCTTCCCAAACCTTATCACACCCTTCATGGACGAAACACAAAGAAAGATAAGATCACCAACATTGAATCTCAAGGCACGAAGTCTATGATCGGCATTCCACTTCTTCCTACTCTGAGATGCTCCAAGTCTATCTTAAATGACCAAACTCTATCCAAAGACTCATAAAGCAAATTTGTACCTTGAGGTATAATATATAGAACATTGAAGCAACCAATTGGAGAGAGACAAAGCCTAGCATATAAAGCCTCGAAAGAAGGCATCTCAATATTAGAACGATAGCTATTATTTTATGCAAACTCCACCAAAGTTGGATGTTTCTCTCATTGAACACCAAAGTATATGTAATAATCACAGAGCATATTCTCCATAACCCCAATAGTTTCCTCTGACTATCCATCAGTCTAAGGGTGAAAGTTGTACTAAGATCAACCTAGGTACACAACTCCTCTTGGAAAGTCTTCTAGAAGTGAGATATGAACACTGAACCTCGATTTGAGATGATAAACACTGGCACCCAAAGAAGATGAACTATATCACAAATATAGATACGGGCCAACCTCTCAACACTGAAAGAAACCTAAACCAAAATAAAATAAGAAGATTTGGTCAACTGATCCACGATGACCTAGATACTATAAGAACCATAAGAAGTACGAGGCAACTCGATCACAAAGTCTATAGTGATCCATTCTCGTTTTTACTTGAGAATGGGTAACCTCTGAAGCAAACCACCAGGTCTCAAATGATCAGCCTTCACTACTAGCAAAATAAGCAACGAGCTACAAAATCCACTACATCATTCCTCATACCACCCCACCAATGATGTTTTCTAAAATTATGGTACATTTAAGTCACTCTCGAACAAATGGAATACCTAGAACAATGAGCCTCCCCCAAAATCAATCTAATCCAAACACCCACTCTCGACACACAAGCTCAGTCTCCAATCCTTAAAACACCATTTGAATCAAGAGAGGCTTCCTTAGCCTCACCACTGAACACCTTATCCCGAATCACTCTCAACCCAACATTATTAAACTGATGAGCACAAACCAGACCTAGCCTCCATGAATGCCAAAACACACTCAGGTGTAGAAATATAAAGCCTAACAATTTGGTTAGCTAAAGACGAAACCTCCAAGGCCAAAGGTCTCTCCTGAGTCAAGAGATATACCAAACTACCCATGTTAGTTAACTTCTATCTCAAGGCATCCGCAACCACATTAGCCTTGCCTAGATGATAAAGAATAGTCAAGTCATAACCCATAAGAAACTCAAGCCAACGGAGCTGCCTCATGTTAATATCTCGCTGGATGAATAAATACTAAAGGCTATGATGATCCAAGAAAATCACAAAACGAACTCCATACATGTAGTGCCTCCCCAAATTCAAAACAAAAATAACTGCTCACAACTCCCAATCATGGGTAGGGTAATTCTTCTCATGGGGCTTCAACTAATGAAAAACATAAGAAATTACCTTACCCTACTACTTTAACATAGAACCTAACCCAACAACAAAAGCATCACAAAAAATAGTAAAACTTATGCCCTCCTTGGGCAAAGTCAAGATACAAATTGAAGTCAACAAGTCCTTAAGCTTTTAAAAGCTTGTCTCACAAGCATCAGACCATTGAAAGAAAATCTTTTTCTAAGCCAATTTAGTCAATGGATCAGCAATAGATAAAAAAATATCGATAGTAGACTGCTAAACCAACGAAAATTTGAATCTCGAAAGGAGAAGTAGGCCTAGCCCAATCATGAACCGCTGCAATCTTGGTCGGGTCAACAACTATACCATTCTTGGTCACCATATGACCCAATAAAGAGACAGACTCTAACCAAAAATCACACTTAGAGAACATAGTTTGCAAATTCTCATCCCTAAATCTCTAAAGCACAATCTGCAAATGCTCCTCATGATTGGCCTAACTCATTTAATAAACCAAGATATCATCTATAAATACAATAACAAATAAGTTGAGATATGGCCAAAATACCCAGTTCATCAACTCCATGAACGTGGTCGGACTAGTGGCCAACCAAAAGGACATCACCAAGAACTCATCATAACAGTATCGAGTTCGAAAAGTTATATTTGGAATATCCAAGGCTCTAATCCTCAACTGGTGATAACCGGACCTCAAATCAATCTTCAAAAACACCAAAGCACCCAGAAGTTGGTCAAAAAAAAATTGTCAATACGAGGAAGAGGATACTTATTCTTAATTGTCACCTTGATCAACTATTGATAATTAATAACATATGCATCGACCCATCCTTTTTTTTATGAAAAAGACAGGCGCACCCCAAGGTGATACACTTTGTCAAATAAATCCCTTATCCAACAACTCCTACAACTAGTCCTTTAATTCCTTTAACTTTATTGGGCCATCCTATAAAGAGAAATTGAAATGGGCTAGGTAACTGACTAAACATTAATAGCAAAGTCAATATTATAATTCAGAGGCATACTAGGAAAATTAGTAGGGAAAACATACAAAAACTCATGAACAACATGAACAGAATTCAAAGAAGGAGGTGAAGCAACACTAGTATCATGAATATAAGAAAAATAAACAAGCACCCCCTCTCAACCAAGCGATGATCCTGAAAAAAAGATATAACTATCTTGGGACCCAAATGAAGCACACCCTTCCAAGCTATCCTTGATACACCCGACAAAGACAAGGTCATAGTTTTATTGATAAAGCCCAAGCAACACCTTCAATTTGAAGATTATGAGGTTGCTGCCAAATATAGTAACCTAACAAAGGTTGGGGTTGAATTCCAAGGAAATACATGGAATTGCGTCTTTCAGCTGCTGTAATCAGCAGGCAAAACTAGAAAAGTAAATGGGGGATTAAAGTATAAATATCGAACAAGTAGCTAGTATCAAATTCAGTTGTAATCAGTCCTCGGTGAACACTAGGATTGTGTTCCCTCTGGCTTCACAACTCTGTAGGCTTATCATGCTTTGTTGAACCAACACGATACCTTACATGCAGAATTTGATAAGTTATGTATCACTAATCATTTTTTGGACTAGATAATAGATTGCACCCTTTACCTTTTAAGTCTCAGGATGTTTCTTTACTAACCCTTATCTTAGATCTCAGTTAACTATTACCTTTTGAGTCTTTAGTTAATAGATGACAGATAACCATTCTACCTAGATAATACCTAGTAGTATGGATCGACAGTTAAACTTTAAATTACTATTGTAATTATCTTTTCCCAGTCACTACTCCTTTTTTGGAGTAAGTAGCAATAATATAGGTGCGATCCTAATATTTGCAACCGCTAAGATAGCTATTAAAGTGAAGATAATACAGTGCATGCATGGGTATCGGTTCAGAAAAACACAGCACTTCCCCTACTTTTTAAATTCATCAGGGTTTCAACAACCCTAGCTAAGGGTTTTTAGCCGTTTATGCTTGTGAAAGAATCAACAACAATTATAAGTAAAAGCATAAAATGTAATCACAATAATCACAACTTAGAACCATAAATTTTAAAAATCAATACTAGAGAATTCCAAGACCAAAATTAAATATCAAAATCAAAATATATTTGTAAGTATCAAGAGTGCGTTATTACTACTAAAAACACATAAAGGGTATTTATAGTACATATGGAAAACCTAAAATCAAAGCCTAGATAAAAAAGGACAAAAATAAGTTGGTCGCCACTTACCTTTGTCTACATGCGGCCTGGCCTTCGGCGCATGTGCCACATGCGGCCTAACCCTGGGCACATGTAGACATTGGTAAGTGCTAGAAAAATTTCTTGCACTGTGTACTCCCTGGAATTTGGACTTCTGGCACTTACCTTACCCACATGCAGTCCACATGTCCTACATGCGATCTATATATTGACATAGTTAAGTGTCGAAAGTTCTTTTTCAGCTCTTTTACTCTTTGGATCTTCAATTGTGGTACTTACCTTAGTCACATACAAACCATATATGCTCCATGTGGTCCACATGTATACATAGGTAAGTGACAGGCCTTCCAAATCTTGTAACCAATCTTCCAAACTTGAAGTTTCAACACAAACTTTGATCACGTACATCTAGAAAGTGTCAAATGCCCAAAAATGATAAAGTAGCCAAAAACTCCATTTTTCATCTTTTTCTTGAACTTTGCCTCCAAAACCTAGTTTTCTATAAAACATACCCAAAACGCATCATATCTAACAAAACAACCTAAGAAACTTGCATATTTTCATAATTTTAAGCATCGAAAGCATTATATTTCTATAGCACATCAATACCCTCAACTTAGAATGTTTGCATATCCTCAGGCAACACAAAAAAAAACAAAACCCGATGCTTAACTAGGAGAATCTAAGATATTCAAGGTAGTCAATCAACACTCTATGCTCAAACCACAATACTCTCTCTTATTTTAACCTGTCAAATCAACTATGTATACATATGAAGCACAATAGTGTGACATAATGGGATTAAGTTATGGCATCACATTAGCAACAAAAAACCATGCATATTTATAAGTTACACTAACCAAACACATAAAAAGCTAGCAAAGTACCCTCAGAACAAAAAAGTCCCACTCACTCATCTGAAATAATTTATGTCAATGTAGGGACAGTTAAGAGACAGGCACACTCAGAAGAGATGTTCCAATCAATGTGCTACAAATACTATAGGTTTTCCCTTATTTTCTCTACCTTAGCATTCAGACAGTCGAGTTAGGATCACTATAGGACTTTTCTCGCCGTGTAATGTAGGTTTGGGGGCTGGTATGGTACATATGGACATATGAAGTGATTAAGCCTCCTTTGCACTATACTAACTTTAGGGACCACTCATTAACCATCTTTTATTTTTATTCCATCCTTATTTATCTTTTTTTATTCTTTATTGCACATTCAGGTTGGGTGTGGCTCTTATCCTTTCTTTTTCACTTTTTCATAATTTTTTTTTTTTCTTTTTCTTTTATTTTGTACCACACCAAGCCCTACTAACTTTTTTTTATTTCACCCTTCAATATACTAACTTTACATCACACACCCCTATGATAGCTACCCTCAACTTAGGCAATTTATTTGAGTTAAGATGCGTAATGTCCAAGGAGGAATGGGCCAAAATAGGTTACTACAATACAATAGGAAGGTTACAGGTGAAATAAGAAAAAAAGGTTATAAGACTCAAACAGGGATTAAGAGATACTATTTCACATTGGGAAGGTCATTTAGGCTAAAAGTAGACTAAAATAAAAAATGACCTATGATCTTTTCCTAACCGACTATCTTACAACCTAGGCAAAACTAACCAAGAAAGTTCTAAATTCAACACACAAAGGGAACTAAGTAGCATTTCACACACACATGGCACAGAGTCAATATTACAAGCTACTTCCTGTCTAATAATGTAATTGTTAGCAAGTGATTATCATGTCCCTAATCCTAATGCCATAACAAGATCCACAATGTTAACACATATCTATATTCACACAATTCTAAAATTTTAGAGGGGTATCATTTTTCTCAAAAATCAATCAAAAACATGTCTACTGCCTTAAATACTAAAAAAAATCCTAATTACGAAAAACACGATACAATATTAAACAAAACACAATACACACAAATTTACCCTGGACATGCCGGTTCTACAAACTTACTGCGGCTGAAAGAAAAAGAAGCACGACAACAAAAACCCATGATGTCTATGGTATACCCCACCCCTAACTAAAAATTGCACAGTGTCCCTAATGCACTAAACTAATATAAAAAAAGGGAATAAGGATATATCTGGGACACACTAAGCATTTTTTTCATGACGAACCCCAGATAAGGGTAAATCTATTGGCAGAGGCAGTGATGGTGGTGATGCACTACTAGAAGATGTACCCACTGCTATCTCTGTATGCTTCTACCTCTTAATAACTGCAGAATCAAATGAATCATGTATGGATTTTTAATGTCCTGATCATATGGCATATTAGGATCCTGCATATATCCCTCATGTGTCCTCTCTTAGTCCCAACTACTGGGACCTCTTCATCATCCTCCAAAAATAAATCAAAATGCCTGAGCATGTGCAGAGGTGATATCTAAACTACTAGGGTATGACTGGAGGAATGGTTATCAAATGGCTCTCTGTGAGAGAGAATACATCTGCTTGCAAGGTGTCCACCTTATCTGTAATATAACCTTGATATAGTATCTTGATTTATATAAATTGGGATGCAACACATCTCTCAAAAGCATTGATCTGTTCCTGTAGATCACCACGTAACTTTGACATAGCAACTTTGTGTGTGACATCTCATTTTGCCTCTTCCATCTCTAGTCTAGTCTAAACCCATGGTCGGATCTGTCTGTATCGAGTAACCATCTCAGTTTTAATAGCACATAATGCTCATTAGTGACTCTCTGACTGTCCACTAAACTCTAAAAGAACTCATGAGATACCAAATTCATACCTATAGCGGCAATGTACTAAACGGGTTAAGGGCAATAAAGAAACACCCACTGACTCTGAACTGGAAGTTGGGGCTGATGAAGAAGTGGTTGGTGTCCCCTCACCCTGAGTTCTCAAATCTAGGGCCTCTCTCTACTCCCCCATATCAAGATTAACACTAACTCCCACATCACCTCCATGCACATCACTAGAATCTATTGAAAGTGAAGGGCCCTTAACATGCCCTGAGGTACTGTGGTAGCCCCAGTAGTTCTCGTAGGAAGGGCTATAAATGTCGGATCCTTCGTAGTCTTTAACTATACAGTGGCTGTCACAAGTACTCTTTTATCGACTCTTGGTATCTCTATCACACCTGCCTCATCACATAATCACTGAATAAGGCATGGGAATAGAAAATTCATTGCCTCTCTAAAGTCTCTATCATGAATCTCATGTCGGAGGATGGCTGCAAACTCAATAGCATATTCAACTATCATACTAGAAATATGGGCATCTCTCTTCCAAATTAACACATTATCTGAAGCTGTCACAAATAATCTATATCTAATGATCAACCACCAGAACTTATCAACAAATATTAATAAGGCCTTCTTTATCACACCATGTCCCTCGATCCATGGGGTCTTATCACCCAAGGGTAAAATATAGTTGGCTATCCACCTAGCCATCTCAACTATCTCACATCTAAGATTTGCCTCCCTCATGATATATCTGTCATATACAACTCTCATTCTATAGTCACACTCTACTGTGGATGCTGGAGTGATATAATTAGAAGAAAAAATAACCCGACGGATAGTCATTGCTGAAATATCAACCCTGAACCCTTTCATAAGGGTCTGTTCAAGCTGTGGTTATTCCATATGTCTCATTAGACCTAGAAATCTATGCATCAAAAGAACTATTGTGGCATGATATGATGCATAAGATGGGTTTTAATAACCTAGTGCTCTAGTCATCTACTCCAAATGATAATGATCAAAAGAAGCCCACAACTATGGTACTCTACTCAATCCAGATAAATCAATTCGGTGCTCCTAAAAAATAAGCCTCTTAGGTCTGTCGGTCTTTGGGATATGACTAATTATATCGTATATCATCTGCATTCCCTCCACACACCACCTCAGGTTATCCTCATCAAGAGGTGTCTCTGAGGCATTTCTAGGGGTTACGGATCTCTATCCCTACTGTGCTGGTTCCTGCTCATCTAGAACGTGCACTTCATGGGAAGACTTCTCTGTACCCTCTTTAGATTGGTGTAAACCTAATAGTTGTGCATAAGCTATGGTACCCTCTAGAACATATCAACATGCTTGTTTATTATTTAAATCAAAACATAATAATTAGGAGCCGAGAAAGTTACTTTTTCTTTGAGAATGTGCAAGTGAACTATGAAAAAATACCGTAAAATGCAGATTGAGCTTCTATTTAGCTGGATAGGACAGGTTGGTAACCCAAATAAGTTTTAATTTAGCATTTTTCTAAGTGTGGGATTAGTTTATGCTTTAGAGGTAAGTTTGGATTTAAATATAAAAAAAATGAAATTTTAAGGATTTGAATGGGTTAGAACGAGGCAAAATATATTTAAATAGTAAGGGGGGCAAGTTATGTCTTAAAAAAACATTGGTGGGCCCAAAATATTAACTAAAAAATTTTCCCACAAATAGGCCACTTGTGACAGCCACATGCGGCCATCCAATAGGCCCATGTCCCACATACGGTCCGCATGTGCTGGGTGCATGTGGGTCTAATTTTTTAGTCCAACCTCCTGCTATCTGGACTTTGTGTTTTAATGTTTTCCCATCTACTTATGGTTTTGTAACTTGATTTTAAGGTTCCATAAGTATGATTATGTTTCAAAGACCATATCTTACCATTATTATTCTCAAATTTTATTTTTTTCAATTATCGCTCAACAGTACCTCACCCCAGTAAGACTTGTGACCCTAATGGGTTGGTCACAAAGTCTCCTTACCTAGAATATGATGAAATTAGCAATACTACCATAATCTGGCTAAGTCCATAGGCTATAATCCTATAAAAGAAAAACAAACAAAAGTGAACAATAAAATAGTGGGTTGCCTCTCACCCGACACTTGATTTAACATTGCGGCATGACGTGGCTATGCTGGATACTCAGACTTCACCAATAAGACCATGGGTTTCCTCTCATGCAACTATTGATTTAGTGTTGCAACACGACATGGGTATTTTGATTACTCAGAATTCATCAATAGAATCTATTAGAGACACTACCCTTATGTCGGTCGGTTACCTCATTGTTTTTCAGATATTGAATGTGGCCTCCTCACCATTGACTCTGAACATCAGTTCTCCCTTATCCATGTCATCTATTACTCTACCTATGGCTATAAATGGTCTTTCCAATTTGATGGGCATCTCGTCATCAACCTCGTAGTCCGGAATGACAAAGTCAGCCAAAAAGATAAAGTTATCAACTCTGACAATTACATCAAAAGAAATACCCAAAGGTCTCTTCACAGTGAGGTCAGCCATCAAAAGCCGCATTACAGTCGGTTTGGGAGGTCTCAAGCCTAATTATTTGAATATAGAAAGTGACATCAAATTTATATAGGCTCCTAAGTCACATAAGGCTCTGGAAAATTGGGATGACCCAATAGTGTATGGTATAGTGAATACGGGATCACCGTTTTTCTAAGCCAGAGACCTATTCATGACTGCACTACAGTAGTATAAACCATAAACATCCTCAATCATAGCCCTTTTATTCTTTGTAACCAATTGCTTCATAAACTTAGAATATCCAAGCACATGCTCCAACGCCTTAAGAAGATGGATGTACAAGCACAACTCTTTTAAAATACTAATAAATCATTTGAACTTTCCTTCCTCTCTCTTCTACTTTATTCTTTGTGGAAAAGATAGGGGTGGTCTTAGAATTTATCATATTTACTTCTCAATGACCGAGCCCTTACCTTTGTCCTTACCAACTTTACCACTACCACTTGTTGCCTTTTCTGACTCCACAACAAGTGTTTTATTGTGCTCATTATGTCAAACTTAATAGCTGGGGGGTAAAATAGTAGGAATAATTGCTCTAGTCTTTGTTGGGTCAATGTACCCTAGATCTTCTTCATCATCCTCATATGTCTACAAATATTAATATGCATGGATTATTCGAGCATGACCACCTCTAGCTTTGTTCTGATTACCACCGAGTGCTGCTCAGCAGTCTTCTTCCTGCCTCTGTATAAATAACTCTAGCTCTTGAGCTATCCACTGATTATCTTCTTCCTTCCTCTGATTAGTAGTTTGTGCTAAAATCACCCTATCTACTGGTTAACAATGTCTTGAACTACTTCAATAGGAGAGGGAGAAACTTGATCTGCATTATCACAAACCACTTTAGGAATATCATCTCTTTTCGACTCTTTCATCCTACTAGGTGTTTTTAAAATCCTCTCTGGATTTTGATTCACTGGGAGTAAAGGATTGCCTCTCCTCCGTGTGCTAGTCAAACACATGTTCCATATGAGGAAACCCTAAAATCAAAGCCCAAATGAAAAAGGACAAAAAAGGGGTCGGTGGCCACTTACCTGAGTTTACATCTGGCCTGACCTTGGGAGCATGTGTCACATGTGGCCTGACCCAGGGTGCATGTAGACATGGGTAAATTCCAAAAAAATTTCCTACATTATCTACTCTCTGTACTTTGGACTTATGGCACTTACCTTACCCACATGTGGTCCACACGTGTTACATGTGGTATGCTTTTTGGCATAGGTAAGTTCCGGAAGTTCCCTTTTAGATCTTTGATAACACTTAACTTACACATCAAATTAAGTGAAAAGCATTCATCATCAATATATTTACCCATTTTTTGAGATACGGTCGAATCCACGAGGAATAATAAGAGTGGCAATTAAGTAAGCTCGAAATAAAAGTTGTTTGTTTGGGTCAAACCAATGGTACAAGATGGTTTGGGGATTTTCAATATTTTTGAATGTGAAGGTAATTCTTGGGATTCTAAGGGACTAATTTTCGACTAAGAATAATTAGAGTGTAATCAATTAGGCACGGATCTTGGGATTACGCTTTCCTAGGGGCAAGTCATTTATGGGAACGTGATTATTTGGTGTGAATTCTAATCATTGATGATGTGGTAGGCTAGGTTTAAAGTCCTTGAGGCCAATTCTTCAACAAAACCTCAAAGATGTCACTCATTGAATCATTCGAGTACCTAATGAGTGTGACAATTAAAGCAACCCAACACCTCAATTGGGTATCCCTATTTCTAGGATGATACCCATGGTATAGTCAGCCTTTTGATCACCCGTATGTCTAAGATGGTGAGAATTAGCAAACTATGCCCATAAATTATCTAATATTACCTTAGTTCCCACATCCCTTTTTCAAGGATGATGAGGGTTCCTAAAGTTCACCAAATACCTCTTTCAAAGATGGTTTGATCTTTCAAGAGTTTGGGATTTTCACCCATCAAACCCATTTGCGTATTTAGGGCTTTCACCCATAAACCCCAAAAAATTTAGTCAAGAAATAGAAGAACACATGACCAACAAACTAGCTTATGTACATATGAATCACAACCCACACATAATTTCACCCTATTCTAACATAATCCCAAGAGGAAGAACTAGCTACTCATAATGATAACAAAAATAAACAAAAATATCCATTAAAATGATTCATCAAAAGTAAAGAGAATGCAAACCACACTTTAAGTTTCAATGAATCCTCAATCGGATTTGCCAATTCTCCACTTAGAAGTCACTCTAGTGTCTTCTTAACTCAAGATTAGTACAAATTTAGCTCCAAGCTCGAAGAAATTACAAAAAACCTAAATTAAGGATGAGAGGTAAGGTTTTAGAATGATTATTCTTTTTCTAGAATGAATGGGTATTGCACCTTAAATGGGATTTCAGGTCGGCTGGCCAAATGACATTTTCCCCCTTGGGTCATTTTCTTCTCTCACGCGATCGCGGTATCTTGTGTGCAATTACGGCATCTGCGAACGTGTTAAGATCACTGCGATTGTGGTCCTTTGACCTAACTTGATTGTCCACGATCGTGTCCCTCAGACTGTGATCACAGTAATTGAGATCGTGTTCTTCTCCAGGTCTACTAGTTGCACTTCTTCTCTCCATTCTTGACCCTTTTCAGCTTGTGTCCATATTTTTCCTTCTCATAACCTGTATGCTTGCAAAATGTAGAAAATAGTGTATTTAATAGCAAAGTTGTCTCATTTAGACATTCAAATCATAGTTGTGTGCACAGAAGTAGAGTGCAAATAAGTGGTAAATTCACCATTCATCAACACCCCCAACTTTAATCTTTTCTTGTCCTCAAGAAACACTATTTCTTACCATGAGACAATGTACTTTTAGTCCTAAATTAGATGACCAAAATGAATATGATAACTTCAACTTGATTACTACCACAAATAGCTCTTCAAACATGGGCAAGACTATTTTTCTGACACCCTTCAACATAATATGCAATTTCAAGGGTGAAAAAGACTTCAAAGAGAAACAATGCAAAAAATCACCCATACTCTAGAAATGACTCCTTTTTTACCTCTACCACATTACACCCCTTTTTACCTTATTTTTTTGGGAGATGGCAAAGTTGCCCTCCTCAACTTGTTTACATGCCTCCTCATAAGAAAGAAATTCCACTCACCAAGTTATCAAATATGCAACAAGGATTTTAAGTGCAAAACACACTCTCTCTCTCTTAAGAACTCTCAATACTAACAAGTACCATGCCATAAGGTTTCCCCTATTTGAAATCTCCACTGCCATAAATGCACTTGTTTGGAGATCTCAAAGGGCTTTTTAATCTTGTAATGCAGGTTTGGGGTAGGGTAGGAATTATTTTGGAACAACATGGCAAAACCCTCCTTGAATATCTACATCACACTATTCCATCCAACTTTTTATCATTGGCCACTTCTTTTTCTTTCACTCTTTAATCCTGTGCCTACTTTTACTACCTCGATTCACCCATCATTTGGAAAGCATCTTATTTTTATCTCTTTTCCTTGTGCATTTCATACTTTTCTTTCCTTTCATGAGTCCCTTATTTTTCCTATTTATTTGTTCTCAAAATTTAACTCTTAGGCACTAACTTACATTCTCATGGCCCGAAGTTACCTCTTTCAATATTAATCACCCCCAACTTAAGCTTTTAGCCTCACTTTGTATTTTTAAGTCCAAGGAGGATAGGGTTCAAAAGAGGGATAAGAATTAAAAGGCTCACAGCTTGCCATGTGTTTGCCAAACAAAGGTATAAAGGCTCAAAGTGGGTGACTAGGGATAACTTTTATGCAAGGGTAGGCTTTTTAGGCTAAGTGGACTTCCAAAGTTGCAAAGATGGCCTAAGATCATCTCCCCAACCAAGTACAATCAAAATTAGCCTTGAGAGACTAATGGGGCTAGTTATAGATGGTACAAGTACGCATGAGATTTAGAATAATAAGCTCACCATACATGGCATGCAAATTCAGCAAGGAGGCACAATTGCCCCTCCCGCTAGAGACAAAAATGGAGTATCTACCAATTTTCACAAGTCAAAAATTTGGAGTCACAAAAAGAGAAAAAGAACTATTACAATATCGCTCACGTCCATGTCCTAGATTTTTTTGAAAATTTTTTGACAGAGAGGGGTTTTTTCTTTGCATTGCACTATGCACAATTTGCTAACCGTGGAAACAACCCAAGTCTTGGTCTCACATTTTGACTTCATATGGGCAAACCAACCATATGGATACTCAGACTTCACCAATGGTATGAGTGCTATCCCAAATCAACAATGCCAAGGGTCTTAGACTTCCCCTGCATCTGTGGCTCAAGACCCAATCACGACGAGTTTTCCTTAAGAATGTCGGCACTCAATCTATCATAGGGAAAGGTTCACCCAATATTATTTTTAAAAGAAATAAACAACTACAAGTGAAAATAATCAAATCATAAAATTTTCATTCTTCGTGTGTACTAAATTAAAGTATTGCAAGCCAACGTGTACCACACAAAGGCAGGGCCACACCCTCCCCCCCAATACAAAAACTTGTAATGACCTCAATACATAATACCCAAACATAAGAAGGGTTGAAGAGCTACCTAAAACTACATTGATAACGATGTTGAAAGTTGGGTATAGTGGGATGATAGCAACAAGATTGGTGCGATTGCGGTACCGCGATCGCGGCCCAGTAACTGAGGCCATTTTCTCCTCTATTTTTCCCTATTTTTTTGCATGGCTTCTACACTTCTAAGCTTGGTTTCTCTCTATTTTTGGCTTCCAATCTGTCTAAAGCACTTACAAAGCATCAAAATTATGTGACTTATTCAAAAATAAATAATGTAAACATGAAAATAATGGGTTGCCTCCCATCAAACGCTTGGCTTAACGTCCCAACATGATGCCTCTTTAAACATCATTTATGTCTCTACCTAGAAGATTTGAATAGGCACCCCAACTTACGATCGATACATCTTCGTGGTACATGGGGTCAAGGTGAAGGTGCAATGACACTACTTCTATCATCCCACTTTGAAGACTTAAATCTTTTACCCAACTTGGAATCAAACGTTTGATTGGCTCATTGGGTATCGGTGATAGCATCAAATATCCACTTGTTACACATTGAGTCTTGCATTTGTTTACCTTCAAGTTGTGGGCTTCCTTTTGCCCTTTAGGAATGACAAACTCCAAAATGTAGAGATGCACCTCCTCATCTCCAAACTTCATCATTTGCTTGGGTGGTTCAACTTTCATCACATCCACCAAGCATAATGTTGAAAAGTGGTCTGAGTGAGGTCTTTTTCCTAATTCCAGAATCGCATCCTTCTTGACATTCTCACTCTGAAATGGACTAGATCCTTCACAAAGGATTTGTGTGGCTTTTTATTTTATCTCTAGGATCATTTCAGCAATTTTGACATCTTTGATTATATTAGGTTTGGTTGGTTGAAAAATCATCTAGGATTGTTTCATGTCAATCGCATTTAGAAGAGCAAGTATACTCTTAGCATTTGAACTATTGGCTTCATTACCTATCTCTTCCATCCTTTTGATTTCCTTTCTACATGCCCCCACGTATTGATGCATGAGATGTATGTTATCCCCTGTTACGTTCACCCGATCCAAGATACGTTAAAGCATTGCTTCCATACCATCGTATCCGGTACGTTGTTCTTCATTTTCTTCATCATAAGATATATCAACATCATAATAAGAACTACAAATTGGATTAGCATAACAGGGATAATGGCATTATGAAAATCACTCCAATGTCCATCTCGACCATCACATAGAGAATAACCATACTCCCTATAAGATCCAGATAGTGCACATATCTCTCTTCGGGGAGCATATCTATAATATTTTTAAAAGTGGGGTCCACCATAATATGGACATGGATCATCAAGATAAGATCTTCAACCACCAAACTCATATTAATTCCAAGATGCCATAGTAATAATTAATCAAAAATAAAAATCTATCTTACAGAATAAACAAAAGAAAATCACAAACAAATAATTACAAGTTTGAACCAAAGAAAGAAAGCTAAGATTCAAAACTAACTCAATACGCCAAATTGTTCCCTGACAACGGAGCGAACCTCAAAGATGTCACTCATTGACCCTTTCGAGTACCTAACAAGTGTGACAATTAAAGCCACCCAACACCTCAATTAGGTATCCCTATTTCTAGGATGATACCCATGATATAGTCAACCTTATAATCACCATTATGTCTAAGATGGTGAGAATTAGAAAACTATGCCCATAAATTATCTACTATTACCTTGGTTCCTATATCCCCTTTTCAAGGATGATAAGGATTCCGAAGGTTCACCCAAACCCCTCTATCAAGGATGGTTTGAGCTTTCAAGAGTTTAGAATTTTTACCCATCAAACCCATTTGCGTATTTGGGTCTTTAACCCACAAACCCAACAAATTTAGTCAAGTAATAAAAGAACCCATTACCAACAAACTAGAATATGCACAAATCAATCACATCCCACACACAATTGCACCATATTCCAACATAATCCCAAGAGGAAGAACTAGCTACTCACAATGATAATAAACCAAAATCTCCATTAAATTGATTTATAAAAAATAAGGAGAATTCAAACCACACTTTAAGTTTTAATGAATCCTCAATGGGATTTGCCAATTCTCCACTTAGAAGTCACTCTAGTGTCTTCTTAGCTTAAGATTAGTACAAATTTAGCTCCAAGCTCAGACAAATTACAAAAACCCTAAACTAAGAATGGGAGGTAGGGTTGTAGAATGGTGATTATTTTTCTAGAATCAATGGGTATTGAGCCTTAGATGGGATTTAGGGTCGGCTGGACAAATGACATTTTTGCCCCTGGGTCATTTTTTGCTATCACGCGATCGCGGCAGCTTGTGCACGATCGCGGCAACTACGAATGCATTAAGATCATAACAATCGCGGTCCTTTGACCTGACTTGACTGACCGCAATTGCAGCCCTCCGACCGTGATCACGGTAATCGAGACTGTGTTCTACTCCAAGTCTACTAGTTGCACTTCTTCTCTCCATTCTTGACCCTTTTCAGCTTGTGTTCGCATTTTTCCTTCTCATAACTAGTATGCCTGCAAAATGTGGAAAATAGTGCATTTAATAGAAAATTTGTCTCATTTAGAAATTCAAATCATAATAGTGAGCACATCTTCGAATTTTCAATTTTGGTACTTACCTTAGTCATATACAGACCATATGTTCTACATGTGGTCCACATGTAAACATAGGTAAGAGACCAGGACTTTCAAATTTTTTAACCAAGCTTCCAAACATCAAGTTTCAACACATGATTTGAACACATACATCCAAAAAGTGTCACAAATACCCAAAATGATCAAGTAAGTATCCAAAACTCCATTTTTCATCTTTTTCTTTAACTTCTCTTCCAAAACCTAGTTTCCTGCAAAACATACCCAAAACGCATTATATCTAACAAAACAACCTAAGAAAATTGCATATTATCATAGGCTTAAGCATCGAAAGTGCTATACTTCTATAGTACATCATTTATCATAACAATCTAGAACAACATGATAAGGAGCTAACCAATCCATATCCAAGAAGACATCAAAATCTACCATATCTAATACAATAAAATCTACTGAGGTCTCACGCCTAACAAAAGTCACAACAAAAGATTGGTACACCTGTTGTAATACTAAAGAGTCTCCTACAGGAATTGCTACATGGATAGGCATGTTAAGAGACTCAGAAGAAGAATCAAAACCCAAAGAAAAATATACAAACATATAAGAGAAAGTTGATCCCAAATCAAATAACACAGATGCAGATCTAAAACAAATAAGGTTAATACCTGTGATGACAGCATCGAAAGCCTCTATCTCCAACCTGGAAGGTATAGCGTAGCACTAACCACATCCACCACCTGACTGGGTAGTCCCTCGAACACCACCATGAGCACCACTACCTCTACCTCTTGCACCCTTAGTGGAAAATCTACCTCTCATAGTCGATATAGGAGTAGCTCTAAAAACATAGTAGGGATAGTCCTTGGCCAAATTGTCACTCTCATCACACACATAGCAAACCTTGCAGATCGACTCAATGGAAAAAGGTACTATTGAACTAGGATGAACACGTAAAGCTTCCGAACAAGAAGGACCACTTCTTGAACTCTATAAGGATGCCTGCACTGTTCTACCATGATACTCGCAAGAGCCTCTAGAATCTCTATCTCAAGAGATGAGACCTCTAAACTCACCTGACAACGCATCTTCTTGGAACCTCCCTGAGATGCTCAAAGAAAAGCCTTAGTCATCTTAGTATGATCTATAATACTCTAAAACGACACTATATACACTACCATCTAAGTCATAGCAAGCTCAAGATAAACATCCAACCCCTTTTTGAATTTCTAAATGGCAATATCGGGATAAGAATATCAAGACAAGTTATGGAATTATGCCTTATACTCCACAACAGTCATGAAGCCTTGCTCCAAGTGATCAAACTCATCTCTCATCTGATCCCTCAAACTGAAAGGCATAAGCCTATCCAAGAAGGACTCTGTAAACTGATCCCAAGTTATCTCTTGCTAACCAAGAGGTCGGCAACTAATAAGGGACCTCCACCAATCTTTGGTTGTATCTCTCAACTAGTAATTAATATACACCACCACATGTGACTCAAGCAAACCAAGGTTATGCAACTTCTCATGATAATCCATAAGAACTCATAGGCATCCTCACCTAAAACACCACTAAACCTAAGAGGACCCAAACGAGTGAATCTCTCAAACCTCTAATGATCCTAAAAAGATAGAACTACACTCATAATAATAGGAGGCATAGTAAATCCCGCTGGCTAAGAATCCATTTGAGGAGGCATCATAGAAGAAATCTGAACTCCTGAACTCAAAATACCATAATCAGATACCGACATTAAAGGAGTAACCACGCTTGGAATCTATGGAGTACCATAAGCAGATATCAGTAAAACAGAAGGACTCATACTCTAAATTAGAGAAACACCATAATAAACTTTGGCAGAGACGAAGGTAAAATACTCATAGATAGAGGAATACTAGGTGTACGCATAAGAGCACCCTCCAAATAGGTCAATAACTTAATCAACAACCCCTCCAAGACTAGGGTAGAAGAACTCTGCAGGATTGGAGTAGGCCTTATAAATCTGACATACTCAACTTGAGGCTCATGAGAGAGTAACCTACTAGTTAGGTAGATCTTCATACTCGCCCTCCATGTTGAGCCTGGCCATGACTCTCAACTTACTCTCTAGACTGGGCTCTCTCTACAGATAATGTATTCAAATCTCTATTTTTATTGGATATAGTCCTTACCATCTACATAAAAAAAAATTAAATATGACTTAGAACATAAGGTATGAAATATTCCTAAAGACAACTTATAGCCTCTTAAAGTAGATACAGAAGTCTACGTATTGATCCATGAGACTCTGTTAGACACCTTATTCTTACACTATTGAGATCAACGAAATATGTCTACTCGAAAACCAATTTATCATAACCCAAAACTAAGAGTCATGATGGCAGTTATCATGACAAGCCTTGACAAGTAAGCCCATCACCCAAATTGATATCAAAAGGGACAATAAATACCAAATCTTAAGGTAAGCCTTCTAAAATAGTGTCGAACAACACATATATAACAAAAATGAAAGATACCATACAATATCCCAAAATTTGGTGTAATAGTATAAGAACTACTAAATATATCTCGAATGTCAAAAGATATAATGATAGTCCAAAAAGGATCAAAATATGTCTCTAAATACTAAATAAGACATGAAAATAAACAGGAAGAGGTAGTAGGACAACTCCTAAAGCATATGACATCCTCTACCTCGAATATACTCCAAATGTCGCCTGAATCATCTATTCATATGACACACTCATACCTGGATTTGCATTGAAAAAAGGTGTAATAGGGATGAGTATGATCCATTTATACTCAGTAGGTATCATAGAGACTGAGTAGAAAATAAAGCATATAAACACAAACTATGCGCACATCACCTACAAGCAGATAATATCCCAAATGACAGCTCACACCATCTCCACTAACATATTTTACTATATACACTTATAACAAATACAAGTAAGAAAAAAAATGAAATTATACGCATACACCAAATATCAAGTCAAGAACAAGAATAAAATCGTAGAATAAGCACAATATATGAAATGCAATGAAGATGATGATGATAATGATGATGTGATGCACGAGGCCATCGCGCAACCTTCGTTTACACCTATCGAGCTTTCCTATCAAGGTAGGACCTATGGTGGGTTCGTCAACCCATATACACTCAATATCTAATACCAATAGCCATAACTCCTATCTAGCATATATATCGATAGAGGGTGTTTAAATATGCCATATTTTCTATCAAAAAAAGTTAGTGTTTTAAGTATTTCCATGGTGGTGCTAATGTTTTATAAATGAATATGGTATGAGGATGTAATGCTCACAACCAACCAAAATGATAATTGCCAATATCCAACTAATATTCCAGTCATGTGAGCCAAAAATCCACTCAAATCAACAAACCATCCATGATCTAATATAATTCAACAACTATCAAGTGAAACATGCGAGAAATGTTATTGACACTGTGTAATTCTCAAAATCTAGGCTTTTCTACCAAAAAGAGTGAAGCAAAAAATACATACATCAAATACCAAACTACAACATCATATAAGACCTCATACGATCACACATAGAAAATAATATCTCAAAACCACCAAGTATAATCCACATAGGCCCCCATACGGGCATATAAATCACCTAACATTTTCAATGATACCACCCCATACTCATAGCATGCTTTTACAATATTAATGACCATCCAACCCAGTCTGAAGAAAGTTAAGTTATAACCTACCTTAGATTCTGAAATCAGAATAAAAGTCCTTTAATCCGGAGGTTTTCCCTCACAAATGGGCCTGAAATCAACTTAAACATACAAATATAGAATTAAGGTGTGAAAAGAAAGCAAATGATACCCATATTGCCCGTTTTTGAATTAGGGTCAAAATGGACCCCCAAAATAGGTTTTAAAAAAATAAGGGTAAAATTATAATTTTTTCCAAAAATATCTTCCACGAGATTAAAGGAGTTTATAAGAGAAAAGAGAGTGAAATTGGGGTATGAATAGAATAAATGATAATTTGGGCCTTTCGAGACAGAATCTCCAAATTCCAACTTTAAATTTGAGTTTTAACAAGATTTAAATAGTGGAATCAAAGAAAAATAATTGTAACATGGATTTGGAGCTTACCTAAGCTTATAAATGGAAGAAAAAGCTCAAAAACATAATCCCCAAGCTCCAAGTCTCAAAAATGAGGTAAAAATCTCAAAATGGGAAAAATAAACTACCAAGGCATCTCCTAAGGGATTACTAGGTCGCTTAGGCGGCTATAGCATAAGCGATCAGGAACCTCTTAAGTAAAGCCTGCCTCATCACGTGCGTGGCTTGGCTGTTTCTTAAACAAAAGGCGGTTGGCATACCAGTGTTGCTTAAGTGACCAGGCCATTACTTAAGCAAGTCTGGTATCTCTTAGGCGACATTTTATCTATCAGGATAAGTTGTTTAAGCAGCCAAAAAATCTCCAAGTCTCCGAAGTCCCTTCGAGATTCAACTAGAATCCCGAGTATGCAAACAAACTATGCTACCCCACAAAATTTTATGGTTCATAATCAATAGCAATATTAAATTTTTAAAAAATATCATTTTTGCAAAATCAATCCCCGAAACCCAATTTCAAAGATTTTCAAATGAAGGACCAAATGAGATATAAAAGTCATAAAACGACACCAACTATGTGACCAACCTAAAATAAACATTCAAGATCTGTTGGCACATTCCATTTTTCCATCCGATGCACAGATCAAAGATGTTGACCAAAATCAAATAATAAGCCTTTTAAACCACCAAAAACCATAATCTCGTACAAATGACATCAAAATGCATTGGGGCCCATGCTAATAATCTTCACACCCCATAAATGTAATGAAACAATCACGGAGAGGGGTAAAATAGTCAAATTACACATAAATTAATAATTTACAAAATCACAAAAAAATAAGATCATTACAATCAACAACAACATTATGCCTCTTAGGAAAATTCTCATCAACATACTGGACTATGTTAAAAGAAAACATACTTGTAAATGAGCTAATTTTATGACTTAATTCTTATCCAGATATAGTTATAAGCTAGACATTCCTCAATATTTCTACAATCTATAATAGCTTCCAAAAAAGGCTAGAGGATATTACAAACTGAATAAGATGCATGTTGCAAATTTTTTAAGAAGGAGGTTGTAAGGAATAAATAAACCTCATTGAGATTATCCTGTATTACTTAGTTCTTCTCAAATATGTGATACAATTTTTTTTGTATCACCTTTTGATTGTACACAACCCTTCTCATTTAGTCTATTTCTTTTGAAGTCATAGCTTTTTTTGAATAAGTCTTAGTTTTTAGTAGATTTTTCCTTTCTTACTTTGTAAGGGAAGAGTCTCCCTTGTTTATTGTGTTCCTAGATATATATTATATTTGAGTGGATTTCTCTCTTCTTGGATATTTGATATATCTAGGTTTGCTTTTTTAGAATCGAGGATGAGTTGGTTGGATTTAGTAGGGTAGCTGACTTATGAACCACCATAGGATTAGAGATAAGGTTTATGTCTCTCTCTTTGTATTTTTTTGCTTTGTTTTGTTTATGTTAAGATTTAGGGGTGTTGTTTATCCCCTGAACCACTCAAGGGTCATTAAATTTTTATTAAAAATGTACTCATTGCATCCTATTGTCCTTTACATGTACTATTTTGTTGTAGAATTTAGATGGTTGATTATGAAAATGACTTTATTACTCTTATTCTGATTTGATTGTGATTTTTTACTATCTGTCCTTTTCTTATTCATAATATTGGTGTTGTTGACATTAGTTGATAGTCCATAGTTAGGATAGTGAGATGCACAGTTGTCACGACCCAAAATCTAATGGGTTGTGATAGCACCTACCTTAATCCAACCATGGTAGATAGGACTGATTCAACAACTCAAAAAGAGTCATAATAAAGGCAATCGACTAGAAATTTCATACATAATAATTAAAGATAAAGAACCCAATAGACTCAAATAAAATTAAAAGTATAGGAAAAAGTCCATAAAGTCAGTATTCACTGCACAAGAGTAATATCTAATATCAAGTATCAAAATTGAAATACAAGTTGTTCAAAAGTTAATCAAGATAATATATGCAATAATATGAGATGATATGGAATTGTCATGTGTATAGATATACACCTCTTCTTAGTGTTTGTTGAGAGGTAGGACCTATGGGAGAGGCACAAAGTTTATTTACCTCACCAAAATTCTACCTCAAAATAAAATTATAACCTTCCCGGAACTCTATCTCGGACTAAATAAATATAAAGTATCATATCTCACCATCTGGAATCCTTCGTTGGTCCAATTTATAAGAAGATAGTTTATTATTTTTAAAAATTAATATTTTTATAGGTACAATCTATTGATTTATTAGATGAATGAATTTGCATGATTGAATTATAAGATGAATCAAACACAATAAATATATATATATATGTATACACATACAAAAAAAAATTCAAGATAACAATCAACTCATGAACATAGGCTACAAACCTCACTGTCAAGCTATAAATCTGAATTACTCTAAGATAGTACTAGCCCCGATTTTCACATCACAACAACAATCCATCTCATACACTACTTTGAGTCACTAAGTCACGCAATCCATAACACGCTTTACACAATAAGTCCCCCCACCAGAAAATTCTAAAGAAAGTTAATCCATAACCTATCTCAAAGTCAAACCTTAAAATCTCCCAATCATAAATCGGCCATCTCTTTTCAAACGACCTCAAAAGTTCCCAATCTATCAATAACAAAATCTACAAATAAATACTAGTCCTTTTATATCTATATTTCTATAGTTCTAATTCATGTCCAAAAGGTCAACTCAAAGTCAGCCTAGGCCCATATAAGTAAAACTAGAATTTTATTTAAAAATAAATTTATCCATAACTGAAAGAGTTTAAATATAAAATTTCATCAAAAATAGAGTTAAAATCAACCTTGAAATAATTTATTTATCAAACTTTAAATTTACTAAGAAAAGTCTAAATTTTTAAGTTTAAAAACTAAGATTTAAAGGTCAAATCATGAACTAGTTGAAATAACCTGGGTCCTGGTCCTTAGGAATTTCATGAGTTTTAAACTCTCTTGACATCATATGACTAGGGGATTTGTCATATGATAGGGTACGGTTTAGGGTCCTCCACTCATGTGTTTGTCAGTGAGCTTTGATTGGTTTTTGTCCAAGGTATGAATTGATCATACTAGTCATATATTAAGGTACTAGTGGTATGATGCCAAATGTATAATGCCCTAAGCCTAGCCTAGAGGATTCGATTTTGCGTAAGGTACGATTCTAGGGTACTTATCATATGTTTGGGTACGAGATGGCCTTGGTGGTAGTATATTGGATAGTTTTGGGGTCCAAAAGATGCCTAGGGTATGAGTGGAGGGTACCACTCGTATGGAAGGATACGATTAGGGGGATCTGGTCGTACCTTCCTGTAGGAAATTTGTACTATTTAAGTTGGGGGTATTCTGGATATTTCCCCTCTTATCCTCTTAAGGCCGCATGACTTAAAATAATCTTGGTACTTTCTTTACACTATTATTCTCAGTTAAAAACACTTAAACACACTCTGTCAAATTCTCTCAAGGCTCTTGGGTCAAGGAAGGCTAGGGTTTCTTCAATAAGGTCAATTTGGAGATTACAAGGGTGGTTTCTCTTTTTCATCTTCGTAATCTAAGGTATTCTACTCCTCCCTCATTGTTAGTTCAACTAAATACATGATTTAATGTATGTTTTTCATGGCATAATTGTGGTATGGTTTTGGATTTTGAATTATATATTGGGTGTTTAGGTTATAAATGGTTGGTTATGGTTTTTCCATGTTTTAATTATGGTTTTTCATGTTTTAATATTGGATTGAATATGTGGTTGATTGGGAATAGTTAATTGGTACTTTGTTTTGGTTTTGGAAACTATATGCCCACAACATATTTGATAAAATGCCTATGAGAATGCTTTTAATGCATTGTTGAACTTTTATTAAAAACTTTGCCTGGTATAAAGTAGTAATGGTGCCCTAAATTTGTTTGGATGGTTTAAATAGTTTTAAATAGTTAAATTGTAAGGTCTTGGGGGTCATGGTTATGTAAGGTAAAGTCCTCTTGGTTAGATGTTTGTGAGGGTAGTTTAGAGAAGCTAAAGAGTAAGCTAACTTTGGCTTCGGTTTTGACGTTGTCAGAAGGCACTGAAGGGTTTGTGGTCTACTTTGATACATCCTTAATGGGGCTTAGTTGTGTTTTGATGCAGCATGATAATGTGATAGCTTATGTGTTTAGACAATTAAAGGTGCATGAGAAGAATTACCCAACTCATGACTTGGAATTATTAGTTTTTGTGTCCGTATTAAAAATCTAGCGGCACTATTTGTATGGAGTGCATGTGGATATTTTCCCAGATCATAAGAGTCTATAGTATGTGTTTACTCAGAAAGACCTTAATCTCAGGTAAAGGAGATAGCTATGACATGAGTTTTCACTACCTCCCAGGTAAAGCTAACGTAGTTGTTGATGCTCTTAATAGGTTTTCCATTGGGAGTTTAGTTTATGTTGAAAGGGAGAAGTGGGAGTTGGTAAAGGATATTCACTGCTTGGTTAACCTTGGAGTTTGTCTCTTAGACTCCGAGGATGGTAGTGTGTTGGTACAGGAAGTGGTGTGATCGTCTCTTGGTGTAGAGATCAAGGAGAAGCAAATGTTAAATCCTATCTTGATAAAAATCAACGGTGATATAGGTGGGAAGAAGGTGATGGTTTTCGAGATTAGTGGTGATAGTACTTTATGGTATTAAAGGAGGTTATCTGTTCACGACATTGATGGTTTGCGAGAAAGGATCTACGCTGAGGTGCATGAATCGCGCAATCTTGTTCATCCTGATTTGACGAAAATGTATCACGACTCAAGGAGATGTATTGGTGGAATGGTATGAAGAGTGTATGGTGTGTAAACAAGTAAATGTTGAGCACAATAGACCCGGATGATTGTATCAAGAAATTGAGTTGCCCGAATAGAAGTGGGAAGTGATCAACATGGATTTCATTACCAGTCTTCCTCAGTCTCGTAATCAATTTGATTCGGTCTGAGTCATCGTGGATAGGATGATAAAGTCAGCTCATTTTTGGCCAGTGAGGACTAACTTTTTGGCTGAGAATTATACGATATTGTATCTTCCTGAGATTGTGAAGTTGCATGGGGTACCTATTTTTATTATCTCTAATCATGGTACGCAGTTTTTGTCTCACTTTTGGTGGTCATTTTATAAAGGGTTGCGGACTAAGGTTAGTCTGAGTACTACTCTTCACCTGCAGATAGATGGGCAAGAAAAGAGGACTATTCAAACATTGGAGGATATGCTTGGTGTGTGTGTGTGATTGACTATGGTGGTAGTTAGGTTGAGCATCTACCTCTTGTAGAGTTTGCTTACAACTATAGTTACCATTCTAGTATTGGGATGGCCCCTTTTGAGGCATTGTATGGTAGGAAGTGTAGATCTCCTATTGGATGGTTCGAGCTTGGTGAGGCGGATATGTTTGGTCCAGGCTTGGTTTATCAGGCTACGGAGAAGGTGAAGGTTATTCGGGATAGGCTTTACGCTGCCCAAAGTTGCCAAAAGTCCTATATAGATGTAAGACGTAGGGACTTGTAGTTTTAGGTAGTAGATAGGGTGTTCCTAAAGGTGTCTCCCATGAAGGGAGTGATGTGGTTTAGGAATAAAGGAGATCTCAGTCCCCGATATGTTAGTCCTTATATGATTTTGAGAAGGGTTGGTAATGTTGCATATGAATTGGAGTTGTCTTCTAGTTTGAGTTTCATTCGTCCGGTGTTCCATGTATCTATGTTGATGAAGTGTGTTGGTGATCTGTCTCAAGTTGTACCTATCGAGGATATTGGTACTTCAGAATCTCTATCCTATTAGGAGATCTCGGTTGAAATCTATGATCGTCTGGTTCATCGGTTATGGACCAAGGATGTGGCCTCGGTAAAGGTCCTATGAAGGAAGGACAACTCTCAACTTACACGTCAATTTAAGTGCAAGGCGATCGTCGTCAATATATTTACCCAACTTTAGAGTCGGGGTCGAATCCACGAGGAACAATGTGAGTGGCAATTAAGTTAATTCAAAATAATCGATACTAGTTAAATTCAAACAAGTAGTACAAAAGGATAAAAATTGGGGAGAAAGGTATCAACACTAATGTTTCTTTTTGGGTTTTTCTAGTATAAATTCGGGGCTACGAATAATTAGAGTTTTATCTATTAGGCACAAATCTTGGGATTATGTATTTCTAGGGGGGGTGAAATGTAGATGCTAATAGTCAACATCATTTTAGTAGATAAAGTGAGGGTAGGTTTGGTTATAGGTTTTGATGCTAGTCTTTCAACAAAACACCAAACTTTCTCCCATTGATTCTTTCGAATACCTAATGGGTGTGTTCAACAATTGGTAACCAAACCTCAATTTACGCATCCCTATTTCTAGGATAATAGCCATGGTATATTCAACTTCACAAATCACTCTTATATCTAAGATAGTTATATATTGTCAAACTACATAGATAATTGTCTACCATTGCTTTGGTCTCCACATCCCTCTTTCAAGGATAATATGGATTTCTAAATTTCACCCGAAACCCTTCTTTCGAAGATAGCCTTGAGCTTTCAAGAGTTTGGAGCTTTCACCACTCAAACCCATATGGGTATTTGGGGATTTCAACAATAAATCCCAATCAAATTAGTTAGGCAATGATAAAACCTATCAACATGAACTACCAAGTAGAAGCTAACAACAACAAACCACACTCACTTTAATCCCTATTAATATATAACCCCAAAAGGGAGATCTATCTACACATAAGATAAATAAGTAAAGATATACCCATAATCTCCATTGAAATGATTTATTGAAGACTAAGTAAATTTTACTTCAAACTTTAGACTCCCACAAATCTCCAATGGAAGTGAGCTACTCCTCCACTTAGAAGCTACTCCAGTGTATTTTTCACCCAAAATTTATACAATATTGTCTTCTCCAAAAATGGAGGCTATGAACTCAAGAATGAAACCTAACTATTGGGGAAAAAGAAATATGATAAATGAATGAGATACTTAGGGTTTGAGTCCTATTTTGTCAAATTTGGGATTAGCCTAGTGCATTTACAATTCTGCCCTTGGGCTACAATTCTTTGCCATACTGCGATCGTACAAGTCTGGCCACGACCGCGATTAACTCACGCGACCGCGTATAATTGACCTTTTTGACTTAACTCCGATCACGGTCCTCATACCGCGACCGCGGTAATTGAGGATGGTTCTGCATCAGGTCTTCAGTTGCACTTTCTTTCCTCCTTTTGATCATTTTAAGCTCCAATCCATATCTTCTATCTCATCAACTATGTTCCTGCAAAATGTGGATATTAGTGCATTCAATCACAATTATGTCTCATTTATTCATTCAAAACATGGTAATATGCAAGAATGTTGAGTGCGAATGAGTGGTAAAATCACCACTCATCAATACCCCCAACTTAAATCATTGTTTTTCCTCAAGCAACACTACCTCATATCATGAGACAACAACTATCTATGCCCAACTTTATGCCTCAAAGATAACAATGACTTCAACCTTAGTCACTACCACAAGTAGCTCATTGCATATGGGCTAAGATATTTTCCACTACACCCCTCATCATAAGATGAAACACCCAAGGATACATAGGACTTTAAAGAGAAACTAAGCAACAAAAACCAATACTCTAGAAGTGACTCCCTTTTGACCACAACTAAGCTATACTCCATTCGCCTCATTGATCGGAAAGTGGAAAAATCACCCACCTCAACTTTTTCACATTCCTTCTCACAAGAAAGAAAATCTCATACACCAAGCTACAAAATATGCAAAAAGGATTTTAAGTGCAAAAGCTCTCTCCCTCACAAAAGAACTCTCTATGTCAATAATGTCACACCATAGGCTTGCCCCTATTTTCAATCACCACTACAAAGAAAGTAAATGGTTGAAGATTTCAAAGGACTTTTTGATCTTTCAATGTAGGTTCAAGTTAGGGTAGGATATCATTTAGGAACAACATGGATACACCCTTCATTGAACATCTACATCACACTATTTAATTCACTTTTTTTACTATGGGCCACTTCTCTTTGTTTTCTCACTTTTCATATGCCTAAATTTTTGCTTCCTTTGTTCACTCATTTTATTCCATTTCTTTTACTAAAAATTTTCATGCAATTCTTTTCTTTGTTGGACACTTTATTTTTCTATTCATTTATTTGCAATGATTAGGCACTTAGGCATATCACTTATGATGTCGTGGCCCCAAACTTAATTCCACCAATACTCACCACCCCCAACTTAGGTTTTTATCCTCAAGTTGCATTTTCAAGTTCAAGGAGGGTATGGTTCAAAAGAGAGATAAAAAGAATGGTTCACAGCTTGTAATATGTTTTCCAAAGAAAATACCAAAGGCTCAAAGTGGGTAACTACGGATTACAATTATGCTTGGGAGGCTTTTTAGTATAAAGTGGCTTCTAAAATCACAAAAATGGCCTAAGATCATTTCTCCAACCACATACAATCAAAACTATCCTTGAGAGAATAACGGGGAAAGTTCTATATAACACAAGTATACAAGAGATGAATGCAAAAAGCTCACCACACATAGCATGCAAAATTTGCCAAGTGGGCTCAAATGTCCCTCCCACTAGAGACAAAAATTGGAGTATCTATCATTATTTAGAAGTCAACAACTTATGGAGTCACAAAAAGAGAATAAGTTTTGTTACAAAGTTACTCATGTCCATGCCCTTGATTTTTGAAAATTTTTGGACGGAGGTGGTTGTTTATATAGCATTAGAACCCTACACAATTTGCTCAACTATGGCTACAACCAAAGTCTTAGTCTCACATTTTGGCTCGAAATGGAAAAACCAACCATATGGCTACTCAGACTTCACCAATGGTGTACAATGTGATCCCAAAATTACAATTAACAATGCTACAGGTACTCAGACTTCCCTTGCATTCATGACATTTATGCTACGGGTACTCAGGCTTCCCCTGCATCTATGTTTCAAAACACAAACACGATGTTTTACCCTTAAGAATATCATCACTCAATCTATCATAGGTCAAAGCTAGTCATGCATCACTAGAATCAAAATAATTTGAAAGTAAAAAGAAAAAAAATAAAACCACATGATAATCCTTAAAATGTAAGCATCGTCAGAGTGCCCAAAAAAAATGTAGCATCCCAAAAAACAAAATAGAATAATATCCAAAATATCATCCAAAAATAATTATCCAGCAACACATCACCAAAACAATACAAATCTGGGGGCACCCCCAACCAAAAGGAATGCAATGTCGTCACTGCATGTGTAGTAAAACAAGAGTAAGAGGGGTCCCTCTGAATTTGCATCAAGAGCTATCCTCTCCTATTAACTTTGTACCATTACCACCACCAACATCAGTTGACCAATCAGTAGGGGCCTTGTCATCACTATCCACCAGGGGATAAGGCAATCAATTGTGGCGTTTCAGGACCTTCCACTGGCCCTTTACCCCCTTTAAACTTTTGCTGAAAAATTTATCCCTCCTTTTCTCCCTCTTCTTCATCTTCTCATAGGAGTCCTGAGGTCCCTATGTGCTCCGACTAAGGCTGAGTAGGCTCTCTCCAACTTGGTAAAAGTGGCTTTCTTCTTCTACTACTTTTCCCGGTAAATGTCATAGTCCGACTGAGTCACATACAAGTAGCAAACGGTGGATGGCTCTCCTAGAACCTGAGGAAACCTTGACACTAGCTCCCTACCCTTCCACACCTGACCTGAGATGTCGTTGAAGGGGGTGGCTAATGAAGTTCTACAAGAATTTGTGCCTTCCTAGGTCAATTTACCTGAGTCCACCTTCATCTTTTCACTCTGACCTGGGGAACCCTCACCCCTGAACTTGAGTGAAAAGATGTGAGGTCCTGGGAGTACCTATGTATTTGTACCATATTCCTCCACTTATTTTCTCCTGCATAGCTCTATGATCAGGAAAGGGAGGAAAAGATGTGTACCACCATGATTTTTAAAGTATCTCGACTCTGAGTGTACAATCACATTCAGGGAAATGCTGGAGAGAAGACAGGCCACTATCCAAGCTCGCATGTCTGTGATAATTGTCATGTGAGTGCATGGCGATACTCGGCTATAGATGATATTCATCCAAAGCCTAGCCTCAGCTGTGAAGTCATTCACCAGATTGTCTCTTTTGGTTGTGGACCAGGGAACCTCTTTGCCAGGACATAAAATATTTGCCATCCAGGTCCCTGGCTTGCATAATTTTGCATGGAACTACTCCATGTCATCATTTAGGAGTCCATACACCTCGTTGATCTGCTCTGTCCCAAAGTTTACATGTTTTTCCCTAATAGCCATCACCGGGTTCGTGAAAGAAGTTATGCTTAGGTTACCATATAGCTCATGTACTCATTGCTCATTTACATAGCAGAGGTATGGGGCAAAGCACCTCCACTCAGTTTTGGCGAGTCTAGCATAGAATCCTGGGAGCTTCTCCTCTACCTTGTCTAAGCTGATACTCCTTTTGGGGAGTAACTTAGTCCTGTGCAAATCCGCATAGTAGAGGTGTTGGCATTGTGCGGCCATGAACCTGGTGTCATCAAAATCTTTCATATTTATGGCTTAGGACCTCTAAGCAATGAAACTTAGACCAACATTAGCATTATAAAACCAAAAATATTTTAGATCAAACAAATAAGCTCATATGGAAGTATTATAGAAGGTTTTGGGGGTAGCAATGGGTGTGTAGAATTTTAGGTTCTTGCAGACATTGCCCTTAGGTATGGCGGTCGTGGAGCATTGACCGCGACTGCGGTGCCGCGATTGCGGTCATCGGGACCATGATCACGGTACCTAAGACCTTAGTCAACAGATTTTGCATAATGCTCAAAACATAATTTTAACCCTAATTCTTTGTTTCAACTAGGCATAACAATATTATAAGCAAAGAATTTAAGACTAGAATGTGTGATTATACTCCCAAAGTTGAAAGAATTTAAATTGAACCATCGGGGCATTAAATCAAACACATGGTGTAGACGATCATTTAAATCTTAAATTTGGATACTCAAGACATCCCCATTAGTGTGTACAGCAACTACAAAATCTAACCACAACAATAATCACAAATAAGCATGCATTTAGTAATGAAAACATTATTTCAGGCCTTTACCTAAACTACACACTCTATGCATGCGATTATATCAAAATCAAGGAAGCTCGAACAACTTACCAAGTTAGAGGATGAAAAGGATTTAGAAGACACTTGGATATGCAACACAATGCCAAAATTTAGAGAAAGTTTTGAGAGAATTTTGAAAGAGGTGCGTGTGAGAGAATGGCATTTGGATGGTCACTTAAACAGATTTGGCCACAATTGTGTCCTAGTTCCGCGATCGCAGGCATGCGGACTTCACGATTGCGGAGGCACGGGCTGTGATCGCGGTAACTGAGACCAAAAATCAGGTCTCCTTCACTCCCCTGCTTAGTCCCAATCATGACAATTTCACAACTCCCTTTTTTAATTTTAGTCAAAATTTCTCCTAGCACCAACATTTCATGGATTATGTATAAACAAACACAAAAACAAAATCTACTCTATCATGCATAAAATAAAAGGATACGGGCCACATTTTGTGGCTTGATGGGGTGCCTCCCATCAAGCTCTTAGTTTAACGTCGTAGCATGACGACTCCTCCATGTCCTTTTGTGCTTTCACTTAGAAGATTTGAATCTCCGTCCCCACTTTTGTTCACTATGAAATGAGTGGCAGAGAGATAGAAGATTCAGATCTTCCATGATGAAACTTGGAAGGTGTGAGGAATGACAAGGGAGCTTTGATCTTTCCATTTTGAGGACTTGAATCTTTTACCCAACTTTATATCTAGTTTTTGGTTTGGCTCCTTACGTAAAAGTGAGCACATCAATAGGCCATTAGTTGCACATAGGGCGTTGAGTTCCTTAGCCATTAATGGATGGGGTTCCATGTGCTCCTTTAGACTATTAAATTCCAAAATATAGGAATCGTACTCCTTTTCCTCACCATCTATAATTTGCCTAGGTAGATGGATTTTTATCACATCCTCTAAGCACAATGTTGAAAAATGGTTTGAATAAGGTCTAACCCCTAACTCTGGAATTTTCTCCTCCATAGAACCTTCACCCCGAAATGAACTAGAGTCATCATAAGAGATTATCCTTGATTCTTCTTTTGACTCTAGTACCATTTCTTTCATTTGGACATCTTTCTCATTATTTGATTCGGTTGAATGGGAAATATCCGAGGATTATTCACTACAAAGCTCATGATCATAGCTTGGCTTCTCTTCTTGATTAGCCTTCTCTTGGGATATGGGCATGGAAATGGTATTTGTAAGATTTATTTCATTTCCCATTTCCTCTATCTTGGCAATTTCCATTCCAAATGCCTCATTGGATTGATGTATGTCTTGCACGTTCTCCCCCATTGTAGTTACCCAATCTAAAATAGTTTGAAGCATTGCTTTAAGACTAGTGAACCCGGTATGTTTCTCTTCCTTCTACTTATCCGAAGACCTATCAAAATCATATGAAGAACTATCAACTCGGGGAAGGGTCATTTGGGAAATCACTCCAATGTTCATCTGGACTATACTCCCAATAAGATCAAGAGAGGGATTCCATCTCTCTCTGGGGAGCATAGTTACAATCTCTATAGAAGTGAGGTCCATCATAATATGGACATAGATCATCAAGATAGAACTTCCAACTACAAAAATCATATTTGTTGGAAGATGCCATAGAGAGAAGTAAAGTAAAAGAAAAATCTACCTAACACAAGAAACAAAAGAAAAGCATAAACAAATATATATAAGCTTGAATTCAAGAAAGTAAGCTAAAATTCAAAACTAACTTAATACACCAAATTGTTCCCTGACAACGACGCTATTTTTTATAATGCTCAACCGACACGCTAATTTAAGGGCAAGGCAGTCGTCATCAATATATTTATCCAACTTTGGAGTTGGGGTCAAATCCACGAGGAACGATGTGAGTGGTAATTAAGTTAATTCAAAATAATAGATACTAGTTAAATTTAAACCAATAGTACAAGAAGATAAAAATTAGGGAGAAAGGTATCTACACTAATATTTCTTTTTGGGTTTTTCTAGTATAAATTCGGGGCTACAAATAATTAGAGTTTTATTGATTAGGCACGAATCATGGGATTATGTATTACTAAAGGGAGTGACATGTGGATGCTAATAGTCAACATCATTCTAGTAGATAAAGTGAGGGTAGGTTTGGTTATAGGTTTTGATGTTAGTTTTTCAACAAAACACCAAACTTTTTCCCATTGATTCTTTCGAATACCTAATGGATGTGTTCAATAATTAGTAACTAAACCCCAATTTAGGCATCCCTATTTCTAGAATAATACCCACGGTATAGTCAACTTCACAAATCATCCTTATGTCTAATATAGTGATAGATTTGCAAACTACACACATAATTGTCTTCCATTGCTTTGGTCTCCACATCCCCCTTTCAAGGATGACATGGATTCCTAAAGTTCATCCAAAACCATTCTTTTGAAGATAGCCTTGAGATTTCTAGAGTTTGGAGATTTCACCCATCAAACCCGTATGGGTATTTGGGGTTTTCACCTACAAATCCTAATAAAATTTGTCAAGCAATGATAAAACCCATCAATATGAACTACCAAGTAGAAGCTAACAATAAAAAATCACACACACTTTAATCCCCATTATACATAACCCCAAAATGTAGATCTAGCTACTCATAAGATAAATAAGTAAAGATATACCTATAATCTCCATTGAAATAATATATTGAAGACTAAGTAAATGTTACTTCAAACTTTAGACTCCTACAAATCTCCAATGGAAGTGAGCTACTCCTCCACTTAGAGGTTACTCCAATGAATTCTTCACCCAAAATTTTATACAATATTGTCTTCTCCAAAAATGGAGGCTATGAACTCAAGAACAAAACCTAACTATTAAGGAAGATAGAAAATAATGAATGAATAAGATTCTTTAGGTCTAATTCCTCTTTTGTCAAATTTAGGATCATCCACATCCATTTATAATTTTTCCCTCGGGCTATAATTCTCCACCATGTTGCGATCGCACAGGTTTGTCCGCGACCACGATCAATTGACCTTTTTGACTTAATCACAATTTTGGTCCTCAGACAGTGATTGCGGTAACTGAGGCTAGTTCTGCACCAGGTTTTCAGTTGTACTTTCTTTCCTCCTTTTGATTATTTAAATCTACAATCCACATATTTCTATCTCATCAACTATGTTCCCATAAAATATGGATATTAGTGCATTCAATTACAATTATGTCTAATTTATTCATTCAAAACATGGTAATGTCCACGAATATTTAGTGCGAATGAGTGGTAAAATCACCACTCATCAAGGAATATAAGGTGGAAGAGGCTACATGGGAAGCGGAAGAGGACATGAAGTCTAACTATCCATATTTTTTTTATCCAAATATCCGTGCTTAAGGTCTGTATTCTTCATAACAACTTTTCCTTTTGGTTTTTAATTAAAGAAAATGTTGATTTCCATGCATTTTGTTTTCTAACTTGGTTAAAGTTTGGAATGGGGGTGTTGGGATATAAATCGTGCTTATACCTTGTCCATCATTCAAGGATGAATGATCTAAGTGGGGGAGAGTTTAAAAACCCTAGGTTTTGGTTCTTAGAAATTTCCTGAGTTTTGAAGTCTTTCGACATCATACGACTAGGGGAACATGTCGTATTATAGGGTATGATTTAGGGTCCTCAGCTAGTGGATTGGACAGTGAGGTTTGGGTGGTTTCTATTCAAGGTACGAATGGATTATACTAGTCATATGTTAGGTTATTAGTGGTATGATGCCAAACCATATGATTTCCTAAGTCTAGCCTAGAGGATTTTATTCAGCCTAAGGTACGGTTCTAGGTTACTTGTCATATATTAGGGTATGAGATGGCCTTATTGGTCATTTTCTAGATAGTTTTGGGGTACAAGGGATACCTAAGGTACGAGTAGTGGGTACCATTGGTATGGTAGGGTACGGTTGGGGGTGTGGACGTACCTTCTAGCGAGATATTTGTACAGTTTTAGTTGGGGGTATTCTGGATATTTTCCCTCTTAACATCTCAAGGCCCCACAACTTAAAACACTTTTGGGACTTTATTTACCCTATTATTCTAAATTAGAAACACTTAAACACACTCTTTCAAATTCTCTCAAGGATCTTGGGTTAGGGAAGGCTATGGTTTCTTCAATAAGGTCAATTTGGGGCTTACAAGGGTGGTTTTTCTCCATCTTCTTCGTAAAATAAGGAATATTACTCCTACCTTATTGTTAGCTCAACTAAAGGCATGATTTAATGTATGGTTTTCACGGAATAATTGTGGCATGGTTTTGGGTTTTAAATTATATGTTGGGGTTTTTTGTTATAAATGGTTGGTTATGGTTTTTCCATGTTTTAATTGTGATTTTCAATGTTTTAATGGTGGATTGAATATGTGGTTGTATCGGAATGGTTCATTGGTACATGGTTTTGGTTTTGGAAACTATATGCCCTCAACATGTTTGATAAAATGTCTATGAGAATGCTTTTGTTACATTGTTGAACTTTTGATAAAAACTTTGCATGATATAAAGTGGTAATTGAACCCTAAATTGGTTTAGATGGTTCTAAATGGTTAAATGGTAAGGAAGTGGGGGTCATGGTTATGGTTTAATTAAAAGCCTTGTGGGGTACATGAGAATCCCCTAAGTAAACTTAATGATAAAGGAATCTTTAAGTACATGGGAATCCCTTCTTTAAAAAGGTTGGCTAAGGACATTACTTGCAAGCAATAGTCAGTATAATGATACCAGTTCTTATATCCATGGATAATAATAAATGGAATTGGTGGTTTGGTTGTGTGTTAATTGTTTTAATTGGTAAATAATATCGGGGTGTGATAGCTAACCATGAAGGTGTGAGCCCAATGGACGGACACTGAAAACTTATGTTTACCGATATGAGAATTGGTCATGGAGACCACATACTATACTTATGGGGTACATGAGAATCCTCTAAGTTACACTGTGTATATGTATTATGGAGAGAGAAGGGTACACTGGAATCACCTACTCCTATGGTATCTCTGGTTCGTGCACCTACTCACATCGAGGCCCGTTCTGGGGGTAATACTAGACCCATATAACCCGTGGGTGGTTCTAGGACGGTTAAGCTACGCATATCCAGGTTAATGGTTTTAAAGACATGATAAGCCCAGTTCCTTTTCCCAGCATGGATTATATATATATGTATAGTTGTGAATGCATATAGTTGTTTACTTGGTTTTAAAGGTTAGAATTCTTCTATCCTTATCCTAAGTACTTGCTAGCGTTCACCCGCTAACCCATCTTTGGGAAGTTTTATCCCCATGCGATACAGGAATTATCCGTTCTACTCCTCTTGCTCGATACTTGGATTCGGGATCAGCTTGTGTTGGATTGAAGTGGTAAGCTTCAATCTTAAAGAAAACATGAAAGAAATATTATCAACAAACTTTTCTTAAAATTTTGAGGTTTTATACCAAAATAATATTTATTAAAAGTACCTAAAAATACAACTGCATACACCATGTAAGATCAACGGTTCCAATATATAATACCAGTTGGGAGGGTTGTCCAATACCTTGCCAGGATATAGCACATATTGATAACGCTCAATCTACAGCTCTCGTAGGAGTGTAAAGCGGTCGTTAGCAAATATAGAACCCAACCTGGGTTGGGTATCGATCCCTCAGGGAATAGCTTGGTCAACAAGTAAGCAACGATTACTAGACTTTTAGTGCAAGTCTCATAAAAAGGAGGGAATTGTATTGTGAAAGTAATGTAACCAAAATAAGAGAGTAAAGAAGAAAATAGCAAAGTAAAAGAACGAATGTTTTGTAATATGTAAACAATGAGAATTGAGGAGTTGGGGTTATGTCCACCTTCTGAGTTATACGTCTCTATTGGCTATGAGTGTGCGGAATTCATACATGCATGTGCTTATAGAGAATTGTATTCGATGGTAAATCCAGGCGTCTTTCGACCTATTCGAGGATTATTTCACTTTAACTCTTTCGAGCTTAAAGCATGTCTAACGGTACGAATTCTCCAAGAGGTTAATCCAGTTACGGCACTAACTTTTTAATAGGGGATGGGACCCTACTACCTTGACATTATCTCTTTTCCAGACAGATAACCTTTCTTTCGAACAAGTTAAATGTTATACTGGCGTATTCTTGCGTTTGCAACCACAAAGAATTTAGATTAAGATGAAGAGAATAATGATATAAGCAGCATACGTGTCACGAACTCACAAACTCACAGCAATAGATAGTATCTCATTCGGCTTCCATAACCCCAACAGAGAAGTTTAGTTACCCATGAGTGCGAAGCAAATCACAATTGACATTGTTGTTATACCACAATAAAGATTTCACGTTTGTAATGGTGTGGTAGGTGTTAGGCGTGAATCCCTTAGCAAAGTAACGTTTCTCTTGTTGTGGAATTTAAGAATAGATGAATAGCAGAAGAAAAATAGAATTAATGGAGGAATGATTATTTAGAACTAGAATGTCTTAGAAGTAGAATAGAATAGAATTGAATGTAAGAAGATGTCTTAAAATCTCTAGCAAGATAGGGTATTTATAATACCCATATCCTATTCCTACGAAGCTAATGAAATGCTTAACCAAATCCTACTAAGCTAATGAAATACTTAACCCAATTGTACTAGGTTAATGTATCATTATCCTAATCCTAATAAGCTAATGAAATACTTAACCCAATTGTACTAGGTTAATGTATCATTATCCTAATCCTAATAAGCTACTGCTAGTCCCCAAAGTCTTCAGAAATGTCGTTTTAGCCCGGGACAGAATTTCCATGTGCCATCTTTAGTCCTTGGCGTCCAAGATTGGCTTTTCTCCTTTCGTGAAGCTTTCTTTGGCATCAAGTTATCCATAAAATGCTGAATTCTGCATCATTTATACCTGAAACTTTGCTAATCATGTTCGTTAGCTCAGTTACAGGAAAAAGGACTAAAAGTGCATGAAATATATAATTTGTTCTCAAAACTAGGCTAAAATATGGGCAAAATATAGTGCTATAGGCGTGTAAATTCGCCTATCATCAACACCCCACACTAGAATCTTTGTTCGTCCTCGAACAAAATATCATGTCCCTCTAAACATCAACTTAGGGTTTCACAGCAACAACACAAAATATTCGTCAAGACAAGCACAACAATTATCAACAAAGAGTAGTTTTTCTATCATTAGTAGAAATAGTTTAACCTCTAGCATAGACTCGTGATGGTGGTCAACTCATATTCAAAGGTTAAGGCACAAAGAATCATACACAACTACCCAAAACTCATCAACCATGTGTGTCTCACAATATATTACCCATAATCACTCACAAGTATAGCATATTTTTCAAACATGGGTATCAAAATATCCTTGCTCTCGCTCTCACAAAGAATTCATATGAAGCAACTGATGACCATAGGCTTGCCCTTAGTGTAATGCTCCACTAAATGTCAGAATTCAAGCTTAGGATCAACTAAGTCTTTTGATGGTTGTAATGTAGGCTAAGGGACAGGTAGGACTATTTTGGCCAGAAATAGTGACTATGTTCCTAAGCGCTTTAATACATCACATTGTATCATTAACACTTTTCTTTCAAACAACCTTTCTACTTTCTTTTATTCTACCACTCTTTTTCTCCTCTTTTGTTTTTCAATTTTAAACATAACTAACTTTTCAGTTTTCCTTTCCTTTTTCTTTTGATAACATACCTCTTATGATAGCACTTTCTTTTTCATAACTCATTCAAGCACCAATGCATTCTAAAGCATCATACTCACCCAATTTCCTCTTATTTTGTCAAATGACTTTTTCACTTTAAAGCACTTAGGAATTTGGATCAAATTATGGTCTTGAAAAAAATGGATTAGGCTTACATACGAGGTTCGTCAAAGAAAATAGGCTAAATGCTCAAAAGGGTTTAACTAGGATGATGTCCATGGGTAGGTAAAAAGAAGGTAAATAATCATAGGTTGCCAAAGAAATGCCTAAATCATCTCCTAGACTTGCACTCTTTATTTTCGCTTTACATACATACCAGGAAAGTTCTAGCATCAGCCACAAGCACAGAATATACTATTATCTCACACACACAAGGCACATGGTCGACTTTATTGGGAGTAGTATAGACTCTTGACCCAACAAATGAAGGAATTAAACCAAACAATATCACATAGTGAGTCACAATTAGAGCCTAAATGTCTCAATAGTCATGATTTTAGCACAAACTCTTGTCATAATCTCATGCTGCCTATTAGAATAATTTCATGCGAAGCTAAGCTAAAAAAAACAATTAACTACAAACAAACATAAATAAATGCAAATGTGGATAGAGAAGTATAGCATGCAAATACCAGCACCCCACACTTAGACGGGACACACTGTCCTCAGTGGAAAATAAATAAGAAGAACCTGGTTAGTCGGACTCATCCTCTATGTCTGGGGTCATACCCCTTGCATCGGAATCATCATCAGAGTCGTCATCCTCAGAAGTTCGTCATAAGTTTCCCACTTAATTCCAAGAGTGATTCGAGGTATTTGCAGCGAGGAGGGTTCTCCTTGCTCTTTTCGGCCTCTTTTCTTGCCTTTTTTGTGAAGTGGTAGCCTTATCTTTGCCTTGTCTTGCTTTGGGTGCCATTGTACCTGAGACTTAAAACAATGTTCATGTTAGCATCATCTCAATGGATACAATCTATAAACAAGCAGTAGTGGCACCACCCCACACTTAGTTTGTTGGTACAGACTAGTGAAGTGAAAGTGGTCGATTACTCAGACTTCATCGACATACGTTTTAGGGGCTATATTCCAACAAGAAATTCAGATATGTAACACTTCTTTCAATCTTTGCAATACTTTTATGTTAGGTATATCAAGACTTCTACATAGGGATTACATCATGGTATAGTTCTATCAATAATCACAATCTCCTATGTCGGTAGGCAACTATAAGTCTTATTCCGATGAGCGAGACATCCCAACATGTAAGTATTCAAGTGACAAGATTATGCAATGTTCATGACTATAGCAATTCCGCAAGTAGTATGACAATGCATCAAAATTGAATTGAAGTCGGAAACAAGTTAAGATCATCCTAACGTATATGTTCACTCACTTGGTTGTGTATCAACAATTCAAACACATTCACATCTCCAATACTTCTTCAAGATTTAGCAATTCATAATATACATAGTAACGTAGTGCTTACGAAAAATATATGAAGAACACAAGAGTACTTACGTGATTGAAGCCTTTGGAGATGTTCTTGTGAAGTGGAAGAGCAAAAGTTTTGAGAAGATTTGGATGCTATGTGCGGCGCCTATGTTAGGTTTTCAATGTGTTTGTGCCTCAAGACTAAGTCTCCTTTATATAGGAGAATAATGGGTCGGGTTTTGACCCATTTAAAATCGGTTTTGGAGACAAAAAGTGACCATAGGCGGCGCCTTTAGCTTTGCCTATGCTTGGCATAGGCGGCGCCTAATGCAAAGCCTATGGTGAGCATAGGCGGCGCCTAGTGCAATGCCTTTAGTGACCATAGGCGGCGCCTTTAGCATGGCCTATGAGATTCAGAGACAAAATGCTTTGGCATAGGTGGCGCCTATGCTATGGCATACTTGAGCATGGGCGGCGCCTATGCTATAGCACACTAGATTCCGAGACCTTGGGCTATAGTATAGGCTTTGCCTTGTTCATGGCCTAGTTTTACCTAGGCCTAGCCTTGCTCGATGCCTATTTTTTCATCAGCAATGCTCAATCCATAGCCTTATGCATCTTCATTCCTAACTCACCACCTTTACCATGCAATACGTCCAAATCAAAATTTGAAACCGATCTCCTCATTGAATACCTCTTGCACCTACATTTGCTCAAAAACAATAAAAATGATTAGAACGATGGGTTGCCTCCCATCAAGCGCCTTAGTTTTGGTCGTGGAACGACTTTTATTTTTGGATTTTTATTTATCAAAAGCAAACACGTAATAGAACGAAAGAAAAATGAAAAACGATAAACGATGGGTTGCCTCCCATCTAGCGCTTGATTTATTGTCTCGGCACGACATAGTTACCTCGAGTACTTAGACTTCGTCGAGATAGATGGTGGATTGTTTTCTGAATGGATTCAGACGATAATGAGGCTTACTTGTAGGCATGCAATCTTCTTCGAGATGACCCTTGTGCATGCCTATCCCAGGAGGGATAGCAATTATATCATCAATAGTCCAACCCATAGCTCTCATGTATCTCTTCAGAGCAGAGATGAGAGCCTCTACGTGTTGTTTACTTAAATCATCCGCACTCACCGGAAGTATATTTATACTTTCCAAGAACACATACCTTAGATAATCGGGGAGCTCTTTCGATTCTAGCATTGGTGGCTCTTCAAGGGAAGTCTTCGCTGTTGGTGACGGTTGATTCTTAAGATCACGGTCCGGTTGCTTAGGAGTATGGGAATAGGACTCTATTTCTTTTAGAGCACCCATAAGTTCTTCATAATCTTCATCGTCCTCATCCTCAACATTCAGTGGCGCAGCATACAATGGCTCAACGGTAAGCTGTTTCTCTACAGATAATGCTTTCTTATCCTTATGATGAACATCAGCTACAGAGAACACATTCATATCGCTGGGCTGCTTCATTGCTTTGCATATATCAAAGCGGACCACTTCGTCATTCAACCGAAATAAAAGCTCATTAGCTCTCAAGTCAATAAGCACACTTCCCGTTGCAAGGAAAGGACGTCCCAAGATTATGGGTACTTTAGAATCCACCTCGCAATCCAAAATCACAAAGTCTGCAGGAAAAATGAAGGTAGACACCTTCACCAACACATCATTCAAGATACCCATAGGTCATTTTACTGACCTATCCGCCATCACGAGCCGCATATTGGTTGGTGTAGGGTCGCCCAACCCCAACTTTCTGTAGATGGATAGTGGCATCAAATTAATGCTAGCTCCCAAATCACACAATGCTTTGGCAAAATTCATAGATCCAACCGTGCAAGGAATAGTGAAAGCACCAGGGTCTGCCTTCTTCTGTACTAAGGACCTTGTGGCAATTGCACTGCAATGATGAATATTATCTTCCGGCTCATAGCTTACTGCCCGTTTTTTCGTCAAAAGATCTTTCATAAATTTCGCATACCCAGGCATTTGTTCAAGTGCTTCCATCTATGGAACATTAATGGTCAGCTGCTTTAACATAGTCATGAAGTTGCTGAACTTCGTATCATCCGCCACCTTCTTCAATCTTTGGGGAAAAGGTGGTGGTGGGTATGGAGTTGTTCTCTCCATGGCTTTATTTTTCTCTTGCCTTCATTTTTCAGCCTTTTCAGGCTGCAACATACTCGGTGTACCGTCATGGACGTCGTGGGTGGATTCTACGGAAGTTTCTCCTTTTCCCTTGTCATCAATGTCTGCTACATCGTCGACCACTTGTTTGCCCTTAGATGAAGTTTCCAGCGCCTTACCACTTCGAGTAGTAATAGCCATGCATGATCCCTCATTCCTTGGATTTTGCACAGTGTCGCTAGGTAAAGTGCCAGCCTTTCTTTGATTGAGTGCTGCTGAAAGTTGGCTCAATTGCTGCTCTATTTGCTTGATTGAAGTGGAATGTGAATCAACTAATTGCTTCATAGCGGACAAATCATTTATTACCTCCGTTACTCCCGCGCTAGTTGCTTCCACTCTTTTCAATACTTTAGCCATCATGTCTTCCATACTTCCAGAACTAGATGTGGTGGCGTCACGTCTTCCAGGGGGAACATACAAACCACTACTGTCATTCTTGTTCTTCCAACTACCTTGGTCCATGTTTCCAGATTTACCATGATAGTTCCGACCTTGGTTTCCTTGGGCATTGCCTCGGAAACCCCCCTGATTGTTCAAGTAGTTGGCTTCCTCTTCCAAATCAGATTCGTCTCTTCCTTTTGACGCAATAGCTTTCACTTTTTCGGTCTTCCCTGATAATAAATGCTTTGTAAGAAGATCCACTTGTGTTTTCATGTGCGCCATATCTTGATCACGTTCTTCTTCTCTTCTCCTTTGGTCTGCAGTCATGCCTATAGATAAAGTGGGGCTTGCTACCTCAGAATCCCTGGTATGCCAAGCTCTACTTTGTTTCGTCATACGATCTAGCATATTGCTTGCTTGACCAAAGGTGAGATCCATAAAGGATCCTCCAGCCGCATTATCCACCACTGGTTTAGTTATTAAATTCAGGGCTCTATATAATATCTCCATTAGGTGAACATTAGTCATATGATAGTTTGGGCACCTCGCTAGCTTTGTCTTGAACCTCTCCCATGTTTCATGAAGAGCTTCAGTGGGAAGCTGACGAAAGTTGTTGATTTCATCTCTCAATTGTGCTCTTTTGGATGGCGGAAAGAATCTTTCTAGGAAAGCGTCTCTCAATTGCCTCCAATTTGTAATAGAATCAGGAGTCATCCCATTAGACCATAGAGTTGCCTCCCCAGACAGAGACAATGGAAATAGACATAATCGAATTGCATTCTGAACAACTCCAGGATTGTCAAACGACTTGCATGTAGAAATAAAGTTGATGAGATGCATATTCGGATCATCGCTTGCTAGTCCACCAAATAATCCCTTGAGTTGCAATAACTGAATCATGGTGCTCGTGATGTTGAACTTGGCTCCGGGTGCCAATGGTGGAGGAATAATGGCTCCTGTGGCTCCGGCTCCATCAAGATCATCATCATCATCGTCGAAAGATGGCTGCATAGCTTGGCGTTCAGGCCTAAACCTAGCTTGACGATCTCTTCTGTTGGCAGGTGTTGCGATCTCAGCGGCATGCCTAAGGTTTAGTAGCTCTTCATCACCTAGATCTTCATCGTCAGGATTTGTTGCTCGCCCAGGGTTATCAATATTCTGTTGATGCACTTTAGCGGCGGCTAGCGTAGCTAGTCTCGCCTGTTCCTGTTGAGCAGCCATCCTTTCAATTGCGTGTTGTGCCTCCATTCTGCGAATACGTTGTGGTTCAGGATTGATAGGTAATAACGGTCGACCAGAACTTTGGGTATGGGTCATGCACTGAATAAAAACCTGCAGTAAACAAAACAAAAACTAAATGTAAAAGTACGAGAATCTTTGACCAAAGGGTCAAGTAATTATTACTAACTTAATTGACACTTGTATTCCCCGGCAACGGCGCCAATTTTTGATAACGCTCAATCTACAGCTCTCGTAGGAGTGTAAAGCGGTCGTTAGCAAATATAGAACCCAACCTGGGTTGGGTATCGATCCCTCAGGGAATAGCTTGGTCAACAAGTAAGCAACGATTACTAGACTTTTAGTGCAAGTCTCGTAAAAAGGGGGGAATTGTATTGTGAAAGTAATGTAACCAAAATAAAAGAGTAAAGCAGAAAATAGCAAAGTAAAAGAACGAATGTTTTGTAATATGTAAACAATGAGAATTGAGGAGTTGGGGTTATGTCCACCTTCTGAGTTATACGTCTCTATTGGCTATGAGTGTGCGGAATTCAGACATGCATGTGCTTATAGAGAATTGTATTCGATGGTAAATCCAGGCGTCTTTCGACCTATTCGAGGATTATTTCACTTTAACTCTTTCGAGCTTAAAGCGTGTCTAACGGTACGAATTCTCCAAGAGGTTAATCCAGTTACGGCACTAACTTTTTAATAGGGGATGGGACCCTACTACCTTGACATTATCTCTTTTCCAGACAGATAACCTTTCTTTCGAACAAGTTAAATGTTATACTGGCGTATTCTTGCGTTTGCAACCACAAAGAATTTAGATTAAGATGAAGAGAATAATGATATAAGCAGCATACGTGTCACGAACTCACAAACTCACAGCAATAGATAGTATCTCATTCGGCTTCCATAACCCCAATAGAGAAGTTTAGTTACCCATGAGTGCGAAAGAAATCACAATTGACATTGTTGTTATACCACAATAAAGATTTCACATTTGTAATGGTGTGGTAGGCGTTAGGCGTGAATCCCTTAGCAAAGTAACGTTTCTCTTGTTGTGGAATTTAAGAATAGATGAATAGCAGAAGAAAAATAGAATTAATGGAGGAATGATTGTTTAGAACTAGAATGTCTTAGAAGTAGAATAGAATAGAATTGAATGTAAGAAGATGTCTTAAAATCTCTAGCAAGATAGGGTATTTATAATACACATATCCTATTCCTACTAAGCTAATGAAATGCTTAACCAAATCCTACTAAGCTAATGAAATACTTAACCCAATTGTACTAGGTTAATGTATCATTATCCTAATCCTAATAAGCTAATGAAATACTTAACCCAATTGTACTAGGTTAATGTATCATTATCCTAATCCTAATAAGCTACTGCTAGTCCCCAAAGTCTTCAGAAATGTTGTTTTAGCCCGGGACAGAATTTCCATGTGCCATCTTTAGTCCTTGGCGTCCAAGATTGGCTTTTCTCCTTTCGTGAAGCTTTATTTGGCGTCAAGTTATCCATAAAATGCTGAATTCTGCATCATTTATACCTGAAACTTTGCTAATCATGTTCGTTAGCTCACTTACAGGAAAAAGGACTAAAAGTGCATGAAATATATAATTTGTTCTCAAAACTAGGCTAAAATATGGGCAAAATATAGTGCTATAGGCGTGTAAATTCGCCTATCATCAACTATCTATTGATGGATCCACTAATAAGTCTTCGAGGTTAAGGATAGTCACCCAACTTGTGGTGGTATCCTTATTCCTATGGTGGCAACAAATTTATCGAGCATGTTTTATATAAATCCATGTTTTCTCAATACTAAATAATCCTGCCAAAACTATCTTATCATTGTATATGATCATAAAAATATCATGTGAGATCTAATGAAGAATCATGGCATAAAACTTTGCTCATAATCTGTTCTATTATGAATCTGTGTTCAATCTTTTAAACTTCATAATAACTAAAATTCATTTAAATATACTATGCGAGATAAATACAAGGAAATTCGATGAAAACATAATTTGAAATTTTTAGAAATTCACGTGGTAAATTTTCATTATTCATAATCATTAAAGCATGTTCAAAAATGTCAAGGGTTTAAGGAAAGATTAAAATTCCATATCTTGCTATACCTCTCAAGTTTAGATACGAATATATAAATATATATGTATGTATATATATAAATTTATAGACATAGGGTTAAAAATCCTAACTTGTAACTCATCTATCATGACTTTTAAATCGTAGCATGGGAATGATCAAATTTTTCTCAATGAATTCTTACGTACTTATAGAATAGAAGTACTTTGAATGAAAACTTAGATGGGTTTCTTAAAATCCTAAGCTTGAACTATGGATGAGACGTATCTACCTTAGATCTTTTGAGAGGAGAAATAATGATAAAATAATGTATTACTGATTAAAACGTGACTTAAGAGGTTTTAAAAATTTGTACATAGAGTTTTAATAATAGTAAAAGGACCAAAACACCTTTGTTTAAATAAATAAGGGAAAATATTGGGCAAGTGTGGCTTATGGACAATGCACCTGCCAAACTTTATGGTGCACTGGCCAACGTCCATTGTGGCCCTCGTGCCATGCCTTTGTCATGCCAAGTATAGGACTTTTGTCCTATGGTAATTTTAATCAGTTTGGGCATAGGTCCCATAATGATTTCCAATCGCTTTAAAGGTTACTTTATTTGATTTATAAGCTCAATAGTGCAAAAAACTACATAATTGTGATAGTAGTTTTTGGATATGTTACAATATATAGGAGTTAGTACTTTTTGGATTTGTTACAATATATAGGAGTTAGAGTTAGATATGTAGAATAGAATCTCTAGTTGTTTGAAAGTTCAAGTGCTTTTCTTCCTCTTATGTTCAAGAATGAATGTATATTTTACTAATGGATGATGTGACAACTCTCATAGTGATTTTTGAAATTTATGTATTTTGACCATTTTATTCATCTCTATAGCTGTATTTTTGTACTTTTGTCTGTGGAAGTGGATGGCCCTATTTCTAAGGTAGTTAGTTGACTTTGAGGCATTTTTTTTATTTTAGAAGGCTTTGAAGTTGATAGGATTAACTTTGGTCACTATTTGACTATTTTGATGTTTTATGAGAATTTTGTCAGTTCTGTTAGCTTTGCAATACCATTTTTGAATTAGTAGCATTATTGGTTTAGGTCTCAAGGCTTTCAGTTACATTGCAAGTCATTGATTAAAAAGTTAGAAGTTTTGGTCTAGAGTTGACTTCGATAGATATTCATTGGTAGAGACCTTAAATAGTCAATTTGATGTTTCTATTGAGTTCAGAATGTCAATTTTAGTCTAGTAGCATTGTTAGTTTGTGTTCATAGGGTTCCAAGAAAATCCTGAAGGACCATTCGAAGAATTTTCTACACTTGACTATTGTTGGAGCCACAACTTCTAGTCTAGTAAAGATTACTTCTTCACATTCGCAATGCTATGAATGCTTTTATGAAGAAGAATTGGGATTGGTCCTCATAAATACGTGAGGGAATCGCCTTTAGAAAGGGTTAATAGGGTCTAGGTCAGGAGCTTTACCCATCACATTCATGATGGATTGTTCACATTTCCGATGGTGGGACAGGTTGGTCTATCACATTTGTTATAGGCCTTATGCATTTGTGAAGAATAACACACTTGGGACAGATTTAAAAATCTATTTTCGAGCATAGTCCGTGTATCTTAATTTTTTGAGCTTTGAAACTTTTCTTTGGGACAATCAGAAGGAAATTTTTTAGATTTCCTTAGTCGGTAAGTTTCTAAGCCTATGTTTTTACATTTCTTGTTGATAAATGACATGGCCCGAACCAGGTCCTAGTCGTGTCGGGTTCCTTAAGCCCAACCGAGACTGGAGACCACCCCTAATACCCTACCATAACCACCGTACATCCCATATCAGATGAGTTACAAATATATATATATATATATATAATCCAAAACAAAATAGAATAATCACAGATCAAATACAGTCATTCGGTGTAAGACCGAATACCAATGCCAATGCCAAGGCTGACACCAATACCGACACAGCCCATACCAACCTATAGTAGTCCCACGAAGCCTCTATCCAAAAGTAAAACAATATCTGGTCAGGACATGACGCTGACCATAGGAAAAAACAAAGTCTATGAAATGACCAAAGTGTGTAAAGAAATCCATAACATGAAATGGAGCCTTTCGGAGTATGGAAGCTCTCTATTTCAATCCAACACAAGTTGATCCCAAATCTGATTACTGAGAAGGGGGAGTAGAATGGTTGATTCCTGCATTGGGTGGGGATATAGCTGCCCGAAGATAGGTTAGCGGGCGAATGCTAGAAAGTACTCATGATAAGGATAGAATAATATCCCTCTTTACAACCAAGTAAACAGTCATATGCATTCACAACCATACATATATACCTATAATCCATGCCGGGAAAGGGAACCAAATTTATCATGACTTTAAAACCATTAACCAGGGTATCTGTAGCTTAACCATCCTAGAACCACCCACGGGTTATATGGGTCTAGTGTTACCCCCTGAACTGGCCTCGATGCGTGTAGTTGCACAAATCGGAGATACCATAAGAATAGGGGATTCTAATGTACCCTTCGTTCTGTATGATACATATATACAGTGTAACTTAGGGATTCTCGTGTACCCCATAAGTATAGTATGTGGTCGCCATGACCAATCCTCATGTCGGTAAATATGAGTTTCTAGTGTCCGTCCATTGGACACAGACACTCACGGTTAGGTATCACAACCCGCCATTATTTCCCAATTAAAACCATTAGCACATAAATAAACCCCAAATTCCATTTATTATTAACTAAGGATATAAGAAGTGGTATCGTCATACCGACTATAGCTTGCAAGCAATGTCCTTAGCCAATCTTTCTAAAGAGGGGATTTCCATATACCCGAAGATTCCATTGTCAATAAGTTTACTTGGGGGATTCCCATGTACCCCATAAGGCTTTCAATTAAACCATAACCATGACACCCAAGACCTTACCATTTAACCATTTAAAACCATCCAAACCAATTTAGGGTTCTAGTGCCACTTTATACCATGCAAAGTTTCAACAAAAGTTCAACAATGTAACAAAAGTATTCTCATAGCCATTTTATCAAACATGTTGAGGGCATATAGTTTCCAAAACCAACCAAGTACTAATTAACAATTCCCATACAATCACATATTCAATCCACCATCATAACATCAAAAACATAAGTAAAACATGAGAAAACCATAACCAAATCATTTAAAACCAAAAACCCCAACAAATAATTCAAAACCCAAAACCATAGAACAATTATGCCATGAAAATCATACATTAAATCATGCCTTCATTTGAACTAACAATAAGGGAGGAGTAACATGCCTTAGATTACGATGAAGATGGAGAGAAACCACCCTTATAAGCCCCAAATAGACCACCTTGAAAGAAACCCTAGCCTTTCTTGACCCAAGAGCCTTGAGAGAATTTGAGAGTGTTTAATGCGTTTTTAATAGAGTATAATAGGGTAAATGATGTCACAATAGTGCTTTAAGTCGTGGGTTTATGAGAGGTTAAGAGGGGAAATGTACAGATTACCCCCAACTTAAACTGTACAAATTCCTGCAAAAAGCTCTGACCGCACCCTCCCCAACCATACCCTACCATACGAGTGGTACCCACCACTCATACCCTAGGCATCATTTAGACCCCAACACTATCCAACATACGACCACCAATTCCAAATCATGCCCCAATCATATGGCAAGTACCCTAGAATCATACCTTAGGCAGAATAGAATCCTCTAGGCCAGACTTAGGGCATCATACAATTTAACATCATACTACTAGTACCCTAACGTACGAGTAGTATGATCCATTCATACCTAGGACAGAAACCAGCCAAACGACACTGATTAACATATGAACAAGATCCAATAAATCGTACCCTATCATACAATAATTACCCTCAGTCGTATGATGTCCAGAGAGTTCAAAACTTAGGAAATTTCTAAGGACCAAAACCTATGGTGTTTCAATTCTCCGTCACTTGGATCATTCATCCTCGAATGATGAACAAGGCAGTATAAGCATGATTTACATCCCAACACCTCTATTCTAACCTTTAACCAAGTTAGAAAACAAACTACAAAGAAGTCAACCTTTTCTTAAATCAAAAACTAGAAAGCAAGGATGTTATGAAGAACGTATACTTTAAGCACAAATATCTGAATTGGAAAATAGATGTGGATACTTTGACTTCATGTCCTCTTCTATTTCCCAAGTCGCCTCTTCCACTTTGTGGTTCCTCTATAAAACCTTTATCGAGGACACATTCTTTGTCCGCAACCGACGAACTCAATGATCCAAGATCTCAATCGGGATCTCCTAATAGGGCAGAGAATCTGAAATACCAATGTCCTTGATTGGCACCACTTGAGATGGATCACCAACACACTTCCTGAACATAGATACATGGAACACCGGATGAATGGAGCTCGAACTAGAAGGCAACCCCAATTCATATACAATATTTCCAACCCTTCTCAGAATCACATAAAGGCCAACATACCGGGGACTGATATTCTCTTTATTCTAAAGTGCATAACTCTCTTCATGGAATACACCTTTAGGAACACCCTATCCAGAACCTTAAACTCAAAGTCCCTATGTCTTACATCTGCATATGACTTTTGGCAAATTTGGGCAGCCTTAATTCTATCCTGAATCACCTTGACCTTCTCCATATCCTGATAAAGCAAGTCTGAACCAACTGGCCATATCTTCCTCACCAAGATCGAACCACCAAATACGAGATCCATAGCTCCTACTATACAATGCCTCAAAAGGGGTCATCGCAATACTAGAATGGTAACTCTTGTTGTAAGCAAACTCTACAAGAGGTAGATGCTTAACCCAACGACCACCATAGTCAATTATACACACATGAAGCATATCCTCCAATGTCTGAATAGTCCTCTCTTCTTGCCCATCCGTCTATGGGTGAAAAGCAATACTCATACTAACCTTAATCCCCAACCCTTTCTAAAATGACCGCCAAAAATGAGATGAAAGTTGCATGCCACGATCAGAGATGATAGAAATAGGTACCCCGGGCAGCTTCACAATCTCTTAGAGGTAAAACCTCGTATAATCCTCAGCCAAAAAGTTAGTCCTCACAAGCAAAAAGTGATCTAACTTTGTCATCCCATCCATGATGACCCAGACCAAATCAAATTGGTTTTGAGACCAAGAAAGACCGATAACAAAATCCATATTGATTAATGCCACTTCCATTAGGGCAACTCAATTTCTTTATACAACCCTTCAATCCTCATGTGCTCAACTTTCACTTGTTGACACACCATGCATTTAGCCAAAAATATTAGCCACATCCTTCTTCATACCATTTCACCAATACATCTCTTTGAGGATATGATACATTTTTGTCAAACCGGGATGAAAAACACAGCGCAACTCATGCGCCTCATCCAAAATCCTCTCACACAATCCACCGACGTTGGGAACACATAACTTCTCTTGATACCGCAAGGTACCATCACCACTAATCTCAAATACAATCACCTTCTGCCCACCTACATCACCCTTGATTTTCATTAAGAGTGGATCTAGTATTTTCTTTTCCTTGATCTCTACACACAGAGATGACCTCACCACTTCTTTTACCAACACACCACCATCTTCAAAGTCTAAGAGATGAACTCTAAGGTTAGACAAATGGTGAATATTCTTTACCAACTCCCACTTCTCCTTTTCCACATGAGCTAAACTCCCCATAGACAACCTGCTAAGAGCATCAGCAGCCACATTAGCTTTATGTGGGCGATAGTAAAGACTCATGTCATAGTCCTTGAGAAGCTCAAGTGATTTTCTTTGCCTGAGATTAAGCTCTTTCATAGTGAACACATACTACAGACTTTTATGATCTGAGAAGATGTCCATGTGCATTCCATATAAATAGTATCGGTAGATGTCAATGCAAACACCCGAGCTAACTGTTCCAAATCATAAGAAGGATAGTTCCTCTTATGCACCTTCAAATGCCTAGAAGCATATCTATAACCTTACCATGATGCATCAATACACAACCAAGTCCCATCTGGGATGCCTCATAGTAAACCACAAACCCTTTACTGCCTTCCGGCAAGGTCAAAATTAGAGCTGAAGTTAGCTTATCCTTTAGCTTCTCAAAACTACACTCACAAGCATCTTACCAAGAGAACTTTACCTTTTTTATAGTCAACTTAGTCAACAGGGCAGCTATAGTCGAGAAACTCTCTACAAACCTCCTATAATAGCCAGCCAAACCTAAGAATCTCTGAATGTCAGTTGGAGCCATAGGTATAGGCCACTTCTTAACTATTGCAACCTTGTACGGATCCACCATGATCCCTTTACTAGAAATAATATAACCCAGAAAAGTGATAACATTCAACCAGAATTCATATTTCAAGAATTTAGCATATAACTATTGCTCCTTAAAGGTCTCCAACACAATATGGAGGTGATTGGCATGATCCACCTTACTCTTAGAATACACCAGGATGTTATCTATGAACACAATGACAAGAAAATCTAGAAACTGATGGAAGACCCTATTCATCAAATCTATAAATATTGTCGGAGTGTTGGTCAACCCAAACGATATCACCATGAACTCAAAGTGCCCATATCAAGTACAGAAGGCATTCTTAAGGATATCCACCTCCCTAATCTTAAGTTGGTGATACCCAGACCGAAGGTCAATCTTAGAAAAGAATTTGGAACCTTGTAACTAATCAAATAAGTCATCTATCCTTGGAAGAGAATACTTGTTCTTAACCGTCACCTTATTCAATTGCCAATAGTCAATACACATCAAAAGGGAACCATACTTCTTACGCACAAATAACACTAGAGAGCCCCACGAGAATACTCTAGTATGGATAAAACCCTTATCCAAAAGATCCTTAAGTTGCTCTTTAAACTCCTTCAATTCAGTCGGAGCCATTCTATAAGGAGGATTAGAAATTGAACGAGTGTCCGGAACTAGATCAATCCCAAACTCAATCTCCCTATCAGGAGGAAAACCAGAAAGGTCATCAGGAAAGACCTCACAAAATTCATTCACCACCTGAACTGAATGCAAGGAAGGACCTTTCGGGTTAGAATCTTCAACCCGGACTAGATGATAGAGACACCCCTTAAAGAGCAATCTCTGAGCTCTATGATATGATATAAACATCCCCTTAAGATATAGGAAACCACCCTCCCATTCAATAACCATCTGACCGGGGAACCTAAAGACAACCTTGCGGGTCTGATAGTCTAAGGACGCATAGCCCGAGTGTAACCAGTCCATCCCCAGAATGACATCAAAATCTACCATATCTAATTTATTCAAGTCCACCAAAGTCTCCTTACTACTGACAGATACCACACAACCCCTATAGATACTTTTAGCAACCACCGAGTCACCTATAGGGGTAGTAATAGAAAAAGGGTCCAAAATAACCTCGGGAACAAAACCAAAATACACAGCCACAAATGCGGTCACAAAAAAAAAGTGGAGCCCAGATCAAGTAAATAATACACATCACGGGAGAAAAGTTTCAACATACCACTCATAACATCAAGCAATGCCACAGACTCCTATCGGGTAGTAAGTGCATATAGATGATTCTGACCAGCACCAGAACTCGATGGTGCACCATTTGGTGTCGAATTTGATGATGAAGCAATTAGAACCTTATTTTCCCCTAAATCAACCTTACCAACCGGATACTTTCTAAGCATATTGCCTAGCTGACCATATTTAAAGCACCTGACCTTTCTCTCATCATAAAAACCCTAATGGAACTGACCACAGAACCTACAAAGAGGACATGATGACACCAACTAAGCCCCATTATCCTGAGATTGGGCACCTTGTGCCCTAAAGTTGTCGCCACCCTGCTGGCGCCCGAAAACTTCGAGTAAAAAGCACTAACTATGGACAAAGACCCAGAACTCCCCCATTTTTTCTTTGGTTACTTACCACCATCCCTACCACTTTGTTGTTAGCCACCATACTGATCAGAGAGCCTAAACTTCTTACCCTATTTTTCCCCTATCTCTGCCTGTTTTTTCTTTTCCTACTCCACCTATTGCATATGAATAACCAACCTAGAGATATCCATCTCCTTAATCAATAAGGCAACCTTACATTAAAGGATTAACTCATGAGACAGTCCTGAGGAAAATATTTTGATCCTAGCCCTCATATCTGACACCATCTCCAGAGCATACCCAGACAACTAGTAAAACTTCAAGGCATACTCTTTGACCATCATCTTTCTATGTTTTAGATTAACAAATTCCTTCGCTTTTACTTCCCTCAAATCCTGAGGAAAGAAGCTGCCCAGAAATGCATTGGAGAAAATCTCCCACAAAGATGACTCCTCAACATCACACCTTGCCCTATCTCATTCCTTGTACCATTGGTTGCCATATCCTTCTGCTGGTAGGCAGCAAACTCTACCTCTACCACATTCGTGGCATGCATAACTCAAAAAATCTTTTCCATCTCATCTAGTAAACCTTGAGGTTTTTCCTATACCTTAACACCAGTAAAGGTCAGAGGGTTCAACCTCATAAACTGGCCAACCCTTATGGCCTCAGAAGATAAAGTAACAGGAATACCACGCTCGGCCTGAGAGGCTACAAACCGAGTAATCATATGAATCAACTAACGAAACTTAGCATTTCTCACATCAGCCTGAAGAGGACTTGAGAGAACTAGTGGAACTCCATAAAAATCAGGGACTGGACCCCTAAACCGAGTATGGATCCCATGAGTAGAGTGTGTCCAATCAATATCATCCCCAGTTGGGACAAAGAAGTTTTTGTGCATATTAAATCGTCGAGGCATGATCTAAAAAAAAACAAATAGGAATTAGAGAGGATTTCAAGACCTTAGACTTTACAGCTGGAAATCAGAACATAAGAAAGAAAAATATTTCTAAATGCCTTGTAGCCTCTCTCTTATGAGTGTGGCGTGCTACACACCCTTAAAATACTCTAGTTGACATGGATTTATGGACTTCCAATTGACCATGACCTAGGGCTTTGATACCAATTTGACATGACCCAAACTAAGGACTAGTTATGTCGGGTACCTCAAGCCCAACTGAGATCGGAGACCACCCCTAATACCCCACCATAACCGCTCTAAATACCATATCATACTTCCAAATATATATATATATGTATATATTTAATCTAAAACAAAATGGAATAATCATAAAACAAATAAAATCAATTGGTGTCGGACCCAATACCAATACCAATGCAAAGGCCGATACCAATACCGACACTGCCCATTCCAACCCATAGTAGTCCCATAAAGCCTCTATCTAAAAGTAAAACAATATCCGGTCGGGATATTTCCCTGACCATAGCCAAAACTAGAGTCTATAAAATGACCAAAGTGTGTAAAGAAATCCATAACATGTAATGAAGCCTTTCAGAGTATAAAAGCTCACCACTTCATCCAATACAAGTTGATCCTGAATTCGATCACTGAGCAGGACGAGTAGAACTGTCGGTTCCTATATCGCGTGGGGATACAGCCGCCCGAAGATGGGTTAGCTATAGAAAACTAGAAAGTACTCAAAATAAGGATAACATAATGTCAACCTTTAAAACCAAGTAAACAACCATATGCATTCACAACCAAACACATATATATAATCCATGTCGGGAGAGGGAATCGGGCTTAACATGCCCTTGAAAACATTAACCTGGGTATGTATAGCTTAAATATCCTAGAACCACCCATGGTCAATATGGGTCTAGTGTTACCCCCTAAACGGGCCTCGATGCATGTAGCCGCATGAATCAGAGATATCATAGGTGTAGGGGATTCCCGTATACCCTTTATTCTCCATGATACATATACACAAGTGTAACTTAGGGGATTCTCGTATACCCCGTAAGTTTAGTCTATGGTCGTCATGACCAATCTTCATGTCGCCAAACTTGAGTTTCCAGTGTCCGTCAATTGGACTCACACTTTTACGGTTAGCAATCATAACCAACTATTATTTCCCAATTAAAACTATTGTCACACAACCAAACCACCAATTATGTTTATTATTAACCAAGGCTATAAGAAGTTGTATCATTATACTAACTATAGCTTGCAAGAAATGTCCTTAGCAAACCTTTTTAAAGAAGGGATTCCCATGAACCCAGAGATTTCATTATCATTAAGTTTACTTGGGGAATTCCCATATGCCTCACAAGTGTTTCATTATTAAGTTTGCTTGGGGGATTCCTATGTACCCCATAAGGTTTTCAATTAAACAATAACCATGAACACTAAGACCATACAATTTAACCATAGGGTTCCATTACCTATTTATACCATGCAAAGATTCCAATAAAAGTTCAACAATGTAACAAAAGCATTCTCATAGGCATTTTATCAAACATGTGTAAGGCATGTAGTTTCCAAAACCAAAACCAAGTACCAATTAACCATTCCTATGAAACCACACATTCAATCCACCATTATAATATCAACACCATTAGTAACAACATGAGAAAACCATAACCAAACCATTTATAACCAAAACCCCCAAACATATAATTGAAAACCTAAAACCATACCACAATTATACCATAAAAAACATATGTTAAATCATTTCTTTAGTTGAACTAACAATGAGGGGGGAGTAACATTCCTTAGATTATGAAGAATACAGAGATAAAACACCCTTGTAAGCCCCAAATTGACCACCTTGAAGGAAACCCTAGCCTTACTTGACCCAAGATCCTTGAGACAACTTAAGAGTGTTTAAAGTGTTTTTAATAGAGGATAATAGGGTAAATGATGTCCCAATAATATTTGAAGTCGTGGGGTTATGAGAGGTTAAAAGGGAACATCTCCAAATTACCCCCAACTTAAACTGTACAAATTCCCGCAGAAAGGTACGACCACACCCCCTCCAACTGTACCCTACCATACGAGTGGTACCCACTGCTCATACCCTAGGAATCCCTTGGACCCTAAAACTATCCAACATAGGACCACCATGACCAACTCTTACCCAAGCATATGATAAGTATCCTAGAACTATACCTTAGGCAGAATAGAAACCTCTAGGCTAGACGTAGGGCATCATATGATTTAACATTATACTACTAGTACCCTAACATATGACTAGTATGGTTTAGTCGTACCTTGGACAAAAACCAACCAAAATGCACTGATCAACATACGACCAATACCCTCTAAACTGTACCCTATCATACGACAAGCACCACTAGACATATGATGTCCAGATAGTTCAAAACTCAGGAAATTTCCAAGGACCAAAAACCAGGGTGTTTCATGTGGTTCTCGAGGCATTTAGTTGATAATTAAGTTTTTAATTTTTGAAAGATTGAGAGGTGGAATGGTTGGATTTGGTCAACCTTCAGAGATTCGGGCATTATATGAGAATTTTGCCAGCTGCATCAACTATAAAATGTTAATTTTAGGTTAGTCGGATGGTTGGTTGGTGTTCGAAGCTTTCAATATGATTTTGTCCATTTAAATAAAATGTTGGAAATTTAATCTTAAGGATTGTCTTTGGTCAACATTTGATTTTAATGGCCTCTATTTGAAATTCTGAATGCATTTTTCAGTCTGGAATGTCTAACTCGGTCTAGTAGTATGGCTAGAATAGTTTACGTGTTTTTAAATTTAATCTACGGGTTTGTTGGGGGATTGGTGGGTCTTAAAGTTTCAGCTGAACTGACGTACTAGGGCGGGGAAAAGTACTCTTCATGGTTGCAACAATTTCATCGACTTACTTTTTTTATGAAAAAACGTATCGAATTTAAAAAAATTTGGCATATGTATACAAAATACCCATATAGTTTGAGTGAAAAGTAGTGTGTTTTAGATGAACTCATAGAACCAACTCTAGATCTACCTATGAGTTGTTCATATGTCCTAGACTTGAGTAATGAGACTTCTTATCCTAATTGAATGATGAATCACATAGAAAATATCTATCGTTCAGGTGGAAACTTAGCCTCAAAATGCCTCCTTACTTGAAGGCCCCACTTCTATTTTCTAATGTAGTTTTTTGAGGAATTGATATCAAGATTTTCTTCAAATTAGGTGCAACAGTTGAAGCCAATTCAACAACAAAAAATTTCTAGTTCAACATATCACTAAAAGGTTCAATATAGGGATCCTTCAATAGTACAAGAACGCATCCCTTGTTAAGTGCCTCAACCTTTCTCGAATTAGACGCATCATAGCCACTAGTACAAATACAATATTTTATTTTCCTAATGTAATACCCCGCAAAGTCCTGTTCCAGTCTGAGCCTTAGAGCGTATTCAGTAAAGCAAAAATCTGAGTTTAAAAGTTTCAGAAGTGTCTTCCTAAGTATGAAATACTTTGAATCATGTGTAATTTCCCTAATTTCTATTTTTTGTTATGTAGATCATTGAATAAGATTTCCATCGATACCAAATTCGACACTCGGGTGAAGAGTTAGAGCCATTTTAGTGAGACAGTGTGCCACCTGACACCTTAGCGCGTCGTGGAGCCAGCCAAAATGGCAACCATCAAAATCCAGTGAGCCTCCGTGATTCCACCGCGTCACGGTATAGTTCCAGTTCCCAACCAAGATGGCAATGTGATTTCCACCGCGTCGCGCCGTCATGCAGTTTCCCAGTTGTCCATTTTCCAGTGAGCTGGCGTGATTATGACGTGTCGCCCCAACATGTAAAATTGGGATTTTTTAGCTTAATTCCAAGGGCTTTTTGGTCTTTTTCCCTTTCCCCCTAGCCTCTATAAATACCCGGCCAAGGGTCTTTAGCCTCATTTTCTCTTCCACTTCCAAAAATTAGGGTTTCCAAAATCAAAATCCTCTCATTCTTCTTCAACAAAAATCAAGAAAGATCTAGAGAAATCAAGAAATCTTCCGAAGACTTTTAAGAAAAGAGTTTCCCCAAGGTATGTAGATGTTGATTCTTGGATCCCTTTTCATCCAAGAAGCTCAAGCACCCTTTTTTTAAAACTCAAAGATTTTATGTTTATGAGTTATTAATGATTCATATGAGTTGAAATTGATGTTCCATGTGTTGTTGAGTTTTGATTTATATTTGTTTACAAGATTCATTATCTTTGAACCTTGTATGTGGAATCCATGTGATATTTGTGATGAATCTTTCTTATGTTGTTTTCTATGTGATGTGTTCATGATATTTGGGTGTAGAAATAGTTGAATAAGCCGAGAATGTTCCCCATAGGTTTGATAAAAAGCATAGGTGAAGCATAAAAGGGCCATTGTAGTATGTTGAAGGTGAAACCCCAAATTGTGAGTTAGTTTATGCATGCCTAGTGTTTGATAAAATGCCCAAGTGGATGAATTATTCCATGATAGTGGGAAATCCCTAAATAAGTATGAACCCGTGCATGTCTAGTGTTTGTTGATGGACCTTAGTGAACAAGCAGAGATGTGATGGTAGTAAATTCCCCATTTATGTGATCTTTGATAGATGCTAAGCTTTTAATACATGCCAAGTGGTTAGCAAGTAAGTTGAGACATGATAGTATGAAGTTTTCCCCAAATCATGTGATGTCTAAATACATGTCTAGAATAATTTAGGTGTAAAGTACTTGAGGTAAGACCTTGCTAAAGGAAGTATAATCTAGTAGCATGTTTCCCTACGCTAGTATATGTTGATGTTTCCTAAATGCTTGACACCATGCCTTAATGATTGCAAATGTAAAGGTACGTTATGTTTCCTAAATACTTGAAGAGATGCTTTAATGATAATGATGATAAATAAATGACTGTGATGATGAGTGAATGATTGTGATGATGATGATGAATGAATGGTTGTGATAATGGAGGAATAATTATTCTTTATTTTATGTTATCGAGTCCTGGGGGTATTTATACCTGACAACTTAGCTACTGTCTAGAACCCGTGTCTGTTTCATGATAATTCCATTCGGGCCATGATTCTCAGAACTCAGTGAACTATAGAACTCTGTATCCTCAGACAATTGCAGAACTTAAGAAAGCTCAGTAATCTCAGTCATCTTTGTAATCTTTGTATCGCTAGTAATCTTGCCTCAGTCCTAAAATCAGCTCAGATCTAATAGTACTCAAGTGTTCAATTCTAATCTCAGAAGTGATTCGAATAATCTATTCAAGCTCTGTATCTTCAGTCAGATACCGTGATCTAATAGCAATATATCACATTCAATTTAGTTTGTGTTCAGGTAAGAATTCAGTCAGAGTCTTTCAGTTGGGAGTAGAAACTAGCATCGAGTGAGAAAAGGGATGGCGGCTCCTCCCGTCAGTAAGAGAGAGAGTTCGGAGTTGTTAGTAGTAGTCCATGACCTCCAAAACTGCATAGCCAGCACAGGATACAGGAGTCACCATCAGGAAAAGGTTGTCACCTCCAGAGATAGAGTATTTGACTATGATATTACCTTAGGTCGACTGCCTGGTAAGGGTCATCCATCAGAGAGGATTGACTAGAGAGAGGTCTTTACCCGTGGCACGGTATTAACACCATTCTAGCTGGGGTTACAGGTTGGACCCCACCTATGGTAGGTTGGGGCATGTCGGTTAAGTAACTATTTCCCACAGTTTCAGTTACAGTCTCAGTTTCAGTATCAATCTTCAGAAATCAGGACTGTCAGATACAGTCATCTATATTTATGAGGAACTCAGATAGTTCCATTGATTCATGAACCATCCCATCAGATAGGCTTGGTCTCATATACAATTATTTGATATCATATTCAGAGATATACCGCCAGATAGTCTTGATTCACAGTCTCAAATTCTATTGAGTAGCCTTGTTGTCAAATTCAGATATATTCATATTTCTTATCATTGATAATAGTTTTTGAAATCATCCGTTAGAGAGGTTGATCTCAAATTTTATCAGTCGAAAGCAGTAAAGCTTAGAATTCAGTCCTTGATATAAGTGCATCCAGATCCTCAATTATTAGTATCAAATGAATTAGTGATTCAGTATCTCAGTGTCAGTAGTGAGTTCAGTCTGCGGTAAAGTGGTATCCGAGTTTCAGTATCTAGAGTTGTGATGATTTTGATTATGGTCTGTGCATTCATGTATGTGTTCTCGTGCAACACTTTCATGATCATTCAGTTTAGATATTGTGCATGCATGAGCCCTTGCATTTAGCCTTACCCATTCTACATACTCAGTACATCCCTGTACTGACGTATTTATGCTATGGTATTTTATTTGGCACCATAGGTTCAGAGGCACAAGACCCAGAGTTTCCTCAGCAGTTCCGTCCCAGTCAGTAGCAGTAGTCGTAGCAGTGAGTCCTCTTTTTTCGAGGACGAGTTTCAGTTTACTATTATTTACATAAGATTTTGTTTATATTTTTGGTTGACGGAGTTAGTTGGGGACATGTCCCATCAACTCTATAGCTCAGACAATACAAAGTCTTTTCAGATAGATATCGGATGTATTAGTATTCAATTTTCTGTAATTTGAGTATTTATAGATGTGTTGAACCTTATGGCCAGTTTCTGCATTTATTTCAGATATTATGCAGTGTACAGGTACATATATCAGTAAAGGGTTAGCTTGTGGTCCTTCGGGATCATAAACATTGTGTGATATCTCGGGATGGGATCTCGGGGCGTTACACCTAATCATGCCATAGTATGACACATTCTTAGTAAGGTACTCTTGAAATTCGACTTATGTATCATTGTTTTTCCCCCAGTGTTCCATTAGTACTTGTCGTATGTAGCCATGAAGTCCTCATGCATCGAAACTAAAATAGAACGTTGGGACAAAGATGGACCTCCAATTAAGCCTTTCGTTGTTCCCCGAGGGGATAGATTTCTAGAAAAGTTGCATCCTATGATGGGTTGAATCTTTCAGAAGTGTTTGCATTGCATAGTACTTACTATTTACATTTGAAGTTGTTGCATGTATGCATCATATTAGAATCCCTTAGACGTAACTAATTTCACCTCTTCTTTCTATATATGAACAAAAATATGGTTTGTATTTAACTAAGTATCCTTTCTGGTTATTCTGATTTATGATAGTTAGAAGGGATCCAGATGAATAATACCCAAAAAAAATACATTACATATAAGAAACTTCTAATGTAATAATAAAGGTAGTTCAATATACTTTGAATTACAAGTTCGAATTTTCAGTGTAATATTTTTGTATTATTTGTTAGAATTCTTGACTACAATAGTTCAAATAGTTTTGTATATTATTTCTAGATATATATATGTAGCTTCTTCTATATCAAAGTATGTTAGTTAATTTCCTTTTTTTGTTTACCATGATTACGGGAATAGGTATTTATTAAATAAAATTACAGTCTTTATATTTAGTCTTCGAGTTCTATATTTGTCATCTGATGCACAAAGCAAAATATATTGACCAAAATCAACTAATAAGGCTTTTAAACCACCAGAAACCACAATCTCGCATAAATGACACCGAAATACATCGGGACCCCATGATAATAGTCCCCACACCCTAGTAATGCAATGAAACAACCATAGAGAGGTTTAAAATGGTCGAATTACATAAAAATTAATAATTTACAAAAATCAACAAAATTCAGATCATTACAATCTACAACAGCACTATGCCTCGTTGGAAAATTCTCATAAACATGCTGGACTATTTTCAAAGCAAACTTACTTATAAAGAATCTTATTTTACGACTTTATTCTTATCCAAATATAGTCATAAGCTAGACATTACTCAAAATTTCTACAATCTACAACAACTTCCAAAAGAGGCAAGAGGATATTATAAACCGGATAAGATATGTGTTGCAAATTTTTGAAGAAAAAAGTTGTAAAGAAAAAATAAATCTCCTTGAGATTATCTTGAATTTCTTAGTTCTTCCCAAATTTGTGATACAAATTTCTCTGTATCACCTTTTGATTATACACAACCCTTCTCATTTAGGCTATTTCTTTTGAAGTTATAGCTACTTTGAATAAGTCTTAGTTTTTAGTAGATTTTTCCTTTTTTACTTTGTTAGGGGGGAGTCTCTCTTATTTATTGTGTTCCTAGATATATCTTGTATTTGAGGGGAGTTCTCTCTTCTTAGGTGTTTGGTATATCTAGGTTTCCTTTTCTAGAATTGAGGATGAGTTGGTTGACTTTAGTAGGGTGGCTGACTTATGAACCACCATAGGATTAGAGATAAGGTTTATGTCTCCCTCTTTGTATTTTCTTGCTTTGTTTTGTTTCTGTTAAGATTTAGGGGTGTTTTTTATCCCCTAAACCCCTCAAGGGTCATTAAATTTTGATTAAAAATGCACTTATTGCATCCTATTGTCTTTTACTGGTACTATTTTGTTGTAGAATTTAGCTAGTTGATTATGAAAATGACTTTATTACTCTTATTCTAATTTTATTATGATTTTTTACTGTCTTCCCTTGTCTTATTCATAATATTGGTGTTGTTGACATTAGTTGATAGTCCATAGTTAGGATAGTAGGTGCATAGTTGTCACGATCCAAAATCTAATGGGTTGTGATGGCACCTACCTTAATCCGACCAAGGTAGATAGGTCAATTTCAACTACTCAAAAAGACTCATAATAAAGGCAATCGACTGAAAAATTCATACACAATAATAAAAGATTAAGCACCCAAAATACTCAAATAAAATTAAAAGTACAGGCGGAATTCCTTAAACTCAGTATTCACATGTACAAAAGTAACATCTAATATCAAGTATCAAAATTGAAATAAAAGTTGTTCAAAAGTTAATCAAGCTAATAAAATGCAATAATATGAGATGATGTGAAATTACCATGCCTGCAGGTATACACCCCTTCTTAGTGTTTGCTGAGAGGTAGGAACTATGGAAGAGGCACAAGGTTTACAATCTACCGATCTATTAGATGAATGAATTTCCATGATTAAATTATAAGATAAATCAAACACTATATATATATATATACACACACACAAACACACAAAATTTTAAAATAACAATCAACTCATAAACACAGACTACAAGCCTCACTATCAAGTTATAAATCTGAATTACACAAACACGGTACTCTCCCCAATTTGCACATCACAACAACAATCCATCTCATACATTACTTTAAGTCACTAAGTCATGCAATTCATAACATGTTTTACAAGATAAGTCCTTTTACCAGAAAATTCTAAGGAAAGTTAATTGATAACCTATCTCAAAGTCAAACCATAAAATCTCACAATCACAAATCGGCCATTCCTTTTCAAAGGACCTCAAAAAGTTTCCAATCTATCAGTCCCAAGATCTACACATAAATACTAGTCCTTTGATACCCATATTTCTATAGTTCTAATTCGAGTCCAAAAGGGCAACTCAAAAGTCAACCCAAACCCATATGAGTAAAACTGAAAGTTTATTGAAAAATAAATTTATCCATAACTATATGAGTTTAATCTGAAATTTCATCAAAAATGGATTTTAAATCAACCTTGAAATAGTTTATTTATCAAACTTTAACTTTACAGGGAAAAGTCTAAATTTGTAAGTTGAAAAAAAGATTTGAAGGTGAAATCATAAACTAATCATCAAGAAATGTAAAAGCATAGGATAAGAAACTTACCAACAAAAGAAATTTCAAAAATTTCCTTTTGATTCACCCAAAGAAAAGTTTCAAAGCTTCAAAAATTGAGATACAGGGGCTATGCTCGAAAATGAATTTTTAAATCTGTCCCAAGTATGTTCTCCTTCACAAATGCAAAAGTCCAATTACAAATGTGATAAAGAAACCTGTACCACCATCGTAAATGTAAACAACCTATCATGAATGTGATGGGCAAAGCTCCTGACCCAGATCGCATTAACCCTTTCAAAAGGCAACACCCCCACGTATTTGTGAGGACCAATCCCAATTCTTCTTCATAAAAACATTCATAGAATTGCTAATGTAAAGAAGGAAACTTTACTAGACTAGCAGTTGTGTCTCCAACAATAGTCAAGTGTAGAAAATTCCTTGAATGGTCCTTCAGGATTTGCTTAGAACCCTATGAACACCAACTAACAATGCTACTAGAGTAAAATTAGCATTCTAAACTCAATAGAAACATCAAATTAAATAATTATGGTCGCTATCAATGAATATCTATTGAAATCAACTCTAGACCAAAACTTTCAATTTTTCAATCAATGACTTGCAATGTAACTGAAAGCCTTGAGACCCAAATCAATAATGCTACTAATTCAAAAATGGTATTGCAAAGCTAATAGAACTGACAAAATTCTCATAAAACATCAAAATAATTAAATATTGACCAAAGTTAATCCTATCAACTTCAAAGCCTTCTGAAATCAAAAAATACCTCAAAGTCAACTCATTACCTTAGAAATAGGATCACCCACTCCCGCAGACAAAAGTATAAAATACAACTATAGAGATGGATAAAATGGTCAAAATGCATAATATTTAAAAATCACTATGAGGATTTTTACACCATCCATTAGTAAAATACACATTCATTCTCGAACATAAGAGTAAGAAAAACACTTGAACTTTCAAATAATTGGAGATATGTATTCTACATATATGACTTTAACTCCTATATATTGTAACATCTCCAAAAACTACTATCACAATTATGTAGTTTTTATGCATTATTGAGCTTACAAATCAAATAAAGTAACCTTTAAAATGATTGGAAATCAATTGGGATATGTTCGGTACTTAGATAGAGTTTTCAACATAAAAATGAATCGTGTGTCATATTATAGGGTCCCATATAATGGGACCTATGCCACAACTGATTAAAATTACCATAGGACAAAAGTCCTATAACTTTGCATGATGAAGGCATGGCACGAGGGCCATAATGGACGTTGGCCAGCGCACCATAAAGTTGGCCAGGTGCATTGGCCACAAGCCATGCTTGCCTAGTATTTTTCCTTCTTTATTTAAACAAAGGTGTTTTGGTCCTTTTACTATTATTAAAACACCTTGTACAAATTTTTAAAACCTCTTAAATCACGTTTTAATCAATAATATATTATTCTATCATTATTACTCCTCTCAGAAGCTTTAAGATAGATAAATCTCATCCAAAGTTCAAGCTTAGGATTTCAAGAAACCCATCTAAGTTCTCATTAAAAGTTTTTCTATTCTACAAGCATGTAAGAATTCATTGAGAAATATTTGATCATTCACATGATACGATTTCAAAGTCATGATAGTTGAGTTTCAAGTTAAGATTTTTAACCCCATGTCTATAAATTAATTTATATATATATATATATATATATATATATATATATATATTCGTATTTAACCTTGAAAGCTATAGCAAGATATGAAATTTTAATCTTTCCTTAAACCCTTGACATTTTAGTACATGCTTTAAATGATTATGGAAAATGAAAATTTACCATGTGAATTTCTAAATATTCCAAGTTATGTTTTCGTGGAATTGCCTCGTATTTATCTCACATAGTATATTTAAATGAATTTTAGTTATTATGAAGTCTAGAAGATTGAGCACAAATTCATAATACAATAGATTATGGGCAAAGTTTCGTACCATGATTCTCCATTAGATCTCACATGATATTTTTATGATCATTTATGATGATAAGATAGTTTTGGGAGGATTATTTAGTATTGACAAGACATGGATTTATATAAAAATTTCCCGATAAATTTGTTGCCACCATAGGAATAAGGATCCCACCACAAGTTGGGCGACTTTCCTTAACCTCGAAGGTTTATTAGTGGATCCATCAATAGATAGGTGCTATAACCTGGCAAGGTATTGGACAACCCTCCAAACTGGTATTATATATTAGAATCCTTGATCTTACATGGTGTATGCAGTTGTAAGAAACTCCTCAAATCAAAAAATTTAGGTACTTTTAATAAATATTATTTTGGTATAAAACCTCAAATTTTAAGAAAAGTTTGTTGATAATATTTCTTTCATGTTTTCTTCAAGATTTATTATTTATTTCGGCTTATGATTTTAGATAGTCAATTTAGCTTATGATTCAATTATTTAGCTAACCAGCTATTTAGTTTTAACTATACAAATTTTTAGCTACTCAATCCTTAATTTTTAGTTAAAAATTTTGAGTATGATTTATGGCTCCAGACCACTATCCTTCTAAATGTGTTTCAATACAAATTGTAAATCATTTTAAATATCTCCTCACTTTCAGCTACTATGTTTCGGTAAATCAGTTTTCGTGCATGTTTCAACCTTTGAGAAAATATTTTTACTCATTCCATCAGCTTATTGAAATGTTTAAACAGATTATCTCTTATGTCTTAGCTTTGATTTCTCTTCATCGACTTGTTATCTATTTAAATTAATCATACTCAACTTTATAATCTTTATACGTGTTGTATTTACTATATCCAGTCCTTAGCTTATGACGCGATCCGACCCTAGGCCTTATCGTAATAGGCATCCCAAGTCCAACCAAGACCAGGGACCTCCCCCTATTACCAAACCCAACCACCTATATCTAGCCTTAGACTGGCTGAATTTCAACTATATAATCAGATAGCGTAAATGCTTTCATGAAGACTCTGGAATAGGGTCACAATCGTGACTGGCCCAATCGAGTCCACCCGTACCAAATAAATTATCCAACCATACCAAGCCAAACCAAAGGCCATAACCAAGGAGAATTCCAAAACATAATATGATAATCACTCCCAAAATATAACACGATGAAACAACCAACAATCTCATCCAAGGGTGTAAACCCCAACATTAATACTGAAGCCAAGGCTAACACCAATACCGATCTCGCCCATACCAACCCTCATAAGTACCACAAAGTCTCTATCCAAAAGAGTAAACGAATCAGGTTGGGACATGCCCTCAACCATGGCCAAAATCAATATCCAAACTAAAGTAAAAACATCTAATAATATCCATTACATGAAATGATGCCTTATGAAAGGATGAAAGTTCACCACTTCAGTCCAATTATTATCCTCGTGTCAGTCACTATGTAGGAGGAGTCGAATGATCGGTTCGTATATAGCGTGGGTATACAACCACCAATAGACAGGTTAGCAAGTGACTGCTAGCATGAACCTCAGGACAAGGACAAAATAATGCCAGTTGTAAACCCAAGTTAAACCTTTCATAATGCTTACAACCATACATATATATATAAGTGTCCGGAAAGGTAATCCGGGTTTAGCATGCATTTAAAACCTTTTCTTGGGTTGTGTAGCTTGGCCGTCCTAAACTACCCGTGGGCTATATGTGTTCAGCTCCCCTATTGAAAGGGCCCCAGTGTGTGTAGCTACACGACCAGGGAAGTATCCTATGGGATGACTGGTATATCCCCCAATAGTGTGATATCATTCACACGGTCTACTAAGACCAATCCTCATATCGACAAATACGAGTTTCCAGTTTTGGCCCTCTCGGGACCGCCACCTTCCACGGCTTTACTACAAACCCCGCCATTAATGCCCAATTAAAACTGTTTCCAAATAACCAACCAATTTATTTATAATTTTATTAATTAGGGCCAATAATGGTGTTACCGTCATACCACCTCTTACTTGTAAGTAATATCCACAGCCAAACTATTTAGGTTAAGGGGACTCTCAAGTGCCCTTCCATATACCATATTAGACCACTTAGGAGATTTTCATGTTCCCCACAACCATAACCATTTAGCCTTTAGCCTTTTCAAACCACTTAAACCATGCATAATTCCTTTACTAAGTTTAAAACATGCAAGAGTTCCATTAAATGAAGTCAATGCAATAAACATATCTTTATAAGTATTTTATCAAACACATTAGGAACATAATATAACCAAAATCAATTCAAAAGATCATTAAACCATTACCATTCAATCCAATTGTCCAAATCCACCATTAATGCATATAAAATCATAATTAAAATCATAGGAAACCATAACCAAGCAATTAATATCAAAGCCCCCAAATAATAGTTGAAAACTATAATCAAGAAATATTAAAATCATGAAATCAATCACATAAACTATGCCTTTAGTTGAAATTACAATGAGGAAAGAGAATCATGCCTTAAACCAAGAAGATAATGGAAGAAAATCACCAAGACAAGCCCCAAAGCAATCCTTTAGTTGAAACCCTAGCTATCTTGCCCCAAAAGCCCTTGAGAGGATTTTAGATTGTTTAGGAGTAGTTTTTAAGTGTTAAAGAGAGAAATAATAAAGTAAATAGCCTCCTAAGTGTATTAGAAGTCGTGGGTTCTAATTAGGGTAAGTAGGTAAATGTCCAGAATACCCCCACTTAAGTAGCACAAAATTTTGTCATAGGGATACAAATGATCCATACAAGTCGTACTCTCTCATTACGATCGATACCCACCACTCGTATAAAAGTCTCAACCCTTTGATCTAACACTGTCTAGTATATGACTCATCCAACCAAGTCGTATCCACAACATAGGATCCGTATCCATAACCCGTATCCAATACTAATTTATATACCTCTTGAATACAATACAATATAATCAATGTGTATCTTAGTGGTAAAACAAAAACAACTAATCATATCATGTTTAATTGTTGGTAGATCTTCTACATTTGAATGATTATTTCGTTGTCCTTAAGAAATTATTTGAATATAGATCTTTTATCTCCCAAATTTCTGTAGTTGAATGTAAATTGTTTTCATCAACAATAACTTCGACACCACACTATTACATCCATTGTCATATCCCTCAATGTTATACACAATGGATACTTGATGAAGAAATTTCTATTCGTCTTTTCTTGATTCAAATATACTTGCACACTAATATACAATCACATCGGTCAGGTCATTGTATTGTGTTTTTGAATAATAAATAATTTCTTCAAATTTGAAATTTGCATATATACTTTTTAAATCAATAAATAAATAAATAAAATATAATCAAATCAACATAATTTTATGTATCAAATTGAAAAAAATTGAATATTGAAAAAGATTGAAATTACATGTGATATTCCGACTTCCTCCATGTTGTATCGTGATTGAATGTAAATTATCACCATCCATATTATGAGAAAATCATTCTATCTTTTTTCATTTTTTTCATTTTGAATAACTTTAGCTTCAATTAAAATACTTAAGTTAGTATTATAATATAATTTCGCTCCGTAAATATCAAAATTATTTAAGAGATTATGATTGAATACATAAAAAGTACCAGTGAGATCTCATCTACCTATATGTTGTATCATCATTGAATGTAAATCATCACCCTCCATGTTTTCACACAATCGATCCGTTGTTTTAAATTTTTTTCTTTTAAAGTACCGCAATTTCAATTAAAATACTTTAGTCAGTATTTTAATCTAATTCAATGCCTTAAATACCACCCTTAATTGAGCAATTTTGTGTTTCAATTAGTATATTTTGTTCATTTATTAAAGAAGATTATTGTTGGAGAAGAAGAATATTTTTGGAGAAGACAAAGTTGTTTTAAAATCGTTTGAGAGAAATTGGGAGTGGTTGACATCCTTTAATAACTACTATCTATTTTAAAGGGTATATTTTATTTTACCAAAAATAGAAAACATGTTTTTGAAAATAAAAAATTCTATTATTATTATTATTATTTTTTTTAAAATTGTTATAAGTTGTAAACTAAAAAAAAGTTGCTATAACTTGCATTAAACAATCTAATGTTGTATATTTAGGTTTTTTTTCCCATTAAGTTTCCAAAAGTTGAAGGTGGCGAAAATGAGGATGTTGCGTTAGATGTGTGGTCTTACAAGGGCTAACAGGGTTAGGAATGAGATTATTCGGGAGAAGGTGAGAGTGGTATCGGTGGAGGAAAAAATGCGAGAAGTGAGGTTGAGATGATTTGGTCATGTGATGAGGAGGGGCACGGATACCCCAATTCGTAAGTGTGAGAGACTAGCGTTAGATGGTTTCAAGCGGGTAGGGGTAGACCGAAGAAATAATGGACAGAAGTGATTAGATGTGACATGGAGCAGTTACATCTCACTAAGGACATGACCTTGGATAGGAAGGTTTGGAGGAAAAATACTAGGATAGAGGGATAAGGTGGGGGATGAATCGTAGTCTGTAGTTAGGAGGATTTTGGTGTCTTTTATTTGGTAATGTTCATTATTTTTGTGAATGTTGTATCTATGTTAATTTTATCATGTTTCATGCTTTGAATATTTTTGTATATTGTCCTGTGTCTTAAGCCGAGGTCTATCAGAAACAGTCTCTCTACTTCTTTAGAGATGACTGCGTACATTCTACCGTCCCAATACCATCCCATACCATATAACCCCTTTTCCATCCTTCACCTTTAAAGACACGAGAACAACAATACCGGTGAACCATGATAGCAGCAGCTAGCACAACACCAACAAATCCAAAAAGCCCCAATTCCTCTCATCTCTTCATTGATTTTGTACAAGAATGCGGCTAGCACAAGATTCATATTATGAGGGGTATGAAATTCCTCTAGAAGCTTCAAATTCCTTAGAAATTTGAAAATCCAAACCCCAAAAATCGTATTTGAATTTGTACTAATTAGTACGAAATCCATTTCATACAACCTTATCTCTCTTCAAATTTTGAAGTCATTTTAAATTACCCTAGAACCACCATGTAATCCACGGATATTCTCAAGAACTTCCATTTGCGTCACTCTTTTTTGGTGAAGGAACGAGCAAGGATGGAGGAGAATCAATCTCCACCCATTCTCCTTGATTCAATCCCAACCATTTGATTTTGGTTCTTCCTACATATACCACATAAGTGAAAATTTATTTTCCAACCCTAATTTCATTTCTATATAAACCTCTCTCCATTTTCTTATGAAAAGAGAACGTTAGAGGTAGGATAGTGGGAACCCTAAAAAGTGTGGGATTTTGCTATGTAAGTAGGGTTTAGACGCTAAAGATTTTCTAAGACTCATCTTCGAGCTTGAATTCCAAGGCTAAGAAATTCAAGTGCCCTTTTTCAGTGGTGGTGTGAAGGAATAATTCGAAGAAGAGCTCGTAGTCCCGGTTTGCTGCTATTAAAAAGGTAAACTAGTCGTCTATTTTGTTTCCTTTCAATTTATGGTTCGTGCACAATGAGTTTTTGCCTCATGTGAAATTGGATTTGTCTTAGTTTTGTATGCTTTTTTTTACTATTCAGATAACGTTTCGTCTCCTTCTTTTACTGTTTCTCTTTGTATGTCATTATAGTGAAGATTATTTTGTTTCGAATTTTATTGTAAAATGGTTGTCTGATTGTCGTGAATATACAGAGCTAAAATTTAGAGGCATTATTATTGTAGTGAAATTAACTGAGGATAAACTCTATTTTCAGTTTGTAATTGATATTTTGATGTATTTTCTATTTTAATAGTAGTTGAAAATGGATAATAAGGCATGTGTATAATTCAATGTCGATGTTTGAGTGTTGTTGGATATGTGCCGTCTGATTCAAATTTGTGTCCAATTCAAGGACTCTCTAAGGATCTTTTTGGCCTATAATATCAAGTAGAGAAGAGATGAGACCATCTTTCGCTCTTTTTGGAGCTTTAAGATAGCCAAAATAATAGCCTTTTAATAAGCATTGTTCTTCGTTGATTTTGGATTGTTTTCCCCTTCTTTTCCTCTCACTCTGTGATGTTTTGTGTAGAATATGGCAAGATTTACGTGTTTTTTTATATGGTTCAATTCTAGCAATTCTTCTAAACTCCATGTCCCTATTTTATAGTTTGAAACAAATTTCATTGTATACCCCCTTTGCATGGTATATTTTGACTCAGTAGTTTTAATTAGGCTCTTTATTTTATGAATAAGAATCCGCATTCACTGATGTTTGATCTTTTGAAATATGCAATAATAGACCTTAACTTGCAGACTAAAATGAGAGTTTTGTTATCACTTATTAGCCTAATTTATGGTAATCTTCATGACTGGTAGGTTTATATTTGTTTTTCTCCATGTTTTCTTTCTCTTAAAGAGTAGTGATGCTCGAGTTTTAGTGATACTTTTCCTCTTTGAATATTTGTTTTCTTTAAAGAACGTAAGCAATGCTATAATATTTTTAGATTATTTATTAAGTTGAAGTATAGTATTCTTGACATGATAGTAAACTTGTATGCCGGTCATTGACCCCTGATTAACATTTTTGCTCAGTCATTTTCCAAAGTTCCCCATCAACCTCAAGTTCTTTAGGAAATATTCTTAGGGGTCGTTTGGTAGAGTGTATTAAAATGTTAATGCATGCATTAGTTTAATGTGTATTAGTAGTACCTTGTTTGGTATACCTTTTTACCCTATGTATAATTAATGCAAGCATTATTTATACACTCTATTATGTATTGAGGTGTGTATTACTAATACCTCAAAATCCATGACATTAGTAATGCAATGAATCTAATGCATGCATTAACATGCTTAAAGACCCTATTACCCCTCAAAAAAATTTCCGCATCCTTTCCAACATATATATTGAAGGTATTATGTAAAAGAATTTTATTTTTTTTAGAAACTATGTAATTCATGTTTTTTTTAATACATCGAACCAAACACTGCATAAGAAAAATACAAGCATAACTAATACAAACATTACTAATACGTCATATTTTACATTATTCTTATACACTCTATCAAACGACCCAAGTTCTGATATAATGTTAAGTGATTGTTGTGCTCCCTTTTCATCCATTTCCCATTTTTCTGCTTGCTGGTTTTATGGCCTTACATATTTAATTCTTCCTTTTTTGCTTTGCTACATGTAAAATTCAAGCACATTTGGACCCTCCAATATCCGTTACATTATCATGGGGTCGACCCCAACCATTTCGAGTCGAGATCATTTGGGTTGATACTCAAGCCTTGAAAAGGGCTAGACAAGTGCAAAGTGAAAGCAAATTTATAGGGGTTGAAGAAATAAATGGGCCTAATTCCATTCATCATGAAAGCTGCCAACATCTTTAGACTCGAAAGTCTTGAAGAATAATTCTCATGGGCCAAAAGCCTAAATTGAAGATTAGGATAGGTGTCGTGGAATCTAAAGGCCAAGTTAAACAGAATAGGATAGGGATTACTTTTACGGATCTAGGCCTAGAGCCTAAGTCCATTTTATATATTTCGATATCTTTCTTCGTTGTCATTATTTGTTACTAACTTCAAATATTTTTAAATAACTTGGTTGAATTCTTTTAATTATTTTAATGTAAAAACGACCAAAAAATGACCCTCACTCTCACCCATGTGCGTGCAATCACGTGCTTTATCCAACTCAGCCAATTTTGTGCCACATAAGCTTGGTCAACAGTCAGAAGGTTTTAAAATAGTGTTTTGATGAGTTCAGGATTTCAGATGACAAAAGGCTAAGTAGAGGTGTTCACTTTACAAATTTGAACAAGTACAAGGGTTCACCGTTCACCAAACCATTTTGCTAATAATTAAATGTAATTCATTCTTTGTATTGTTGAATTTTTATTTCTTTCATTTTTTAAAAAAAATATATGGCCCTTTCACTTAACATCATTTATTTTTAAAAGTTAGTCAAATAAGTTAGTTTTTATATTGATTGGACAATCACATGTAAGCGGCATTTTAGATATCTTAAAACACTTCCTAAAATGTTAATATGAACCCTTATCCAATTTTCTTGAATTCAAAGGTTTTTTTTTTTTTTTCTATTTTCAGTCTTTCGAATTGTTTTAAAAAAATTTATTGATGTTTTCTAAATAAATTAAGTGGTGGCTTTCCTTTTCAAAATTGAGTACTAAATTTTTGTTGAAGTATTTGAATTCGAAAAATCAAAAAAGTTATTTTCTCTGCAAAACACTCAGGGCCATAGAGAGAATTTCAAATATCCTGGTGCATCAAGTTAATCTCATCCCCGTGATCCTCAAAAATCAAGTAAAAATATTTAGTAGAACCATATATTATGCATATGAAGAGGGGGATTATGGAATATAACAGAGCAACAATACCAGTTGAATCCAAAAGAAGCAATAATAATTCATGTCTCGGTACATTTTCCCCTGTGATATAAAGTCAAACCCATGCCACACACATGTAAATAAGTAAAAAGGGCACCAAGAACTCAATATTTGATAATTATAGCATAACAATCATTAATTTTAAAAAGCTAGTACAAACAATCAACTACTTAATTTTGTTTCCTTCATAGATATGCTAGCACCCATATAAAGAAAAACGAGTTTCTATTGCAATTGATAAATCCAATTGCTTAATAAAATGCTAAAACAAAGTAATAAGAAAGTTGAAGGAAAGGAAACATCTCCGAAGCCTAATCTAGACATAATTTATAATTGATTAAGTCTTGGCGCATAGCTTCCAAACGCTCTTTATTCTGATCTATACCATTTGATAAGTCGGCTTCAATGCATGCATCAAATTCCTTAGTTGCAATTAAATCCCCTAGCCTTACTTCTTTGGCTTCATCCTCAGCGACTGCTGAAAAACTTTGCAAAACCAGTGCCATTCTACACAACTTTGTTATTTTCTTCATATTCTATACTGATTGTTGAATGGAGGATGCTACTTCAACCTTCTCGTCCTCTTGTAGCATGGAATTTAAGAGTCGTTCTCCTACTAAAAAAAATAATTCTGCTTTTGCTGCTTCAACATCCATATCATGAAATGTCGGTCGTGCTTGATCATATGAAATAACAAGGTCAAGGAAGTCATGCAACAATTTTCTCAATGGGTAAATATCCACGTCCTTACAATCCATATACTTGATCATTACTTGAACTTCATCTTTAAGAGAAGAAATGCAATCAACATCGCACTTAGAAAGTTTGCCTTAAATTATGGTCCAAAGAGCAGAGATATACACGTCCATATCATGAAATGTCGGCCGTGCTTGATCATATGAAATAACAAGGTCAAGGAAGTCATGCAACAATTTTCTCAATGGGTAAATAGCCACGTCCTTACAATCCATATACTTGATCATTACTTGAACTTCATCCTTAAGAGAAGAAGTGCAATCAACATCACACTTAGAAAGTTTGCCTTAAATTATGGTCCAAAGAGCAGAGATATAGTTTTTTTGAGCATTTAGGACAACCTTCTTTCCATCAAACACCGATGTAACAGCTGTTGGCGGCTCACAAATATCAGAATCTAAAGTTGCTTTAACCTTGTTACAAGAAACAAAACTTGTCCTTTTTCTTGTTTTAGCTATAGAAGGTGATTTCATCAGATCTGGGCCAGATACAGACTCATCACTGTCATGTGACCCTTCACATTGTGAGGCTATAATATTGGTCGGTTGCATAAGGATAAAAAAGGATTAATTAATAAAAAAGGGTCATTAAGACACACTCGATAAAATTGATGTCTTAAACATACCTACTCAATAAGAGATGATGTAGTCTTTAAAGGATTGTCCATGTCATCACATATTTCAATCACCGGTAGACTAGTATCTCTCCCATCATCGAAACGTACCTTTACTCTTTTCCAGCAATAGTCTCTACTACTACTACTCTCACTTTCATCTTAGGACAACTTTTTAGAAACATGGGTAGTCTGAGTGGGAGTCTTTCCCTCGAGTGCCATTAGAGACATATGAGACCTCTTATATTCATGTTGCTTTGGAAGCTTGGCATCCGAAGAAGGAAAAATATCAGTAATAGGGACTTCGTTTACATGCACTTCATTAAAATTCCCCAAACATGTGAAGGTAGTCGGCCCAATAATGTTCACCAAAGTCTAGGTGATGATCAAGGAAATCCCCATGAGTTCTTTTCTGCTAAGTCTAATAGTCAATTCCAAAGAACTTGCCTACATTAGGAGAAATTGAAGGAAAAGTTACTCGTGAGGATGATTGGATCAATGTGAAAATCCTTCAAAATGTTAGTCCTTTTTCGAAAGAGGCATTGCGAATGTCGTTCTTCATGATGCCCGAAATATTTTGATAAAATCCAAACTGATGGCTAAAATGATGTGGACTATTTGGCTCAATGATGAATGAATTTCTATATCTGAGTGTGAGATAGCTAAAATGAATAATCATAAAGTAGCTCATCTCCAATGCTGAGTTATTCTTACTATCCACATAAAATAAGGCTGCACTTTGTCCTGCATGGTAGAAGTCCAAGTTGCGTTCTCCCCACTATGGATACACTTTCTTGAATCATTTTTGTCAAAATATCTTGCACTACCGTCTCCAAAGTATATAATCATAGTTGGAATAGATGGCCCACTAGCAAATGGATAATGGTTCCTGAAATAATGAGCAATCCAACCATACACATAGTGAATAGGGAAACAAACCTTGATTTGATCGAGTTGAACTGAAGAAGATATCTTGTTTAGTCCATTATAGATTCTAGCCAGTACCGTTAATGCAAGGCCGGCCATCTTCCCGCTCGCCATCATACATGCCATTTTGAAAGTCCCGAGACAAATAAAGTCACCTTTCTTATTTGGAAAAACAAAAGCACACAACCAACAAAACAAGAAACCCGCCAGATATGTGTCATCCTTTTAATCATGGTTCACTCTAAGCTTAGAAAATACCTTTTCTCTAGCATGTGACCATCATAGTGTATCAGGCAAAACCCTGCTAGGGTTGTGTGTCAATTTAGGGCGAGGAGATTTATTTTCCTGCCTCGGTGGAGTAGGGCCATACATTGAAGGTTTCTTGCACCAAAATGTTATCCACTCATTAAATAATACTTTTTGTCTAGCACCCCGAAGGTTATGAAAGGCTGCAAATAAGTATTCCTAAGTTCGAGAAACATACCTTTACTTATTTGCATCTAATCTTGTAAGTTCTTTGGCCCTAGACATTACTTCTTCATAAAAAATATCCTGAATTGGCAAGCCTCCAAGAACATATAAATCCCATAAAGAAATAGATAGTTTCCCGACAGATGTAATAAGTGTATTTATTTTGGGGCACCAAGCTTCACAAAATGCTTGAAATATGTCTGAATTACAATTATAAGTATAAAGTAATGAATAAACAATATCATAAATCTGTGCCTTATACAAAATCTCTTTGCTCCTTCTGAGTATATCTTTTGTTCACTCCCAATACCCAAGAATGTGACGGTACTCTCCCTCAATTTTCACTACATCTCCCCAACATATATCTTCTAGAGTTATACGATGACCCAATCTTTGGAGGGGATTTGCGATATTTGCATGATGATGATCTGTCACTTTAAGGGAGAACAACTTGAATGACTAACTAGAATTATTAGTTTGTGCTAAAGTACAATTTTCCATGGAAAATGGGTTCTTCAAAGAAATCCACGTACTTGCATACCGACCAACAAGAAGAGTGTGAGTCAAAAGTCTAGTCTGCTGAACCCCATCATTAGTTTCGATTACGAGATACTTGGATTTGGTGGAAGGGAAGGTTTAGTATCTGAAAATCACCATTATCCAAACTTCAAAGAAAGGAAGAAGGGTTAAATCTTTGGTAAACAATAATATGTACAAAAAGAATCTTGACTAAGCGATCCCTGTGCACCATAAGATTACCATAAATCACCTTTTCTTATGGAGGGGACGAGTAGCCATCCCTATGCGCCATAAGATTCCCATGAAATTACCTTTATTAGGGAGGAGACGAGTAGCCATCCCTATGTTCCATAAGATTACCATGAAATTACCTTTTCTTGGGCGGAGATGAGTAGCCATCTCTATGTTCCATAAGATTACCATGAAATTACCTTTTCTTAGGGCGAGGACTAGTAGCTATCCCTATGCGCCATAAAATTACCTTTTCTTAGGGAGGGGACGTGTAGCCATTCCTGTGCATCGTAAAATTACCATGAAATTACCTTTTGTTATGGAGGGGACTAGTATTCGTCCCTGTGCATCGTAAGATTACCATAAAATTACCTTTTTTTAGGGCTGGGATGAGTATCCATCCCTGTGTGCGGTAAGATTACCATGCAATTACCTTTTCTTGGGGATGAAACAAATATCTATTCCTTTGAACTATAAGATTATATCATACCTTTTTTAGGGATGAAACGAGTATCTATCCCTTTGCACCATATGATTATAGCCTTTACATAGAAGGTATCTTCTTGAACAAGAGTTTGTCATTCAACCCTACCCAAAAAAATAGAAAAAAAAAGAAACAAAGCAAAAGAATAAAAAAAGGGACTTACACAGAGGCCAACACAGAAGATCAAATCTTACCACCAACAAAAATTACACAATTCATCAATTGAATTTTTTTTGGGTGGATCGTTGGTATTTATAGAGTTCAAGAGGCGGCTATAGCAGAATTTGTCTTCTGCTCAAACACAACCTGTTGAGGCGGTGATATGCAAATTAAAATCCTAAACCTTGTTCAAGTTCACTTATTATGTTTGCATGATTTAAAAGAATAATACTAATCATCACTTGCACGTGATTAGTGGTTACAACGGAAGGAATAATTGGATTTCTTAATATTAAGAATATAATGGTTGTAGGAAACATAATCATTGCCAAATGATTCTTGTTGAACATATGTGTGTTTAAAGTGCACACAACCATTACATAAATGAATTCTATTCGAATTCGATTTGATGGTACTTCAAGACCCGACTTTGGTTTAAATAAATTAATACTCCAACAAATCTTGAAGTAGGGAAAATTTGTGAGCAATGAAATTTTATTAAATTGAAATTCGTAAGAAATTCAGGTTATATTAAATACAAAATATATTAATCACAAATAAATAATGCATATTAATTTAATTAAATTAATTATTTAAGTCCAAAACATATGGATTTAATTAAAGCCCAATTTTTATTAGGCTAGCCTATTGATTTGGGATACAAATGATGAACCTACTTTGCTAAGCTCAAGATATTGTCATATTCTAGAGGCCCAAATGAGCGCCATGTGTCGAATGATGTGGCATGCCAAGTCAAGTAAAAAAGCCAATAGGGTCATGCCACATGTCAAAATGATGCAGCAGACCTAGTGAAATTAAAAGCCTATAAAAGCTGTCATGTCACTTATATCTGATTAGTCAAAAGAAGTTCATATTTATCATGACTCTTTACTTTCTACAACTATAAATAGGGGTCTCATAATTCAGAAAAAGGACCAACAATTCTAGCAAGAAGCAAGGGAGAGCTCGTGGGTCAAACGCTGCAGATTTCTCTACAAATTTGAGCATTCAAGATCAACTCATCAAGATTCAAGATCAAGACTAAAATATTCAAGATCAAGCTCAAAGTCCCTTGAATTCAAGTACAAGTCGAGATCAAGTTCATCAAATCCGCAAATCAAGATTCAATATCAAGATTGCAAGATTCAAGAACAAGCTCCAAAGCCCTTGGATTCAAGTACAAGTCAAGATCAAATCCATCATGTTCACAAATCAAGTTCAAGATCAAGCTCGAAGCCCTTGGATTTATATTTGAAAGGGTGAATCAGAGTATTTATAGAGATTGTAACACTCACATATTGAAATCAATAAAACGATTGTTGCAGTATTGTTCTTGTCTCGATTATTTATTATTTTTGTTCTCAAAATTTTACTGTCCAACAATTGTATTTGTCCTAGTGGTGATGATGTGGCTAATCCGAGAATGGTTGAGGAACTTAAAACGGGATGTGTTTTTGTACTATTGAAGGATCACTATATTACACCTTTTAGTGATGTGTTGAACTAGAAAATTTTTTATGTTGAATTGGCTTCAATTGTTACACCTAATTTGAAGAAAATCTTGATTCAATACCTCAAAAAAAGTACATTAGAATACATAAGTGGGGCCTTCAAGTAAGGAGGCATTTTGAGGCTAAGTTTCCACCTGAACGATAGATTTTTTCCATGTGATTCATCATTCAATTAGGTTAAGAAGGGTTAATATTCAAGTCCATGATACATGAACAAATCAGAGGTAGATCTAGAGTGGGTTCTATGAGTTCATCACTACTTTTCACTCAAACTATATAGGTATTTTATATACATATGCAGAATTTTTTTTAATTCGATACATTTTTTCGTAAAAAAAGTAAGTTGATGAAATTGTTGCGACCACAAAGAGTACTTTTACCTGCCCTAGCATATCAATTCAGCTAAAACTTTAAGACTCACTAATCCCCCAATAAACCCGTGGAATAAATTCAAGAACACATGAACTATTCCAACTATACTACTAGACCAAGTTAGACATTCCAAACTGAAAAATCCAGTTAGAATTTCAAACGGAGGCCATGAACATCAAATGTTGACCAAAGACAATCCTTAAGATTAAATTTCCACCATCTTGTTTAAATGCTCTAAATCATATTGAAATCCCCTGACACCAACCAACCATCCTACTAACCCAAAATTAACTTTTTATAGTTGATATAACTGACAAAATTCTCTTATAATGCTCGAATCTCTGAATGTTGACCAAAGCCAACAATTTTACCTCTAAATATTTCCAAAATTAAAAACTCAATTATCAACTAAATGACTTGAGAACCACACCACCTTCTCCCACATCCTAAATGTAACAATACATAACTATAGAGAGGGTTAAAATAGTCAAAATATGCAAAAATCCAAAAATTAAAGTAAGGGTTATTACATGGCTTCTATTAATGGCATCTATTACACCAACCACAATAGTTAAGTCATATCCCATACATATATCAAAAACAAATATGATAATAAGAAAAATAAATAAAAATAATATGCAAACCCAAAATAATCTCATAAAATAGTGATAAAGAAGAATACGACTGTCAATAACAACCCAATGTCTGGTAGTCAAAAGTTCAAGCCTCTAAGAGTTACAGAAATACAATAAATATCAAAAAGTGTCTAAAATGTGAAAGAAAACATAATATTAGGATAATAGTCTAATAATAGCTAGGATCACTAATAGCTATCACCAAAATCTCTTGAAGGGAATCACTAAATCAATTATGGAATCAGCGTACATGGACCACCATCTCAGAACCTTCACGTAAGGGGCATAAAATAAATAAACATGAGTATGAAAATAAAATGTACTTAGCAGCAATATCGATCGATCCTAATTTAAAGTAATGATGAGGATCATCTAAATCATTAACATCTAATATAACTGAAATACCTGCATTCAGGAAAACTACACCTAATCTAACAAATATTATCAACAACAGGAAACCAGCCCATACCAAATTGATTGGCCAAATATAAATATTTAGGTAAAAAAAGTACAATAACCCATTTCAGTCATCAAATGTCCTTACCACAAATGAATACTCACTTATTAAACTAAATTAAAAACCAAACGGATATGAAGAGTATTACTCATGCCATGTAATCGATGAATAGGGAAAATAATGATGATCTATACAATGCATATTTGTCCTAAATGTATACACCAGTTGCTCTATATTGTCAAATGGAATCTATGAGGGACTCACGAGGTTTATATATACATCCATATCTACCTCTAGACCCCTCAGATAATAATAATCATAGTAAATTAAACATCTTATCTTGATTCATATTGAAGGCTCTCAGAGAGTACATCAAATCATGGTACATAAAATGAATCAAACATCTAGATCTTATTCCTAGGACCTTCAAAAAGAACTAGTACTTTTATAATAATATATATTTGGGGAGGTAAATCTCAATAGAAAAGATCAATATCAGTCTAGTACTAGAATTGTCAAACAAAGATTATTTCCTTTTCACCATTTTCATCCATAATAAATATGTGATCGAAATCCACACCCTAGCATGATAATAAATGAGTCAAGGTACAAACCATCTGAATAACAGCCAATCATATCACGTTAATTAAAATTTCATAAAATTAGTCCTAACAATCAATTAGTTACTTTTAATCATTTTACAATAACGGACCCACATATATGCTCGTTATGTCTCCTATATAGGACCCCTATATACTTATTACTCCCCGTAAAAACAACTAAAATATAAGAACTTTGAAAACGAGTCAAATAAATTCTTAACTTGCCTTAAGACAAAGTCAAACCAAAAGTATTTCCCTTTCAAATCACCTTTAAACAAGCCCAATATAGTGAAATATACACGATAAAAAATCATAAACACTAATATTACTACGCTAATATTTTGGGTCCAAAAGGTCAACTCAAAAGTCAAGCCCGAGCCTTGAAGGAAAAAAATTAAAGGTTGTGATGATCAATGAATACCTCACAATAAACGCCACACAAGTAATGCCAATCATAACGTAAAAAAAACACTACTGTCGCTAACTCTAAGTCATTAATAGGCTAGTTTTTCCAATGGGTCTATAACTACCTCAAAGCATATAATATCACCTTCAACTTCACCTTTAATAAGGTCAGAATAGGTGTTGAAGTCAACAAAGTCTTAAGTTTTTGAAAGCTCACCTCATACTTATTAGACCACTAGAAATCAACATTCTTCTAAGATAACTTGGTCAAAGGAGATATGATAGTAGAGAACCCCTGCATGAACTATTTGTAGGAGTTATCCAAACCAGTAAAACTCAACTCTAGGTAGGTAAAGTAGTCCTATCCTAATGTGAAACCACCTCAACCTTGGCCATAATACCATTCTTGTCCATAAAATCCATGATGTCTCTCTTCATATTACACCACTAATAATACTTATTCAGGTAATAATATATCTTTAATACATTTAAATAACTAGAACACCTTAAATTTTGAGCCTCCACCATGATCAATCTAGTCAAGTCACCCATTTTAGGAAAAAAAATCTGACCCTTTATCCTTACAATACCCTTTGGATCAAGAATCATTGACTTGGCTTCATGTAATACCTCGATCGTTCCTTAAGCCTAAATCTGTCTTTTAAGTGGATAGGGGTGGCATACATAGTGATTTATATTTATATTACGTTGTATTTCTCTAATTTTTAATTTTTCTTATGTAGAGCATTGAATAAGCTTTCCATCGATACCAATTTCATCAAAATCCGATATCGAACGAGGAAGTTATGGCCATTTTACTAAGTGATGTCGGAATTGTCCAGGCCTGACGGTAGAACTGAAGGACCGCCAAGTCCTTGGTGGACCATCAATTGTACCATCAAGCCAAGGCAGTAACCCCTTTTTCTGACCATTGTGCGATGGCCAAAATGGTGGACCGTCAGTTTCCTGATGGATCATCACTTCGACCGTCACGTCGAGGCAGAATGTCCCAGTTTTGGCACTCGAGTGACGAACGATCTGGTGGACCGTCATTTCCTATGACGGATCGTCATTTCGACCGTCATAGACCCCGATAAATTTTTTTAAACTTTTTTAAAAGGGCATTTTGGTCATTTCCGCCCATTTTGGTCTTGTATATTTATATATCCAAGTAGAGAAGAGAAGTTTATTTTTTCTCCTTTCTCTTTCATAACCCTCTAGAAACTAGGGTTTCTTCCAAAATCCTAAATCAAATCATCTCCAAAAATTTCAAGAATCTTCCAAATATTTCACCAAGTTGTTCAAGAATTAAGTTCTCCATGCCAAAGGCATCAATAAACTTAGCTCAAAAGTGCGACAGAAAAAAAGTTCCAATCAAGTCTCTTCATCTCAAATTCATAATGCAAGGTATGTGGGGCTTGAACAAGAATATCCTTTCATTCTTATGCCCAAAGAATTGATTTTTACTATTGAAATTTCATGATTTTGCAAGCGGTTTATATCCAAATTACTTTATCATTGATTTATGAGAATCGAGCTATTCAAGATTGATATGCATGACTATTTTGTTGCTTTATGTCTTAAATTGAGAATTTATGCTATGAATTGTATATTGCAACTAGGAATTGATGATTTCCAGGAGATAGATAATAAGAGTGATGATTTTAAGATTTTTCATGAGAAGTTGATTATTGAATATATATATATATATCGATATTGAGCTTGAGAGTCAAGAATGAGTCCTATGATGTTTCCTTGAAGCTTTTGATATTTGAAATGATTTGATAAGAAAGCGTACTTGGTGTTGAGAAATATTGTTTTGATTTTGAGTCGAGTTAGGAATCCACAGTTGTATATGATTTACAGATGAGATATATTTATGTTTTGGTCTTTGTGACAGACCCATGAGTTGATATTGATTAAGGTGGATCTCCTAACACATTATGAGCTGAGTCTGGGAGAAGTATTTAGCACCGAGTGGGAAATGTGGTATTTCCCTAGAACAACGTGCCACCATAGGATTGATATTGATAATTATGGGCCAGAGGCCGAGTATGAGCTTGTGATCACGAAGTTGAGGTTGTACTCCCTGGCAAAAGTACGACGCTCCCACCAATATGGGGTTCTCTCCTTAGGAGGGCAAAACATTGGACTCCATGCGGCTCACGCGGTTTATGTTGGTTATAAGAAACTCCCAAGTCCATATTAGTCTAAGTTTCATGAGTTACCGAGTCACTCTAAGTCATGAGTCAAAGAGTTTGAGTTGAGACCAATGATTTATGAGATTTATGAAGCATGTGTTACTATTGATGATTTATGGAAATTACATTTCAGGTAATTCAAGCGAAGAGAGTCATTATTGTCAGTATGCATGATTTTCTTACACATTTATGATATTATTGAAAAATGTTGCATACACCCCCACATACTCAGTACATTTTCAAGTATTGATTCCTATACTCTTCTGTGTTCTATATTTCCTCGTGATGTAGGTTCAGGTTCTCAGTCTCAGCAGCGACTGTGATCTTCGAGTACCTTCATCAATATTTCTGCAGTTGGTGAGTCCTCATGGTTTGAGGACCTATGTCCCTGATTTTGTCTTATTAATAAATGGTTATTTTCTTTCAGATCAGTACAAGTCAGTTAGGGGATCTGTCCCAATGGCTCCTCAGTCTTATGTAGTAGAGTCTTTATCAGACTAGAGTACCAGTATATACAGAACTTCAGTATTTTGATTGTACATGACAGTATCTCTTCATATTCCAGTATGTTCATGGAATGATTATTCTTTCTTACTCTAGCTTGATTTTTGTCGTAGTGAGTTCTAAAAGTGATGACAGGCTTAGAGGGTTAGCTTGAGGCCACGTGTGGCCTTAAGCACCATGTTACATCTCGGGACAGGTTCTCGGGTCGTTACAAGCTTGGTATCAAAGCCTAAGGTTCAAAGAGTCCTAGGGAGTCTGACAAGCCGCGTTACGTAGAGTCTTGATCATCGGTGTGCAGTGCACCACATCTATGAGCAAGAGGATATGAGGCGTTTTAGGAAAAACTATTTCTTTCTTTTAAAAGTCTATCGTGCCTATGACTATTTCTTTCTACTGTTAATTCGTGCTCTTTTATTACAAAAAATGCCTCCTCATCGAGCTCGTAGAAACAATGAGCGACCTCAACCCTTTGATCCCCTGAAAGAGCATGTGTCACATGCAGAATTTTAGGCAGCTTTTCAGGCGCTAGCCCAGCCAGTTACCACCAATGCTCAAGCCAACACCCAGGTTACTATTCCGTCTTTGCAAGGGAATAATTCTGCTGCAGCTCGGGTTCGTGACTTTATGCGGATGAATTTGCCTGAGTTCTATGGGTCGAAGGTAGGTCAAGACCCACAGATGTACTTAGATGAAGTGAGAAAGATCACCCAAATTATGCATGTAACGGAATAAGAGAGTGTGGAGCTAGCTTCCTATTGCTTGAAAGATGTTGCTTATGATTTGGTGGAGATGTGGAGGAAGAGTAGAGGGGAAGATGCTGCTCCCATGACTTGGCAGTTGTTCCAAGATGCGTTCTTAGACAGATTCTTTCCCCCGGAGCTTAGGAAAGAAAAATTAGAAGAATTTATGAACTTGAGACAGGGATCTATGACAGTTAAGGAGTATTGTCATAAGTTCAACCAGTTATCTAAGTATGCTCCCGTTATGATGGCTGATTCTAGAACTAGTATGAGTAAGTTTTTGGCTAGTGTATCTGGTTATGTTATGAAAGAGTGTAGGTCCGCTATGCTTAATAGGGACATTGACCTTTCTAGACTAATGATACATGCTCAGTAGATTGAAGCGGACTAGGTAAATGAGAGAGAAAGAGTAAGGGAAAATAAGAGGGTTAGATCAGACCAACAGGAGTATAGTCAGACTAGATTTTTAGGAGGGATCCGCCCTCAGTTCCAAAGTCGTTCACTTATGTTAGCGCCTTCATCAGCTAGTACTTCTACATTCAGAATTAGGCAGGAGCAGGGTAATAGGCCTACTATGTCCAGGTCCCAGGACAGTGTGAGTAACAGACCTCGTCCTCCTCCATGTCTGAAGTGCGGTAGGGACCATCCTAGTGTGTGCTTTGTCGATCGGAGGGGTTGTTTTGGTTGCGGTAAGTTGGGCCACAGATTCAGTGATTGCCCATATGCCAGAAAGAGGAGTCGTGATGTTCATCCCCAGAGTTAGGCTATTAGTACTCCAACCCATTTAGTTCGTCATACTCCTCCTCAGGGTGCCTCGTCTAGTACTGCAGGTGGTCAGCACCAAAATCACTTTTATGTTATACCACCCCACCAGGAGCAGGAGGATTCACCAGATGTTGTTACTGGTATGCTTCGTGTATTTCATTTCGATATGAATGTATTGATGGACCCTGGGTCAAGTCTTTCTTATGTGACTCTGTTGGTGGCTGTGAATTTTAAAATTAGTGTTGAAAAGATTCCTGAGCCTTTTCTAGTTTTTACACCAGTGGGTGAATCTGTTGTTGCTAAGCAAGTGTATAAGAAGTGTCCTATCACTGTCCTTAATAGAATCATGTTTGCAGATTTGATTAAGCTAGATATGGTTGATTTTGACATTATTCTAGGTATGGATTGGCTTCACTCTTGCTATGCATCTATAGACTGTCGTACCCATGCAGTCATGTTTTAGTTTCCCAACGAGCCAGTTTTTGAGTGGTCCAAAAATTCTGTAGCTCCCAAGAGTCATTTTATATCCTACCTTAAAGCCAGGAAATTGATATCCAAGGGTTGTGTCTATCATTTGGTTCGATTTAAAGACACTAAGTCCGAGACTCCGACTATTCAGTCTATTAGCGTTGTCAATGAATTTCTTGATGTTTTCTCGAAAGATCTCCCAGGGGTACCTCTAGATTGATAGATAGAATTTGGGATTGATCTTCTTCCTGATATGCATCCTATTTCTATTCCTCCGTATCGTATGGCCCCCGCAGAACTTAAGGATTTGAAAGCGCAACTCAAAGATTTTTTTGATAAGGGTTTCATAAGGCCCAGTATATCTCCTTGAGGGGCACCCGTTCTATTCGTGCGAAAGAAAGATGGTTCATTGCTTATATACATTGACTATCGTCAGCTCAACAAGGTCACAGTCAAGAACAAGTACCCTCTTTCTAGAATTGATGACCTGTTTGATCAGCTGCAAGGTGCCAGTTATTTCTCAAAAATAGATTTGAGATCCGGCTATCACCAACTTAAAGTCAGAGAGTGTGATATTCCAAAGACAGCTTTCCGCGCCCATTATGGTCATTTTGAATTCTTGGTCATGTCCTTCGGGCTAACAAATGCCCCATCAACTTTTATGGACCTTATGAATCGGGTGTTCAGATAGTACCTGGATATGTTTGTTATTTTATTCATAGATGACATTCTTGTGTACTCCCAAAATGAAAACGACCATGCAGATCATCTTCGAATTGTCTTAAAGACCCTTAGAGATCATTAATTGTTCTCCAAATTTAGTAAGTGTAAATTTTGGCTAAGGTCAGTTGCCTTTCTGGGTCATATTATTTCTTCTGAAGGTATTCGAGTTGATCCTCAAAAGGTAGAAGCTGTGAAAAATTGGTCTAGACCTATCTCTCCGTCTGATATTAGGAGTTTCTTGGGCCTAGCTGGTTACTACCGTCATTTTATGGAAGGTTTCTCTCCCATTTCTTCTCCTTTGACCCGATTAACCCATAAGAAAGTTAAATTCCTGTGGTTAGATTCCTGCGAGAAGAGTTTTCAGGAGTTGAAGACTCGACTCACTTTAGCCCCTGTGATGACCCTGCCTAATGGTGTAGATGATTTTTTGGTGTATTGTGATGCTTCAAGAGTTGGTTTGGGGTGCGTGTTGATGCATAAGGGTAAGGTTATAGCCTATGCCTCCCGATAGTTGAAACCTTATAAGAAGAATTATCCGACCCATGATCTCGAATTAGCTGCAGTGGTTATTGCCTTGAAAATTTGGAGACACTACCTGTACGGTGTTCATGTTGATGTCTTTACGGATCACAAGAGTTTACAATATGTGTTTACTTAGAGAGAGTTGAACCTTCAGTAGAGGCGATGGTTGGAATTTCTAAAGGACTATGATATGAATGTGTTGTATCACCCGGGCAAGGCCAATGTAGTGGCAGATACCCTTAGCAGATCTTCCATGGACAGTGTAGCACTTATAGAAGAAGATAGGAAGGAGTTGGCCCGCGAAGTTCATCGTTTGGATAGGTTAGGTGTTAGATTGCTTGACTCAGTTGAGGGTAATGTTTGGGTTCAGAGTAGTTCCAAATCTTCCCTAATTTCAGAAGTGAAGGAGAAGTAGGATATGGATTCTCATTTGGTTTAACTGAAAGGGTCTGTCAAAGAACAAAAGGTGGAGGTTTTCTCCCAAGGGGGAGATGGTGTATTGAGATTTCAGAATAGATTATGTGTGCCTGATGTTGACAATTTAAGGTAGAGAATTATGACTGAAGCATATGGCGCACAATATTCTATTCATCCCGGTGCTACCAAGATGTACCGCGATTTGCAGGAGATTTATTGGTGGAATGGTATGAAAAAAGATATAGCTAAGTTCATAGAGAAGTGTTTAACTTTCCAACAAGTTAAGATAGAGCACTAAAGACCCAATAGGATGATGCAAGAATTTAGCATTCCTACATGGAAGTGGGAAGAAGTGAACATGGATTTTTTGACCGGTTTACCTCTTTCTCGTCATCATCATGATTTTACATGGGCCGTTGTAGACAGGTTGACTAAGTCTGCACATTTCCTGCCAGTACATACATCTTTCATCACTAAGGACTATGTTAAGCTGTACATTCGAGAGTTAGTCAGGTTGCATGGAGTTCCGTTGTCTATCATCTCCGATAGAGGTACCCAATTTACTTCTCAGTTTTGGAGGGCTTTTCAGAAGGGTCTCGATACCCAAGTTCATCTTAGCTCCATTTTTCATCCGCAGACTAACGGTCAGGCTGAGAGGACTATCCAGACTTTGGAGGATATATTGAGGGCATGTGTTCTTGATTTCAAAGGAAGTTGGGATGAACATTTTCCATTGATTGAATTTGCGTATAACAACAGTTTTCATGCTAGCATTGGAATGGCTCCGTTTGAATATTTGTATGGGAGGAGATGTAGATCACTCATAGGTTGGTTCAAAGTGGGTGAGGTTGCTGTGATTGGACCTGATGCTCTGTTCGAGGCTATGGAAAAAGTTAAGCTGATTAGAGAGAGGTTGAAGACAGCCCAGAGTCGCCAGAAGTCGTATGCAGATGTGAGGAGAAGAGCTCTTGAGTTTGAAGTTGATGATTTGGTGTACTTGAAAATTTCACCCATGAAAGAGGTGAGAAGGTTTGGCAAGAAAGGAAAGCTTAGTCCCCGATATATTGGTCCTTATAGAGTTTTGCAACGTATTGGGAATACAGCTTATGAGATTGAGTTGCCTACAGAGTTATCAGCTGTCCATCCTGTCTTTCACGTTTCTATCCTCAAGAAACATATTGGTGATTCTATTATTGTTGATCCGTCAGAAAGCTATGATGTTTAGGATAGCCTTTCTTATGATGAATTTCCGGTCGAGATCTTAGATTATCAAGTCCGTAGACTAAGGATCAAAGAAGTTCCCTTGGTTAAAGTTCTGTGGCGAAATCAATCAATTGAGGGTGCTACTTGGGCAGCAGAAGAAGATATGCGAGTTAAGTACCCCCATCTCTTCTCCGCGAGTTTGAATCAAGCCAAAGGTACCATTCTTCTTAAATTCAGTTCCCTACTAATCCAACGTATTCAATTATATAAATGTCTATTCTATGATTCGTGCATTCTATGAAGTATTCAAAAATCTAGAGTGAAGTAAGTCGATTGAGAAAACTGTTCCCATAAAGTAATTCCAATTTTTTCTTTGGTCTTGAGCCTAACTAGCAACATTCGAGGACGAATTTTTCCAAGGGGGAGATATTGTAATAACTCGATCATTCCTTAAGCCTAAATCTGTCTTTTGAGTGGATAGGGGTGGCTTCCAAAGTGATTGATGTTTATATTGTGTTTTATTTCTCTAATTTCTACTTTCTTTTATGTATATCATTGAATAAGCTTTCCATCAATACCAATTTCATCAAAATCCGACATTGGACGAGGAAGTTATGGCCGTTTTACTAAGCGATGTTGGAATTGCCCAGGCCTGACGGTAGACCTGAAGGACTGCAAAGTCCTTGGTGGACCGTCAATTTTCCCATCAAGCCAAGGTAGTAACTCTTTTTTCTGGCCATTGTGCGATAGCCAAAATGGTGGACCATCAGTTTCCTAATGGATCGTCACTTCGACCGTCACGTCGAGGCAGAATGTCCCAATTTTGGCACTCAAGTGACGGACGATCTGGTGGACCGTCAGTTCCTTTGACGGACCGTTAGTTTGACCGTCACAGACCCCGATCCGCAATTTTCAACTTTTTTTAAAAGGGCATTTTGATCTTTTCCGCCCATTTTGGTCTTGTATATATATATCCTAGTAGAGAAGAGAAGTTCATTTTTTCTCCTTTCTCTTCCATAACCCTCTAGAAACTAGGGTTTCTTCCAAAATCCTAAATCAAATCATCTCCAAGAAATTCAAGAATCTTCCAAAGATTTCACCAAGTTGTTCAAGAATTAAGTTCTCCTTGCCAAAGGCGTCAAGAAACTTAGCTCAAAAGTGCGAGAAAAAAAAAGTTCCAATCAAGTCTTTTCATCTCAAATTCATAATCCAAGGTATGCGGGGCTTGAACAAGAATATCCTTTCATTCTTGTGACCAAAGAATTGATTTTTACTATTGGAATTTCATGATTTTGCAAGCGGGTTTATATCCAAATTACTTTATCATTGATTTATGAGAATCGAGCTATTCAAGATTGATATACATGACTATTTCATTGGTTTATTTCTTAAATTGAGTATTTATGCTATGAATTGTATATTGCAACTATGAATTGACGATTTCCAGGAGATAGATGATAAGAGTCATGATTTTAAGATTTTCCATGAGAAGTTGATTATTGAATATATATATATATCGATATTGAGCTTGAGATTCAAGAATGAGTCCTATGATATTTCCTTGAAGCTTTTGATATTTGAAATGATTTGATATGCAAGCGTACTTGGTGTTGAGAAATAGTGTTTTGCTTTTGAGTCGAGTTAGGAATCCACAGTTGTATATGATTTACAGATGATATATATTTATGTTTTGGTCTTTATGATAGACCCATGAGTTGATATTGATTAAGGTGGATCTCCTAATGCGTTCTGAGCTAAGTCTGGGAGGAGTATTTAGCACCGAGCGGAAAATGTGGTATTTCTCCAGAACTACGTGCCACCGTAGGATTGATATTGATAATTGTAGGTCAGAGACCAAGTATGACCTTGTGATCACGAAGTTGAGGTTGTACTCCCTGGCAAGAGTACGACGCTCCCACCAATGTAGGGTTCTCTCCTTAGGAGGGCAAAACGTTGGACTCCATGTAACTCACATGATTTATGTCGGTTATAAGAAAATCCCAGGTCCATAATAGTCCAAGTTTCATGAGTTACCGAGTCTCTCTAAGTCATGAGTCAAAGAGTTTGAGTTGAGACCAATGATTTATGAGATTTATGAAGTATGTGTTACTATTGATGATTTATGGAAATTACGTTTCAGGTAATTCAAGCGAAGAGAGTAATTATTGTCAGCATGCATGATTTTCTTACACATTTATGATATTATTGAAAAATGTTGCATACACCTCCACATACTCAGTACATTTCCAAGTACTGATTCCCATACTCTTCTGTGTTCTATATTTTCTCGTGATGTAGGTTCAGGTGCTTAGTCTCAGCAGCGACAGTGATCTTCAAGTACCTTCATCTACATTTCTGCAGTTGGTGAGTCCTCATGGTTCTAGGACCTATGTCCCTGATTTTGTCTTGTTAATAAATGGGATTTTTCTTTCAAATTAGTACTAGTCGGTTGGGGGATCTGTCCCAATGGCTCCTCAGTCTTATGTAGTAGAGGCTTTGTCAGACTAGAGTACTAGTATGTGCAGAACTTCAATATTTTTATTGTACAGGACAATATCTCTTCATATTCCAGTATGTTCATGGCATGATTATTATTTCTTACTCTAGCTTGATTTTCGTCGTAGTGAGTTCTGAAAGTGATAATGGGCTTAGAGGGTTAGCTTAAGGCCACGTGTGGCCTTAAGCACCATGTGACGTCTCGGGATAGGTTCTCGGGTCCTTACACTTCACCACTCAATACTTTTTCTTAAATGATTAATAACTTCCCATCCCCAAACTGTCTACCCTTAATCTATTCCAATAATAAGGATAACACATAAAAACAAGAAAGAACTTTACCTCACTCAAAAATATCAATTCGTATGAAACTATTGGCCAGCCAGTTGACATCCATAGTTAAAGGGATCTTTTCAGCCACTAATAAAGCAATATTGATTCTACTCACCATCTTCCTACTCAAGGTATACTAATCAAAGTCCCTTAAAAACTCCAACCACCTGCGCTATCTCAAATTCAAATTCTTTTTGTTGAAAATATATTGAAGGTTGTAGTGATCCTTCAACAACTCCAGTCAACTATGGTGTGTCAAATTCAATCCTTCCAAATAAAAATTACTAAAGGTTGTGATACTCAGTGAACACCTCACAAGGCACTCTGTACAAGAAATATCACCATAGCTTCAGAGCAAACACAACTACTATCAACTCTAAGTCATGAGCAGGGTAGTTTTTCTCATGGATCATTAACTACCTTAAGGCATAGGCTATAACCTTCACCTAATGTATCAAAATACCACCAAGGACACTCTTGAAGCATCAATATATAGTAAAACCTTAACTTTTATATGTAAGGTCTGATAGGTGTGAAAGTCAATAAAGCCTTGAGCTTTTGAAAGCTTACCTCACACTTATTAGACTATTAGAAAGCAATATTCTTCTGAGTTAGCTTTGCCAAATATGCTATAACAGTAGAGAAACACAACACAAATCATCCGTAATAGCTAGCCAAACCAACAAAACTCTAAATTTTAGTAGGTAAAGTAAGTGTAGCCTAACCCCAAACTACCTCAACCTTGGATCGATAAACCATAATACCATTCTTAGTCTCTACATGCCTATCAAAACTCACACTTTGAGAAATTAGTATACATCTTATCATCCCTCAATCTCTAGAGAATAATCTTTAAATGCTTCACATGATCTGTCTTTCTCTTCAAATACATCAAGTTGTAATCAACAAACATCATCATGAAAGAATTAAGGTACAGATAAAATACATCATTCATTAACTCCATAAATGGCACCGAGGCATTAGTCAACCCAACTGACATCACCAAAAACTCATAATGACCATATCGAATCCTAAAATACATCTTATGGCTGTCAAAAGCCCTAATCTTTAACTGATGGTTGCCCGATCTCAAATCAATCTCCAAAAACACTGAAGCACCTTAAAGATAATCAAACAAGTCATCAATAGGTAGTTGAGGATATTTATTCTTGTCACTTCATTCAATTTCTGATAGTCAATACATATGCATATAGATCCATCCTTCTTCGCCACAAATAATACCAGAGCACCTCAAGGTAAAATATTTAGCCTAATCAATCCATTACTTAGTAAATCCTGCAGTTCGTCCTTAAATTCCTTTAACTCTAATGTATCCATCCTATAAGGAAGAATAAATATGGGCCTAGTGCTCGGTCTAAGTAAATTAAGAAATTGAAAACTTGATCAGGAGGACACCAAGAAGATTCATAAGGAACACATATTAAACTCCCTAAACACCCTCACTAATATCAAAAGAGACGTGTCAGTAAATTTATCATGCACATAAGACAATTAGGATAAAAACTATTCTTTACTATCGATTAAACCTAAAAAAAGGGGCAAGCTAAGCCTAAGGTTTATTGGACCTTTTGAAATTCTTTGACAAATTTGGGAAGTGGCGTATGAGCTGACCTTACCTTTAAGTCCTTTAGTTATGCATATAGTTTTCCATCTCTTAATATTGAATAAGTATCATTTTAATGGTTCTCATATGATTTGGTTGATTTAGATAAGAATTTTGACTTTTAAGGATGAGAGTATAGCCATTTTTTATAAGCAAACTAAGTACTTGAAGTTTAAGAGAATTGATTCAATAAATGTTAAGTGAAAGTATTTTCTAGTTGAGGAGGATAAGTATCACAACCCATGTATAGGCCCTGGATATAATTGACACTCAAAACTATAAGTGGCCTAAGTGAACCACTTAGCTGAAGTGGAATATTTATTGAAATATAATGTCGGAGCTAAAACATGAGTTGAACTTTTAAAGTAAAATAAAACAAGCTTTGATCAACTATGACAAAGATTCATTTATAAATTTATGATAACCAAACTAACTAACTGTCTGTCTATGAGGCATTTATTAACATACCGAGTACTATTCAGTGGATCAATGCTCCCAATTACCTTTATGTAAGCAAAATGACTACCAACCAAATTGTAAACAAATGATCAAATCTACGTCCTTTGATCGAAAAGAGGATTCACCACAAATTGAGTGTGCATGGATAATATATTGTCTGATTGCAAGCCTGAGTTTAAACACTAAAATCTACATCATAAAATAGTGTAGATAAAAAGGACTGTCAATATAATTAAATGTATTGGCATGTCATATGAAACATCCTAGTTTTGACCCTTAAAAAATTTCCTGGAATTCCATTCTCCGGACCCAAGTACCTAAATTGATATCAGGTGGTTGTAGTAGTGAATTAATTTAGTATGTAGTATGATATTTTATGCATCAGGTAATATATTGTTTCAAAGATTGGGTCTTTGACAACATGTATTATTGAGAATTTTGTAGATAATCTATCTACTTTATGTAGTAATGGAATGAGTTTGTAAATTGGTATCACCTAATTAGAATATCATAATTCAAAAAATACAAGTTTGTATATTTATTTCATACACTAAAATAAATAAAAACAAATAATATTTGGTGAAACTCGATTTCTATACCAACCTTTACAATCATTATACTCATTCCATATAAATATAACATATAAAAAACTATTTTATAAACCTTTAGTGAAATATTGATATTTCATATTGATTTTATACATGTTTCGTACACGAAAATTCCAAGAAAAATTCTAAGTAATATTCTCAATTTATATACTCATTCAAAATGAAGCAACTTTGAATTCAAAAAAGAAATATATGACGGAAAACCCAACTTCATACGCAAGACATATATCGTTCAGTAAAAAAGAAGAAGAAATTAATTTATGGTAGGAGAGTAAATTAATGGTTGAGAAATCTTTTATCCATAAAGTGACAATGGAAAATCATGTAAGTATCAAAATACTAACTTAATTAATAAAGTTAAAAAAATTCAAATATTGTGTATCAATGTAAAAAAAAAATCTTTATCATATTTTTCTCCTTAATTTAACAACAAAATTTGTAACTTAACTAATATTTTTTTTTAAAAGAGATAGTTATTGATACCAACAATAACACTTTCCATAATTATCAAAAGATTTAATGAACAGAGATAAATATTAAAGTCTATAAATAAGGAGATAATGTGAATATTAATTATTTAAAAATGATTTTTTATTATTTAAAAAAATTATTTTTTTAAAAGTTTCTACAATTTGCAATTATTTCTTTAATCCAATAATTATTGAAAAGTGTTGATATAACTTGCAATAAACAATCTAATAAGTATATTTAAGATAATTTTCACATAATTTAAAGGGAGAATGGGTCTGGTAGTGTTAGGAAATAAAGGTTCGGACATGGGCCAATTTGAATGGCCTAATTTGATAAAAATTCAGCCAATTTTATTTAAATTTTAGCCATATTGATAAATCACTTGGCCAAATACATTGCAATTCTGGTCAAATTGATTTGAGTTATTGCCAAATTTAATAAATTTGGATAAATTGAATCATGTAATCGGATACAAATTTTAATCCAGAGCGTGTTAGTTTAAAAAATCAAATAAATAATTTGTAAGAAAAAAATATATTTAAATCAAGAATTACCCGCTTGAATTAATTTTCAATATAGTTTCTTGATTTAAATCCCATTTCGATAAAATAATTGTATAAGTAACAAAAAAGATTATATGATCTCATATACATGAATACAAAAATGCATAACCACTACTTAAAAATGATAAAAACTTAGATACATATTTTGAAAATATTTTATTCAGATAAAATAAATATTTTAATTTTATTTAAAGTTGAAGCAACTCAGGATTAAATCTAGTCGTGGAGCATAGAAATTAGGTGTCAACAACTGCCTCCTCCCTTTGGGTAGGGTGAATGTAAGAAACTCTGGGCAAAGGAAGTTTGACTTTCCTAATTTTGTATGATTACAGATTCATTTCTCGAAAGAGATTGGTTTTCTCATGAAGTTTGTGGAGTTATGGATGGACCTCGGATTGGGTTTCCCAAATATCTTAGGTTACATAAGAATTCAGAGCTCTTGTAGTTCATACAGTTTGATTTTAAACATGATTTTCAAAGAATTCACAATCTATCTCGGTTTTAAATTTAAAAAAAAATAGAAAACTGGGGTATAAGAGGCTTGGGTTTTTTAATACAATCAAGATTTCAACGAAAAGCCCAGCCTACATACCCCCGAGGTTCAGTGAATCAGACTTCTTGTAGTTTGACTCAATAGGTAGAAAAGATAGTCTTTAATTTTAGATGATCTTTAGCCTGGGATGAGTGAAAAATTGTTTGAGTTATGGAAAAGAGGATTGTAACCTCTTAAACATAAATGTGGATATCTTCACATCTATAGGTAAGAATTTATCTGGATATAATTTTCAAGACTCTAGGTGTGTTGTCACCCGGGTTTGTAATAAAGAGAAGGTTACCTCTTGTATGAGTTTAGAAATATCCCAAAGTGAAACTGAAATTAAAATATTTGGACATATCCATATGCTTTCTGATAGGGGTGTGGTTTGATGATGGCATCAATTGTCCTTTAACTCGCATTTGAAGAGTTTAACGCCCCTCTCTGGATTACGTCCTGATTAACTGCTGAGAAAAAGTTTCACATTGTGTTGCATCCTTTTTGGAGTCATCGACACATATGGTTTTGGTTTGAGATTTGTATCTTCTCATATATTCTCAGTCACAAACCGAACCAGGGCCTGTCCATGACGGGTATCTCAAGTCCACCGAGGGCTGCAGACCACCCCCTTAGCCTAGTTAAATAGAACATAATACACTAGCCAGCAGATGAATTTCGAACATATAAAAAGATAGAGAAAACAGTAATTTAAAGTCTAAGAGTGTCAACAACCAACACCCAGTCCACAGTTGATAACGCTCAAATTACACTTTTGAATGGGTGTAAGCAATTGTTGTCAATATAAAACCCAACTAGGTTGGGGTCGAATCCCACAGGGAACAATGTGAGTGGCGATTAAACTAGTTTGAAACTAAAGCTACAAGTTAAATTCAAACAAACGATATAAAAATATAGAAAATAAATTTTGGTCACTTTAATTTCAGTGTTTGTCAATCAAGAGTTTATGAAATAACCAGAATTATGTTCACTAGGGCTTACAGTACATGACAGATGCTAAAGGTGACTCAAGATTCTCATGGTGGTTAGGATGACAAGATATCTTTATTGATGATATGCTCGAATGTCTCTCGACCTATTCAAGCTTCTAATTTCCTAATCTTTACAGACTCAGGGAATCGCTACTCACTATTCAGATTTCACCTCAGGTTAAACAACCTTGTCACAACGTTGATTATTAAACGAAGTCTTTTCGAGTCCCTATTGATAATTCACTTTCTACTGTTTATGATTTATTTCTCAAGCAAATCAAAGTAGGTACGCCTACTGTTTGCAACCAATAGACTTTAATTATAATCTCAGAATTACCAAGAAATCCTAACACCTCTTAAATCTTGAACATTTAACACCTTATCATGACCTAACCCTAGATCCCATAATCCAGATTAAAGGTGTTTAGACACTCATGATGCAAGAAACAAATATGCAAATTGAATTCATAACTGAAAGGATTAACTTACAATTATGAAAAAAATCAAAAGTATACTTTGAATTGAATCATAAGACAAAACTCCAAAATATTGGTTTTTGAGAGAGAGAGAAATATTGTATATTGTATCTTGTAGGATATGTACAATCCTTAATGATCGAATGAAAAAAAAACCTAAAACAAGGCTTTAAATAGTTAACCCTAAATAAGAAAATAAGATTAAAGTTCAGATTTTCTTTAGAATAGATGACGACGCTCGTGACAGCCTATCAGGAGTTTGATGACCTATCACGGACGTTGTCAGCTTCTCTGCAAGTTTAGCTTTTGCTGCCTAAGGTTGACGATGACGATGACGCCTTATCATCATCTTGACGGCATGTTATGAATGTCGTCACAAAACTTCCTGCAACTTTCATCTTCTGTTTAAGGTTGACGGTATCCTTGACAGCCTATCACTAGGCTGACAATTTGTCATGGATGTCATCAGCCACACTTCGTTCTTTATTTTCTTCTGATTTTATGCTTTTTTCTACCTTTATTTGTGGTTCCCATTCTTCTCTACTTATACTGCAAAATCAAAGTAAGCTAATAAAAAACGACTAAAATTGCTCAAGACTTTGCAATTATTTAGAGTTAAAAGCTGTAAATGTGTTAGCATGGGCTCATACATCAACACCCTCAACTTAAACAATTGCTTGTCCTCAAGAAACCAGAACATAACCAAGAGTATACAAAGTACAAGTTGGCAGCTAACTACTCATATCAGTTCAGAATACATGCACCGTCTCCAAGGTCAGTCAAATTAAGAGCAACTGTGTCTATTATTGAAAACACCCATGCAACTCACGAGGATCAAGATATGGCAAAAATTTTATCAATAACAATCCATCATATATCCAAATCACACTATCCAAATAAGGTAGTGATTAGCAACATACCTAGTGTGCCCTCACAACAAAGAAATCCCTTTTTTCACTCATGTCAGAATTTACATACATAAACACAGGGATAAACACAAAACTCACTCTCAGAATGAAGTTCCAACATTGCGCATCAAATGCCATAGGATTGCCCTTATAGTCAGTACCCAAGTCGTCAGACATGTCAGTTAGGATCACTATAGGGATTTTCTTAAGTATGTAACGTAGGCTAGGGGCTGGTATGATATTCATGGATATTTCAGAGTGACTATGACTCCTTGACACTATACTAAACTCTTAGGGTTTCAACTCCCAACCTTCTTTTCTTCCTGTCTTTTATTGATCACACATGCTCAAGATGGATGCGGTCTTTTCAATTATCACATTATCTTTTTATCATCTTTTACACAACTTTCTCATTTCTTATTCCCTTTTCACTACACCCAACTTTTTATTCTTTTCTTTTATTCTTCCTCTCTTCATACTCATTTTGTATTATGCACCCCTATGATAGCCACCCTCAACTTAGGCTGTTTGCCTAAGTCAAGGTGCACAGTGTCCAAGGAGGACCAGGGCCAAAACAGGTTCATTGTGATGTAAACGAGAAAGTGAGAGGTATCGTAGAATGAAATAGGCTAATTAGGCTCAAAACAGGGATCAAGAGATATTATGCACATAGGGAAGATCATTTTGGCTAAAGTGGGCTAAAATAAAAAACGGCCTATGATCCTTTCCTAACTCCAATCCTATGACCATGGTAAGACTAACAGGGAAAGTTCTAGATTCAAAACACAACGGGAGCTGAGTAATACCTTACACACACAAGGCACACAAGTATCTCGCATATCACTACTTATCCAGTTCATGCACTTGTTTAACAAAGGTTATTCAGTTGCCAAACTAATGCCACAAAAAGATACACCGTGGTCACAAATAGATACAATTCACATAGTAATATATCAAACCAATGGAGAGGTGCTCAAAAATCACAAAAATAAGTTAACTACCTTAGTTACTTGTATTTATCCTAGTCAACTACAACACATCACAAAACAAACGCAATACGCCTAAACATACCAGCTCTACTAGGAACAATACTCCAGGGAAAAGAGGCATGATACAAAAAATCCCAGGAGGACATCAACACCCACAAGTAGCCCCAACACCCTCAACTTAAAATCATACAATATCCCCAATGCATCAAACCAAAACAAGAGAGTTAGAAACATACCTGTGGCACCATGGGTGCGAAGATCTGATGTAAATCACATAATATGAATCCAAACAACAAAATACCTTGGGGTGCCTCCCAAGAAGCGCCTAATTTAGTGTCGCAACACGACAACATCCAGTCATCCTTTATTCCTCCACTTTGACGATTTAAATTGTCGGCCTATCTTTTGATCTTTACATCTTTTAGGCCCATTGGGCAAATATGAGGGCATGATAAGGAATGTTCTATCACGCCACTTGGAAGACTTGAACCGCTTGCCTAATTTTGCATCAAACTTTCGTGTGGGCTCATTGGGCAACGATGAGGATCTTAAAAAGCCACTAAATGAATATCGATCTTTAAGCTTCTTGGACTTCAAGACTGGGGTTTTAGTATACCTTTTTGGAAAGATAAACTCCAAAATGTAAGAATTTTCCTTCTCATTTTCAAAATTCATCATTTGCTTGGGTGGTTCGACTTTAATTACATCCACCAAGCATATATTTAAAAGTTGTTTGAATGAGGACTGACTCTCAATTCTGGAGTAGAATCTCTATTAGTATCTTTACCCCGAAATGGACTAGAGTCTTCACAAGGATTGTTCTTGATTTCTTCTTTCAATTCTAGTACCATTTCCTCATCTTTGGCATCTTCGTTTATGAATGGTTCGGTTGGTTGGGAAATCTCCAATGGAAGATCAACATCAAGCTCATCATCAGTATAGGATTCTTGCTCCTCATCTTCACACTCTTTCATTATGTTAAATGATTCCACAGATAAGATATTATCTAAACATAATATGGAAGAATGCTTTGAATAATTGACCTCTATATCCATCTCCTCATGAATGACCGGCTTCATGTCTTGACGCATATCACATAAGATATCATATATTTCTTTATGGAGATCCAACATTCGTTGAAACATACCTTCAATGCCACTCTTACCGATGCTTCGTTCTTCCTTTTCTTGACCATAAGACCTATCAAACTCATAACAAGAACTAGAATTTGGGTTAGCGCAATAGGGGGAGGGGGCATTTGGGTAATCACTCTAATGTCCATCTCGACCACCACATAAAGAACAATTATACTCTCGGTAGGATGGAGATGGTGCACACATCTTTCTCCGAAGAGCATATTTACAATCTTGCCAAAAGTGAGGTCCATCACAATATGGACATGGATCATCAAGATAAGATTTCCAACCACCAAGCTCATGTTCATTCCTCGACGCCATAGTAATAAGTAAACTAAAATAAAAATCTACCTAACACAAGAAATAAAAGAAAACTAAAAACAAATATTTACAAGTTTGAATTCAAGCTAGTAGGCTAAAATTCCAAAACAACTCAATATGCCAAATTGTTCCCCGACAACGGCGCCATTTTTGATAACGCTCAAATTACACTCTTGAATGGGTGTAAGCGATTGTTGTCAATATAAAACCCAACTAGGTTGGGGTCGAATCCCATAGGGAATAATATGAGTGGCGATTAAACTAGTTTAAAACTAAAGATACAAGTTAAATTCAAACAAACGATATAAAAAGATAAAATGGGGGGGTTTTGAGATTAGCAAATATTTTTTGGTCACTTTAATTTCAGTGTTTGCCAATCCAGAGTTTATGAAATAACAAGAATTATGTTCACTAGGGCTTACGGTACATGACAGACGCTAAAGGTGACTCAAGATTCTCATGGTGGTTAGGATGACAAGCTATCTTTAGCGATGATATGCTCGAATGTCTCTCGACCTATTCAAGCGTCTAATTTCCTAATCCTCTCGGACTTAGGGAATCTCTATTCACTGTCCAGATTTTACCTCAGGTTCATCAACCTTGTTACATTGCTGATTATTAAACGAAGTCTTTCCGAGCCCCTGTTGATAATTTACTTCCTACTGTTTATGATTTCTTTCTCAAGCAAATCAAAGTAGGTACGCCTACTATTTGCAACTAGCAGACTTTAATTATAATCTTAAAATTACCAAGAAATCCTAACACCTCTTAAATCTTGAGCATTTAACACCTTATCATTACCTAACCCTAGATCCCATAATTCAGATTAAAGGTGTTTAGCCACTCATGATGCAAGAAACAAGTATGCAAATTGAATTCATAATTGAAAGGATTAACTTAGAATGATGAATAAAATCAAAAGTATACTTTGAATTGAATCACAAGACAAAACTCCAAAATATTAGTTTTTGAGAGAGAGAGAAAGAAATATCGTATATTGTATCTTATAGGATATGTCCAATCCTTAATGATCAAATGAAAACTAAAACTAAAACAAGGCTTTAAATAGTTAACCCTAAATAAGGAAATAAAATTAAAGTTTAGATTTTCTTCGAAATAGATGACGACACTCGTGACGGCCCATCAGGAGTTTGATGGCCTATCACGGACGTCATCAACTTCTCTGCAAGTTTAGCTTCTGCTGCCTAAGGTTGACGATGATGGTGATGCCTTATCATCATCTTGACGGCGTGTCATGAATGTCGTCACAAAACTTCCTGCAATTTTCATCTTCTTTTTAAGGTTGACGACATCCTTGAAAGCCTATCACCAGGCTGACAACGTGTCATGGATGTCGTCAGCCATACTTTGTTCTTTATTTGCTTCCGATTTCATGCTTTTTGCTTCCTTTATTTGTGGTTCCCCTTCTTCTCTACTTATACTGCAAAATCAAAGTAAACTAATAAAAAATGACTAAAGTTGCTTAAGACTTTGCAATTATTTAGTGTTAAAAGCTGTAAATATGTTAGCATGGGCTCACATATCAACAGTACTCCACATGATCCCTATACCAGATAACAACCTACATCTGGATATGCCCTCGACCCTGAAAATGACAAAGACAATGACAATGTTACTATGAAGTATTTAATTCTAATTTATAAAGGAAAACCAATGGAATGATCAAATCTTTCGGAGTATGGAAGCTCACCACTTCACCTTAAATGACTAACAAACCGAGCCAATCCACCTTACACTGCACAGAGGTAAAATAAAGGTCTTCGTATCCTACATTATGAAATAATGTAGGTCCTAAGGCAGTTAGAGGGTAAGCGATAACATGTAACTCAGGGATAAGGGGTAAAATAATGGCATGATCAATAATTCAAATCAATGAAAATCCAGTGGATATAATTATATGCATATATATATATCAAATGATGGGATATGGAACAAGGCTTAGAATGCACTTAAAACCCTTAACGTGGACTGTGTAGTTCAACCGTCATAAGAAGGCACCCATGGGCTATATGGGTCTAGCTATACCCCAGTTGAAAGGGCCCAGTGCATGTAGCCATATAAACCATAGAATGATCATATGTCATATGCACTATGGGGGACTCGAACCTCTCGAAATATGTTTTAAGGTGGCTTAATAACCTAGTCAATTAACATAGGGGGCACAAATCACCCGATCATTTAAACCCCTACGCTGGCAATCACGGTTTCTAGTATTTGTCCCTCGGGACTTCCACTTTCACTTCTTTGCTATACAACCCCTGTTAAGCCTAATTAAAACATTTACACACTTCTAATAATCAAGAAAGAAGTCATTCATTAGGGCATTATCAAGTGGTATCGTCATACCGACTATAGCTTAGAAGAACATGTCACTTTACCAAATCAACCAACTTGCCAATGAGACTCTAACCCAATTATCTAATAAGACTTCAAAGTTCCACATAGGAACCAAAATAAGTAGCCAAGTGGGACACTAACACAACTAGCCAATAGGAATCCAATGTCTTAAGTAGGAACCAAATCATCAAGCCAAGTGGGACTCTAACCCCTCGACCAATTGGGCTCTAAAGTCTTAAAGTCAGAACTCAATTCATGGCCATCAAGGCCTTTTTTAAAAGGCAATTCATGTTCCATTACTCTTTTATACCGTTGAAGGTTTCAAAAGTACTTTCAATATGCATAAACTCACATTCAAAACCACTTTCACAAGATTGGGTTGAGGTTTTTGCCAATTCCAAGCCATTAACTCATCAAATTTGGGAAAACACGTATTCCTCTTCCCAATCCACACACCTATGCATTTAATTAGTTTTAAAACACCCATTTAAAGTATATACAATGCTTACGTAAAAATGAAACATCACATAAATAAAAATCATTCAAAACCCTTAACCCAAGTTTCTTAACCAATATCAAAATCACATGAATACCAAATTAAAACACAAGCCTTAAAAGAGATTTTTTGGAAAGAGATACATGCCTGAAAGGATCACAATTTTTGGAGGGAATTTTCCCTTGGAAGCTCTAGACAATCAACCTTGAGAAAACACTAATACTCTTGATTGAGAGAATTTATGGGAAGAAAGAAGTTATTTTGGTATGTTACGGATGGGAATGGGGTCCCATTAAGGTTTTAAATTTGTTGGTCATATTTGGAGAAAAGGGGAAATATCCAAAGTACCCTTAATGAAAACACTAAAAAATTATCGTCAGACGTTACGGGTGACCTTACGACTCCTAGCATCATCTTATGACCCGTGAAATCCAGTCGTAGTCTAGATAGTACCCATAGTCACCCATACTAGCCTGGTTACGAGTTGTACCATACGACTCATACTCAAACACTATGACTTGTTACGTCAAATCGTAGACAAGACAAAAACATTGGGCATCATACTGGTTTGGCTATGGATGAAACTATACATCTCTTATGAAGTCCTTATGACTCGTTAGGAGCCAATGGTAATCATAATAAAAACTTGGCCAATCCACACTAGTTAGGATACGATTAGGGTCCTACGACCCGTAATAACACCCTATGACTAGTAGGGAGAGTCATAGTTTGGTAAGGAAGCTCATAAGTCAAGAAATTTTTAAAGACCAAAATTCGAGGTGTTTCATTCTCCTCCCTTATGATCATTTATCCCCGAATGATGAGACAAGGCATCCATTATCACGAATAACATAGAACACAACTATACTTATCTTTAATAAAGATAGAGAACAAAGATACCTAGGAAACCACAATTTTCTTTAATAAAGTCAGAAAACAAAGATGTTAAGGAAAAACACATACCTTAAGAACTATTATTCTGGAAGGTGAATAAGAATAGATATTTGGACTTCATGTCCTCTTATGCTTCCAAATAAGCTTCTTCGACCTTATGGTTCCTCCGTAGAACATTCACTAAAATTACATCCTTAGTCCTCAATCGACAGACTTGCCAATCTAGAATTTCAACTGGGACTTCATTATAAGATAAAGAATTTGAAATACGAACACACTCAAAAGGATCAATCAAGGAAGGATCACCCACACACTTTCTCAACATCAAAACATGGAAGACCAGATGAATGGAACTCAAACTAGGAGGCAATTACAATTCATAAGAAAAATTGCCCACACTCCTCAAGACCAGGTAAGGGCCAACATACCAGGGATTGAGCTTCCCCTTCTTCCCAAACCACATCACTCCCTTTGTGGGAGACACCTTCAAGAACATCCAATCAATAATATCGAACTCCAACTCCCTGTGCCTCACATCTACATAGGACTTTTGGTGACTTTTGGTGGTTTTAAGCCTATCCCGAATCACCTTCACCTTTTCCATATCTTGGTGAACCAAGTCAGAACCATACAACCTATTCTCACTGTAATACCCCGATCGTTTCTTAAGCCTAAATTCATCTTTTGAGTGGATATGTATGACTTCCAAAGTGATTGATGTTTAAACCATGTTGTATTTCTCTAATTTATACTTTTTTTCATGTAGAGCATTGACTAAGCTTTCCATCGATACCCTCTTCCTAGAATTGATGACCTATTTGATCAGCTGCAAGGTGCCAGCTACTTCTTTAAAATAGATTTAAGATCCGATTATCACCAACTTAAAGTCAGAGAGTGTGATATTCCAAAGACGGCTTTCCGCGCTCGTTATGGTCATTTTGAATTCTCGGTCATGTCCTTTGGTCTAACGAATGCCCCGACAGCTTTTATGGACCTCATGAATCGAGTGTTCAGACAATACCTGGATATGTTCATTATTGTGTTCATAGATGATATTTTTGTATACTCCCGAAGTGAGAACGACCATGCAGATCATTTTCGAATTGTCTTACAGACCCTTAGGGATCAACAGTTGTTTGCCAAATTTAGCAAGTGTGAATTCTGGCTAAGGTCGGTTGCTTTTTTGGGTCATATTATTTTTTCTGATGGTATTTGAGTTGATCGTCAAAAGGTAGAAGCTGTGAAGAATTGACCTAGACCTATTTCCCCATCTGATATTAGGAGTTTCTTGGGTCTAGCTGGCTATTACCGTCATTTTATCAAAGTTTTCTCTTCCATTACTGTTCCTTTGACCCAGTTGACCCAAAAGAAGGTTAAATTCCAGTGGTCAGATTCTTGTGAGAAGAGTTTTCAGGAGTTGAAGACTCGACTCACTTCAGCCCCTGTGATGACCCTGCCTAATGGTGTAGATGATTTTGTGATATATTGTGATGCTTCCAGAATTGGTTTTGGTTGTGTGTTGATGCAGAAGGGTAAAGTTATAGCCTATTCCTCATGACAGTTGAAACCTCATGAGAAAAATTATCCAACCCATGACCTTGAGTTAGCTGCAGTGGTTTTTTCTTTGAAAATTTAGAGACACTATTTGTACGATGTTCATGTTGATGTCTTTACAGCTCATAAGAGTTTACAGTATGTGTTCTCTCAGAGAGAGTTGAATCTTCGGCAGAGAAAATGGTTAGAATTACTAAAGGATTACGATATGAGTGTGTTATATCACCCAGGCAAGGCCAATGTAGTGGAAGATGCTCTTAGCAGGTCGTCCATGGGTAGTGTAGAACATATCGAGGAAGATAAGAGGGTTTTAGCACGTGAAGTACATCGTTTGTCTAGGTTAGGTATTAGATTTCTTGAATCAGCTGAGGGTAATGCTTGGGTCCAAAGTAGTTCCAAATCTTCCCTAGTTTTTGAAGTGAAGGAGAAGCAGGATACAAATTCTCATTTGGTCAAACTGAAAGAATCAGTTAAAGACCAAAAGGTGGAGGTTTTCTCCCAAGGGGGAGATGGTGTATTGAGATTTTAGAATAGATTGTGTGTGCCTAATACTGATGATCTAAGGCAGAGAATTATGCATGAGGCGCATGGCGCACGGTATTCTATTCATCCCGGTGCTACCAAGATGTACCATAATTTGGGGGAAATTTATTGGTGGAATGGTATGAAAAAGGATATAGCGAAGTTCGTAGAAAAGTGTGCAACTTGCCAGCAGGTAAAGATAGAGCACCAGAGACGCGGTGGTGTGATGCAAGAATTTAACATTCCTACTTGGAAGTGGGAAGTGGTGAACATAGATTTCGTGACTGGTTTACCTCTCTCTTATCGTCATCATGATTCTATTTGGGTCATTGTAGACAGGTTACTAAGTCAGCACATTTTCTTCCGGTACCTACATCTTTCACCGTGGAGGACTATGCAAAGCTGTATATTCGAGAGTTAGTTAGGTTGCATGGTGTTTCATTGTCTATCATCTTCGATAGAGGTACTTAGTTTACTTCTCAATTTTGGAGAGCCTTCCAAAAGGGTCTTGGCACCTTAGTTCATCTTAGCTTCGCTTTTTATCCGCAGACAGACGGTCAGGCTGAGAGGACTATTTAGACTTTGAAGGATATATTGAGGGCTTGTGTTCTTGATTTCAAAGGAAGTTGGGATGAACATTTACCGTTGATTGAATTTGCTTACAACAATAGTTTTCATGCAAGTATTGGAATGGATCCATTTGAAGCTTTGTATGTGAGAAGATGTAGATCGCCCATCGGTTGGTTCAAAGTGGGTGAAGCTGCTATGATTGGACCTGATGCTGTATTTGAGGCTATGGAGAAAGTTAAGTTAATTCGGAAGAGGTTAAAGACATCCCAGAGTCGTCAGAAGTCATATGCAGATGTGAGAAGAAGAGCTCTTGAGTTTGAAGTCGATGATTTGGTATCTTTGAAAATCTCACCCATGAAAGGGGTGAAAAGATTTGGAAAGAAAGGGAAGCTGAGTCCCAGATATGTTGTCCCTTATAGAGTTTTGGATCGTGTTGGGAAAACATCTTATGAGGTTGAGTTTCCTGCAAAATTGTCAGATGTCCATCATGTGTTTCATGTTTCTATGCTCAAGAAGCATATTGGAGACTCTGTTGTTGTTGATCCATCGGAAGGTTGTGATGTTCAGGATAGCCTTTCTTATGATGAAATCTTGGTGAAATCCTAGATTATCAAGTCCGTAGACTGAGGAACAAGGAAGTTCCCTTGGTTAAAGTTCTGTGGCAAAATCAATCAGTAGAAGGTGCCACTTGGGAAACAGAAGTGTATATGTGATCCAGTTACCCTCATTTTTTCTCCACGAGTTTGAATCAAGCTGAAGGTACTATTCCCTTAATTTATTTCCTCCTAATCTAATGTATTCAGCTATATGGTTATTCCCTCTACGATTCGTGCATTTGGTGAAGTACTCAAAAATTTAGAGTAAAGTGAGACCTTAGATGTGAGTCATTCTAGATATACATCCTCATTTTCTATTGTTCTTGGCCTATTTGGAAACATTTGAAGATGAATGTGTCCAAAGGGGAGATATTGTAATACCCCGATCGTTTATTAATCCTAAATCCGTCTTTTGAGTGGATATGTATGACTTCCAAAGTGATTTATGTTTAAAAAATGTTGTATTTCTTTAATTTCTAATTTTTTTCATGTAGATAATTGAATAAGCTTTCCATCGATACCAATTTCATCAAAATCCGACATCGGATGAATGAGTTATGGCCATTTTACTCAATGGTATCGGATCGCCCAGGTTTGACGGTCGACCTGGTGGACCGTCAGGTCCCTGGTGGACCGTTAAGTGCCCCGTCAAGCCGAGGAAGTGACTCATTTTTCAGTCCATCGTGCGACGGCCAAGTTGGTGGACCATCAAAAAGTTGACGGACCGTCAAGGGGTCCATCAGATCGAGACAGAATGTCTCATTTCTGGCCCTCGAGTGACGGACAACTTGGTGGACCGTCAGTTTACTGAAGGACCGTCACTTCGACCGTCACGTCGAGGAGGAACATTCCAGTTTTAGCACTCGAGTGAAGGACGATCTGGTGGACCATCAGGAGACTTGACGGACCGTCAGATCGACCGTCACAGGCCCCGATCAACAAATTTCAGCATTATCAAAAAAGGGCATTTTGGTCATTTCCTCCCCATGTGGTCTTATATATATATCAAAGTGGATAAGAGCAACTCATTTACTTTTCCTTTATCTTCCAATCTTCCAAGAATCTTCTAGAAACTAGGGTTTCTACAAGATCCAAAATCCAAATCCTCTTCCAAGAAATTCAGAGAATCTTCCATGAATTTCTCCAAGTTGTTCAAGAACTAAGTTTCCCAAGTCAAAGGCATCAATAATCTTGGACTAAAAGTGTGAGAAGAGTTCCAAACAAGTTTCCACATCTTCAAATCTAAATCCAAGGTATGGGGGGTTTCAACAAGAACACTTCTTTCGTTCTTGTGCCTAAAGATTTACTCTCTATTATTGATTTACATGATTTTGCAAGTGGATTTACACCCAAATTTTTGTATGTATGATTTGTGAGACTTGAGTTGAATAAGCTTGATATTTATGGTTATTTCACCATCATGCTTCTTAAATTGAGTATTTATTCCATGAGATGTATATTGTCATTATATATTGATGATTTCTAAGGGATTTATGATAAGTGTCAAGATTTGTATTTTTTATGAGAAATTTGACTATTGAATATATATATATATATATATATATATATATCGATATTTGAATTGAAAGTCAAGAATGAGTTTGATGATGTTTCCTTGAAGCTTTGGACTTTGAAATGATTTGATAAGCAAATGTACTTGATGTTGAGAAACATTGTTTGAATTTGAGTCGATTTAGGAATCCACAGTTGTATATGATTTACCGATGAGATATACTATTGTTCTGGTCATCATGATAGACCCATGAGTTGATATTGATTGAGGTGGATTTCCTAACACGTTCTGAGATGAGTCTGGGAGGAGTATTTAGCACCGAGAAGGAAATGTGGTATTTCCCCAGAACTACGTGCCACCATAGGATTGATGTTGATAGTTGTGGGTCAAAGGACGAGTATGAGATTGTGATGATGAGATTATGGTTGTACTCCCTGGCAAGAGTACGACACCCCTGCCAATGTGGGGTTCTCTCCTTAGGAGGGCAAAACGTTGGACTCCATGCGGCTCACATGGTGTAGTTATGTCGGTGATAATAAACTCCCTCGTCCATAATGATCTAAGTACCATGAGTTACCGAACCACTCTAAGTCATGAGTCAAAGAGTTTGAGTTGAGTTAAATGATTTACGAGATTTATGAAGCATATGTTATTACTGATGACTTCCGGAAATGATGTTTTAGATAATTCAAGCGAAGAGAGTTGTTATTGTTAGCATGCAAGATTTTCTTATACATTTATGATATTATTTAAAATGATGCATCCACCCCCACATACTTAGTACATTCCCAAGTACTGACTCTCATACCCTTTTGCATTCTATATTTCCTCATGATATAGGTTCAGGTGCTCAGTCTCAGCTGCGACAGTGATCTACGAGTACCTTCATCTATATTCCTGCTGTTGGTGAGTCCTCATGGTTCGAGGACCTATGTTCATGATTTTTGTCTTGCTAATTGATGGTTGTTTATTTTTCTGTTCAGTATGAGCCAGTTGGGGATCTGTCCCAATGGCTCTTCAGTCTTATGTAGTAGAGGCTTTATTAGACTAGAGTACCAGTATGTACAAATCATTAGTATTTTGATTGTACAAGACAGTATTACTTTGTATCTCAGTATGTTCATGGCATGATTATTCTTCCTTATTACCGCTCGATTATTGTCTTGGTGAATTATGGGAGTAAAGACAGGCTCAGAGGGTTAGCTTAAGGCTGTGTGTGGCCTTAAGCACCATGAGACGTCTCGGGATAGGTTCTTGGGGCGTTACACTCACCAACTTCAAACAACCTAATAGGAGACATACACCTCCTACCATATAAAGCCTCGAAAGGAGCCATCCCAATACTAGAGTGATAGCTATTATTATATGCAAACTCTATCAGAGGCAAATGATCCACCCAAATACCATCAAAGTCGATCACACTAGAACTTAGCATATCCTCTAATATTTGAATGGTTCTTTCCGCTTGTCCATCCACTTGGGGATGGAAAGCGGTAATAAGTCTCACCCTTGTTCCCAAAACTCTCTGAAAATAACGTAAAAAATGAGGTAAGAACTGAGTACCTCAATCAGATTTAATGGAAATTGGAGCACCATGCAACTTGATGATTTCATGAATGAAAAGCTTAGCCTAATGCTCTGCCGAATAATTAGTCTTCACTGGAATGAAGTGAGCGAACTTAGTCATCCTATCAACAATGACCCAAATTGAATCAAACTAATTCTGAGACCACAGAAGACTGATAATGAAATCTATATTAACCACCTTCCACTTCCACACAGCCAACTCAACTTCTTTAAACAACCCACCTGGCCTCAAGTGCTCCACTTTCACTTGCTGACACACCATGCACCCGACCACAAAATTTACCATATACCATTTTTTATTATTCCACCAATAGATCTTTTTCAAATCATGGTACATCTTCGTCAAACCTGGATGAACAGTGTACCTCGACTTCTGATTCTCAGCCAAGATCCTCTCTCATAGCGTCATCAACATCGGGAACGCTCAATCTACCTTGGTATCTCAAGATATCGTCACCACCAAACTCAAAACCTACCACCGTCTGATGACCCAAATCATCCCCGATTCTCATCAAACTAGGATACAAAACCTGCTTCTTCTTTACCTCAACCCCCAGAGAGGACTTCACCACCTCTTGAACAATTACACTACCATCATCAGAGTCTAAAAAATGAACTCCAATATTACCCAATCAGTGAATATCCTTGTACCAATAATATTGGTGAAACCAAGCACGAATACCAACTTTTCATGACCCAACTTACAAGTCATGACGACACTTACTATATACCAACAGTAGGTAAGCCAAGCCATATCACAAAGTTACACGAAATGGGCTAACTTGGTGGAAAATGTCCTAAAAGTAGAAAATCAACATTTAAAAAGTTAAAACAACAATAAAGCATTCATAAATGTCTAAGAGATAGAAAAAGGTTCAACAACTATCCCAAGCCTCAGTAATGTCAGTACAAGAGCTACTATAAATGAACTATAAGTACTAAATAGTCGAATACAATCTGTCTAAAAATGAAAGACTAGACATAGATATGTAGAAGGAAAAAAGGGTAACTCCGACTCCAAGAGCTCACCTAATCTTGAAATCAACCATGCACGAGAGTCACGTCAATGGCGGCAACTAGTATTCAAATCTATACCAAAAAGGTATAGAAGTATAGTATGAGTAAAAAAACCACAAGTACTTAGTAGGCATAATTGGCCGACTGAGCTAAATAATGATATAAATATGACAAGATACAAAATGAAATAACTAAGTCATGGTAATAGGGAAAACCTGGAAATAAGCTCAAACACCACTGTGCATAAGTAAATAAATAAATATTGAATGTAACGTAAAGATCAGACCATTATGACTACTAAATTGGCCACCATAAGCCAATAAGTGCGAAAAACTAAATAACCCAATGCAGGCCCCATAAGCCTGGAGGGTCAATCAAGGAAAGTAAATAACCAAATAACCATAAATTAACAACTATCTTTCCATACCTAAGAACCCATCTGAACCATATCATATCATAAATAACTCCCAAAATGTCAGACTTGAACAGGACCTTAATAGTGTCATCATCATCACCATTATTTGTCGGATTTAAACCAAAAATCATCAACACCATCATCAAATATTGGACTGAAACTAGGGATCATATATCATTATCATCATTAAATATCAGACTTAAAGTGGGACTCATATATTATTATCATCATCAATCGCCGAACTCAAACCAAAACTCATATATCATTATCATCATCAATAGACCATGTGAATAAATCATAATTGTAAGCCATATCACTAAATCCCAATAATTATCCACCTAAAATTACCTAAAATTAGCACTAACTCTGAACTACTGAACTATCTAATGCAAGTCTTGGCCTAAGGTGGGCCGAAGGTGTCCACTTTAATCCCCAAAATCTATTTTAGGCAAATTTTACCCAGACTAGGATATGGTATCTAAACTCACTTCTAGATGTGAAAGAAGTCATAATTAACCATAAGATAGCAATTCTCCTTAAAACATCATAAACTAAGTCAATTACGCGATAAAATTTCGGTTTCAAGATAGCCTAAATGGTCCAACTAACCCAAATATTTTTAATCATACCTTAAATACTTCAATCTCACCCCATATCTAACATAATATCATAATCGTACTATGAAATAACTCAATCTATGAAGAGGGTAAACCTAGCCTACCTAGATGCCGAAGAAGAGCCTGGAGAATCCGCTAAACCACTAGTTCCCCTTGTCAAGAAGCTTCAGTAAGTTGCCACGCTATCAAAATCATATTCTACTCATCAAAATGAGAACAATAATATCCATATTGCACTATCGTGATTTGGGTCCAAAATCTTGAAAGAATGCTATGTAGGGCCCATTTACAGGATCACACTTTCAAAACCAACACAAAGTCCCTCTATGCTCAAGGAACATTTATGGGTGTCCGAGCTTTAATGGTACTACAATCAGGACACCATTACTTTAGGGATTTTTGAAAAAGATGGAGGAATTAACCATGAAATTTATGGAATCTTACCATAAATTCAATGAATAGTCATGTAAATTAACAATAACAAAGCCCCATAATTACCCACAATTGATTCTCCCAAGAATTCCCACTTTTTAGGGTTTATTATTCAAGAGAATGGTTGAAGAATGGTGAAAATCAGGCTTAGTGGAGGTATATATACCCTTCTCAGGTATGCGAATGTCGCTTAAGCGGACACTGGTCCGCTTTAGTGGTTGGCACTATAGCGCCCAGCTGACTTCTAAAGCGGTACCTCACTGACATGACAGGCCGCTAATATAGCCGGTTGGCGCTAATGCGACCAGTATTTTAGAGGCCAACTAGCCGGTTAAGCGGTACTTGACGATTAGGTCAGTGCTGCGAAAGCACCCAAAGGGCCGTTAAAGCTTCCTCTGCTAAAGTTCCAAAAGGAAACTAAAGTGCCCTCTGCTAAAGAACCAAAGGATGCCTAACAATCGCACCAGATTTTTTTCATCAGTTGGAGACTTAGAATATTTTTGAGTCTCCGCCAACTCCTCAAGATTTACTTGGAATCCCAAAACACCAGGAAATAATGATATCCTATCAAATTCGATGTTCCAGGATCAACGACGCAGTCAAAATTTCCATCCAAGGTCGTTTTAATAAATAATGGGTCCCACAGCCATGTGCCATTTTCTTAATTTTTGGCCAATAGCCCGACATGAGTTCGAAAGCCTCAGGACCCGAACCAAAGGTTTACCTAGCTTAAAATCGATGTTACAGAGCTGTTGGAATAGACAAAATTGGCATACGAGGTTGTTTGACTCAATGTTTCACTTGATAGCCAATTTGAACCAGCGAAGGCTTCAAAATAGAGAATTGGCTCCAAAAAATCAAACAAAATGTTTGCTAACCAAACTGTTAGTTCCAGTAAGTCACATAAATAACATGGGGGTAGCTATAGGAATGCTTTAAATAATGAAAATGAGCTGAAATAGAAAAAATAACCTAAAGGGTCATTACAATATCTACTACAAAAAGAACTTTCATTTGCGAAAGTAAAGGATTACGACGTACCTAAAGCCTCAAATAGGTGAGGATATTGGGTCCGCATCTCTCTTATGATCTCTCAAGTAGCCTCCTCTACTGGGTGGGGCCTTGACTGAACCTAATCTACAAAAATCTCTCTAATATGCAACTGCCTGATATTACTAGCCAAAATGAGCACAGGATCCTCCACGAAAGTTAACCGCTCATCCAACAGAACTGAGTCCTATCTACGCACATGAGAAGGGTCAGGAATGTATCGCTGCAACAAAAAATATGGAAAATTAAAATGACAGAAGAAAAATTTGGGGGTAAGTCTAACTCATAAGCCACCTCACTAACTATGCAAAGAATCTCAAAGGGTCTAATATATCTAGGGTTGAGCCTGCCTTCTTCCCAAACCTCATCACATCCTTCATGGCGATACTCAAAGGAATACCCCATCACCAACTCCAAATCTCAAGGCACAAATTCTACGATCTATATAAGCCTTCTTCCTACTCTGAGCTGCCCTCAACCTATCCTAAATCACCTGGACTCCATCCAATGACACCTTAAGCTAGTTAGGACAACGGGGCCTAATATTGATAATCTCAAACCATCCAATTGGAGAATGGCATCGTCTACCATATAAACCCTTAAAAGGTGCCATCTCAATACTTAAATGATAGCTATTATTATAAGTGAAATCGACCAAAGGTAAGTGCTGCACCTACTAACCCCCAAAATCCATAACACAGGCTCGGAGAATATCCTCGAGAACCTAAATAGTGCACTTTGACTGTCTTTCGGTCTGAGAATAAAAGACTGTATTAAGATCCACTTGCGTACCCAACTCCTCTAAAAAGCTCTCTAAAAGCTAGAAGTGAACACTAAACCCTAGTCTGAAATAATAGATATAGGCACACCATGCAAAAAGAATATCTCACTAACATAGATACGAGCCAACCTCTCGGTACTGAAGGACATCTGAGTGGGAGTGAAATGTGCCGACTTGGTCAACCGATCCACAATGATCCATATACTCTCTAAACCACGAGAAGTATAAGGCAAATCACTAAAAAAGTCCATGTTAATTCGCTCCCACTTCTACTCAAGAATGGGCAATCTCTAAATCTAGCCACCAAGTCTCTAATGCTTGAATTTCACTACCTACAACATAGGCAACAAACTACTAAGTCTACCATATCTCTCTTCATACCACTCCACCAATAGTGCTATTACTAATCCTTATACATCTTGACTGTACCCGGGTAAATAAAATTTTAGAATCTTTGAGCCTCATGCAAAATCCCCTGAATCAAGTCATCAACCCTAGAAACGCAAATGTGACAATCAAATCTCAAGACACCCTAAAAATCTATAGTATCCCTCTTGGAATCAACACTCAACACCTAATCACGAATGATTCAAAGCACTTATCCACAAATTGATGACCTCGAATCTACTCAAATAGAAAAGACATAACCATAACACTAGCAAGAATCCTCTTAGGACTTGAAATATTTCCACGACCCAAACCAGGGCATGATTGTGATGGGTATCTCAAGTTCCACATGGACCGGAGATCACCCCCTCTACCTAACCTAGTCAACACAACAATCTCAAGTGTCAAATAAATTTCAAACATATAAAAAGATAGTGGAAGATAAGACTAATATTTATTCATGAGATGTCTAAACCAATTACTAGAACCCGAACAAGCGCCCGCCACCAATCCAATCCTAAAAAAACACCCAAGTCCACAGTAATCCAACAAAGAGTCTACAAAATCGAAAGTCAATAAAATGTCAGGACATGCCCCCAAAAGTAGTAAAAAACAAAGTCTAAATAAGGTTTAAGACATAGAACAAAAAGACCATGAAATGAAGCCTTCCGAAGTATGGAAGCTCACCACTTCAATGTCAACTCCCGAACTACTCGAACACCTTCTCACAATGCAGGAAAAGTAGAAAAAATTTTGGTACCTGCATCGCATGGGGATAGAGCATCCAAAGAAGGTTAGCGGTTGGTGCGCTAGTATGTAACTCAGGGATAGAGGAATAAAATAATGCCATAATTGAAAAAAACCTTGCCCAATATTTCTTGAGAAGTTTTAGAGAGAGTTTAGAGAGTTTTTAATCTTCTAAAGGGTATAATGAATGCCCAATAAGTGTTATAAGTGTGGGGTCTTAAGGTCTTGGGGTGGGAAATATCCAAAATACCCCCAGCTTAAAAGTTGTAGAAAACTCGCATGTGGGTATGAGTTGACCCTCTAACTCGTCACCACAACATACGAGTGGTACCCTCAAGTCATCACAAAATTAGAAAGTTGGATATTATATTCTATCCAACATATGACTCCCTTGCCCAACTCATCACTAGACTATACGACTAGTACCATCAACTCGTATAACATCAAGGGCTAAACACTGGACAACATATGATAGACCCTACCTACTCATCACATTACCATACGACTCATATTGAGTCTCTCATAACTAGGACAAAACTTGGCCAGCAACACACTGACCAACATACAACTAGGGTGCCTAAACCCATTGCCACACCATGCGACTTATGGTGTGAACCGTATAATGAACAGAAAGTTCAAGACACGAGAAATTATGCAAGGGCTAGAGTTTGGGGCATTTCAATTATCAAGTTGCACTATGAATTTGGATAAGGACTGAATGTCTCATACCAGTAGACACTAAGAAACTAAAATACAAGCCAATCTACCCATACTCACCGTCTTTCAACTCAAGGTGTCTGCTACTATGTTTTTCTTGACCGAATGATACACGGTAGAAATTTCATAATCCTTAAGTAAGTCCAACCATCTACACGATCTAGAATTAAGCTCTCTCAAGGTCATAAGATGATGAATACTATGATAATCCATAAAGCTCTCACAATGCACACTATAAAGATAATGTCTCCAAATCATAAGTGCAAAGACTACCGTCGCCAACTCCAAATAATGATTGGGGTGGTTGCTTGTATACCTTCAGGTGCATTGATGCATAGACAAAAACATGACCTGCTACATTAATACACAACACAATCTAACACTAGAAGAATCACATACACGATGAATCCCTCACCCTCAATTGGAAGAGCCAAAATAGAATATGAAGTGAGAAATCCCTCGATCTTTCCAAAGCTCAACTCACACTCCTTAAACCATAGGAAAGGAATATTTTTCAAGTCAATTTGGTCATCGGTGTGGTAATGATAGAAAAATTCTGAATGAACTATCAATACTAGCCGACCAAACTAATGAAGCAATGAACCTCAGTCAGAAAAGTAGGTCTAACCCAATCATGAATAAACTCAATCTTTGTCGGGTATACCATAATCCCATCCTTAGACACCACATGCCCAAGAAATATCATCAACTCAAGCTAAAACTCACATTTAGAGAATTTGGAAAAAGGCATATGATCTCTCAAAGTTTGGAGCACAATCCTCAAGTTCTGCATATGCTCCTCTCTACTTCTTGAATACATAAGGATGTCATCTATGAACACAATCACAAAAGAATCCAAATTAGTCTTGACCACACTATTCATCAAATCCATAAACTCAACTGGGCATTAGTCAACCTAAAAGACATCACTAGAAACTTATAATGACCATAACGGGTCCTAAAGGTTGTCTTTGGGATATCCAAATCCCAAATCCTCAATAGATGGTAACCAAATCTCAAATCAATCTTAGAGAGCATTGTTACTCCCTGAAGCTAGTAGAACAAATCATCAATGTGAGGTATAGGATACTTGTTCTTCCCATTACCTTATTAAGATGAATACAATCAATATATACACACATAAAATAATTTTTTTATAGTCAACCGGTGTCAGTCCCAATACCAATACCAATAACAAGGCTGACACCAATACCGACACCACCCATACCAACCCATAGTAGTCCCCCAAAGCCTCTATCCAAAAGTAAAATAATATTAGGTCGGGACATGCTCCTGATCATAGCAAAAACCAAAGTCTATGAAATGACCAAAATATCTAAAAAATTCCATGACATGAGATGGAGCCTTTCGGATTATGGAAGCTCACCACTTCAATCCAATACAAGTTGATCCCTAATCTGATCACAAAGTACGAGGAGTAGTATGGATGGTTTTTGCATCGCATAGGGATACAGTCGCTCGAAGATGGATTAGCGGGTGAACGCTAGCAAGTACTCATGATAAGGATAAAATAATGCCAATCTTTAAAACCAAGAAAAAAACCATATACATTCACAACTATACATATATATATAATTTATACTGGGAAAGAGAACTGGGTTTAGCTTGCCTTTAAAATCATTAACTTGAGTATGTGTATCTTAACTATCCTAGAACCACCCATGGGATATATGTGTCCAGTGTTACTTCCTGAACGAGCCCCGATGTATGTAGTCGCACAAACCAGAGCTACCATAGCAGTAGAGGATTCCTGTGTACCCTTCGCTCTCGATGATATATATATACAGTTTAACATAGGGGATACCGTTAACCCCAGAAGTATAGTATGTTGTTGTTGTTAACAATCCTCTTGTCGAAAAAAATAAGTTTCCAGTGTCCGTCCATTAGACTCACACTTTCACGGTTAGCTATCACAACCCACCATTATTGCCCTATTAAAACCATTAGCACACAATCAAACCACTAATTTCATAAATTATTAACCAAGGCTATAAGAAGTGGTATCATCATACCGACTATAGCTTGCAAGAAATGACCTTAGCCAATCATTTTAAAGAAGGGATTCCTATGTACTTGAAAATTCCATTATTATTTAGTTTATTTAGGGGATTCCCATATATCCCATAAGTAGTTCATTATTATATTTGCTTGGGGGATTCCCATGTACCCCGCAAGGCTTTTAATTAAACCATAACCATGACTACCAAGACCATACCATTTAACCATTTAAAACCATCCAAACCAATTCAGGGTTCCATTACCACTTTATACCATGCAAAGCTTTCAATAAAAGTTCAACAATGTAACAAAAGCATTCTCATAGGCATTTTATCAAACATATTGAGGGCATATAGTTTCCAAAACCAAAACCAAGTACCAATTAACCATTCCCATGAAACCGTATATTTAAACCACCATTATAACATAGAAACCAAAACCCTCAACATATAATTCAAAACCCAAAACCATACCACAATTATGCCATGAAAACTATACATCAAATCAAGCCTTTAGTTGAACTAACAATGAGGTAGAAGTAACATTCCTTATATTATGAAAAAGATGGAGAGAAACCACCATTGTAAGTCCCAAATTAACCACCTTATAGGAAGCCCTAGCCTTCCTTGACCCAAGAGCTTTGAGAGAATTTAAGTGTGTTTAAAGTGTTTTCAATAAAGGATAGTAGGGTAAATAATGTCTCAATAGTGTTTTAAGTCGTGGGGTTATGAGAGGTTAAGAGGGAAAATGTTCAGATTACCCCCAACTTAAACTGTAAAAATTTCCTGCAGGAAAGTACGATGACACCTCCTCCAACCGTACCCTACTATACGAGTGATACCTACCACTCATACCCTAGGCATCCCTTGGACCCCAATACTATCCAACATATGACCACCAAGGCCAAATCATACCAAAGCTTACAACAAGTTCTCTAGAACCATACCTTAGGAATAATAGAATCCTCTAGGCTAGACTTAGGGCATCATATGAGTTAACATCATACTACTAGTACCCTAACATACGACTAGCTTGATCCATTCATACCTTGGACAAAAACCAACCAAACTTCACTGATCAACACACAAGTTGAGGAACCTAAATCTTACCCTATCATACAACAAGTGCCCCTAGTCGTATGATGTCCAGAGATTTCAAAACTCAGGAAATTTCTAAGGACCAAAACCCAGGGTGTTTCAATTCTACCCAATTGGATCATTCATCCTTAAATGATGGACAAGGCGGTATAAGCATGATTTACACCCTAACACCCCCATTCCGACCCTTAACCAAGTTAGAAAACAAAACATAAGGAAGTTAACCTTTACTTTAATCAAAACCAGAAAGCAAGGATGTTATGAAGAACATATACCTTAAGCACGAATATCCAAATTGGAAAACAAATACGGATACTTGGACTTCATGTCCTTTTTCGCTTCCCAAGTAACCTTTTCCACTTTGTGGTTCTTCCATAGAACATTTAATAAGGCCACATCCTTCGTCCGCAACCGACGAACCTGACGATCCAAGATCTTATCGGGATCTCCTCATAGGACAGTGAATCCAAAATACCAATATCCTCTATAGGCACCATTTGAGATAGATCACCAATGCGCTTCCTCAACATATATAAATGGAACACTGGATGAATGGAGTTCAAACTAGAAGAAAACTCCAATTCATATGCAACATTACTAACACTTCTAAAAATCACATATGGATTAACATATTGTGTACTAAGCTTCCCTTTCTTCCCAAATTGCATCACTCCCTTTATGGGGGACACCTTTTGGAATACCCTATCCCTAACCTCAAGCTTAGGCCTATGTTTACTTGGGTGACTTTGGGCAGCCTTAAGCCTATGCCAAATCACCTTCACCTTCTCCATAGCCTGATAAACCATGTTCGGACCAAACATATCCGCCTCACTAAGATAGAACCACCCAATAGGAGATCTACACCTGCTACTATACAATACCTCAAAAGGAGCCATTCCAATGCTAGAGTGGTAGCTATTGTTGTAAGAAAACTCTATAAGAGGTAGATGCTCAACCCAACTACCACCATAGTCAATCACACACACACAAAGCATATCCTCCAATGTTTGAATAATCTTGTTTACTTACTCATCTATCTGTGGGTGAAAAGCAGTACTCAAACGAACCTTAGTCCCTAATCCTTTCTAGAATGACCGCCAAAAGTGAGATGAAAACTGCGGACCACGATTAGAGATAATAGAATAGGTACCCCATGTAGCTTCATAATCTCTTAGAGGTATAACCTTGCATAATCCTCATCTGAAAAGTTTGTTCTACTGGAAAAAAATAAGCCGACTTTGTAATCCTATCCATGATGACCCAAATCGAATCAAACTAATTTTGAGACAGAGGAAGATCGGTAATGAAATCCATATTGATTACTTCCCACTTCCATTCAAGAAACTCAATATCTTGATACAGCCCTCCGGGAATCATGTACTCAACTTTTACCTATTGACACACCATACACTTGGCCACAAAATCAGCCATATACCTCTTCATACTATTCCACTAATACATCTACATAAGGTCATGATACATTTTTGTCGAACCCAGATAAACAACATAGCACAATTCATTCTCTTTATCCAAGATCATCTTATATAACCCATCGACATTGGGAACACATACCCTCCCTTGATACCGCAAGATACTATCACCACTAATCTCAAATAGCATTACCTTTTGTCCATCTATATTACCCTTGATTTTCTTCAAGATAAGATTTAACATTTTCTTCTCCTTGATCTCTGCACCAAGAGCTGACCCCACCAATTCATGTACCACCAAACCACTTTTCTCGGAGTCTAAGAGACGAACTCTAAGGTTAGCCAATCGGTGAATGTCCTTCACCAAATCACGCTTCTCCTTTACCACATGAGCTAGACTCCCCATGGATAACCTGCTAAGAGCATCAACAACAACGTTCACTTTACCTGGGTGGTAGTGAAGACTCATGTCATAGTCCTTGAGAAGCTCAATCCATCTTCTTTGCCTGAGATTAAGCTCTTTCTATGTGAACTCATACTGCAAACTCTAATGATCCGAGAAGATACCTATGTGCACTCCATACAAATAGTACCACCAGATTTTTACTATAAATACCACTACTAATAATTCCAAGTCATGAGTTGGATAATTCCTCTCATGCACCTTTAACTATCTAGAGGCATAAGCTATCACCTTTTTATGCTTTGTTAAAACACAAACAAGTCCCACCTGGGATGCATCATAGCAAACCACATACCCCTCAGTGCCTTCTGACAAAGTCAAAAATGGAGTCAAAGTTAGCTTATCCTTTAGCTTCTCAAAACTACCCTTACAAGAATCTGACCAAGAGAACTTTACCTTTTTTTTGAGTCAACTTGGTCAACAGGGCAGCTATGGTTGAGAAACTCTCCACAAACCTCCTGTAGTAACTAGATAAACCTAAAAATCATCGAATATCAGTTGGAATCATGGGTCTAGGCCACTACTTAACCACTATAACCTTTTGCAAACCCACCAGGACCTCCTTACATAATATGACCCTAAAAAGTGACAACGTTTAACCAGAATCCATATTTTGAGAATTTGGCATACAACTGCTACTCTTTCAAGGTCTGCAACACAACACAGAGGTGATTCGTATGATCCACCTCACTCTTAGAGTACACCAAAATGTCATCTATGAACACAATGACAAATAGATCCAGAAACTGATAGAAGACCCTATTAATCAAATCCATGAATGTCGTAGGGGCATTAGTCAACCCAAAAGACATAACTTGAAACTCAAAATAACCATACTGGGTACCAAAAGCTATTTTAGGGACATCCAGCTCCCTAATATTAAGCTGATGATACGCAGAATGAAGGTAAATCTTGGAGAATAACTTAGCACCCTACAACTGATCAACAAATCATCTATTATTGGAAGAGGATACTTGTTCTTAATTATCACCTTATTTAACTGTCGATAGTTAATACACATCCGAAGGGAACCATCCTTCTTACGCATGAATAATATCGGGGCGCACCATGGGGACACACTAGGATGGATGAAACCCTTATCTAAAAGATCCTTAAGTTACTTCTTAAGATCCTTCAACTCAGTTGGAGCCATTGTATAAGGGGAATAGAAATTGGACGAGTTTCCAGAACCAGATCAATCCCAAACTTAATCTCCCTATCAAGAGGAACACCAGGAAGGTCATCACGAAAGACCTCAGGAAATTCATTCACCACCAAAACTGAATGCAAAGAAAGACCTTCTGAGTTAGAATCTTTAACCGAGACTAAATTATAGAAACACCCTTTGGAGATTAATCTTTGAGCTCTAAGATATGATATGAATTTTCCCTTAGGATCTAGGAAATCACCCTCCCATTCAATAATCGATTCACCAAGGAACCTAAAGACAACCCTACAGGTCCGACAGTCTAATGATGCATATTACGAGTGTAACCAGTCCATTCCCAGAATAACGTCAAAATCCACCATATCCAATTCATATAAGTCTACCAAAGTCTCCTTACTATCAAAAGATACCACACACCTCCTATAGGCTCTTTCAGTAACCATAGGGTCAACTGCTAGGGTAGAAAAAAAAGGGTCTGAAATAACCTCAGAACCAAAACCAAAATACACAGCCAAAAATAGGGTCACATAAGAGTGAGTAGACCCCGGATCAAGTAAATAATATTCATTATGAGAGAAAATTTTCAACATACCAGTCACGACATTAGGCAATACCTCAGACTCCTGTTGGGTAGTGAGTGCATATAGATGGTTCCGACTAGTGCTGAAACTAGATGGTGCACCCTTCGGTACCAGAGTTTATGATGAAACAACTATAACCTTATTTTCCCTCGAAGCAACCTTACCAACCTGATAGTTTCTAAGCATATAGCCTAGCTGACCATATTTGAAGCACTTGTCCCTCCCATCACCATAAAAATCCTGATGCAACCGACCTTAGAACCTACAAGGAGGGCATGATAAAGTCGACTGAGCCCCACTAGCATGAGATTGAGAACCCTATGCCCTAAAGATTTCACCACCCTTCTGATGCCTGTCACCCAATGACTTCGGGTAAGAAGCACTAGAACTCCACCACTTCTTCTTTGGCCACTTACCATCATCCCTACTACCTTGTTGTTGGCTACCACTCTGCTCAGAGAACCTAAACTTCTTACTATGCCTTTCCCTTATCTCAACCTGCTTTTTTCCTCCTTTACCTATTGCATATGAATAATCAACCTAGAGATGTCTATGTCCTTAATAAGTAAGGTAGTATTACTTTTAAGGATCAACTCACAAGACATTCCTAAGGCAAACTTTTTTATCCTGGCCCTTATATTTGACACCAACTCTGGAGCATACCAAGACAAATAGTGAAACATTAAGGTATACTCCTTGACTGATATCTTCCCTTGCTTCAGATTAACAAACTCTTCCGCCTTAGCCTCCCTCAACTCCTAAGGATAGAAGTTGTCCAGAAATACATTAGAGAAATTCTCCCATAGAGATGACTCGTCATCATCACTCCTTTCCCTATCCTATTCCTCGTACCATTGGTATGCCATATTATTCAATTGGTAGGAAGAAACATCCACCCTTTCCACATTCATGGCATGCATAACCCTGAAAATATTTTCCATCTTATTTATCCTTGAGAATCCTCTTCCACCTTAACACCAGTAAAGGTCAGAGGGTTCAACCTTATAAACTGGCCAATACTTATGTCCTTAGAAGATAGAGTAATAGGAACACCACACTCAACCTAAGAGGATACCAACTGAGCAATCATATGAATTGACTAAGAAAACTCAGCATTCATCACATCAACCTAAAAAGGACTGAAGGAAATTGATTGAACTCTAAAGAGATAGGGGATGTACCTCTAAACTGAATATGGATCCCATGAGTAGAGTGTGTCCCATAAATATTATCCCCAGTTGGGACAAAGGAGTTTACGTGAACTTCAGATCATCGAGGCAAGATCTGAAAAGTGAACAAATGGAAATTAGAAAGGAATTCAGGATTTAGACTCCAAATCTTAAAAAGAGAACACAAGAAAGAGAAATACTTCCTAAATGCCTTGTAGCCTCTCACTTATGAGTATGGCGTGCTATGCACCCTTAAAAGAGACTCTACTTGACACGGCTTTGTGAACTCCCAATTGACCATGAACCTAGGGATCTGATAACAATCTAACATGACCTAAAATAGGTCCTAGTCGTATCGGGTGCCTCATGCCCAATCGAGACTAGAGACCACCCCCAATACCCCACCATAACCGCCCTACATCCCATATTAGATGAGTTCTAAATGTAGAAATATATATAATTCAAATCAAAATAGAACAATCATAAATCAAAATAGTCAATCGATGTCATCCCCAATACCAATACCAATGTCAATGTTGACACCAACACCGACACCGCCCATACCAACCTATAGTAGTCCCATAAAACCTCTATCCAAAAGTAAAATAATATCTAGTTAGGACATGCCCCCAACCATTGCCAAAACCAATGTCTTTGAAATGACTAAAATGTGCAAAGAAATCCATAACATTAAATATAGACTTCTAAAGTATGGAAGCTTGCCACTTCAATCCAATACAAGATAATATCGAATTCAATCACTGAGTAGGAGGAGTAGTATGGCCGGTTTCTGCATCGCGTGGGGATACAACCGCCTGAAGATGGGTTATCATTTAAATGCTGGCAAATACTCAAGACAAGGATAAAATAATGCCAACCCTTAAACCTAGAAAACAACCATATAAATTCACAACTATACACATATATATAATCCATGCCAGGAAAGAAAACCTAATTTAGCATGCCTTTAAAACCATTAACCTGGGTATGTGTATCTTAACCGTCCTAGAACTACCCACGGGCTATATGGGTCTAGTGTAACCCCTTGAATGGGCTTTAATGCATGTAGCCACATAAACTAGAGTTACCATAGGAGTAGAGGATTCCTGTGTACCCTTCTCTCTCCATGACACATATATATAGTGTTACTTAGGGGATTTCTATGTAACCTATAAGTACAATATATAGTCGCTATGGCCAATTCTCATGTCGGCAAACATGAGTTTCCAGTGTTCGTCCATTGGACTCACACCTTCATGATTAGCTATCACAACCCGCCATTATTGCCCAATTAAAGCCATTAGCACAGAACTAAACAACTAATTCCATATATTATTAACCAAGGCTATAAAAAGTGGTATCTTCATACCGACTATAGCTTGCAAACAATGTCCTTAGCCAAACTTTTAAAGAAGGGAATCCCATGTACCCTGAAGATTCCATTATAATTTAGTTTTTTTAGGTAATTCCCATGTACAACACAAGTTGTTCATTATTATGTTTGCTTGGGGGATTCCTATGTGCCCCATGAGGATTTCACTTAAACCATAACTATGGCCACCAAGACCTTACCGGTTAACCATTTAAAACTATCCAAACCAATTTAGGGTTCCATTACCACTTTATACCATGCAAAGCTTTCAATAAAAGTTCTGCAATGTAACAAAAGCATTCTCATAGGCATTTTATCAAACATGTTGAGGGTATATAGTTTCCAAAACCAAAACGAAGTACCAATTAACCATACCCATGCAACCGCATATTTAAACCACCATTATAACATAAAAACCATAAGTAAAAACTTGTGAAAACCATAACCAAACCATTAATAACAAAAAACCCCAACATATAATTCAAAACCCAAAATTGTTCCACAATTATGCTATGAAAAACATACATTAAATCATGACTTTAGTTGAACTAAAAATGAGGGAGGAGTAAAATGCCTTAGATTATGAAGAAGACGGAGAAAAACCACCCTTTTAAGCCCCAAATTGACCATTTGAAGGAACTTCCCGCCTTCCTTGACCCAAGATCTTTGAGAGAATTTAAGTGTATTTAAAGTGTTTTCAATAGAGGATAATAAGGTAAATGATGTCCCAATAGTGTTTTAAGTCATGGAGTTATAAGAGGTTAAGAGGGAAAATGTCCAGATTACCCCCAACTTAAACTGTAAATATTTCCCGCAAGAAGGTACGACCACACCCCGTCCAACCGTACCCTACCATTCGAGTGGTAACCACCACTCGTACCCTAGGCATCCCTTGGACCTAACACTACCCAACATACGACAACCAAGTCCAACTTATACCCAAGCTTACAACAAGTACCCTAGAATCGTACCTTAGAAAGAATAGAATCCTCTAGGCTATACTTAGGGCATCATACGATTTAATATCATACTACTAGTACCCTAATATATGAATAGAATGATCCATCGTACCTTGGACAGAAACCAACCAAACCTCACTGATCAACACATGAGCTGAGGGCCCTAAATTATGCCCTATCATACAACAACTGTCCCTAGTCATATGATGTCTATAGAATTCAAAACTCAGGAAATTTCTAAGGACCAGAACCCAGGGTATTTCATAACCCCTCAAACTTAAACTTTTACTTGTCCTCAAGCAACCAAAAGGGTATTTAACTCAAATCCACCGAAAAGAAAGATATAATAAAGGACTAATCTAATAAATCTCTACAAAGACATCCCAAATATGTCATGACAATAAGTAAACCAAAAGTTTTGAATAAGTACATAACTATGAAGAAAGGATGCAAGTTTGTATCAAATGAACCTTTCAAATCAATAAAGCATCTCAAGAGATAACACAAAATCTTCAAAGATCATCTCAGTCTTTACAATGTAACCTACCTAGCCTATTTACCCAAATTGAGATAAAAACTTCACCTTCTACCCCAAAGTATCAAAGCCGCTCACATAAAAGAGTTAGCTCCCCACACAAAAGACATTTCAATTCTTAAAGGAGCTCATTTAATGAAAGAATTCACACTCATTCTCGCAAAGAAATTCAAGTACAATGAGTAGAACCATAGGCTAGCCCTTTGTGTTTTTCACCACTAATATAGACTTACCTAGTTTGAGATCGCCAAGGTTTTGCAGGTTTGGGTGAAGTTTTAAGGTGTGGGAAGGAATATATGTATCAAGTGACTAAAATACATCTTTCAACTCAATTGGTCATCCCTTCTACTACAAAATTTTCAAGTTATCCATATTATTCACCTCTAAATCTATTTTTTTATGTCTGGTAATGTTTAGCTTAGCATTTACCAAACAAATCCAACACATCAATTTCTTTCTTTACTTTTTTTTGACTTTTTCAAGAGAATTTCTAACTTTAATATCTTCTTATCCCCTCATTTATCCTTTCTTTTCACATTCTATGGGCTAGGCTATACAACTTTATCACCATGCATATCTCTTATCTCTTGAGCACATAATTTGACAACCTTACATACACCTTTTTTGGATTATCTTAGCATATCATATTCTTTCCCCAAACTTAGAGTTTAAACCACCCTTAAATTATTCTCTAAAATACATAACCCCAAAACTTAGGCTTTCACCTATTTTTCATTATTTAGAAGTATGCAATGCATAAAAGGAGGTTAAGCACCAAAAATAAAGATTTTCAAAAGGGTTTTGTGTTTTATAATGGTTATCATTACAAAAATAAAGTAAAATAGGAAAAAGGTTCAAAGGAATTAATTAGGGAAAATGTTAAGGCAGGAATTTGGTTATGTGATGGGTCAAAAATGGCCTCGGGTCATCCTCCAAACCATGTTTTCCAAGGATTTTTCTTTGAATACACTCGAGTCAAGTTCTAGACTACATGTATGTATAAGAATTATTAAAAAATTTCACCACACATGGCATCATACTCATAGAGAAAAAATTTAGTCTCCCAACCAATTTGAGCAATTTGAGCTTAATAAGTGACTCCAGGTCAAAGTCACATCCTTGTGAAAAGAGAGACAAAAATTGAATTTATCGGTGTTACTTAAGAGAAAACTCATAAGCATCCTTGTTCTTTTTATAAAAGAAACTATATTTTGGTTGTTCTCAAAGTCATTTCATTCCTTGCCAATAATATTTTAAAAGTGTTTTCAAACTTTTGCCTTTTCCAAATTAATTCAAAATGACTAGATACTTCACCTAAGGATATCATCTTATCATCCATCATGGGTAAACTATCATTTGTTTTGACAATGAAACTACACTAGAAAATTAAAAGATCAAAAGAAAGAGAAAACAAAATTTTGTTCCTTAGGAAATAACCAAGTTTCAAAGAAAACCCTTGGAGTTTATTGGACGTGTATATATAAAAGGAGATGAGCAATGCACATAAATTAGGTATAACATTAGTATTAAGCACATGATACAAGCCTAAAAAATGGTACCATTTGATATTATCATCCATCTACTCAATAAGGGACAATCCGAATCTATGTCGATAATGAGGAATAAGCCCCATGAGGGCTATACGCATTAAAGAACAAGCTCCATAATGGATAAAGTAAATAAACAATGTAAAAGTAAAATTTAAAATAGGAGTATAAGTATGTATAAAATCAACCAAACCAATGCCATATAATGAAACAATAGGTACAGACCATCAAATGAATAATAAGAATGCCCCACTACAAGGTCCCAACACAAAATAGAAAGAGAGTAGAGGAGGGTATAGACTCCCTATGGCATACGAGGTGATCGGGTCCATGTCTGCGAGTGGTTGTACTATCTCAGGTAGAGCTTCATTAGAATGGGCTCCTTTAAGTGGGTGCTCTATAAAAGGAAACTCGTCTTGGTTTGCACTTTCAAGCCTTTTTGGATCATTTTAGAGGTTGGTTGTTTTCCGTTTTTGGTTATAGCTTGTGTCTTGTACTTATCCAGAGTGGTGACCTTCTTAGCCCTTGCGGGGCTAAAGTAAATAAACAATACAAATGTTAAATGTAAATATAGAGTATGAGTATGTCTATACAATTAACCAAACCAATGCCATCAAATGAAATAATAGGTGCAGACCATCAAATGAATAATAAGAATGCCCTACTCCCCACTACAAAGATATATATTATACCAAGTAAAATAAAAAGACAGTAGAGAAGGGTAAAGTCTGATCATGGTGCACTAGGCGCTCGGGTCCATTCTAGTGAGTAGTTGTACTATCTTAAGAAGAGCCTCATCTGACTAGGCTCCTCTAAGCTGGTGTACTATAAAAGACAACTTATCGTGGTTTGCACTTTTGGGCCTTATTGGATCATTTTAGAGGTTGGTTCTTTTCTCTTTTTGGTTACAGCTTGTGCCTTGTCCTTATATAGAGCGTTGCCATTCGTAGCATCCCGTTACAAGGTCATCCTTAGTGACATACCTATGTAAAAAGAAAATACTCAAACCAATGCAAAAGAAAAAGAATAAAACATGTTTTTGTGATTTTCAAATATGAAGAAAGTAAATAAATCTAAAGTAAAATACAGGTGGAAGCAAGGTAACTTCATCATTATGACACATGGGACTCTTTTATCACAACACTCAACTTTTTGAACTCGACATTGTCACACATTCTTCACATATCATATTTGTCTAATTAACCATTCATGTCACTAACAAAAACACATATGGCCCTATACCTATAAGAATGGTGTCACCCGATCTATCATAGGTTAAGGCATGCATTCATTTCTCTCGGGTTACTCAGAAATTACCCGTGAATGCTATGATGAGCACATTTATCGACAAAAGCCATAGAAATGACATTCATCAACAAAATCAATCAAAAATCACTAGTTTTCAATCATTAATAAGTAATTGGACTTAAAACTATGCTCTAAGAATGGTCATATTATGCCTTAAGATGAATCACATAAACCATTACAAAAATTTAAGGAATTTCACTCTTACTGATATTTTAACAAACACATGGTGTGCATGCAAACTAAGAGCTTGAAAAAAAAATAGACACATATGTGAGCAAACCCATCTCCTCAAATCATCTGCAAACACGCCATAGGTTCTCATGCTAACTCAATTAGATCAACCTCCACTGAATTTAGCAACCAAAATTCACGAGGGTACTTAATCGAATACATGTGTGCACTAATTTAAGTAAGGAAGAATTTCTAATGAAACATGAAATACAAGTCATACATTCTAAAATTTTCACTCCAACCATCACAATTTACCAAAATGAACTCAAGTAACTCAACTTAAAAGCATAATTACCATGGAAGTGAAGAACCATTGTCAATTTGAAAGGAATTCAAAAGAGAATTTTTATGAAAGATCATGTCTTTCAAGATCACTAATGAGAGAAAAATGATGGAAGTAAATTCCAATGTAATTAATCGATAATACATACTTGAGATAACAATAATTAGAGACTTGAGATGGTAATGAATTCGTGTGAAATACTTCAGCAATTTTAGCTCAATAAAGAATCCCATATGTGTGCATTATTGCTAGACCTTAGCCTGAATTGCTCAAGCAACTCTAGCACAAGTCAGATTAGTTTATTCCCAGCTGTTTTCTTTTCTCCTGCATTCAAGATGTGCATGTCCTGCACCAGGACAACTCCAGCATATCAAACATAGGTTCAAGAAGTATTGTTGCCACCAGTTGCATTTAGGATAAGCTTAGGATGCACTTGGACTGCAGCAGCATATCTAACCAATGAAGTCTATTTCCAGCCGCGTCCAAGCTGCTTTTGTCCTATGCTTGGACTATTCAAGCATGTCCAGTGTAGGTCAAAGATGGTACGACCAGATTTGGAGAAAAAATTTGAATCAATAGCGGCTTGGGGCATAGTTTTGAGCCCCCAAACCTTCCTTCACACATCCCAACTTATGATGTCACTTATAAATACAAAAAACAAGTTAAAATTAGAACCAAAAACATTAGAAAACATCAATAAAAAATCCTTGAGATCCTCCCAAGTAGCACCTTAGTTAAAGTTGTAGTACAACATCATTTAATCATTAATTTGAATTCTTGAATTGAAGCGACTCATCCGTAGTCACTTTGAGTCAACCCACCTGGTAATACTTCAATCCTTGTTCACACACCATGATATTTTTTTCTCATGATCCTTTAACTTAGTTTTTTCATTTGAATACATATTCTAGACGATGAATAGCCCCGACCACTTGAAATATTTTGCGGGATTTCAACCTATAGTTGTGAAGGAATACATTATCACCCACACTAATTCTCGATTCAATGTCTTAACTTCATGCCACCTTTTTCTGGTTTTATTTGAACAATGTCAGAGAATGATGCCTTTTATGTCCACTACAAGCCTTCCAATAGCTCGAATCAACTTTTACACCATGGAATTGGAAGCTTCTTTTTGCCGAAGAGATAGATCATCCACAACAATAGTTGGAAAAATGTTGTTCTCATAAGCGTATATATTATAAGATCTAAGACTCATTGTTAAATTAACCACCTTATCCTTTTCTTCAATCATTTCACTCCCCAAGTTCTGCTATGTACCCACTAGGGGTTATACATAAGATTATCCTTTATGGTGTTAGTCACCTCATATTCAATCATATCAATCACCAAAAAATTTATAAATCCTTATGTTGTTTCATAGACTTACACATGTTGAAAAATACCTCTTCATCATTCACTCAAAACTTCATTTCACTACATTCAACATCCACTAAGCCATTTTGATAGCCAAGAATAGCCTACCCAAAATAATGGACACCTCATGATCCATCTCACAATGAAGAATAACAAAGTAGGCTGGAAAGATGAACTGGTCCACTTTCACAAAAATATCACACAGCACTTCCACGGGCTTTTTGATAGAGCAATCGACTGTTAAAAGCCTCATTGGTGTTGATATGGGGACACCCAAAACTAAAATTCAAAATAAGGATAATGTCATCAAATTAATGCTTACCCCAAGATCTCACAATGCTTTTTTGAACTTATGCACCCCAATAGTGCAAGGAATAGTTAATGCACCTGAATCTTCCTTCTTTGCTATGATTGTTCCATACATTATGGCACTATAATTATGGGTTACCTCAATATTTAAACATCCATAACTCATTTATTTTTAACCAACTCCTTTATGAATTTAGCATACCCGAGAATCTCTTATAATGCTTCTAACAATGGATTATTAATCGATAAGTTGCTAAAATATGCAAAACATTTCTTAAGCTTGGTATCATCTTCCTTCTTCTTGAGCCTTTGTGGGAATGGGGGAGGAACTTTTATTTGAGACATAGGAATAATCAAAGCTTCATCCAATTTTGGAGCATCACCATTAACTGCATTTGGAGCTTTCTCAGTCTTACCCTTTTCTTCAACTGCGTTAGGCTTTTTAACAATTGACTCATTGGTGTTTGGAACAATGTCATTAGACTTCTATAGCTGCTTTTTTTTATTTGATTATTCATCACTCTGCCTTTGTAATACCCCGCACTTTTCATAGATTAAATTTGTTCCTAGAATGTTAAGTAATAGCTTCCAAAATGAAGAATATTTATTTCGTGTGGAATTTTCCAGATTTAGACCTCCCATTGTGTGGAAAACTGAATAATCTTTTTATCGATACCAAATTCGCCCAATTCCAATACTCGATGAAGAAGTTAGAGCATTCTTAGCAAAATAGTGTGCTACCTGAGAACATGGCGGATCGCAGAGGTTGGAAAAATGATAATCGTCAAATTCCAGTGGCCCTCCGCGATAGTCCTGCATTGCAGAGAAGCGCAATTTTATATTTGTCAATTTCCAGCAAGCCTATGCGATATTGGTGTGTCGGGCCAAAGGCAAAAATGGAATTTCTATAGAGCACGACGATGGTGGTGCGTCACATTGAAGTTCTAGGTCCTAATTGTTATAAACTAGTGGGATAATATGATAGCTCCGCATCGCGGAGATCCCCAATTTCCCAGTCATTAATTTCCAGTGAGCCACCGCGATAGTGGCGCATCACGGTGGCCCATTAAATCAAGATTTTTAGTTCTTTTTTCTAGTCCCACTTAGAAGTTTAAAGGGGATATTTTGGTCAATTCTCAAGCCCCAATCCATCCAAAACACAAGATTAATCATATACAAAGCACATTGTGCTTATTATTCATCATTCTCTTGAAAAGAAAAACCCTAGAGCTCCAAAGCTTCTTCTTCATGAAATCAAAATCCTTTATTGTTTCTCCAAGAATGCTTAGGATTGAGGATTCCCAAGACAAGATAATCAAGAATCCACCTCAAAGAACTCATTTAGGAATTAATAATTAAAGTTTCCTCATCTAATCATCAATTAAGGTATATGGGGTTATGAACGAGGACAATCCTTTCGTCCTTGTGCCCAAAACAATCTTTTTAAGTTAAATTCACAAGATTTGCAATTAGGGATCATACCCAATTTTTATTATTTGAAGATTATAAGATTTCAAGTGATTGAATGTTGAATTACATGACTATTTTCATATAATTATGCGTATAATGCAATTTTCCAAATTGAGTATAAGAATGATATTGAGATTCTTGATTTTATTATTTTGATATTATTAAAGTATTTTCAAGAAGCATATTGAGCATGATTTTTTGCTATGATTTTACATGAGTTTGAAGAATGGGTCGTTAAGCCCTACTGAGTATTGCTATTTCAAGATTGATTGTGCTATGAGCACTTTATGACTGGATTCTTTTCTGATTATTGATAAAGATTTGACCTTTTGGTTTCAATAATAGATATGAAATCCACTTTACAGATTCATATTACAAATTTAGCTTTACAGATATGAAGTTGGTTTTCATTATAAACCATTATACTATTTTAGAAGTGGATTTCCAACAGAATGAGCATACATATAATAAAGGAGTAGTATTTAGCAACAAGCGGGAAGTGTGGGTTTAGCTCATCCTACTTCCCTAGAACTATGAGCCAACATAAGTACAGATTATAAGATTATTCTCATTCCAATATGGATGACATATTTATCTTGTGATTGATCACATGGACAACAGGTTATAATCCTTGTCAAGAGTATGACACCTCTCCCCAATATGAGGTTTTCTTCCTTATAAAGATAAGATGTTGGACTCTATGTAGCTCGCATGGTTTATGTTAGTTAGAAGAACCTACCTTGCAGAACCATTTCTAAAAGAGTTACATACTAGTAAGAAAAGCTTTTAGAAAACTAAGAGTAAAGGCTCACAAATTTAATCAAATTATGCTTTATAGAAAGATAATAGTTACAGACTTCATCTTTTAGATTTTAGATTTCAGAAGTGAGCTCTTTCTACACTTAGACAATATGATTTACAGTTAGAATACTAGTACAACTTTTAGAACTAAATTTTATGACTCACTAGATTTATAAAGTATGATTGATTTATTACTCATGCTTTTAGTAATTTGGAAATTCCAACTTATTTGAGTCATTTTCATTTACCATGCACTATTTTATGAATTATTATGATGAGATGATGTTTTACTTATGCATTTCACCCCTATATACTCAGTGCATCCTCAAAGTACTGATCCATATATATATGTCTATGTTCTACATTGTCTCATAATATAGGTTCAGGTGCTCAGTATCACCAGTGTGAGTAGTTCGAGCATCTTCATCTATATCTGACAGTTGTTGAGTCCTCATAGTTCAGGGACATATTCATTCAGATTCTGCAGCTTAGTAGTTTTATATAATTCAGTATTCTTTTTGAAAAGTTTGAGTTAGCTGGGAGTCTGTCCTAGTGACTCTCTAGTATTAGTAGTAGAGGCTTGTCAGACTACTAGTTTTGATTCAAATTATTCAGTATTGAGATTTCAGACAGTATTTCATAGATAATATTCAGACAGTTTTCCATATTTAGAATGACTTTTATGTCTATGTTTTCTTTATTATGAGATTCAGACTTAGTAACAGGCAGACAGGGTTAACTTAAGGCTACTCATAGTCTTGAGTACCGTGTGACATCTCGGGATTATATTTTGGGGCGTTACAAACTTGGTATCAGAGCCTAAGTTTTTTAAGAGTCCTAGGGAGTCAGAAAAGCCGCATTACGTAGAGTCTTGATCATGGGTGTGAAGCGCGCCATATTTATGAGCAAGAGGCTACGGAACATTCTTAGGAAATTATTTGTTTCTTTCATGATCTATCATGCTTATAGTATCCCTATCTTTTTTTAACTCGTGCTCTTATGTGACAGTTGAATATGCCTCCTCATCGAGCTAATGCCCATAGAAATGGTAACCAGCCACCCCAGCCCGCTGATTCTTTGAATGAGAATGTATCCCATGCTGATTTTAGAGCTACCTTTTAGGCGTTAGCCCAAGCTATGACTGCCAATGTTAAGGGCAACCATCAGAATCAGGATACAACCCCACTACAAAAAAATTGGGATTTAGCAACAGCTAAAATTAGAGACTTTAAGAGGATGAATCCGCCAGAGTTCTTTGGGTTAAAGGCAGTAGGACCTACAGCTTTATCTAGATAAGGTGAATAAGATCACCCAGATTTAGCATATTTCTGAAGAGGAAAGTGTAGAGTTAGCATCTTATAGATTAAAGGATATAGCGTATTATTAGGTAGTGATATGGAAAATGGTAGAGGTGAGAATGATGTTCATATAAGTTGAAAGGTGTTTCAGGATACTTTTCTAGACTGGTTCTTCCCATGTGAGATGAGGAAAGCTAAGATAGAGAAGTTTGTGAATTTGAGGCAGGACTCTATGACAGTAAAAGAGTACTGCCTTAAGTTCAATTAGTTGTCTAAGTATGCCCCTGATACGATGGCTGATCCTGGGGCTAGTATGAGTAAGTTTGTTACTGGAGTGTCTAGCTTAGTAGTCAAGGAGTGTAGGACTGCTATGCTTATTGGAGACATGGATCTTTGTAGATTGATACTACATGCTCAATAGATTGAGGTAGAGAAGTTGAAGGGGAGAGATAAAACTAATAAGAAGGCTAGAACAGGGCAGTTTGAGTATGGCTAGACTAGATCTCTAAGAGGAAATCATTCACAGTTTCTAAATTATTCATCTATGCCAGCACCATTTTCATCTAGTTCTCCCACTCCTAGAGGAAGACAGGAGTAGTAGGGTAAGTATTCTATGTCCAGATCTCAGAATAGTGTAAGTAAAAGACCTCATTATCTTCTTTGTGCTAAGTGTGGTAGGAATCATCCCGGTGAGTATTTGGCTGGACAAAAGGGTTGTTTTGGTTGTGATAAGTAGGGTCATGAAATTAAAGAGTGCCCATATTCTAAGTAGGGAAATAGAGATGATCATCCCCAGACTCAGACTGCTAGTGCACTAGCTCCTTTAGGTAGCCCAGTTCCTCCCCAGGGCACGTCATTCAGTACCGGTGGCGGTCAGTGGTAGAATTAATTCTATGCTTTACCATCCATTAGGAGCAGAAGGATTCACCAGATGTTGTTACTGGTATGCTTCGTGTCTCTCATCTTGATGTTTATATGTTGTTAGACCCTGGGTCGAGTGTCTTTTATGTGACCCCGTTAGTTGCTGTAAATTTTAAGATAAGTTTTAAAAAGATCCCTGAGCCTTTCTTGGTTTCTACTCCAGTAGGTGAGTCAATTGTTTCTAAACAGATCTATAAAGAGTGTCCTATCACTGTCTTTCATAAAATCATGTTAGCAGACCTAATAGAGTTAGATATGGTTGAATTTGATCTTATTCTTGGTATGGATTGGATACATTCTTGTTATACGTCTATATATTATCGCACCCGAGTGGTGAAGTTTCAGTTCCCAGATGAGCCAGTTTTTGAGTGGTCAGGTAATTTAGTGTCTCCCAAGAGTCATTTCATATCCTATCTTAAAGACTGAAAGCTGATTTCCAAAGGGTGTATCTACCATCTTGTTCGAGTTAAAGACACTAAGTCTGAGACTCCGATAGTTCAGTCACTTAGTATGGTCAATGAGTTCCCTGATGTTTTTCCCAAAGATTTTCTAGGGGTACCTCCTGATAGGGAAATAGAATTCGGTATTGACCTTCTTCCAGATACTCAGCCTATTTCTATACCTCCATATCATATGGCTCTCACCGAGCTTAAGGAGTTAAAAGAGCAACTCAAAGATCATTTAGATAAAGGTTTCATAAGGACTAATGGTTCTTCATGGGGTACTCCCATCTTATTCATGAAAAAGAAAGATAGTTCTTTGTGCATGTGTATTGACTATCGTCAGTTGAATAAAGTCACAATCAAAAACAAATATCCTCTTTCTTGAATCGATGACTAATTTGATCAACTCCAAGGTGCCAGTTATTTCTCAAAGATATACCTTAGATCCGGCTATCATCATCTTAAAGTAAGGGAGTGCGATATTCCAAAGACAGCTTTCAGAACCCGTTATAATTATTTTGAGTTTCTAGTCATGTCCTTCGGACTAACAAATTCCCCAGCAGCCTTCATGGACTTGATGAACAGAGTTTTCAAACTATATCTAGACATGTTTTTCATAGTCTTTATCAATGATATCTCTGTGTACTATCGTAGTGAGGATGATCATGTAGACCATCTTGGAATTTTCTTGCAAACTCTTAGAAATCACCAGTTGTTCGCCAAGTTCAATAAATGTGAATTTTGGCTAAGGTCAGTAGCTTTCCTTGGTCATATCATTTCCAATGAGGGTATTAGAGTTGATCCCCAAAAGATAGAAACTGTAAGAAATTGGCCTAGACCTATTTCTCCGTTAGACATTAGGAGTTTCTTGGGTCTAGCTGGTTATTACACATGCTTTGTTTAGTGTTTCTCATCTATCGCATCTCCTGTGTCTAGATTGACCCAAAATAAAGTTAAGTTTTAGTGGTCAGATTCTTGCGAGAAGAGTTTTCAAGAGTTGAAGACACGACTCACTTCAGCCCTAATTTTAGCGTTACCTGATGGTACAGATAGTTTTGTGGTTTATTGTGATGCCTCAAGAGTTGGTTTGTGTTGTGTTTTGATGCAGATAGGTAAGGCCATAGCCTATGACTCTAGATAGCTTAATCCTTAAGAAAAGAATTACCCAACCTATGATCTTGAGTTAGCTGCTGTTGTGTTTGCTTTGAAAATCTAGAGACATTATTTGTATGGGGTGCATGTTGATGTGTTCATAGATAACAAAAGTTTGCAGTATGTGTTTACTTAGAGGGAGTTGAATCTTCGTCAGAGAAGGTGGTTGGAGTTGTTGAAATATTATGATATGAGTGTGTTGTATCATTTGGGCTAGGCCAATGTAGTGGCAGACGCCCTTAGTAGACTGTCTATGGGTAGTGTTGCCTATATGGATAATGATAAGAAGGAGTTAGTTTGAGAAGTTCACTAGTTATCTAGATTGAGTGTGAGATTGGTTAACTCAGCTGAAGAAAATGTTTGGGTTTAGAGTAGTTCCGAATCTTCCCTAGTTTTGGAGGTGAAGGAGAAGCAAGATGAGGATTCTAGTTTGGTCAAACTGAAAGAGTCAGTCAAAGACCAAAATATAGAGGTTTTCTCCCAAGGAGGAGATGGTGTGTTGAGTTACCAGAGTAGATTGTGTGTGCCTTGTGTTGATGATTTGAGGCAGCAGATTATGGTGGAAGTGCATGGTGTGCGTTATTCTATCCATCCTGGAGCCACCAAGATGTATCGTGACTTGCAAAAAATCTATTGGTGGAGTGGGATAAAACGAGATATAACAGAGTTTGTAGCCAAGTGTGCAACTTGTTAACAGGTTAAAGTAGAGCACCAAAGACCTGGTGGTTGTTGTAAGAGTTTGGTATCCCCACTTGGAAGTGGGAAGAGGTGAATATTTATTTTGTGACTAGTTTACCCCATTCGCATCGTCAGCATGATTCGATTTGGGTTATAGTAGAAAGATTGAATAAGTCAACGCATTTCTTGCCAGTTCACATATCTTACACGACTGAAGATTATGCTAAGTTGTATATCCGAGAGATAGTCAGATTGCATGGAGTTTTTTTTTTCATCATCTTAGATAGGGGTACTTAGTTTACCTCTCAGTTTTGGAGAGCCTTTCAGAAGGGTCTTGGTACCCAAGTTTATCTTAGTTCAGCCTTTCACCCGCAGACAGATGGTCAGTCAGAGAAGACCATTCAGACTTTAGAGGATATGTTGAGGGCATGTGTTCTTGATTTCAAAGATAGTTGGGATGATCATTTGTCATTGATTGTGTTCTCTTATAATAACAGTTATCATGCTTGTATTTAGATGGATCCATTTGAGGTTCTTTATAGGAAGAGATGTATATTGCCAGTTGGTTGGTTCGAAGTGGGTGAGGTCACTTTGATTGGGCCAGAAATGGTGTTTGAGTCTATGGAGAAAGTTTAGATTCTTAGAGAGAGATTGAAAGCAACCCAGATTCATCAGAAATCTTATGCCGACGTGAGAAGAAGAGACCTTGAGTTTGAAGTTGATGATATTGTGTATTTAAAAGTTTCACCAATGAAAGGCGTGAAGAGATTTGGAAAGAATGGAAATCTTAGTCCCCGTTATGTTGGTCCCTTCTGTATTTTGTGTCATGTTAGGAAGGTAGCGTATGAGCTTGAGTTACCCGCAGACTTATCCTCATTTCATCTAGTATTCCATGTGTCCTAGTTGAAAAAGTGCATGGACGATTCAGCTGTTATAGTTCCTCTAGAAAGTACTGATATTCAGAAAAGCCTTTCTAATGAAAAAGTCTCAGTAGAGATTCTTGGTCATCAGATTCGTATACTAAGGAACAAAAAGTTTCCTTGGTCAAAGTTCTGTGGTGAAATCAGTTTGTTGAGGGTTCTACTTGGAAAGCAGAAGCAGACATGCATACCAAGTATCCACATCTCTTCTCCACGAACTCAGACTCAGCCAAAGGTAATAGTTTTCCTTCATTCAGCTCCTTTCCAATTTCAGATTCATCTATAAAGTTATCATTATGAGAATTCATGCACTCTCAGATCATTTCAGTAGGTCATTTTAATTGAGATTCAGTTATTCAGTTTATTTCAGTTGTGCATGATAGTTTATAGCCTCAGATTCCTTAGTATTTTCAGCTTATCTAGCCATATTCGAGGATGAATTTTTCCAAGGGGGAGATATTGTAATACCCCTCACTTTTCCTAGCTTAAATTAGTTCCTAAAATGTTAAGAAATAGCTTTCAAAATGAGAAATATTTATTTCTTGTGGAATTTTCTAGATTTAGACATCCTATTTTGTGAAAAATTGAATAAGATTTCCATCGATACCAATTTCTCCCAATTCTGACACTCGATAAAGAAGTTAGAGCATTTTTAGTAAAATAGTATGCCACCTGAGCACGTGGTGCATCGCGGAGGTCGGAAAAATGTAATCATCAAATTCTAGTGGCCCTCCGTGATAGTCCTGCATCGCGGAGAAGCACAATTTTATATTTGTCAATTTCCAACAAGCCTATGCGATATTGGTACATCGCGCCAAAGGCAAAAATGGCATTTCTATAGGGCACGGCGATGGTGGCGCGTCACATTAAAGTTCTAGGTTCTAATTGTCAAAAACCAGTGGGACAACATGATAGCACCGCGTCGCGGAGATCCCCAATTTCCAAGTCGTCAATTTCTAGTGAGCCACAATGATAGTGGCGCATTGCGGTGGCCCATTAAATCAGGATTTTTAGCTACCTTTTCCAGTTCCGCTTAGAAGTTTAAAAGGGGTATTTTTGTCAATTCCTAAGCCTCAATCCGTCCAAAACACAAGATTAATCATATTCAAAGAATATTGTGCTCATTATTCATCATTCTCTTCAAAAGAAAAACCCTAGATCTCCAAAGCTTCTTCTCCAAGAAATCAAAATCCTCCATTGTTTCTCCAAGAAAGCTTAAGATTAAGGATTTTCAAGACAAGATAATCAAGAATCCACCTCCAAGAAATCAATTACGAATCAATAATTCAAGTTTCTTCATCTAATTATCAATTAAGGTATGTGGGGTTATGAACAAGGACAATCATTTCGTCCTTGCGCCCAAAACTATCTTTTTAAGTTAAATTCACATGATTTGTAATTAGGGCTCATACCCAATTTTTATTATTTGAAGATTATGAGATTTCAAGTGATTGAATATTGAATTGCATGACTATTTTCATATAATTATGCGTATAATGCGATTTTCTAGATTTTCCCAATTGAGTTTAAGCAGGATATTGAGATTCTTGATTTTATTATTTTGATATTGTTGAAGTATTTTCAAGAAGCATATTGAGCATGATGTTTTGCTATGATTTTACATGAGTTTGAAGCATTGGTTACTTATCCCTAATGAGTATTTCTATTTCAAGATTGATTGTTCTATGATCACTTTATGACTAGATTATTTTCTGATTATTGATAAAGATTTTACCTTTTGGTCTCAAGAATACATATGAAATCCACTTTATAGATTCACATTACCAATTTAGTTTTACAGATATACAATTGGTTTTCATTATAAACCATTATACTATTTTAGAAGTGGATTTCTAATAGAATGAGCATACAGATAATAAGGGAGTAGTATTTAGCATCGAGCGGGAAGTGTGGGTTTAGCGCATCCTACATCCCTAGAACTACGAGCCAATGTAGGTACAGATTATAAGATTATTTCCATTCCAACATGGATGATAGATTTAGTATATAAATGATCACATGGATAGAAGGTTATACTCCTTAGCAAGAGTATGACACCTCTCCCCAACGTGAAGTTTTCTTCTTTAGAAGGACGAGACGCTGGAATCCATGTAGCTCGCATGGTTTATGTCAGTTAGAAGAACCTCCCTTGCAGAATATTTTTTGAAAGAGTTCCCTACTAGTAAGAAAAGCTTTTTGAATACTAAGTGCAAAGGCTCACAGATTTACTCAGATAATGCTTTACAGAAAGATAACAGTTACAGACTTCATCTTTTAGATTTTAGATTTAAGAAGTGAGATCTTTCTACACTTAGACAGTATGATTTACAGATAGAATACTAGTACATCTTTCAAAGCTAAATGCTATGACTCACTAGATTTATAAAGTATGATTGATTTATTACTCATGCTTTCAATATTTTAGAAATTCCAGCTTATGTGTTATTTTCATTTAGCATGAATTATTTTATGAATTATGATGATGAGATAATGTTTTACTTATGCATTTCACCCCCATATACTCAGTACATCCTCAAATTATTGATCCAGATATATGTCTATGTGATACATTGTCTCATGATGTAGGTTCAGGTGCTCAGTATCAGGAACGTGAGTAGTTCGAGCATCTTCATCTACATCCGACAGTTGGTAAGTCCTCATAGTTCAGGGACTTATTCATTCAGATTCTGCAGCTTAGTAGTTTTATATGATTCAGTATTCTTTTCAGATAGTTTGAGGTAGGTGGCTTTTTGTCCCAATAACTCTCTACTATTAGTAGTAGAGGCATGTCAGACTACTAGTTTTGATTCCGCTTATTCAGTGTTGAGATTTCAGACATTATTTCAGATATTATATTCAAATAGTTTTCCGCATTTAGAATGGCTCTTATGTCTATGTTTTCTTTATTATGAGATTCAGACTTAGTAACAGGCAGACAGGGTTAGCTTAAGGCTACTCGTAGTCTTGAGCACCATGTGACATCTCGGGATCAGATTTTGGGGCGTTACAGCCTTTCATTAGGGTCTTTATCATAATCAATAATATCTTTTACTATAGTCTGACCACTCCTAGTGAAAATGGCCATGAAATGAGAATCATTCTTAGGATTAATAACTGTGTCACTAGGCAATCCACCCTTTGACCTTGCATTGAGATGAGCCAAGATTTGACCCATTTGAGTTTCAGGTTGCTTGATAGAGGACAAATGAGATGTCACCACTTGATTGAGTTGTGACAAATAAATTTTCAACTCTCTCACCATTTTATCGGGTCCCCCAATACGCATCAAGATATGAGCAAGGATATCCTCACTTTTGAACTTTTTCGAGTCAATGGGCTTGACTCGTGACCCTTGGCCCTATTATATGGAGTTATGTACTTTCATAATACCTATCCTTATCTATCCAATACCGTTATCTATCACACCAATATCTATCATGATCTCTTTCCTTCCAACCTTGATTCCCACCTTGCCTTTGATAAGTTGGGCGGGAACTATCCATTTGGTTGCACTAGAATCAAATTTCCTCATCAAGGGACTCAATTTCCTATTCATCATAATATTGAACACTCTTAGAAGAAACAACATTAACCTCCTTTGAAGGAGCTCCTATTACATGCTTGGTTAGAAGATCAAGTTGTATCATCACTTTAGCCATGTTCTCATCTCTTTCTTTATTTTTTTTTCTTTGTTCTTGGCTTACAAAAGATGCAGCGGGATCCCCCATGGACATCTCGATATCTCTTATGTGCCAACCTCTACTTTTCTTGGTCACTTGATCTAATAAAGTTGTCGCAACACCATAAGATTATTTGATAATAGACCATCTGTCCACATTATCGGCTACCGTCTTGTTCAATTGATCCAATGCAAGATTTGAAGAAGAGTTTCTCCTGGGACCTCATGATTTAGGCATTGTATTAACTTATTGTTGAATTGTTTCCAAGCCTCATATAATGGTTCACCATTAAGTTGGCAAAAATTAATGATTTCATTTCTTAGTTGCATCATTCGAGAAGGAGGAAAGTACCTATCGAAAAATACATCCATAAGCTTAACCCATGAAGTAATAGATCCCGATGGCAAAGACCTAATCTATAAGACCACTTCTCCCATCAATGAGAATGGAAAAAGGCACAAACAAATTAATTCTTGAGCTATGTGGGCTATGTCAAATGGAGAACAAACATAAATAAAATTCTTCAAGTGTGGATTGGCATCCTCATGTGGTTGACGTCCAAGCAACCCTTTCATTTAAAGAAAATGAAACATCACGCTAGTAATATGAAACACTTCATTTTCTTCCATTGGAGGAATACGAATAGCACTAGCTCGACCCACATCTTCGAGGTGATCCTCTTACTCAAGATGCCCATCAAAAGTATGGCCATTACTATCATGTTGGATCATAGTATCGTATTCACCTGAGAAAGAACAAAAACAATAAATAATGTAAAATAAAACATTACGTCTATCCAAAGTGACTAAAACCACAATAAGAATGAAAATTATGTTTCACTCCCTGGAAACAATGCCATTTTTGATAACACTCAAGTTACACTCTTGAATGGGTGTAAGCGATCATTGTCAATACAATAACCCAACTTAGGTTGGGGTCGAATCCACAAAGAGTGAAGACACAAAATTCAATACTTGAAAGTGTTAGAAGTTAACTTGGAGTTTACCTGTAATATGTATAGAACAAACATAAATGTAAAATGGGGGAATCAGTTGGATTGTTTTAAAGTAAGAATTTCTTTTCTTTTATAATAGTATCTTAAGGTTGAAAATACTTAGAGTGCAATCAATTAGAATAGACCTTAGGGTTATGCTATTCTAGGTGTGAACTCATGCTTGTGTAATTGATAATTTATCCAAATTTAGCTAAGAGTCATGGGTAGGTTACATTTTAGAGCTATTAGTGTAGGTTTTCAATAAAACACCAAATTTTACAAGTGGGTTCTTTCGAACACCTCATAAGTGTAAATTTTTCACCAATCTATTCCCTCAATTAACATCCTTATGTCTAAGAGATGCTATTAAATAAATTAATTCAAAGTTATTGTTTGCATTTATTCCTCACTCATACCCCCTCTTTCAAGGATGATATGGGTTCAAAGGCAATTGGAATTTGCATCCGCTAATTCTTAGTTAAATCATGGAATAAATGCAAAATCTATAACAAATCGCTAATTAGGAAGATAAATAAACAACACCATGCACTAATCATAACCTATTCTAACATAACCCCAAGACTCAAGAATTAGCTACTCATAGAGAGAGAAAGTAAAGATATACTAAAGTTTCCATTAGATTGATACATAAAAAATAAAGTGAATGAAAATCCAGGCTTTAATTTCCAATAAATCTCAAATAGAAAGCCTAATCCTCTACTTTGGAATCACTCTAAAATTGTTCTTCATTCAAAAGTAATACAATAATGTTCAAAGATAATAAAAATGAGCTAAAACCCTATTTAAGCCCCAATTCCACATTTACTAAATATTACAAAAATTCCACGTTGTTCTTGATCTATTGAGAAGATCCAAAGCATATGAAGAATAGATGAAAAGTAGATGGAAAGCAGATGCAAAGAAGATGGGCTTTTTTATTTCACATTTGAGCTCTCATTGACTTGAACAACTTGCTCATCTTTCCTTTTCAATCTTTACCTACAAAAATGATCATTAAGTATAAGATTAACATTAAGTCAATAGAAAAGCACAATAATTTAAGCTCAAAAGGTGCTAGAAAGTCGTCAAATTGATGACTTATCAATTATTTAAAAATAATTAAAGTTAGTAACAAATAATGGCAACGAAGAAAGATATTGAAATAAACTAAAGGTCAAAGGACATGGGTTGACCATTTAAAAAAAATGGCCCACTATTTGAAAAGGTGGACAACTTTAGCCAGTCGACTAAATTTATTTTCCTCTTTTAGCCATTTTCCCAGTTGGCCACATGCAATTTCTATTCCCAGTTGATACACTTTTATACCATATTGATACATTTTTATACTACATTGATACACTTTTTAAAAAATAAAGAGGGGATCCTATACCCAATTATACTCTTTTATGCCACATTGGTACACTTTTATAACAAGATAGAAGGGGAATCTATGCATATGCAGTGTCCATATATCCAATTGATACTCTTTTATATTAGATAGATACACTTTATACCACATTGATACACTTTTATATTACATTGATACACTTTTTAAAAAAGAAAGAGGGGATCATATACCTAATAGATGCTCTTTTATACCTTATTAATACACTTCTATAACAAGATAGAAGGAGAATCTATGCATGCATATGTAGTTTCCGTATATCCATAGTCTTTGAAAGCATATACAATAGCTATTTTCTATTAACTGCGTACCTAAGACAAATAACAATTTTAAAAAAATAGAAACGGTAAGTATATTTTTACTCTATAATTTGATATCAATGAATCTTTCTTTTGTTACACTTTTCTACCGTATAACCTACGTAAAAAATCTTACTCTGCTTCAAAATCCTCTATTTGATTTTGAGGTTTTTGTTGAAAATGGTGGAAAATTGGGTCCATCGAATGGAAAAGCAAGAAAGAAAGTGATGAAAGACAGAATCTTCTATATAAGCAAGATGATTATCATGTGGTCTAGGATAAATCTTGCCACTATAACTACACATAAATTTGACCTTATAATTAGGGATTTGATTGGGATCTTCCCATGCTGCGGTATTTTTAAAATCAATTTTATGGGAACGGGGAGAAGAGTCACCAAATTCAAGGTAAGAAGTGTAGGAGTAGTTCTCCATGTTTTGGGTTTAGCAGTTTGAGAGTGTATTTTTTAGGTTAGACCATTTGAGATAGTGAAGAAAATAGAGTGGGTTAAAGAAGAAGGGGAATTTTATAAAGCGGTGATTGTGAAAATGGTACACAACTTATACTGATAGTGGCTATTTTGTGGGTATTTCATTGTGAGTGCTATTTTTATGGTATTATTTTAGTTTTAGGTGCTATTTTTGTCTTTTCCCCTAAACTAAATGGACTTAGTCTCTAGGCCCAAATTCATAAAAGTACTCCCTGTCCTATTCTATTTAACTTGGATTTTAAAGCCCACAACACCTGTTCGAATCTTCAATTTACATTTTTATCCCGTCAGAATTATTCTTCAAGACTTTTGAGTGTCAAAATTCTAGTAGTTTTTAATAATAGGCATAAGACCATTTATTTCTTCACCCTTGTAAATATGCTTCACTTTGCACCTGTCTAGCCCTTTCTAGTCTTAAGAATCATCCCAAATGTATGATGTGGATTTCGTACTAATTAGTACAACTTTTAATTTCAAATTTTGGGGTTTCAATTTTAGATTTTTGAGGAATTCAAAGCTTGTGGAGGAATTCCTTGCCCCTCATAAAATGAAGCTTGTGTTAGGCACCTTTCCTTGTATGAAATTAATAAAGAGAAGAGAGGAATTGGGGATTTTGGGTTTACTGGTGTTATGCTAGTTGTTGCTATCGTTGTTTGCTGATATTGTTGTATTAGTATTTGTTATGGTGAAGGAGAAAAGAGGGGTTTTAAGGTGTGATTTGGTCGACTCTTGTGTTGTTGGTCTGATCAGGACGGTCAATTTAAATGAGGAATGGGTCTAGTAGTGTTTGGAAATAAAGGTTATGACTTGGGCCAATTTGAATGGCCTAATTTGTTAGAAATTCAGCCAATTTTATTTGAATGTTACAGAATTGATAAATCATTTGGCCAAATACATTATAATTGTGTCCAAAATATATTTCATTATGACCAAATTCAATTGAATGGCTAAGTTGAATCATGACCGGATACGAATTAACAACCAATTTAATTTTGAACTTCTTGGTTTAACAAGATCAAATAAATATTTTTCAAACAAATTATTTTTAAGAATTTTTTTTATTTAAATAAGGAATTACCCGCTTGAAATAATTTTCAAGATTGTTTCTTGATTAAAATCCAATTTTGATAAAATAGTTGTTTAAGTAACAAAAATTATACGCTCTCATATATATGAATACGAAAATGCATAATCATCACTCGAAATGACAAAAAACTCAGGTACATATTTTGAAAAGTTTCTATTTGGGTAAAACAAATATTTTGATTTTACTTAAAATCAAAGCAATTCAGGATTAAACTTAGTCTTGGATGGCAAAATTTAAGTGTCAACACTGAAAGGATCCGCACTGAGATGATACTGATTATATATTTACTCTGTGGACCTAGATACAAATCGGGATAGCATATATCTGTCACGACTCAATTTCATAAGTCATGATGAAACCTACTTTACTCCATTAGTAGTTAAGTCATACCGTAGCTTGGAATGGCAAGTAATGGGCTAGTTGGTAGAAAGTAGAGTAAATACCAAAATTACGCAAGTAACTAGGTTACAAGCAATGAAATATAAGATAGATAAAACAACTGGTGTTTAGTCACCTAGTAAGGTCGGGACAAAATCATCTAGCAAAAGAATAAAGGTATTAGTAGCATCAAATATATGATACTCTCAAATAGAAAGGCCATCCAAAAATAGAAGGAGAGAAAGTCAGCTCCAGCTCTAAAAACTCACCCTATCTCCAAACTCTGACTAGCACTAGTACAAACATCAACAACGATAGCTAGTACTCGAATCAACATCTGAATAAGATGAAGAAGTGTAACATGAATACCAAATTATTGGGTACTTAGTAGGCATTATCGGCCAGCTAAGCTAAATTTAAATAAAAGTACAATAAGATGCGAGATAGTAAGCTAAGCTCAAGAACATACACAAACCTAGAATAATGCTCCAAATACTAAAGATAAGTGATCGAGTAAATAATATCAAGAATGATATAACTAACTATAGTGACGGAACGTAAGGGGGTTGCACCATACTATGAGGGACCAGGTCCCTTAGAGTTAGTCACAGGCAATCAAATAATAAAGAACTGAAAAAAACTAAAAACTTGGAGGAAACTAAAGAATACAGTAATTTAATGTGAAAACCTCCTTGCTCAAGGGAGGAAAAACCACGACTTTCCCTCACACGCACTCAATAGTCCACTATAATCAAACTCTTGATTACAGACTCGATTTGAACCTAATTCTAGGGTCCACCTATTTGCAATAACTCTATTAAAAACCTACCTTGACAACTCTACCAAGAAAATACCTCAGTACTGATTAATTCTAACCAATATTGAACTCAGGTAACTCTACCTAAGCACTCTCAAGAACACGGGAAAAAACATTACTCTTATAACATGAGGAATTCGATTACAGACTCAAGACTCTACTTAAGAACTCACTCATTCAATTCATACATAAATTATGAACTTGAGCAATGTTGCAAAGTTGAGTTTTTGCCTCTCTCTCACTTCTATGTTTCATTCTTGCAAAAACTCAACAATTGAGAAACATTCTTTTTCTTTTATAGTGGAATAATGATTAGGGTAGAAATTTGATTGGTCAGGTGCCTTGAAAGGTACAAGATCACCTATACAGTTTGTTACACTAGCAGATAAAACTGTATAGGATAATGACAATTGTACTGAATACATAAATACCTAGTGATTTGGTCCCTTGTTGTCAGTTGATCATCATCAAAACACAATCTAGCGATTTTCACCTTTTTGATGATGACAAACCAACCAAAGATTTTTTTAGCATCAATGTTCAATCATTTTATCTACTCAGAGTGATTACCACTACTATCAATGAATGTTACCCCTATCATTATGCACCTTTCTTCCCCCTATCAATATGTCATGCAACTTAGGGACCTGATCCCTTATTGTCAATTGACATCAAAATTTATTCACTATATTTCAATGTTCCCCCTGTCAAGATACTTGCACTCATCAATTTATTTAGTTCATTTTTCCACTTATCATATGCACCCATTAACATTCAATATGTAAGTATTCTTCCTACTATAAATATGTCATCATTACTTTACCATCATTGCATTTAACATATATCACCTATCACCTGCTTACATTCAAAATATATGCACCTTCTTGATACCTGGTCCCTAACACATCATTCAACATATTGCACTTGGTCCCTACCACATGTATTCAGTATTTCATCTTTAGGCAGTATTAAAAAGTGATAACATTAAACTAAGAGTATAATAAGCACAAGTTAGTTAACTCATGACCACTGGGGCAATACTAACATGAAGAAAAACTTTAAAGAAAAAACAGATGAGATATACAAATAGAGGATTCATTCATTGTTAAGTAAAATCAGTACCAGTACAGCCATACCAAAATAACCATAAAATAACTATCTTCAAAAGTCTCAATAGAAATAAAAACTTAAAACTAACATATGGATGACACAGTGACATAGGGATGACATAACTTAGGTAGAGAGACCCTTAAGGGAGAAGGAATTAATTAAAATCTCCATTCTAGAACTCTTTGCATCATGAGCATTTAACAATTTCTTAGTGAGATCTTTAAATTCAGCATTCTGACCACAAACCTCCTGAGTGAGTTCTGTAACCTTGATCTGGAGCTTTGCATTTTCTGCTGCAAGTTCTTCTGTGGCACCAGGTTCCTCTAAGGATAACTTCTGATTCTGCATCTACAAATGCACTATCTCAGCATTTTTTGTATCCAAATTTATCCTCATATCCTTCATTTACTTGCTTAAATTTTCCTGAGTAGCCAAAAGTTCTGACACTTGGGACACAGTTCCTGCTTTTCCTTCTATGCATTTATTTCCACCAATGTTGTTAGACTGAACTTTTGTTCGACTATTCCAGTTGTTCCCTTAGTCCTTATCACTCTAAAGTGATCAAATACTTTGTTCCAAAAATACCCATACAACATCCCATGTCTTCCTTCCTTCTCAATGATCACTTTATTCATGTGCTCTATCATAAGAGCAGGCAGACTTATCATCTCAAACTTGCTCAGACTCTCAATCAGAAATAGATCCACAATAGATACAATGGTCTTTTTCTCTGACCTGGGCAAAAGGACCTTGTTCACAAATTCAAACACTAATTGGAACTTACTTGTGAGAAATTTCTTTCTCACCCCAGCTATTGATGTTCCCCTACCTTAGAAGCATTTATCATGAAATCAATTTAGGCTTGTTGTTTTAGAATAGTCCTCACTCCTATAATAGGTACATCTAGGATTTTCCCTAGTGGCTCTTCCTCCAGTTTGATTTTTTTTCCTTACACTTTGGCAGTCAAGCTTAACCAATCATCTGAGAGCTCCATTGGATAATAAAGTTCTCTTACTTTCTCTTCAAACCCATGGAAGATAGTTCCTCTAGGAGGTGTAATATCTGAGTTGTTTGACATATTCAACCAATTCAACTATGCCAGGTTTTCCATAAATACTGGGATCAAACACTCTCCCAAAAAATACTTTCTATGTTTTCAAAATCTTATTTCTTTGCTCTCTTGACCAAACCTTCTTTTCTTCCCCCTTTCTTCTTCTTTTGAAATCACTACTTGGCTCATTTTTTTTTAACAACTTTTCTCTTTTTTGGACCATGTCCCTCAGAGACTTTTTTTTCACAGCAATATGTTTCTACTTCATTCCTACAAGGCTACAAGACTTTAAATGGGAAGACCTGGTCTTTCCTGAGACCTGAATTTCTTGTCTTCTTTTCTCTGTTGATGCAGCACCATTAGGACCAATGTTCTCATTTTCTCCAACCTCTACAACTTCAACATTCTCCTTCTCTACTACAACAACTTTCTTGACTCTTATTCTCTTAGTAGTAGAAGACTTGCTAGCATTCATAGCATCAGCTAATAGCTTTTTTTTAGATCCCCTAGTAGAATAGGATCTAGCAACTTTTACTCCAAAATCAACTACTTTCTCCTCACCTTTACTGCCTTTTTGTTTTTTCATAGACTACTTCAAAGGTTGTTCATCCTCATCATCTTTATTTAAAGGTAGCACAATTTCTCCATCCTTTGTCACATTATGCTTTTTACCTATTGCTTGTTCTTATGCACTAATAGAGCTTTCCTTAGGATCATATGTGAGCAGAAGCAAATTTTCAGCAACCCAGTTTACACGGCTGGAAAGATCATACCTCTTTATAGGTATTTCTTTATCACAAAATTAAACAAAAATAGGGTTTGAGTATTCAAGTTGTCATTTACCAACCCAGGACTAGCATAATATCATAACAGTACCATAATAAAGCTCAGTATATGAGAAGATTAAGCCTAGCCTACCTAAACTCCAAATAATGCCTAAGAAAGTATGCTAAATTGGAGATTTTTCCTTCCGAGAAGCCTCTGTACAATGCTATGCTATCAAATAGTGATCTATACATTAGTACAAGAATGATGATACCTATATTGAATTCCATCTATACATTAAATTTGATATTCCAAACTCAATAGCGTCATTGAAATTTCCATCCGAGGTTGTTTCGGAGGAATGTAGTCCCCACACCCAAATGGCTCTTTTATAGAAATCCACCCAATAGCGTGAAATGAGTTCGAAAGCCTTAGGACCCAAACCAAAGGTTTCCATAGCCTAAAATTAACATTAAAGAACTAATGGAACTTTCAAAATTCTCGTACAAGGTCATTAACTTAAACTTTATTCCCAATAGGAAATCCTTAACAACGAAAAATTCAAAATGCAGAATTGGCTCTAAAAACATAATGAACCGCCCGATAACCAAACTGTCATCTCTAGCAAGTCATAAATGACTTGGGAAGCTATAGAAAAGCACTAAATAGTAAAAGTGAAAAAGTGAAGAAAAGGACCTGGAGGATCATTACAATATCTACTACTAAAAAGACTATCATCCGTGAAATAAAGAGACTAAAATGTAGTTGAAGGCTCAAATAGGTGGGGATACTGGGCCCGCATATCGATCTAGATCTCTCAAGCAACCTTCTCTACTGGGCGGTGTCTCTACTAAACCTTAACCACTAGAATCTCCCTAGAGCATAACTGCCTGGTTTTTCATCACGCTCTTCGTAGGTGATAATGAAAAACTCGGTCTCCAACTCCAAACCTCAAGGCACAAATCTACAATCTGCAAAAGCCTTTTTCCTACTCTGAGCTACCCCTAGCCTATTCTGAACTACCCAGACTCTATCCAACAACTCCCAAAGTAAATCAGTACCATGAGGCCTAACCTCAAAGGTCTCAAGCCACCCTATCATAGATCAACATCGTCTACCATACAGTGTCTCAGATGGTGCCATCTTAGTGCTAGAATGATAGCGATTATTATGGGAAAACACTACTGATGCTTATTATAGGAAAACACTACTAATGCTAAGTGTTTCTCCCACTGACCTCTAAAGTCCATTACACAAGTTTGGAGATTGGACTGCCCATTGGTCTAAGGATGAAAAACAGTGCTAAGGTCCACGTAAGGACCCAACTCCTCTTGAAAAGTCTTTCACAAGCTAGAAATAAATATCGACCCCCTCTATGAAATAATAGATATGGGTACTCTATGCAAGGAAACTATCTTACAAACATAGATATGGGCAAACCTCTTGACACCAAAGATTATCTGAATAAGAATGAAATGTACTTATTTGGTCAACCGATCTATAATGAATGAGAGGTGTGAGGCTAACCTTTGATGGTTAGACTTTACCAGCAAATAACATAGGCAATGAGCTACAATTCACTACATTTCTCTTTATGCCACTTCACCAGTAGAGTTGGCTCAAATCTCTAAACATCTTAGTTATCCCAGGGTGAATCGAGTATCTGGGATTGTGAACCTTACAAAATATCAACTGAATCAAGTCTCCAACTCTTACGACCTAATTTCATGGGTCGTTATGGAACCAACATTAACCCACTAGTAGGTAAGCTAAATTGTAGCCCAAATTGAAAGGTAACAGACCAGATGGTGGAAAATAGAATAAATGTCAGAAATACACAATAATTAGATTACAAGAGATAAAACATAAGAATGATATCATAACAAGTGACAAAAAAGGAGAAAGAGTAAAATATCCCACGACCTAATAAGATCAGTACAAGAACCTTTAGAAAAAGATTAAGAGTACAAGTAGTATCAAATATATGAAAGTCACGAATAGAAAGACCATCCAAAAAAATAGATTAAGGAGAGAAAGTCATCTTCGACTCCAAAAGCTTACCCTATCTCCAAACTCTAACTAGAACTAGTATTGATGTCAATAGTGGCAGCTGATACTCGAATCTGCATCAAAAAGGGTGAAGAAGTGTAGTATGAGTACAAAAACAATAGGTATCCTGTAGGCATCATCGGTCGACTGAGATAAATAATAATAATAGTACAATAAGATGCGAGCAACTAAACTAAAGTTAAGAAAAGAGACAAACTTGATATAATGCTCCAAACAACAACAACAACAACAACAACAAGCCCAGTGTATTCCTACACAGTGGGGTCTGAGGATATAATGCTCCAAACACTAAAAATAAATAACAGAGTGGATAATATAAAGAAACAACTAATTATAGCCAAACTAGGTTGCCATAAGCCTAACAAGTGCAAAAAAGAGTAAATAATCCACTAGAGCCCTTATAAGCCTGATGGATGCAATCAGGAAAGAAGTACAATCAGTAATAATCCTAAAGTACCCGAACCTTAAAATCGTAACCATGGTTCCCTCATACCATAAATACTGGACTCGAACCAATTACATAATCATCATAAGGAAACCTAAAATTTTGACTCAAATCAGGAATAGTATATTAGATGCTAGACTCAAACTAGTCTTAATATCATAATTTCTAGACTCAAACCGATCTTAATGTCATAACTTTTGGACTCAAATCTATCTTAATATCATAGTTGTCAGACTTTAACAAGTCCTAATAACATAAATATCTAACTCAAACAAGTCTTAAATAAATCCAAGGTGCATGCCTAGTCAAAGTCAAAAAATGTCTAAATCCTTCTCGAGTTCAAGATTATAAATAGGATGACAGAAGAACTCCTCTTAGGTCTACAAAGAGTTAAGTATAATATTCTCCTATATAGGATTGGAGGGGCTCGTTGCTAACCCCGAAAGTCCATCTAAGGAAATTCCTACCCAAAACTAGACTAAGTTCTCAAAGTCTCACCACAAGGTGCTAATTAAGTCTCATTAAGTCCTAAGGTAGAAATTCAACCCATGAAACAAGTAGTTAGGTCAAATCTGCCTAAATACAGCTTACTAACCAGCTAAATAAATCCAAATTTCTCTAAATATATAACTAAGTCAAAATTTCCCAACCCAAGACTAGCATAATATCATACCAATACCATAATAAATCTCAATCTATGAGGACAGTAAACCTAGCCTACCTGGATGCCGAGGAATGCCCAATAAATCCTACTAAATTGGAAATTTTCCCTTCTGAGAGGCCCCTGCACAAAGCCACACTATCAAATAGTGATATACATATTAATATAAGAATAATGATACCTATATCGCATTTTAATGCTTTAGGTCCAAAATCAAGTTAAAATCTTATGTAGGCCCACTTGCAAAATCATAATTTTGAAACTGTCAACACGTCCCTTTATGGTCAAGGATCATTTACCCTTAAGAATGAGTAATTTTGAGCTCAAATGAAACCAAAATCAACCCATTAAGAAACTAGATATTTAGGAATAAATCAAAAAATTTAAATCAAGGATTAGACAAAAACTTACAAGGATTTCGATAAGGGAATAAATTTCCCGATCTCAAAACACCCTATGATTATCTAAGGATCAATCTCCTAATTTCTCTAAGCTCTCTAGGGTTTAATAACCTTTGGGACATGAAGGAAATGAGAGAAAATGGGTGAAGGGTGAATAAAATGTCCCTGTAGTTACCGCTTAAGTAGCCATTTGATTGCTTAAGCGATAGCAGCTAAAGAGGTACATGGTCCCTTAAGTGACCCATGCCCCGACTTATCTCTGCTAAAGAAGACAACACATTGATTAAGAGACATCCACTAAAGCGGTCAGGTATCTACTAAAGAAACTTAGGGGACCCAGATTGGCCACTAAAGCGACCATAGGTCCCTTAAGCGGCTAGACCAACTGAGTCTATGAACCAACTAAAACTTGATTTTGGCCAACTTTTCATCAATTCCTTGGGATTTATTTGGAATCACATGAATACAAACAAACTATACTACCTAATAAAATTTAACATTTCAGACAAAATAACTCCATTAAAATTTTTATCCAAAGTCATTTCAAGGAAATGTGGGCCCCACTTCCAAGGGCAACTTTTATTAAAATCTACCTAGTAGCTCAAAATGAGTCAGGAAGCCTTGGACCTGAACACAAGGTCCCCCTAGCCTAAAATCAATGTTTTGAACCTGATGGAACTATTGAAATCAGCACACAATGTCACTAACTGAAGTTTAAGCCGGTAGCCATTCCTTAATAATAAAAACTTCAAAATAGTGAATTGGCTCTATAAACCAAATGAACTGACCGTTAACCAAACTATCAGCTCCAGCAAATCACAAATGACTTGGGGTATCTATAGGAAAGAAATAGGTGGAAAAAAGGTATGGGAATATAGAGAATAAACTAAAGGGTCATTACAATATCAACTATTAAAAAGACATTTATCTTCAAAAGTAAAGGGTTAAGATGTACCTGAAGGTTGGAACAAGTGAGGATATTAGGCGCACATCTTACTATTCATCTCCTAAGTAGCCTTCTCCACTAGGGGTTGCTCCACTGCATCTTAAATACTTGAATTATTCTAGAGCATAATTGCCTGACATCCCTCACAAATATGAGAATTGGATTCTCCATGAATGTTAATCTCTCATCAAACTAGGCTAAGTCACACCAAAACATATGTTACTTATCAAAGATATAGATGTAACATAGAAACATCAAAAATTGAATGAAAAATGACAAAATATGGGGTCAAGTCCATCTATCAAGCCACCTCTCCCATTATGTGAAGTATCTCAAAAGGCCTAATATATCTAGGGCTGAGCTTGCCCTTTCTCCCAAACCTCATCACGCTCTTCATTGACGATACTCAAAGAAACACTCGATCTCCAACTCCAAACCTTAAGACATGAATTTTACAAACTACATAAACCTCTGCCTACTCTAAGCTACCGTTAACGTATCCTAAATCACCCATATTCTATCCAATGACTGTTGAAGTAAGTCAGTACCACATGGCCAAACCTCAAAGGTCTCAAACCACCCTATAGAAGATCGACAATGCCTACTATATAGTGCCTCAAATGATGTTATCTCAATTCTCGAATGGTAGCTATTATTATAGGTGAACTCTACTAATGCTAAGTACTGCTCCCATTACCTCCAAAGTCTATAACATAAGCTCAAAGAATATCCTCTAGAACCTAAATAGTCAACTCAAACTTCCTAGAAATCTGAGGGTCAAAAGTATTGCAAAGGTCTACTTGAGTACCCCACTCCTCCTAAAAAGTACTCCAGAAGCTAGAAGTGAATCTTGATCCCCTGTTTGAAACAATAGATATAGGTACTCCATGCAGACGTACTGTGTCAGGGACATAGATATGGGAAAACCTCTCGACACTGAAGGACATCTCAATAGGAGGGAAATGTGTTGATTTGGTTAACCAATCTATAATGACCCAAATTTTTTCAGAGCCACGGGAGGTTGTAACGCCCTAAAAATGGGTCCCAAAAAGTCACACAATGCTCAAGACTATGACTAGCCTTAAGCTAACCCTGTAAACCATTTACTAAATCTGAAACTCATTATAAGGAAGTATAAACATATAATCAAACTAAAATATGGAATTCTGTATGAGCTAAATTAAAACTATTTGAATATAATATCTGAAAACACTAAACTCAAGAGTCTTATCAATCAATACTGAAAATCTAAATCATAATCTAGAAGTCTAAGAAACCTCTACTACTAATGCTAGAGACTCACTGGGACAAACCCCCAGCTGACTCGAACTGTCTGAAATTACTGAATCATCTATACTATTAAGCTAAAAAACTGAAAGACTAAGTCCTCAAACTATGAGGACTCACCAACTATCGAGATGTAGATGAAGATGCTCGAAATCACTCATGTTGATGAAACTGAGCACCTGAACCTATATTATGAGACAATATAGCACATAAACATATATGTGGATCAGTACTTCTAGATTGTACTGAGTATATGGGGGTAAATGCACAAGTAAATCAATATCTCAATATTATTATAAATTGGTAAAAGAATGCATGCTAAATGTAGATGACTCACATAAGCTGGAATATCTGAAAACTGAAAATCATAATCATGAATAGCAAAAAATGTTGCATAGATCTAATGAGTCATAACATTTAGTTTCTAAAAGTTGTACTTGTATTTTGTCTTTAAATGATGTTGTCTAAGTGTAGAAAGGACTCACTTTTGTATCTGTAATTCGAAATCTGAAACCTCAGTAAAGCAATATCTGAATAAATCTATGAACCTTTACACTTAGTTTTCTAAAAGCTTTTCTATTATTCTTTACTCTTTTCTGTAAGTTGTAGGTAAATACTTTAAAAAAACTATTCTACAAGTCTTTACTATTAGGGAGGTTATTCTAACCGACATACACTATGTGAGCTATCATAGTGTCCAATGCCTAGTTCCCTTATGGGAAAATCTCACATTGGAGAGAGGTGCCATACTCTTGCCAAGGAGTATAACCTAATCTAAGTGATCACATCTATATTTTTCATCAATATAGAAATGGGAATAATTTGATAATCTAAACATACATTGACTCATAGTTCTGAGGCATGTAAACATACCCAACTCGGTGCTAAATACTACTCCCTTTAATCTGTATGCTCATTCTGTAGGAATCCAAATTTAAAAACTAATATAAGGGTTTACAATGAAAACCTATGGTAAAGCTGTTTATTGTAAACTGCAGCTAAATCTGTAAAAGTGGACTCCATATCTAAGCTGTGATCAAAAGATCAAATCTTTGTTCAAAATCTGAATATAACAAATAATGGGATGCTTAAAAGCATAATATTTTGAAATAACAACATTTAAACTAGGGCTTAATAACCCATGCATCAAATTTATGTCAAAACATCATAATGTTCATGTTTGATGATGAGAATAATGATAATTCAATTCGAAATCTGGAAATTGATATCATACGCATGAAAATACAAAAGTAAACATGCAACTTAACATCTAAATCATTTGTAATCTCATAATCTTTCAAATAGAAATATTGGGTATGAACCCTAATTTGAATCTCAAATTTATATAAAAATAAACTTCAAAATTAATTTTGGGTACAAGGATGAAAGGATTATCGTTGTTGAAAACCCCACATACCTTGATTGATGCAATTGATGAGATCACTTGAATTTGGATTCCTATTTGTGCTCTTGAAGTTTGATTCTTGATTATCTCGAATTGGTAACGTTGAATTTTGAGTTTCCTTGGAGAAAGAATAGTGAAATTTTGGATTTCTTGGGAATTAAGTTTTGATGTTCTGGGGTTTCTTTGAGAGGAACTTGATGAATATTGAACATATAATGGTTGGAATAGGATTAATTCAGTGTTATTCACGAATTGGGGTCTAAGGAAAAGAATAGATTGCCCTTAAAAGTTTAAGTTCGAAAACTAAAATCCAAATTTTGGGCTTCACTATAATGCGGGGCTATCGCGGTGGCTCACTGGATAAGGGACCATTGCTATTTTGGGCTGTGGTGCGGCGCGGCATAATTGTATTGCACCTCTGAAAAAGGGATGAGCGGGAATTGTAACTTCATCGCAATGCAAACCAATCGTGGTGCTTCACTGGAATCGGACAATTGAGATTTCGTCCTTCACCGCGATGCGGTGCCTGTCGAAATTCCATACTATTTTACTAAAAATGCCATAACTTCTCAACTGAGTATCAGATTAAGGCAAAATTGGTACACATTGGTGGGTCTAGAGCTTGAAAATTCTACATGTATCAAGAGTTCTTCATTTTCAAAGCTATCCCTTGACATTTTAGGAGCTAAACTGATCTAGGAAAAGTATGTGGTATTATAGAGGTGTAAAACAAACCACTGACAATGTCTATGGTGATTCGCTCCCACTTCTACTTGAGAATGGGAAATCTCTAAATCAAACCGCTAGGCCTCTAATGCTCGGCCTTTATCTTCTGACAACATAGGCAATGAGAGACAACATCCTTTATATTTCTCTTCATGCCATTCCACCCGTAGTGTTGCCTCAAATACTCATACTTTTTGGCTCTCCCAGGGTGAATAGAGTACCTGGAGGCATGAACCTTACACTATATCGACTTAATCAAGTCTCTAACTTGTGAAATACAAATACAACCATCATACCACATAAAACCCTTAGAATCCATGGTAGCCCTCTAAGGCTCACCCCTTAGCACCTTATCTCAAATGCCACAAAGTCTATCATCCTCAAATTGATAACTCTAAATTTTATCAATAAAGTAGACTGAGACTCAACACTAGAAAGTCTCCTTATGGAGTCTAAAACATCAAGTCAAGCCATCATGTTTGATAAGGATAGAATGTCCTACACCAATAGCCTCTTAGATCTAAAATAGAAGCCAAGTTACCCATACTCACTGGCTTTTAGCTCAAGGCGTACACTACCACATTCACCATGACCAAATGGTACAAAATAGAGAATTCATAATTCTTCAACATCTACATTCATCCGCATTGTCTAAAATTAATCTATCTTTGAGTCATAAGGTGCTAAATATTATGGTGATCGGTGTAGATCTCACAATGAACTCCATACAAGTAATGTCTCCAAATCTTAAGCATAAAAACTACCTCTACCAACTGCAAGTCATGAATGGGGTAGTTATGCTCATGAATATTTATTTGCCTTGATGCATAAGAAATAACTCGGCCATGATGCATCAAAACACAACACAACCCAACACTGAAAGCATCATAATATATGGTAAATCCCTCACCCTCAACAAGTTGAGTCAATATAGGAGCTGAAGTGAGAAAATCCTTGATTTTATAAAAGCTTGAATCGAACTCCTCAGACCACTGAAAAGGAAACTCCTTGCGGGTTAATCTAGTCAACGATGTTGCAATAGTAGCAAAACCATTAATGAACCACCTGTAGTAACTTGCCAACCTAATAAAGCTATGAACCTCAATTGAAGATGTCGGTCTGGCCTAATCACGAACAACCTCAATCTTTGTTGACTCCACCATAATCCTATCCTTAGACACCATATGCCCTAGGAATGTAACAGACTCAAGCCAGAACTCGCAACTTTGATAATTTAGCAAAAAGATCATGATCTTTCAAAGTCTGAAGTACAATTCTCAAATATTTCTAATGATCATCCCTACTCCTTAAATACACAAGAATGTTATCGATGAACACAAGAAAAAAGAAGTGCAACTATGGGATGAACATGTAATTAATCAAATCTATGAAGATGACTGGGGCATTGGCCAACCCCAAAGACATCACACTAGGAACTCATAATGGCCATAGTGAGTCCTGAAGGCTATCTTTAGGATGTCCTCTGCCCAAACCCTCAACTGATGGTAACTCGATCTTAAGTCAATTATAGAGAACATCATTGCTCCTTGAAGCTAGTCAAACAAGTCATCAATATGAGGCATAAGATACCTATTATTCATTGTCACTTTATTCAGCTGCCTGTAATCAATGTACATATACAAAGAACCATACTTTTTCTTTAGGAGTAATATAGGATCACCCAATAAAGACAGATTTTCCCTAATCAAACCCTTAATAAAAAGATCATGAAGCTGAGAATTTAGCTCCTTAAGCTCGAAAGGAGCCATATGGTAAGGTTCCATAGAAATAGATCAATTACCCGGCTCAAGATTAATAATAAACTCAATATCATACTTAGGAGGAAGGCCAGGTAGATGAGTGGGAAAGACTTCAGAAAAATCACATACTATAGAAACAGAATCAAGTGAGGGACTCTCCACAATAACATCATGATCATAATAAAGAAGAGACTTGCAACCCCTTAATATAAGTCTCTTATCCCAAAAATAAGAAATAATCCCCATTAGCATGCAACTAATAATAGATCCCTGTGTCACGACCCAAGACTACCCCCTAGTCGTAGCACGGTGCTTAAAACAACAAGTGATCACCAAGATAACCCATGTACTTCCATGATACTTGAGCTACTATTTTAATATATATCCTAAATAACTAAGAAGAATCATAATGAACATGAGATAAGTTATTTCAATATATAACTGATCAAAGTTTACAACACAACAATCTAAGAGGGAGAGGAACGTATATTACAAATACTGACTCTGACTAACATTCTTGAAGCCTCTACTATACTAACTCTAGGTAGATGGGACATGACACTAACTATCCCAAATTAATGAAAATAAAATACAAGATATACAACTGACTTGAGTACTTGAAATAAGAGAACTAATCACCTACTGGCTGAATGCTGCGAACTGTCTGACCCTGATGCATGGGCTACCTCTAGTACCTACATTATGAAGGAATTTATCCACAAACCCATCTATGTGGTCAGTACTTTGGAATGTACTATTTATATAAGACATATATTGACTCATGGAAATAATTAATGTATGTTTTAAAATCGAGGACATAAGCTATTTGCTGAATTATGCATTTAAATAATGGTTGTATGTAAAAGTTGTAAGACATATTAAAATTTCTATATCATGAGATGAAAATATTTTTGTAAGCTGAAAAGTGGTAGAAACATGAGTACCATATGTAAATATCAAGTTAAAATTGAATAGGTTGTAAAAATGTACTAAGGATCATGCATGAATACTGAGCATGAATGCGTGAATATATAAAACGAATGTAAGACCAATTATAGCATGTGGTGAAATAATTTGTAAAACTGAATAATTGATAAACTAAACACTTGGCCATGCAAACCTGAGTTGATGTGGTATGAATACTAAACTGAGACTATGGGAGCTAACATTTCACTGTCATGCCCTATTCTGAGCTAATCAGGGTCCAACCTGTAATCCCAGTTGGAAGGGTGTCAATATCTTACCACGGCTACTGACACTAATGGTGTGGATCCACAAAGCTGATGTCTCAAAGGACCAGTGTGTCAAGCCTAAATTTATGGGTGACCCCTGAGAGAGTATCAGTCTTGAACTGGTGGGTGACTTTTTATAATCTATACTGGCTATGTAGTTCTGGAACTTAAGGACTTCTACTACAGGTCTCATCCCTATACTAGTGGGTGATCCTTCATCCCTAGGTTTGCTCAGTGGTAATTACTCCCAACTGAACTGACACGGAAGCATAAACTAGTCCATGCACTAATAACTAATATGCTCAAATATGTTATTTTGAAAATAACAGTGCATGCATAATCTGAAATTATCATGAACATATTAACTGATATATTTAGCATGATGTAATACTTGTGATTGCTTATCATGAAAATGTTATAATTTTTGTGTACAAACATGGTCTGAATAACTTGAAGTCTTGAAAATTTGAAACTTGCATGAATGTCTAGGTATTGAGTGTTCATAACCCATCAGCATTATAAAATAAGGTTAAATATGATAATTTTAAAATAATGACATGATAAGAAATTTTATGACTTAAACTCAAGAATTCAACAATTTAATCAGTGTAACAAATTATCATGATTAAAGTACAGAAAAATCTTGAAATTATGAGGGAACACTATTTCATGGTTGAATTCAAAGAATTACATAGAGGAATCATGGACTTTATGCTTTTCATGGAACCGTAGTTTATGGAATTCATAAAATTCATGAACAAAAATAGTAATTTTGGGCATAGGATGAAAGGAGATCCTCATTGAATATCCACATACCTAATTTTCATGACTTCTTGAAAGGGGAACTTGAATTTGGAGCCTTGAGAGGTAAATTCTTGGAAGAAACCCTTGCTTGGTGTCCTTGAGAACTTGGGAGGAAAATGGATTGTGTATTTGATGTATTTGGGTTTATGGAATGATAAAAACACATTTATATCAGTCATAGGATAGTTTATGATGTAAATGACCTGTTTACCCTCGAAAAAATAAAGAGAAATACGGGTTTTAGATTTTCTGAACAAGGTCCATGTCATGCTGAAAATGGCAGAGCACAAGGTCCGTGCCACACTAAAATCGCACACCCACACTGCTTCCTCACGAAAATTCTCATAATTTTTCATTCGGGTATTAGATTAAGGAAAAATCAGATGAATTGGAAAGAAGACTCATTTATCTATAATTTGGTGGGTTTTGATCCCCAAAATTACATGTATTCAAGAAGTTATACACGTTCAAAGTTGACCCTTGTAGGATCAAATACCAAAATTTAGTCGAATCAAAAACTCTTAACTCGACTTTGCTTTAAGTATTTCTTATGAATATTTTTCACCTCAAAAGCACTCTTCATACTAGGATAATAATCATGACACATATATTCATATACTAATAATGGGATTAAATTTTTTACTTGTAGGAATGATGATTCAAATTCTAGGCCAAAAATACGGGGTGTTACATTATCTCACCCTTGAAATCATTCATCCTCGAATGATAGGTAGGAACTTATTGAAGCTTTATAAGTATGGAATAAAGTATGTAACTTCACATTAGGAATTCTCCCTCAACAAAACATGTGTAGTAATCTAAAGAAAAGGGCTTCATGACATCACTAAGCACATTATGTAAGAACGAATCATTAGAAAATGGAACTAAGGTCGTACAAGGGGTAAAATATCCAAAGCCTCTCACCCCAAGTGAGAAAACCAAAACTAGACAAAATTTTACACCTCGGCATAGCTCGCTGCCTGTCATGGAGGCTAACCTGCGTGCCACGACACTTATTGTGAAGAGTAGCCTCCATGACACGGTGTTATTGCGGAGGGTCACTGCCTCAGAATCCAAAATAGCCCCGAACCTCATCCAAAAATTCCAAAACTCCTCCAGGACACCTTATTAACATACCTAAACACATTCTAAGTAAAAAATCAATTTTCTAACATAGAAAGACCAAAAATAAAATGCTCAAAATTTTGAGGGTGTCACAGTAAATGGTCATGAGTCTTATCTATGGTGTGACATAATCTCTTTGGGGCCTTTAAATATTTGACGAGTAGTTGGGTACTTATATAGGAGCTTGTGGGGCATTACAATGTCTGAGCTAGAATACTAGGAAAACTGAGATGATGCACTAAAAACTTATGAACTGGATTATGACTACATATCTGAATTAGAGACATAGAGCATAGACTAAACTAAATTCGTAATTTGAATAGAAGTGAATAAATTACCTCATGGAATATCCATATTCATGAAATTGCAGATAGTAAGACTAGATAGAAAGATGGAAAACTATAGGAGTTTATCTGTCTGATTGCTAAACTAAATTATTAGTTATAAAGACTTACTCAATTTGAAAGTTTATACTCATTTAGAGTATTTCATCTACACTCTTTGTAAGAAGTTCTAATAATATTAGGGAGCAAAGAATTTTGGGCATGATCTGACTAAGATATCTGAATAAGGAATCGCAACATGGATACAACTCTATAACATGGAATATAGGCCTAGAAAACATAAGCTAGGATAGAACTACTATACCTTAGGCAATGCAACTACTAACTTTCAAGATTAGCCCCACTTCTAAAATACTCCCGCAACTATTCTTTCTCCCTTAAATACTACCCTTCATTTGACAGCACTTATAATTTTCACATGGGTAATGATAACTACATCTACTAAACTCTTAGATGAACTAAATTTTCTCACCATGTTCAAGCCTACTCAAAGTCACAAGGTACCACACATAACACCATAATACTGGTCTAAACCACGAATTTAATAGCCTATGTGTTTTCACAGCTCTCAACTCAATGATAATACTCTTTACCATTTCAACAACTAACTTTAATGTCTTACTAGGAATTCACTAAAACATAATGCATTCATCCACTTTTACAACAACATAACATTCAAGCCTACCATTTTAACCGCATATGAAATTCTAGGCAACCAACCCACCAAGTAATTTTCCCATCTTCTCTAATACCTCTATCAATAAAAACTTTCATGCACTATCCCTAAGAGGACACGCCTATAATTTTTAACTAACTATGACATATACCTAAGCTTTTCCTTAATCTTTCTTCACACTTTAACCTTAGATATAACAAACATACAATAATCTTTCCCCAATAAGGAATGCTTAATCTCTCCCATCTAAATAATTATTCATCACCACTATCATTTTATAAGGAGAGGTCACTTAAAGGTTAGAAAATGAGGTCTTAAAGCATGAAAGAATACTATGCATAACTTTGACACTTAAATGAGCCTAAGGAATAGAGTATCAAAGATATCAAAACTAAGGACATACATTCCATAATCTGGATTTCATTGGTCATTAAAGGTGTACCATGAGTTTGAGGAACTGGGCATATTTTAAAACATGAGTACATGAGTACATGAGTCATAAGTTGCATGACCTGAGTTTGGAGTTCATGAATTCATGGAGTATGATTTAGACTTCTGAGTGAACTGGAGCTCCTTATACTAGGAATTGGGAGCATACATGATTCTATATAAAGTGCATAAATATGAGTTATGATCATAGAGATGACTTGTAAGGCATGAGTAGATGTCGTGATAACTGAAGTAAAAAAATTTGCACTGAGATAAGAATGGGTCAGGTATCTTCCTCCCCTACTATTGTTCTAGAACTCACTAGCATCACTACTAGAATCTAAATTCCTGATTTGGTTCCTTGTTTTTTCATCCCCCCCTTAAATTTAATCTATCATTCTAAGTTTATGGACCTTTACAATAAATTCTAAACTGGACCGCAATCACTCTACTCTAGATTCTGAGATATAGAAATACACACAAATAATAAACTCACCCTAAAAGACTATATCTTAAAGTCTAAAACCCGCTGCTAGTATTTCTTTCTGAGATAGAACTCTTAACTTTCTATATCCCCAATAGTCATCATATAATAATTTAAACACTTACTAACTTAGAATCTTTAGGAGTATCACCATACCCTCAGTTCACACCATCAAGAATTTCAAACTCTTCTTCCTGTTAGATTAATCATCCATAATTTAAACTTAGATTCTAACACTTAATATGGATGTCTATAGAACTTCTCATAAACTAATACCCACTTATTTTTACTGGATAGGTATCATGAAACACCAATCCATACAAAATTTAATAAACATACTCAACCTCGATAAGCTCCTCTATTATTATGGTCACTACTTAATCTCTATCCTGACTAAAGCATTAATATACTCTAAGTCTCTCTTAACTGATAAGACTCTCTCAAAGTTCTATTAAACAAACTTCACAACATCTTCCTGGCTACATGGATATGTAATCTACTAAATTCAAATAAACACTATCCCCACTTTAGTGCTGCTAAACTTTTGGGTTCATACTTCTAACTCTAGATCATATACTGTCATAGGTTCTAAGAAGGGATCTGAGGGCATATCTGACTTTGGATCAATAAATGATTTTAATGAACATGAATGAAATCTTTCAAACTCTGGAACAAAAGGAATTGATGGGATCCTTTCGAGCCTGCATACAATTTCATAACTGTCTGTGGAGATAGTTTGAGAAAACTCTATCAGTAGGAATTTCTATTTTTATTGCCTAAAAAATAAGGTGGAGTTGACATGAATGGAGTAATGTAATAATCAGTGTAAGTTTCTTAGAGAAAATCTCTACTGCACAATCTAAAATATGAAAGAGGGAAAATATTTCTTAAATTCCCTGTAGCCTTTCAAAGAAAAGTATAGACTTCTCCATACCATTCTGCAAGACTCTGCTAGACACAAATTTATGGACACCCTAGGACACTTGAAACTTTTGCTCTGATATCAAGTTTTTCATGACTCAAGACTACCCCCTAGTAGTAACGCGGTGCTTAAAACCACAAGTGATCCCAAGCTAATCCATGCACTGGCATGATACTTGAGAAACTAATTTAATATATATATATATATATGTAAATTATAAATAATTAAGCAAAAGAATAATCAACATAAGATAAGTTGTTTCAATACATAACTGATCAAAGTGTATAATACAATAATTTGAGAGACAGAGGAACTTAAGTTACAATACTGACTAACCATCTATGAAGCCTCTACTATAATGACTATAGGTATTTAGGGCATAGATCCAACTTTCCCAAATCAATACATAAGAATAATGAAAATAAAATACAAGAACTGAAACTGACTTACATCCTCGAAATAAGAGAACTCATCACCTGCTGTCTAAAAGCTGCAAACTGTCTGACCCTGATGTGTGGGCTACCTCTAGTACCTACATTATGAAAGAATGTACCCATAAATATATATATGTGGTTAGTACATTGGAATGTACTTTGTATGTGATACACGCACTAAATCATGTAAATACTTATTGTATGCTTTAAAACTGAGGACATAAGCTATTTGCTGAAATATGCATTTGAATAATAGTTGTATGTAAAGGTTGTAAGACTTATTAAAATTTCTATATCATGAGCTAAAAAAAAATTTTAAGCTAAAAAGTGGTAGAAACATGAGTACCATATGTAAATCTTAAGTTAAAGTCGAATAGGCAGTAAAATCGCACTGAGGATCATGTATGAATATTGAGCATGAATGGATGAATATATAAAATTAATGCAAGACCAAGTAAAGCATGTGGTGAAATAATATGTTAAACTAAATAACTAATAAACTAAAAACTTGGTCATGCAAACCTGATTTTATGTGGTATGAATACTGAACTGAGACTGTGGGTGATAATATTTAACCGACATGATCTAATATGAGCAAATAAGGGTCCAACCTATAACCCCAATAGGAAGGGTGTCAATACCTTTCCACGGGTACTGATACTGATGGTATGGATCAATAAATCTTATGTCCCAAAGGATCAGGGTGTTAAGCCAAAACTGATGGGTGGCCCTTGAGAGAGTATCAGTCCTGAATTGGCGGGTGACCTCTCATAACCTATGTTTTCTATGCAGTTTTGGAACTTAGGGAGTTCTAATAAAGGTCTCGGTCCTATACTGGTGGGTGATTCTTCATCCCTAGGTTCGCTCCGTGCTAAGTATTACTCCCAACTGAACAACGCAGAAGCATAAATTAATGCATTCACTGATAACTGATGTGCTCAAATATGGTATTCTAAAAATAATAGTGCATGCATAATCTGAAATAATTGTGAACATATTAACTGATATATTTAACATCATGTAATACTGGTGAGTGCTTATAATGAAACTGTTATAAATTTTTTGTACAAACATGGACTGAATAACTTGAAATCTTGAAAATCTGAAACATGCATAACTGTCTAGGTATCGAGTGTTCATAAGCCACTAGCATTACCAAAATACAGTTAAATATGATAATTTCAAAATAATGACATGACAAGAAATTTCATGACTTAAACTCAAGAATCCAACAATTTCATCAATGTAATGAATTATCATGATTAAAGTACGGAAGAATATGTGAAATTATGATGGAACACTATTTCACGGTTGAATTCAAGAATTATATGGAGGAATCATGGACTTTATGCTTTTCATGGAACCCTAGTTTATGAAATTCATAAAATTCGAGAATAAAAATCATTATTTAGGTATAAGGATGAAAAGAGATCCTTATTGAATACCCACATACCTGATTTTCATGACTTCTTAAATGGGGAACTAGGATATGGTACCTTGGGAGGTGAATTTTTGGAAAAAAACCTTGCTTGGTGTTCTTGCGAACTTGGGAGGAAAACGGATTGTGTATTTGTTGTATTTGGGGTTATGGAATGATAAAATCATGTCTATATCAGTCGTAGAATAGTTTTGGAAGTAAATGAATTATTTACCCTAAAAAAATGAAGAGAAACGTGGGTTTTTGTATTTCAGAACAAGGTTCGTGCCACACTGAAAATTGCGGAGCACAAGGTCTGTGCCATGCTGAAATCGCGCTCCCTCACCGGATCCTCACGAAAATGCTCATAACTTTTCGTTCGGGTATCGAATTAAGGCTAAATTGGATGCATTGGAAAGAGGACAAATTTATCTATAATTTTGTGGTTCTTGATCTCAGAAATTTCATATATTCCAGAAGTAATACATGTTAAAAGTAGACCCTTGTAGGATCGAATACCAAAATTTGGTCAAATCAAAAGCTCTTTACTCAACTTTGCTCTAAGTGTTTCCTATGAACATTTTTCACTTAAACAACACTTTTCACACTAGGATAATGATCATGAAACATATATTCATACACAAATCATGGGATTAGAGTTTTTAAATGTAGGAATGACTATTCGAATTCTAGCCAAAAAATATGGGGTGTTACACCCTGCCATATGATCGGGGGAGAGGGGTGTTGGGAATGACTAAGGTAACAGTATTGGCAAAACAATCAAAGATCGCATGATAGGAGGATAACCATTCCATGCATAGAATCACATCAATGTATACCGTATATAACACAATAAGATCAACTTGAGTGCCAATCTCTCAAATAGTCACAATACATGATTTATAAACACAATCCACAGATAAAGACTCCCAAGACAAATCTTATCTAGTGCATAATATAAAAACACATATGAATAAGTGGGTCTCAAATCAAATAAAGCAAAAGTTAGTTTATGGCACGCTGATATTGTACCTATAATAATAACATCCAAAGACTCTACCTCTGGTCTACCAAGTACAACATATAAATGACCTTGCTCGCCACTTGGTTAGATGACTAACAAATCACCTATCCTACTAGTCTAAGGACCTCCTTGAGAACCATAGAGACCAACATGTACGACCCTACATACCACCTCTAGCTGGAGGCAACACTGCCCTAATTGGTGGAGCACTCTGCACTGTAGGCATAATTGTCCCATGTCAGGGACACTCTCTGGAATAATGGTCAAAATTCTCAAAATTATAACACACCTCAGTAGTTGTACTATGCCTAAAAGATTTGGCTAACGTGAAATAGCCAAAGTGCACCTCTCGAACACTAGTTGCTACGCTGTCTAGATTGATCACTGTAGATGGGTTGATCCCAGTCAATAATCTAAAGTGAGGCATGAACGGGCCTACTAGACTGACCCTGATGCTTATAACGTTGATATAGAGGTTACCTACCCTAAGATTCACTCCCTTAAAATTGTTAGTCTCTCCGGCTCCCACTGAAACAACCCTGGTAATGAGGCCTCTTATCACTTCACCTTTAGGAATCATAATGCATCTTCTCCATGGTCTGAGCATAATCAGAGACCTCAATAAAATACCTACCAAAGGAAACTAAACTCTGAGTTTCTATGTAAAGAGGAAGTTTCAATCCCCAAACAAAACATTAAATTCACTCAAACTCAGTCGGTAAGATAGTCGTAGCATGCCTAGATAACTCATAAAATTGATCCTCATACTCTAGAATGTTCATGGAACCTTGATACAATCTCAAAAACTAATTTCTTAGATTCTCTCTAAGGTTGAAACAAATATACTTCTTTGAGAAAAGCTCGAAGAACTGATTCGATGTCAAAGGGCGAGTCCAGCTTGCCTAAAATTAAGATAAGCTCTCCACCAATGTCTAGCTACTATGTCTAGATAGAAAGTAACGTAGTCAACCCCATAAGTCTCAGCTAGGCCAAAATTATGAAGCATATCCTTATAAGAAGTAAAGAACTCAAATGCATCCTAGTTCGGTGCGCCAAAAAACCTAGGCTGAGTCAATCTTAGAAATCTTCCCAACATCTTCTTCTCCTCAACATACATAGTAAGCTAGGTAATTACCGATTGAGCAACTACTGGTGCTGAAGGGATCTCAACCCTAGGATTTATAACCTAAGCTATGGCTTGCTCCCCCACCTTTATAGTACTCTTATTTGTATATTGAGCACCATCAGATGGTGCACTACCAATCAAACCTAACAACTAAACTAAAGAAACTCTGAGAAGCGATAAAGGAATAAAACCCAATTGAGCTTGGGCATACCCCTGACCCACCACTAGTTAGGGGTGAGGTATCTCTGGCGCAGGAGCAGGAATAAGAGCTGGTGAAGGTTCCATATCTGGACCTCCATTTGAGGTTATAACTCTCATCTACCCCCAACCTCTAGGTCAGCCACGACCTTTGGTAGGATCCCTAGTTGCAGACTTAAGGTCCTCGTCTTCAGTAGCAATAACTCACGTTCTATCCATATGCAAAAGAGTGAAACTAAGTAAATATTAGAAATCAACATAGCCTAATAGCACGAAATAAGTGAAGGAAGTGAAAATATCCTAAGAATGTCCAATAGACTCCCAAAGATAAGAAACATACGTCATCATTCTGATTTGTGGGACTACTATTCATGGAAGTATACTAGACACTTACTCTTGTACCAACAATACTAGTGAACCTAGTCTCTGATACCAATTTGTGACAACCCAATTTCATTGATCATGATGGAACTTACTTTAACCCATCAGTAGGTAAGCCAAACAGTCATTCTGAATGACAAGTAATGGGCTAGTTGGTAGAAAATAGAATAAATGCCAAGAATACGCATTAATTAGACTACAAGCGATTAACCATAAGAACGACAGCATAACTAGAGACAAATACGAAAAAAGAGTAAAATATCCCATGACCTATTATGGTCAGCACAAGAGCCTATAACTAATGTAGAAAAGTACTAGTAATATCAAATATACAATTATCTCAAACAAAAAGACCATCCAAAAATAAATGAATGAGAGAAAGTCAACTCCAGCTCTTAAAGCTCACCCTATCTCCAAACTCCAATCAGACCTAGTACGAACATCAATGGTGGCAACTAGTATTTGGGCTTGCATTAGAAAAAGATGCAAAAGTATAGAATGATTACTAAACCAATGGGTACTTAGTAGGCACCATCAGTCGACTGAGCTAAATCATAATAAAAGTACAACAAGATGCGAGAAAGTAAACTAAAGTCAAGAAAAGAGACAAACCTGGAATAATGATCCAAACCCTGAAAATAAATAACCGAGTGGATAATATCAAAAAGAAAGAAACTAACCATATCCTAACTGGGCCCCTATAAGCCCAACAGGCACAAACAAGAGCAAATAATCCACCCGATCCCTAATATCCCAATGTATGCAATCAAGAAAGAAGTACTAGCAGTAATAATCCAAAATTACCCAAACCTTGAAATAATTATAGTGGTTTCCCCTTACCATAAACACCAAACTCAAACCAGTTTCATAACTATCATAAGTAACCCCTCAATAACAGACTTAAACCAAAAATAGTATCTTAGATGTCGGACTTAAACTAGTATTAATATCATAATTACCAAAATTGAACCTGTCTTAATATCATAATAATCAAACCTAAACCAATCTTAATATCATAATTTCCAGACTCAAATTCAAAAAATATCTAAATCCTCCCCAGGTTCAAGAATATAAATAGGATAACGGAAGATGCCTCTTAGGTCTACAAGAAGCTAATTATAATATTATCCTAAAGAGAGATGAAGAGGCCCACTTTTAACCTTTAAAGTCCATTCTAAGGCAATTCTTATCCAAAACTAAACTAAGGTCCAAAAGTCTGACCACAAGGCACTAATTAAGTCTCATTAAGTCCTAAGGTAGCAATTCAACCCAAGGACTAGGTAGTTAGGTAAAATATGCTTAAATACCAATTACTAACTTGCTAATTAAATCCAAATTTTTGTAAATATACAATTAAGTCAAAATTTCCCTACCCAAGACAAGCATAATATCATATCAATACCACAATAAAGCTCAATATATGAGGAGAGTAAACCTAGCCTACCAGGTGCCAGAGAACACCTGATAAAGTCTACTAAATATAAAGTCTGTCAAATTAGAGATGTTCTCTTTTGAGAGCCTCTACATGATGCCACCTAATAAAAATAGTGATGTATACATTTATATGGGAATAATGATACTAATATTGTATTTTAATTCTTTGGGTCAAAAATTGAGTCAAAATCCCATTTAGGGCCCACTTGTATAATCATATTTTTGAAATCGTAAACACGTCTTTCTATGCTCAAGAATGAGAAAATTTTTACGTCAAACGAAACCAAAATCAACCATCAAGGATCTAGGGAATTAGGACTAAATTAGAGAACTTAAATCAAGAATTAGATACAAACTAACAAGAATTTCAATGAGGGAATGATTTTTCAAGCTCATCAATACACTACGATCACCTAAGGATAAATCTCTTAATTTCTCTAAGCTTTTTAGGGTTTAATGGTTTTTGGGACTTGAAGGAAATGAGAGAAAAATAGGTGAAGGGTGAAATAAATGTCCATCTAGTTACTGCTTAAGCAACCATTTGACTACTTAGGCGAGCTCTGCTGAAGCGGTACATGGATGCTTAAGCGACCCATGCCCCCAGACTTACCTCCACTAAAGCAGACAATATCTTACCTAAGCGACGTCTGCTAAAACGGTCTGTTCTTTGCTAAAGTGACTAGGTGGGGACCCGGCTTGGCTGCTAAAGCAATTCTCTAGGCCACTTAAATGACAAAAGGTTTTCTTAAGCTGATGCACCAACTGAGTTCATTCACTAGTTGAAACTTAGTTTTTGCCAAGTTTTCAATGACCCCTCACGATTCATTTTGAATCTTGCAAATGTAAATGAACAATGCTACCTCATCAAATTCTATATTCTGAACTCAACAGCACCATCAAAATTTTCATCCAAATTCATTTTGATAAAATATGGGGGCCACAACCAAGGGCCACTTTTATCAAAATCTACCTAATAGCCCAAAATGAGTCCAGAAGCTTTGTGACATGAACAAAAGGTCCCCATAGCCAAAAATCAATGTTCTAGAGATGATAGAACTATCAAAATTCACATACGAGGTTGTTAACCTAAAGTTTATGCCCAATAACCAATCCTTAGCAACAAAAACTTCAAAATAGAGAATTGGCTCTCAAAACCAAACAACTACCTATTAAACAAATTTTCCTCTCAAATAAGTCATAAATGACTTGGGGTAGCTATAGGAAAGCTCTAAATAGTGGAAGGTGTGGGAAAGTAGAGAATGACCAAAAAGGTCATTACACAACCACTTAAATCACAAATGCAACTATCATATCTCAGAATACCCTCGGGATCCAAGATATCCCTCTTGGACTCACCCCTCAAAACCTAATCATAGATGCTACAAATTCGACTATCCTCAAACTAACGACTCTGAATCTTCTTTAATATCATTAGTGTAGACTCTGCACTAGAAAAGATCCTCCTAGAGTCTAAAATATCAAGTCAAACCATGAAGTTAGATAAGGACTAAATGTCCCATGCAAACGACTACTTAGAAACTAAAATAGAAGCCAAGTTACCCATATCTATCACCTTTTAACTCAAGGCATCCACTACCATATTGTCCTTGCATGAATGGTATAAAGTACAAATGTCATAATTTATTATTAGCTCTATCAATCTGCCTTGTCTTAACTTTTTCTCTTTTTAAGTTAGAAAGTATTGAAGACTATACTGATCAGTGTAGATATCACAAAGAATGCTATACAAGTAATGTCTCCAAATCTTAAGTACAAGAACTACTGCTGCCAACTCTAAATCATGAGTAGGGTAGTTGTGCTCATGAATATTTAGCTTCCTAGACACATAAGTAATAATTTGTGCCTGATGTATTATTGCATAACCCAAACCAATAATGGAAGAATCACAATATACGGTAAACCCTTCTCCCTCTACAAGAAGAGTCAATATAGGAGTCAAAGTAAGAAAATCCTTGAGCCTCCAAAAGCTTGACTTGTACTCTATAAACCACTAAAAAGGAACCTCTTTCCTGGTCAATCCAGTCATTGACGTTGCAATACTCACAAAACCCTCAACGAACCACATAGAGTAACCTATAAACCCAATAAAGCTATGAACCTTAGAAAGAGATGTAGGTCTTGTAGTTCTTTCCCAATCATGAATAGCCTCAATCTTTGATAGATCTACTATAAGCCCATTCTTATAGACCACATATCCTAGAAATATAACCAAATTGATCTAGAACTCGTGTTTTTATAATTTAGCAAAAATCCTATGATCAATTAAATTCTGGAGCATGTTATGACCCTGCTGCACATGCAAGTATACGTGGTTATGCAAGTAATATAGTGGCCCTTTAGAGTCGGATGTCAAACCTATAAGGACTTATGTTTTGAAATTAATCCAATTTTAGAATTACTAATAATATTAAATAAGTTTGATATATAACCAAAAAGATTTTGAGTATTGGGAATTTAAAAGTAACAAGAAAAAATAACAAGGATATAAAGTATTGGAGACAATGATTATAAGAAATCCAGTGTCAAGGTAATGTGAACAATCCTAAAGCTATACAATCTCATATGTTAAGTTAATTATCTTGGTTTTTGGTTCACAGGGTTCATAACATGATTATGGTCTTCCAAGCCTCGAATTGTCTATCTAAATTATCCCCACAACTACATTGTTGAGCGGGGATGTAAGAACTAATCTAAACGCATTTGTATATTATCCTGTATTTGAATCAAATGGAGAATTAAGTATATTCCTATCCTAACTATGAATCCTATCATTAATTAATTTAAAGAATAAGAACCCACTACATATATTCCCCATTCTAATCTAAAGTTCCTCCTTCCGGGATCACAATAGAAATATAGTTATATTCTATAGGTTGTGAATCTATAGAACAGTAAAATCAAGAAAATATGAACAACCAAACATGATAATCAACATTAAACAACTTAATTGAAAGCTAAGTATTCATGTTCATAGCCTCAACCATAAAATGAGGGTTTTTAGCCACTTATAGTCTTACAAAGAATAAAAATTATGGAATTCATGAATAAAAATGAAAAGTAAGCTAAAGTAAAGAATAAAACTCCATTTTGAGCCTCCTTTGTGTGTTTACTCACTCCCAAAGTCATCTAATGTGTTTAGGATAGCAGCTAATTGTCCTATTTATAGGTTACGAGGATTTTTTGGCCAAAATACCCTTGGGTTGGAATGCCTTTATTGTGGATGTCATAGGGAATGACACACCCTTAACAAGCACCCTCACTAGAATGTGCCATCAACAAATTGTACAAGGGAATGGAATGACCTTATCTCAAAGATTTGAGGACGTGTCACACACTTATGCTTAAAACACCATTTTTTATGTAATGTCATCCTTCAACTTGTCTTTAAGTCTCGCACATTGTTGATGTGTTTCCAACTTTATTTATGCTTGTTTTGCTTCGCAACGTTGTTCCTAGCTCCTTTAATGTATCCTTCGACATCAAGTAATAAGAATTAGTTCATACAACATAATAGAGTTCATCAAAGTAGACTAGAACAAGCATTGTTAAAGCTAGCACCACTAGTATTCTCATCTAAACTCTACATGATAATTTTGGTTCGTTACTTGTTTTAATTACACGTCAAAAATTATAAACATGTCACTTAACCAATAAACACATGATTACACCTATAGTAACTCATTAAGCACCTCAAGAAGCCCTCAAAACTAAGGTAAAAATCATAGATAATGACACTTAGGAGTATAAATATGCCTAAGATCACCATCTCACACTTAAAGACTTTTTCATCCTCGAACAACTCTTTACACTATGCACAATAAATAAAGACTCAACATTATAACTACAAGTAAGACACTCAAGTTAGAACTATGATGACTACATGAATTGCAAGTTCCATATTAAGCATGTCATATATAATTGAAAACTCATGAACACTACTCCAAAACCTCAAAACCTAAGAATTGACTCTACCAAGTTGGCAAGATCATGCATATTAATCCATAAAAAAATCATACAAATCACCTAACCATCGTCAAACATATTTTCTCACCAAAAGAGAGTCACTTATATTCACTCCTTAATATGTAATTTATCACACAAATAGGCATAAGAATCAAATTTCACTCACTCTCACAAAGAAATCACATATCACAAAAGATGAACCATAAGCTTTCTCTTAGTGTATTACTCCACTAATATCAAAATATCAAGGATCAAGATTAAGTAGGACTTTAAGGGGTCGTTTGGTGTGAGTTATAAGTTACAATAGTACTGGGATAAATTGTTGGATTATTTTATCCCATGTTTGGTTGATAAGATAAGTTAGTCAAGGGATTACTTATCCACTATTTATGCCCCAATGATCACATAAGTTATTCCATATATATGGTGGGATAACTAATCCCGGGATAATTAATCCCGGGGTTAATTATCCTAGGATAACTTGGTCAAAACCAAATGACCCCTAAGGGTTGTAATGCAGGCTAAGGGATGGGTAGGAACTATTCTGGCCAGTATTAGTGACAATTTTCCCTAAGCTCTTTAATACATCACACATAACATTGAACTCCTATCTAACCACCCAATTTATTCACTTTTTTACCTTCCTACCTCTATTTTGTTTTGCCCCATCTCTTTAAGATAGTTCACACCAATTGAGTAAGGAGTATTTGCTATCAAAACATAATTCACTTTTGAAAAACTTTTCTTTTTATTCCATTACTCCCAACCATAACACATATGCTTTTTTAACACACCGTAGCTACTATTTTGGGGCTTCACTTTTACTTTATACTTCTTCTATTTTATACTCCTTAACCTCTAAATTTTTTAACTAAAATGCTTAGGAGTTTTTCATCAAACTATGGTCAATTGAAAAAAGGAAAAAAAGCTATATATGTGGCAACAAAAAAATAGGCTAAAGGCTCAATCGGGCTAACTAAGGTCATGAAGTAACAGTAGATAAAAAGGGTATGAAACATGGTTATCAAAGAAATGACTATATTATTTCCTTAACCCAACATTATTTATTTTGATTAAACACATACCAGGTAAGTTCTAGACATTACTATACAATATGAAATATAACAAAAACCTCTCTAATATATGTCACATGCTCAAATCAAGTAGGATCTCTATAAACACTCAACAAAGTAATAGGAAGAATTCAAAATTAAGGCAACATTGCACATGAGTCATATAAATGAGCCTAGGTGTCTCAAAGAAGTCATTAACATCAGTTTACACGCTTTCACATTCAAAACCAACTTGCATCATGCAATCATACATAGCACTTATTATTAACATCTTATTTATTACTAATAACAAAAAAATTAAATTTACTCCTAAAAATACAAAGGGGATACTGGGTTCAAAGGGTGCACCCTAGAAAATAATTGAAAAAAATTAGTGGGTGGGTGAAGTGTGCCCCTACTAAATAGATACCAACAAAAAGTATAAAGCTAAAATATTTTTGTAATTTTTTAAATTTAGTCAAAAACTAGAAAAATCAATAAAAATAGAAATCTTATAGCAACACTTCACCCTAACCAATAGAAAGATTTCCCACCCCATCTTAAAATCATGCTTTGTCCCCAAAGTATAAATCAAAAGTAAGGATATAAATACTTTCTGAGGCCTGTAGGCCTAGCTAGTAGCATCTTGATCATCAAAGAGGTACGGTGGACCCAACATTCAATCTTTGCCATGCTCTTTAGATAAGAACTCTGGTACTCACACTTATTTTCAACCTATGACTCAACAAAACAAAAATAAAGATCTCTGATACTTAGAATTTCATTCAACCTATGACTCAACAAACCAAACACAAAGGTGATCCTAAAGAATAACAAAAAGGAGAAAATACCTGCCTTAAATTGGGTTGCCTCCCAAGTAGCGCCAGATTTAATATCGAAACACGACTCACAACACCACTTTAAACCATATTCTTTGATCCTCTTTATCCTAATCAGAGCCCATCTGCTTATTCATTTCTACCCTCTTGAGTGTGTACTCTTGAGGTCTGCAGTTTTATCTATAGTTTCTCTTTTCATTCTCCTTTTTTAATTTCTCAACTTTAGGATTAATTGTCAATTTGGGAAACTTTATAAGATACTACAAAGAGTTTATTGGATGTTTTCACTCCTTCATCCCATACTCATCCACTTCTAAGCCTGTTATCATGCACAAATTCTTGTAGTGTGAGGGTGTATTGAGTGTTGTACACTTTGAAGACCACTTGTTCATCATTCAATATCATTTTAAGAGCTTCCTATCTCACACCAATGTGTGCTCCTCCAATTTCCAAGAATGGATGTCCCAGTATGATTAGTACCCTATCATCTCCATCATAATCAAGAATAATAAAGTCAACATGAATAATGAACTTACCAACCTTAATGAGCAAATCATCTATGATTTCTTTGGAAAACACTCTTGTTCTATCCACCATTTGAAGTACCACAGTACATGATCTCAATTTTCTCAAACCAAGAGTACTGAACACTAATAAGGGCATAAAGTTTATGCTCTCCCAAAAATCACTCAAAGCATGAACCATATCACTTTCACCAATTTCTATGGGAAGGGTGAAACTCCTGAGTTAATTAAGCTTCTTAGGCATTTTGCTCATCACCACTAAAATTCACTTCTTAGTAAGTGCTACTATCTCAATGTCACCCAGCTTTGTCTTATTTGACACAACATCCTTCAAGTACTTAGCGTACTTAGGCATTTCCTGCAAAACATATAACAAAGAAAGGTTAATTTAAAGTTCTATGACTGTGTCAAAGAACTTCTTAAAGCAAGCATCCTTCTTAGTCTTTTTAAGCTTCTGAGGGAATGGTGGTCTCTCTTGTGTATGGTCAGTTGCCTTTGCTTTTGGGTACTTAGACTTCCCCAAATTTTCACCTTCTTTAGTTTGCACTTGCTTCTCATATTTTTGCACTGGGACTAACTCTGCATGTACCTCCTGGTTTTTCTTTCAAGGTCTGTCAATCAGTTCTCTACCATTTCTCAAGGTAATTTCTATCACTCTCTTTGGATTTTCTGTATCACTATGCAAACCCCCTTAAGGTCTTGTGTTTTGCGCTTGAGCTAGCTGGCCCAACTGCATCCCTAAATTTGTTGGGGCCAACTATTGATTTTTATTTCCACAACCATTTGCTCTTTGTTGGCTAGGAACTTTTTTAATGTCTCCTCTATATTACTGGCCTGAATATTGTTCTGCATGCCTTGCTACTTCTAAAGCTACCGAGTTTAATCCTGGTGATTGCCACATAAGTTATTGGGCTGACTCTGCTAATTGTTATTATTGGCATTTACATAATTTAGATTCACCTTATATGCATTGCCTATTAAATTAATTGACTCTGGGTTTGCTCCCATAGGTTTGAAAAAAGGCCATTATTCCCACAAATATCACACCAAGACTGAGCCTGCTAAATGGAATTTACTTGAGTTTGAGGTTGATTCATACGCAACTTACTTAACTATGTCCTTATTTGATTCTGAAAAAAGTCCAATAGAGAAACCAATGTTGTGACACTACAAACCTTAATCATACCTGTAAGCTTTTTCACTTCACTTCTAGAAATATCACCATTCCATTTAGGATTAGGTTGTGTAATTCGATTTAGGAGAGTATATAGATCTTTATAAGTTTTCTCTAATGCTTGACCACTTGCATCTAAATTTAAAAAATCTTTGTGTTATGGTCAAGTCCTTCAACAAAAGTATGAGCTAATACCTCATTGGTCTTTTGGTGATGCGAACAATCTCTTAGAAAAGACTTGAATCTCTCCCATGCATGATATAAATTCACAACTAGGTTTATTTGAAACTCAAGATCTCACTCCTTAACTTTGCACTTTTATAGAATGAATCGAATAAGGAACTTTATCGTCAAGTCATCCCATATAGAGATGGATTTTGGAGGTTCTGCATTCAACCATTTCTTTGATTCCCCCAATAGTGAGAAAGGGAAGAAAGTGTGCCTTCTATAATTTATGAACACTCTAGTAGGAATAATGGTATCACTGATCTCTAAGAAATTCTATAGGTGAACTTGTGGATCTTTATGTGAAATACCTGTGAATTGCCAACTATTGTGCAACTGTTTCACCATATTCTATTTGATTTCAAACCTACCTCTATGTTTCAATCTGCAAATAATGGAGGTAACATTAGTTGCAAGTAAGATTTCTACTTCGCATACTGTCCAACAGGCTGATTGTTCTTCAGTTGTGACTGTAGGAATGGCTTCGCCTGTTAAACTTATGGGATGCAATAGAAAAATATTGATTCTCTCCTTAACTGATGTAAGCATTTCTCAAGTTTAGGATATGGGTAAACCAAATCCCTTTTTCTTGCCAACTTACTCTTAATTCAGACCTGTACCTTTAAGTTCAGAAGCTAAGACCAAGTTGTCATCACTTATAAACAAGATAGAAAAACTAAAAATAAGAAAGTTTTCAATTTTCAAGTGCTCGACAACTGCACCAAAAACTTGTCGTAATCCTACCACACATATAGTGTATGCTATTGTGTAAGTAATATAGTGGCTTTTTCAAGCCGAATGTCAAAATCATAGGGACTAGTTATTAGAAAGAAATCTAGTTCTAGCGTTATTAATAAGATTAAATAAGTGTGAGATGTAACCATAGAGAGTTTGAGTTTTGGGAATTTAAAAGTTTAAAGAAATAAAAATAAGAATATAAAGTATTGGAGACAATAATTATGAGAAATCCAGGTTCAAGGCAATGTGAACAATCCTACTAAGCTATACAATCTTCTTTGTTAAATTAATTATCTTGGTTGTTGATTCACAGGGTTGATAACATGATTATGGTCATTTGAGGCTCTAATTGTCTATCTCAATTATCCCTACAACTAATTCATTGAGATGGGATGTGAGAACTAATCTAAATACATTTGTGTATTGTCTCGTATTTAAACCAAATAGGAAGAATTAGGTATATTCCTATACTAACCATGAATCCTATATTTAATTCATTTAAAAAGTAAGAACCCACTCTATATATTCCTCATTCTAATATAAAGCTCTTCCTTCTGGGATCACAGTTGAAAAATAGTTGTATTCTATAGGTTGCAAATCTATTCATGACTAAAATCAAGTACATATGAACAACCAATCATGATGATCAACATTGAACCAACGTAACTGAAAGCTAAGTATTCTTGTTCGTAGCCTCAGCCCTAGAATGAGGGTGTTATAATTGCCTAGTTTTTTGGTGGTTTGTGTGAAACATTTATTTCTGGGTGATTTAACCATGTGATCCTTTTCTATGGTTTCATCGTGGTTTTTTGGGGTATGGGGATGATTAGTACAGTTCTCAATGCTTTTTGGTGCATATTATGTGAGATTGTGATTTTTGATCCTTAAAGGCTTATTAGTTGATTTCGGTCAACATATTTTGATCTATGCATTGAATAGCCAAACGAACTATGCCAACGTATCCAAAATGTCAATTTTTGGTTGGTAACATGGTTGGTGTGGTTTTACAGATTTTATATCTCATTTCGACCCTCTATTTGAAAAGTTGTGAAAATAGGTCTCGGGGATCAAATATGTGAAGATGATGTTTTTTCAAAAATCTAACATCGCCACTGAGTCCAGAGTGTCGAATTTTGTCTAGTAGCATAGTTTATTTGCATTTTTGGGATTTTTGGTGAATCTCGAGGGGTCCGCAATTCTCCAAGTCTCTAGCTGGTACACCACTCAGCTAGTGTACTCTCTTAATTGATGCTTTGGTTGCTTAAGTCACCTAGACTAATATCCAAAATGTCACCTAAAATACACTAGGATCACTTAAGCGACTGCTGCTTAACTAATAGCCTAATTCCATAAGCGACACTAGCGTGAAGACGCTTGTCTCTTACTCAATGAGGAGGGCTTGGATTAAATGACACATGTTCTCTAAAGTTATGGCCGCTTAAGTGACCCAATTGTCGCTTAGGCGATAACCTAGGTAGATTACATCACTATTTTTGAGATTTAGAGATTGGGGTTCAAGTTTTTGGGTATTTTCTTCCATTTCTAAGCTTGGGTAAGCTCAAAATCCATATTTCAATATTTTTGTTTTACTTTTATCATCCAAATATTTTTTAAACTCAGATTTAAAGTTGAAATTTGGGGATTTTGGCCAAAAAGTTCCAATTAGCATTCTCGTCGATTTAAACCCCAATTTAAACCCATTTTCACTTGAGTTTTCTATTATAGGTCCCTTTACTTTTGGTAAATAAGTTTTTGGATTAAAATTTTGGTTTTACCCCTCTTTTTCAAAAACCTATTTTGGGGGTCCATTTTGACCCCGATATGAGTAGGCAATATAGGTATCATTGGCTTTCTTTTGATGTGTAGATTCTATATATGTGTGTTTTATGTAATTTCTAGGTCTTTGCATGATGTGAAAGCTCGATGAGAATGTCTTTTTTATTCCAGTTTCTGTATTTAAGGTAGGTCATGGCTTAACTTTCTTCAGACTGGGTTGGGTAGTTAATAATAATGTAAAAGCATGCTATGAGTATGGGTTGTATCATGAAAATTGTGATTAGGTGATTTATGTGCCCTTGGGGTGGTATGTGTGGATAATATTGACACGCCCCAAACTAGGGCCTTGTTGTAATGGGCACCTCAAGTCCAACAAGGACCAGAGATCACCCCGCTATCCAATCCAACCAGCCAACAACCATAACATAACCAAATTCAAATCCATACCATAACATAACATACCCAAGTCCACAGTTTGTCCATACAAAGCCTCTAAAAGAAATTTGAAGTATCCGATTGGGACATGCCCCCAACCATAGCCAAAACTAATATCCAAGTCTAAGCCAATAAAGACAAGAAAAACCAAAGTAAGAAATGGATTCTTCCAAAGTGTGAAGCCTCACCACTTTCAAGTCACAACAAGTTATTCCCGAGTCTAATCACTGAGTAGGAGGTATAAGGATATGACCAACACTTGCATCGCATGGGCATACAACGTCGAAGACGGTTAGCGGTTGGAGCACTAGCATGTAACCAAGAATAAGGATAAAATAATGCCAATAATTCAACACTATTCAACCAATACATATAACCAATGCAATACATACGTATATATATATATACTATGCCGGGATAGAGAACAAGATTAGCATGAACTTTGAAAACATTAACCCGGGTTATGTAGCATAACCATCATAGAATAAGGAACCCATGGGCTATATGGGTCCATCTCTACCCTAGCTGGAAGGACCCCAGTACGTGTAGCCGCACGAACCAGAGAATATTCATAACTGTATATGCCTATATGGGGGACTCAAACCTCAAGGCATAATCAAGGAGACATAACACTAATGTATGCAACATAGGGGACTCAAACCTCCCATTCATATATTCATTCGGGGGACTCAAACCAACCGGTCATAAGACACCCGCACCGGCTAGCGCGGTTTCCAGTGTTAGTCCTTTGGACTCTAATTTCATGTCCCGGCCACACATCCTGCTTTAAAGCCCAATTTAAAACCATCATTTCACATATACAGCCAGTAAACCATATACTTACCAAAGGCACTTTGTTGGTATCGTCATATCAACACCACTTGCAAGTGTAAAACAATGCCATAACCATTATCATTTAACTTTGGGACTTGAACCCATTGTCTATACAAAACCATCAATTCTATTCAACATTTAGGGATTTGAACCGGTTATCAAAAAGAGACATAAACCAATTTAATGTTTAGGGACTCAAACCCTTTTAGCCAACTAAACCATCATGTATCGTTTATATCATTACATAACCAACATGGCCTTCACAAAACCGTTTACCAATCATTTATATCCATTAGACCAATGCCTTAGTTCAAAAAACATTTCAATTAAATTTATGGTCATCAAGACCTTTAAAAAACATTCAATCGTCATTAGGATTCTTATACCAAACATTAGTGCAATGCCTAATTCATCATGTGACTAGTTCATTCTCTTAGGCATTTTCACAAACACTTTGGGGGCATGCTATTATCGAGACCAAAATCAAGGTAAAACCATCAAATTTTGGGTAAACCATGACCTATTTTTTAAACTACAATTACCAAGCTCCCACATGTGCAATACATCATCAAAACTATGTATAATCACAATTTTAACCAAGAGTAAACAATACTCAAAATTATGCAAATAAAACCCTCAACTATGGTTTTTAAAACCTCCATTAATGAATCAAAATCAATGTTTAAAACACATGATATTTGAGAACTAATGGTGAAGGAAGATTCACATGCCTTATTCACGAAGATTCACGGAAGAAATTTGACTCCTAAGCCTCTAGTTGAACACCTAGTAGGAATCCTAGCCCAATTCTTCAAGAGAGAGTGTTTATAGAGAGTTTTTTGAATGTTTTAATCCTTCAAAGTGTGTTATGAGAGGCCAAAACAAGTTATAAGATATGGGGACTTAAGGGATTTGGGGTGGAAAATGTCCAAAATGTCCCCAGCTTAAAATCTAAAAACTTGGACGCAGGAAAGTACAACCATACCCTTAAATCGTACCCTAGGGTACGAGTGGTACCCTAATCTCGTACCTTTGGCCTCATTTTGGACCTCCATACTGACCAACATATGACCACAAAGGACTAAGTCATATCCTATCATATGAGAAGTACCCTTAGAACCTTACCTTTTTCAGAATCTTCTAGACCAAACTTAGGGCATCACATGACTTAACAATATACACCTCGTACCCTAACATATGACTAGTAAGATACTTAATCGTGCCTTGGATAAAATGCAACCAAACTACACTTCCTAACATATGAGAGGGGGATCCGTAAACTATATCTTATCATATGACAAGTATGCTTAAATTGTATGCTGTCCATAAACTCAAACTTAGGAAATTTTCTAAGGGTCCTGATTAGTAATGGAAATCATGAGCATGAGTTAACACATCATCTCACATCAAACTAACTTTTAACCAAGTTATAAAACAAATAATTACAACAAAAGATGAGGAGAACAAAACATACCTCAAGCATGAGGTTTCGAGATGGAAAATAAATGTAGGTACATGGACTTTATGTCCTCTTCCGCCTCCCAAGTAGCTTCTTAAACCTTATGGTTCCTCCAAATAAACCTTACAAAAGCCACATCCTTTGTGCACAACTGACGGATTTGATGGTCCAAGATCTTAACCGGAACTACCTCATATGATAAGGAATCCAAGACACCCAACCCTTCCAAAGGAAAAATGATGAAGGACCAACTACACACTTTCTTAATATAGAGACATGGAAAATCGGATGAACGGAGCTCAAACTAGGAGGCAACTCTAACTCATAAGCAACATTGTCAACCCTCTTAAAAACCAAGTATGGACCAACATACCGGGGACTAAGTTTCCTCTTCTTACTGAACCGCATCACACCCTTCATGGGAGATACCTTCAAGAATACCCAATCAGCAACCTTGAACTCCAACTCCTTACGACTCACATCCACATAGGACTTTTGATGACTTTGAATAGATCTTAATCTATCATGAATCACCTTTACCTTTTATAAGGCTTGGTGAACCAAATTAGGGTCCAAACAACTTACCCTCACCAACCTCATACCACCTAATAGAAAAAAGACCTCTCCTACCATACAATGCTTAAAAAGAAGTCATACCAATGCTATAATGATAGCTATTATTATAAAAAAATTCAATAAAAGTTAAATGGTCGAACCAACTACCATCATAGTCAATCAGACAAGCATGAAGCATATCTTCTAATATTTGAATGGTCCTCTCCGCTTTTCCTTCCAACTGGAGGTGGAAAGCAGTACTAAGGCACACCTTAGTTCCCAAACCTTTTTGAAATAACTTTCAAAACTGAGATGAGAATGGAGTACCACGATCCAAGATGATAGAAACTGGAGAACCATGCAACTTCACAATCCATGCAGATACAACTTAGCATAATCTTCCGCTGAATAACTAGTCCTTTTTCAGAAAGAAGTGAGCATATATGGCCATTCTATCCATAATAACTCAAATAGAATCATATTGATTCTGAGATAGAGGAAGACTGGTAATTCAATACATGTTAATTACCTCCCACTTCTATTCGGGAAACTCTTTTTCTTTGTACAAACCTCAAGGTATCATGTGCTCAACTTTCACTTGTTGACACACTATGCACTTAGCCATATAGTTAGCCACATCTCATTTCATATTATTCCACCAATAAATCTCCTTAAGATCATGATACATCTTTGTGGAACGGGGATGAATGTCATGACAAGATCCATAAGCTTCGGCCAAAGTTCTTTCTATCAAACCATCTACATCGGTAATACATCACCTGCCTTGGTACCTCAAGATACCATCACCTCCAATCGCAAAGTTAACAATGTTTTGGTGACCCACATTACTCTTAATCTTCATCAAATCAGAATCCAACCCTAATTTTTTCTTTATCTCAACAGCAAGAGATGACTGTGATACCTGATGCACAAACACACCACCAACCTCAGAGTCTATGAGACGAACTCCAAGACTAGATAAATGGTGAATGTCCTTCCCCAATTCCTGCTTATCCTCATCCACATGATCTAGACTCACCATGGATAACCTGCTAAGAGCATCAGAAACTACGTTAGATTTACCTGGATGGTAATGAAGACTCATATCATAGTCCTTTAGAAACTCAAGCCACCTTCTTTGCCTGGGATTTAACTCTTTCTAAGTAAAAACATACTATAGGATTTTATGGTTAGAAAAGATGTCAACATGAACCCCATAAAGATAGTGATTCCAAATCTTCAATTCAAATACCACAACCAACAACTCCAAATCATGGGTAGGGTAGTTCATCTTATGAACTTTCAACTACCTAGAAGCATAAGCCACTACCCTACCATACTGCATCAACACACAACCAAGCCCAACACAAGAAGTATCACAATACACTATAAAACCATCATTACCTTCGGGCAGGGTCAAAATCAAAGTTGAAGTCAACTTATCCTTAAACTTCTCAAAAATACCCTCACACGCATCCGACCATAAGAACTTGACCTTTTTTGGGTCAACTTAGTCAATGGGGCAACAATAGTTAAAAATATTTCCACGAATCTCCTATAGTAACCGGCTAAACCTATTAAGCTCCGAATATCGATTGGAGTCACAGATTTAGGCCACTTCTTAACCACTGTAACCTTTTGTCGATCCACCCTGATCCCTTCACTAGAGATAACATGACCAAGAAAGGTCATAGCCTTCAACCAAAACTCACACTTTGAGAACTTGGCATACAAGTATCGATCCTTCAAGGTATGCAACATAACACAGAGGTGATCGGCATGATCCAACTCACTCTTAGAGTTACAAGAATATCCTCTATGAAAACAATGACGAATGGATCCAGAAACTGATAAAAAACCCTATTCATCAAATCCATAAATGTTTTCGGAGTATTGGTCAACCCAAAAGACATAACTAGGAACTCATAGTAACCATACCGGGTCCTGATGAAAGTCTTAGGGATATCCACCTCTCTAACCTTAAGTTGATGATAATCTAACCTAAGATCAATCTTAGAGAAATACTTCACACCCTGAAGCTGATAAAAAAATCATCGATCCTAGGAAGAGGATATTTATTCTTTATGGTCACCTTATTCAGCTGACGATGATCAATGCACATTCGAAGGAAACCATCCTTCTTATGCACGGACAACATAGGAGCACCCCAAGGAGACACACTAGGATGGATAAAACCTTTATCTAAGAGATCCTTCAATTGCTCCTTAAGCTCCTTTAACTCAACTGGAGCCATCTTATAAGGAGGGATAAAGATAGGATGAGTGTCTAGAACAAGATCAATCTCAAAATAAATTTCCCTATCGGGAGAAATACAAGAAAGATCATCAGGGAAAACCTCAGAAAAATTATTAGACACGAGAATGAATTTTAGAGAATTACCTTCCTAGTTAGAATATTTAACCCGAATGAAATAATACAAACACCCTTTGGAGATCAACTTTCGATATCTAAGATATGAATATTTAACCCGAACCAAATAATACAAACACCCTTTGGAGATCAACTTTCGATATCTAAGATATGAGATGAACCTTTCCTTAGGAACTAAAGAACCCTTTTCCCATATAATAACCATTTCATTAGGGAATTTGAACATGACCGTATGGGTCCAATAATCTAAGGAGGCATAACACTAATGCAACCAATCCATACCCAATATATTATATAAATCCACTATATCTAATTCAAATAGATCCACCAAAGTTTCTTTAATACCAATAGATACCACACACACCCTATAGACTATTCTAGCAATGAAAGAGTCACCTATCGGGGTAGAAATAGAAAAAGGGTATAAAATGCACTCGCTACCAAAACAAAAATGCACAGCCATAAATGGGTTCATATAAGAAAAAGTGGACCCTGAATTAAGTAAACAATACATATCACTAGAGAAAAGTTTCAACATATCAGTAACCACATTGGGAGATACCTTAAAATCCTGGCAAGACACAAGAGAATATAATCAATTTTGACCAATGTCAATACCAGAAGAAGAAGAAAATTCATAAGTAATAACCTAAGGTGCAGGAGCAGATGAAGAGGCAACCGAAACCTTACTAGCCCCAAAATCCATTGTAACATGAATGTCACACAACATATAACCAATTTGATCATAATAAAAACATATGTTCTTCCCTTCCTCATATAAACCACAGTATGACCGCCCATAAAATTAATAGGGAGGGTGGGATGGAGCCGACTGAGCCTTACTAGCTTAAGATTGAGCACCCTAGGTCCGGAACCCACTATGATGCTGAGATCGATGATCACTCAATGTCTTCGAGTAAGGAGCACTAGCCATAGATAAATAACCATAACTCCCCCACTTCTTCTTTAGCCACTTACCACCATCTCTACCACCTTGCTCAAAAGGGCTAAATTTCTTCCCCTGCCTCTCACTAAACTCAACTTACTTCTTTTTCTCTTCCTCCACCTGCTGCATATACATAACCAACCTAGAGATATCTATGTTCTTTATCAATAAGGTAGCCTTAATCTCAAGAATCAACTCACGAGACAATCCTGAAGCAAACTTATACATTCTAGCCATCATGCTAGAAACCAACTCAGGATCATACCTAGACAGCTGATGGATTTCAACGTATAATCCTTGCCAGACATCCTACCTTGACTCAAATTCACAAACTCTTCAACTTTTGCCTCCCTCATCACCTGAATAAAGAAGCAATATAAGAAGGCACTAGAGAAATTCTCCCATAAGGCAGAACTAGCATTTATGCCCCTCAACTGCTCCCACTCTTCATACCACTGGTATGCCACATCTTTCAATTGATAGGCAGCAAATTGAACACCTTCAACCTCCTAAGCATGCATAATTCAGTAAATCTTCTCCATTTCATCCATAAAAGCTTCAGGATCCTCCTCAACCTTAGTACCCATAAACATAAAAGGATGTATCCTCATGAACTAGCCAACTCTTGTGGCCTCAAAAGAGGAGTAATAGGGACACCATGCTCAGACTGAGAAGATACCAACTGAGTCAATAGAGTAATAGAGCGGAGGAACTCAACATTAGTAGCCTCCTCTTTAGGTGATTGTGTATGAGTGTCACCCCTAGAAGAGAGATTAGTGAGAGCAGGTGGAACCTCGTGAGGACAGTCAGATCAGCGACCTTTGACTAGTTCTGGACTCCAAAAGTTAGACAAGCTCCATCCATACTGTCCTCAGTCGGGACAAAAGAGTTTGCATAAAAATCAGATCTTCTTGAAGGCATGATCAGAAAGACAATCAATTGGAAATTAGAAAAATCCAAGACATTAAACTCTACAGCTCAAAGTAAGACAATAAGAAAGTAAAATATTCTGAAATTTCTCATAGTCACTCTCTTATAAGTGTGGTGTGCTACACATCCATAAAAGAGACTCTACTTGAAATAACTTTGTGGACACCCAATTAACCATTAACCTAGATTTGATGCCAACTTGACATGACTCGAACTAGGGCCTTATCGAAATGGGCACCTCAAGTCCAACAAGGACCTGAGATCACCCCGCTATCCAATCCAACCATCCAACAACCATAACATAGCCAAGATAATAACAAAATTCAAGTCCATACCATAACATAATAGACCCAAGTACACAATTTTTCCATATAAAGCCTCTAAAAGAAATTTGAGAATATTTAATCGGGAAATTCCCCCGACTATAGCCAAAACCATTATCCAAGTCCAAATCAAAAAATACATAAGAAAACTCAAAATAAGAAATGGAGTCTTTTGAAGTATGGAAGCTCGCCACTTCAAGTCACCACAATCTGTTCCTAAGTCAAATTACTGAGTAAATGGTGTAAGGATATAACCAACACCTGCATCACATGGGGATACAAGGTCAAGATGGTTAGCAGTTGAAGAGATAGCATGTAACTCAAGGATAAGGATAAAATAGTTCCAATAGTTCAAAACCATTCAACCAATGCATATAATAAATGAAATAAATCATATACATATATACCATGTCGGGGTAGGGAACAAGATTAGCATAAACTTTGAAAATATTAACATGGGTTGTGTAGCATAACTATCATAGAAAAAGGAACACATGGTCTATATGGGTCCAGCTCTTTCCTATCTGGATGGACCCCAGTATGTGTAGTAACACAAACCAGAGAATATCCATAACTGTATATGCCTAAATGGGGGACTCGAACCTCCCAGCATAATCAAGGTGACATAGTACTAATGTATACAACATGGGGGACTCAAATATCCCATTCATATATTTATTTGGTGGACTCGAACCACCCGATCATAAGTCACCTGCACCGGCTAGCGCAGTTTTTAGTGTTAGTCCTTCGAACTCTACTTTCATGGTCTGGCCACACATCCTGATTTAAAGCCTAATTTAGAACCATAATTTCACATACACAACTATAAAACCATTTACTTACCAAAGGAACTTTGTTGGTATCATCATACCAACACCATTTGCAAGTGTACAATAATTCCATTACTATTACCATTTAACTTTGGGACTCAAACCCATTGTCTATACAAAGCCATCAATTAATTCAACATTTAAGGACTCAAACTCGTTATAAAATAGAGACATAAACCAATTTAATATTTAGGGACTCAAACCCTTTTTGCCAACTAAACCATCATGGTTATCATTTATATCATTATATGGCTAACAAGGCCTTCACAAATCCATTTACCAATCATTCATATCTATTAGGGAAATGCCTTAGTTAAAAAATATTTCAAATCAATTTATTCTTATCAAGACCTTTAAAAATCATTCATTCTTTATTAGCATTCTTGTACCGAGCATTAGTACAAATACCAATTCATCATGTAACTTGTTTATTCTCTTGGGCATTTTCGCAAACACTTCAGGGGCATGCTATTATCAAGACCAAAAATCTAGGGAAAACCATCAAATTTAGGGTAACCCATGACCCATTTATTAAACCACAATTACCAAGCACCCATATGTGAAACATATCATAAAAAGGTATAATCACAATATAACTAAGAGTAAACAATGCTCAACATTATGCAAACAAAAAACTCAACTATGGTTTTAAAAACCATCATTAATAAATAAAAATCAATGTTTAAAACATATTATATTAGAGACCTAACAGTAAGGGGTGAGTCACATGCCTGTTTTACAAAGATTTATGGAAAAAATTTAACTCCTGAGCCTCTAGATAAATACCTTCTAGAAACCCTAGCCTAATATTCAAGAGAGTGTTTAGATAGAGCTTTTTGAATATTTTAATCCTTCAAAGTGTGTTATGAGAAGCCACAACAATTTATAAGACATGGGTATTTAAGGGTTTTAGGGTAATAAATGTCCAAAATACCCTCAGCTTAAAAGTTGAAACTTAACTATAGGAGGGTACGACCACACCCCCTAAACAATATCCTAGGGTACGAGTGGTATCCTAATCTCATACCCTAGGTCTCATCTTGTACCTTCATACTGACCAATATACAACCACAAAGGACAAAGTCATATCCTATTATATGTGAAGTACCCTTAGAACCGTACCTTGGTCAGAATTATCTAGACCAAACTTAGGGCATCATATGACTTAACAACATATACCTCATACCCTAACATATGACAAGTAAGATACCTAATCATACCTAGGATAGAATACAACCAAACTACACTTTCTAACATATAATAGGGGCATAAATTGTATCTTAGCATACGACAAGTATGCTCAAATCGTATGTTTTCCAGAAACTCAAACTTAGGAAATTTTCTAAGGGTCCAAAGACAAGGTATTTCAAATAGTTGGTGGTGTTACGATATTTTCTACTATGTGTAACTGTATGGGGTCTTGTATGATGTCGTTGGCCTGCTATTAATATATGTATATTTGATTACACTCTTCTTGGTGGGGAAAAGCCTATATTTTTTATTTTATATGGTATTATTGATGTTTTCTTACATGTTTCATTGATGTTTTATGGATTATATTGGATCATGGATGGTTGGTTGATTGAGTAGATTATTAACTCACATGGTTAGTATATTGGTTGGACATTGGATATACTCATTTTGGTTGGATGTGATCATTATATCTTCATATCATATTTATTCATGAAACATTGGTACCACCATGGAAATAAAGGAAATACTAGCCTTTTTTGAAAGAAAATGTGACATCTTTATAAACCCTCTGTCGATGTATGTGTCATAGAGGAGTAATGATATTGATATTTAATATTGGTTATATATGGGTTGACAAACCCCCCATGGGTTCTAAATAGGAGCAGATCTTGGTAGCTATGGGTTGACGAACCTCTCATGGTTCCTACCTGGTAGCAGAGCTTGATAAGTGTATATGGAGGTTGTGCTATGACCTCATGCTTTATCATCATCCTTATCTTTATTGTATTCCATATGTTCATCTTATTTTATGATTGTATTTCTGTTTGTGACTTGATATCTATCCATTTGTTCTATCTTTTTATACTTGTATGTTATGTATGTGTATACTTATTCTTCTTTCCCCTAGCTATTTTTGTTATTTGTATATATAGTAGAACTGTTAGTGGAGATGGTGTGGGCTGCCATTTGGGACATTTTTTTATTGCATGTGATGTGCCCATAGTTTTCTTTTATATGTTTTTTTTAACTTTACTTAGTCTATCTATGGTACCTATTAAGTACAAGTAGACCATAATAATCCCTACTGTGCCCTTTCAGTATAGATCCAGGTACGAGTATGCCGCACATATATCTAATTTAGGCAGCATTTAGAGTCTATTCGAGGTAGTAGTTGTTCTATACATTTGGAGTTGGCTACTACCTTTTCTTATTTAGACTATGTCTTATTGTATTTATAGATAGAGTTTGTTCCTTTTTGGATAGCCTATGTATATTTTGACTTTGAATTGTATTAGTGGATCTTACATTGTGACACCAGGTTTTGGGATTTTATTTGGTATCCTTGGCTATATTTCTATTATTATCATATTTGTGTAGCTTTGCTTTGCTCTGGAAGACTTGCCTTGGGTTTTAATATTGATTTTCCTTGTTGTATCAATTTGGGTGATAGGCTTACTTATCAAGTCTTATCACAACAAGTGTCATCATGACCTTTGGTTTTTGGGTCATGACAGATTGGTGTCATAGTAGGAAAGTTTATTGGTCTCAAATGTGTAAGAATGGGGTGTCTAATATAGTCTTACAAATTGTTACATAGTTGTTTGAATCTCTCTTTGAGAGGCCATAATATGTTTTTAGGAAACTTCCCTTATCTTTCTCCTCATCATATGGATTTTTCATACCTTGTGTTCTAAGCCATACTTCACTTTTTTTTACACAGATGGTGTAAACTAGATCTAGTGAGGCTAGATATATGGATCACTTATCTAAGGAGAGAGCCTAGGCTAGGGGGAAAGTTGCAAGTCGTGGTTAGGCTCGACGTGGAGGACGATCATGAGGATCTTCCCCATCCAGAGATAGCAGTAGAGGGATTTTCTCCAATCCTTAAGTTGAGAATGTTTGAGTTATGGGTCCTACTTCAGTCTCGCAGAGTTCTTCTTCCCTATCTTGGAGGGGTTGTTGATTCGGTTGTTGACCCATTTGGAGGGTGATCCTATGAGTTCACCTCATATTCCTTCAACTTTGAGTATTGTACCTCCATCTATGTGAGAATCTTCTTATGGTATTTCTCTTATTTCAAGTATAGTTCCTTCTACTGTATCGACATTTTCTTATGGTACTTCACAGACTCTGAATATGGTTCCTGCTTTAGTGAAAACATTCGAGCATGGTATTTTAAGGTTAGTAGTTTATGTTTTTTCTATAATGCCTCCTCAGATGGTTTTTCAGTCAGATTTACTATGCCTCTTATTGTTGCGAGTACAGTTATATTTTTTAGGATTAGAAGAGGTTTTAGAGATTCACTCATTTAGGTCCTTCTAGGTTCAGCAGTGTTGTAGGTGAGGATGCCTATGAGTTATTGATAGATTATCATGAGAAGTTTCATAACCTTAGTTCACTTGAGTTGCATTAGTTGCCTATACTACTTATCAGTTGAGAGATGTAATCAAAGATTGGTAGAGGTCACTTATTGGTTATCGACCTCTTAGTTTGCCGGAAATAACTTGGGATCATTTTATAGAGGCCTTTTTGGATAGGTTCGTGCCTTTCAATTTGAGGGATTAGGTAAGAGATGAGTTTGATCACTTGGAGTAGGGCTCTATGACTGTAGTAAAGTATAAGGCACATTTCTTGCCTTATCTAGATATTCTTATACCAGTATTACCACTGAGTCTGAAAAGATTTAGAAGTTTGTGAAGGGGTTAGATACTTATCTTTAGCTTGATACAACTTGAATTATAGTGTATGAAGCATCATTTTAGAGTATTATGGATTATGCTAAAATGACTGAGTCTATTATTTGAGCATCTCAGGGAGGTGCCAAAAAGTTGTATTATTAGGGCGAGTTCGAAGGCCACGTTCTCGAGGTAAAGATTCTAGAGGCTTTTGTGGATCTTGGTAGACCAGTGCAGGCAGCCTTAAAGAGTTTAGGTAAGGGGTATTTTGTTTCAATAGCTTCAGGTGGCCATCTTAGCTCAGCCTTACCTCTTTCTATTGAGTCGATTCATAGGGTTTGCTTTGTGTGTGATGAGGTTGGCCATGCGGCCAAGGACTATCCTCACCAAGTTTTTGAGCTACTCTCATATCGGCTCTGAGAGCTAGAGGTTCTATAGGCGTGCGAGAGGCGGAGGTAGTGGTGCTCGTGGTGGTTGTCGTGGGGCTGTCCAGTTAAGTGGTAGACATAGTTAGTGCTATGCTATACCTATCAGGATAGACGTGGAGGACTTTGATGTTGTCATCACAGGTATAATCCCTATTTATTTTAGATCTGCATCTATGTTATTTGATTTGAGGTCAATTTTCTCCTATGTGTGTACATATTTTACTTTGGTTTTTTATTCTTCTAGTAAGCCTCTTGTCATGCCTATCTGTGTATCTACCCCTATAGGAGACTCTTTAGTGATGGATCAGGCGCACCGCTCTTGCATTGTGACTTTTGTTGGGCGTGAGACTTGGGTAAGACTGATTAGATTAGATATGGAAGATTTTGATGTTATTGTCACAACCCAATTTCTTACACCATGATGGCACCTACTATAACCCACCAGTACGCAAGATAAGCCCGTAGTCTGAAACGGCTTGTAACAGACTACCCAAGTATGTATATATATAGAGAGAGAGAGAATGGAATGTATAATAGATGAAGTAAGAGAAACAAATACATAGTAAATGCCCAAAACCTAGTGGTATCAGTACAAGAGTTGCTATTATAACAAGAGTACAAGAGTGAGATAAACAAAATAAATTACATTGATACAACTTATCGCTGAATACAACATATAGACTAGGCTATTACATAGAGGGAGGTACGTAATACTCCAAATGTCAGGAGCTCACTCTAAGCCTCTGAACTATGGCTACTCCGCACGATGTACACATCAATGGAAATAACCCATTCTATGATCTGAAGGCTGCAACAGTGTAGTATGAGTACCATAACAATAGGTACTCAGTAGGCATCATCAGTCGACTCAGCTAAGTGATGATATAAAGATGATATACTACAAGACAATCATAACTAAGTCAATGTACAAAATTGAACCTGAATCATCTCCATCATCAATATGTATAATAAGTAATCAAAATAGAATAATAGTATAACATAAGGCATCAACACATGCCAATATCATTGTACATAACAAGTAATAAATATTGGAATAACAATATAACATAAGGTGCCAACGCATGCCTATATCACTGTACATAAGAGTTGGACTATTCAGAATAATAATGTATCATAAAACATCAACACAAGAAATCACAAGTACAAAGTTAGCTCCCATATGCCAAGTGGTGTGTAAAGTAAAGAACTCATCACAGTGTCCCATATCACTGGAGAGTACACCTAAGATAAATGTAAGGGAATCTAATAAACAATATATCCAAACTCCATTGATATTCAACCACTATTCTGTGATTACCATTAATCAGTCAATTTATCAATATTCCACAATTATCATCAATCGAAAGTTCACCAACCTTCCTCGATTATCATTTACAGTCATAATTAAAAAACATATGAATATATGTATAACCATAACAATACCATCATCTAGATAGCTATATCATCGATATTCACTAATAGCTCTTTATTAGCAAGCCAACTCTAATTTACTAATCCAATTACTCACTGGTCATCATATACCTTCTAATTGTTATTTATAACTATTCACCACATAATCACTAGTCATGGGTCAACAACTAGTCATCACATATTCACTAATCACCATATTTATCAACTAGACAATATTTGTTTCTAGCCATCACAAATTCGCTAATCACCATTGATCCAATAACTACTAATCACCAATTATTCTTTATTCAATTTATTTACTAAACACAATCGAGTAACTAGCATCACTACTCATCAAATCCTCATTTGGAAACTAGTCATTGCCATCGACTAAATTATTATTATCAACTAATAATCATTGCTATAAGTCTTCATTTATGCTAAACATCATTATAGCTTAATCATCATAATTACCAGTCATCAATACCACTAATACTTATTATTGCTAAGGTTCAATTATCCAGAAGTCATTATTAACCTCTTAATTAATAATCACCACTAATCGTTTTTTCAACCTTAAATCAATAATGATACCACTTTATACCTTGATCACTAGAAAACTATGGTCGGCATCTCTAATATCAACACTATACCCAACTACACATGAGCATAAATAATATATAATTTCCATACATAGGGCTAGCAGGACTCGAACCGGTAGATGTACCCATAGGCACATCAATAATCATCCTCCGACCTTAAAGAGTATATAAGTATCATCATAATCATCTTTTTGCCTTGTCGGGTATCATCATATCATCATAATATCCTCTGGTCATACCGGGTATCATCATATCATCACAATATCCTCCGGCCTTATTGGGTATCATTGTATCATCATAATATCCTACGGTCTTGCTGGGTATCATCAAATCATCATAATATCCTCCTCTCATATCGGGTATCATTATATCATCATAGTATTCCCCGTCTTTGTCGGGCATCATCATATCATCATAGTATCCTCCATCTTTGTCGGGCATTATCATAATATCATGGTATAATACGGACTTTCCGAGCATCATTATAATATCCACATTAATATCAATAATAAAGAGAAAGGACCATGAATACTACAATAAAGGACAATCCCCATGAGGGTTTAAGTAAATAAACATAAAAGAAAAAGCAAAAAGTGCATACCTCCATATTTCCTCATTCGTTATGTCACATTATCAAAAAATGTCTATGTATGTAACATGAATGTTATACGTGTTATATGTGTAACATGGATTTTATATGTATCAATAAGTGTCCTAAAAGATTTATCCTTTCAGCAACGTAAATGGTTCATGTATAAGGTGAGGAAAATTTTCAAGGACGAGCCTTACTTTTTTCGAATTTGTGTGAATGGAGATATTCAGAGATATATTCCAGAGATGGAGATGATGACCATCCTTGATGCTTGTCATTCATCACTAGTTGGGGGTCATTATGGTGGTACCCACACAACTCATAAATTCTGCACTATGAGTACTAATGGTTGACTATTTACAAGGATACTCATGATTTTTCTCAAGCCTGTGATCAATGTCAGCGGCAAGGTAATATTTCACAAAAAGATGAACTCCCCATGAAACCGATCTTAGAGTTGAAGTTGATTGATGTGTGGAGAATTGATTTCATGGGCCAATTTATAACCTCTTATGGAATAAATTATATTCTGGTAGTGGTTGACTATATTTCTAAATGGGTGGAGGTAATGTGCTTCCCAACAATAAAGGTAGAAGTGTCACCATATTTTTGAAGAAGAATATTTTTTCTTGACTAGGCACTCCCCGTGATATTAGTGACAGTGATTCCCACTTTTGTAATCATCTTTTTAAGATGATACTCTAAAAATATGGTATGAATCATAAGGTGGCAACACCTTACCATCTTCAGATGAGTAGGCAGGTTGAGGTCTCCAATCGTGAGATCAAGTTCATATTGGCAAAGACTGTGAATGCAATAAGACTAATTTTTCAAGAAAGTTATAATACTCTGTGTGCCTATCGGACAGCTTTTAAGACCCCCCATAGGTGTCTCTCCATATCAGCTTATGTACGACAAGGCATACCACTTATCGGTCTAACTTGAGCACAAGGCATTATGGGCGTTAAGAAAGATCAATTTTTAGTGGAGTGATGAAGCTAAGTTAAGGATGGGCGAAGTGAATGAGTTGGCTAAATTTTAGTTCTGAGATTATGAGAGTTTAGCATGTACAATGAAAAGATAAAGTTGTACTATGACAAGAAGATCGAGAAAAAGGTGTTTGACATCGGTGATATGGTCTTGTTATATAATTTAATACTTCACTTGTTTCCTGGTAAGTTAAATTCTAGGTGGTATGGATCATTCGCTCTGCTTAGGGAGTTCCCACATGGGGCTATTGTGTTGAAATGTGATGGTGAAGCCCTTTTTAAGGTGAACGGGCAGCGTGGAAAGCACTATATAGGGAATATTAATGATGTGAAAGTTTGTGTTGATGTAAGCCTTGGCAAAGTCTTAGTAGCCAAGGCAACTGAGTTGTGTCACAAAAAAAAATTAGATGCTTCATAGAAGGCAACACATAGGCTTGTTGGTGAAGTCTAAGTAACCTACATAGCCATGTTGTGCCACGACATTAAATCACACATTGGGAGGGAGGCAACCCACTATTTTAAGTTCACTTTGTTTTCATTTTTGTAGGTGTAAAACATGTGGAATGCCTGGAATATCTGTAAAAATTGCAAGATTCAAAAAATTCTAGGTAAAGGGACTTACTAACCCACTTATGAGGGTCATAAGTCCCACCTAAGCTTGGTAATTAATTCATAGATATTAGAGTGAAAATATAAGAATTTTTAGGTCTCTAAACTTTTACTTATGAACCCACTTACGGGGATCGTAAGTTCAACTTACAACCTTATAAGTGGGGTTTTTGAAATTAGAACCAACATTCAGAGAGATCTCAGATTTTTTTGCTACTTATGACGGACCACCTACGGGTCGTAAGTATCACTTATGAGTCATAAGTGGCCCTGTAAGTGGTCAAAAAATCTGGTCTTGAGATTTTTGAAATTAGGCAAGGCCCAAGTGACCCGACTCAATTCGACGCAACCATCACCCTTAAAAATCCTAAACCCGATCCATATCCCCTACATTCTTAGATTTTGTAACTCCCTTCTAAATTTAAATTCTCCACCTCCCCATTACCTCCAAAAAAGGCAAGAATCTCTCATTGTCCATAACTTGCATGCATACAAGATCACAAAGTTAGGGTTTTCATCAGGCTAATTAGCTTTCTACTTCCATCACTTGCAACTAAGGTAAAATTATTGGCTCTTATTTGGTATTAAATTATGCTATTTGTAAAGAACTTAAGTTGGTACTTGAAAGAATCCTGATAATAAAATAAAGCTCATAGTCTATGATAGTTAGAAGCCTAGATTAATTAACATCTGAGATTGTTGCATTGTTATTGAATGGAAAATATGTAATTATGCCCTACATGGAAGTAGAAGTTACAAAAGTAGAAGAAAAATCCAAACCTCTTGTGTAATGCCTGTGAATTTGAACTTGATAAATGTTGTTATTTGCGATATTGGACTTAAAATTACAAAATAAATTATGGGATGAAAATTTTGTGAAAAAATTGAAGTACCCTATGTAGGGTATCTATGATGGTACTTATGATCCATATAAGTAGACTTACAGGCCGCAAGTGGCTTCGTAGGTGTCAGATCTGAAGCCCTAGATTTTCAGGGATTTGTCTGACACTTATATCCCGTAAGTGGGTCCATAAGTGCCCTGACCTGGGTGTTTTGATTTTCTTTTCAAACATTTTTCTCCCCTCTTCTATATCAAACACTAACAACTACTTTTTTAGGTATCGTGGAACCTACAGTAGCCTAAAAGAAAGAAGTTCATTCTAGGCTCTAGGAGGGGTCTGTGAGTGCAGTGGCTTAGTGGAGAAGTGCCTGGTGAGCCTGGATAGACCTTTGGACCCACGACAAACCAGGGGTCACTCTCAGAGAGAGATTAAAGCTACAGTGGTCATAGAAGCTACATTGGGTATTCAGGGTACCCAGCCTACCCTAGAACAGACCCAACTAGGCACTCAGCCCGCACCAACATAGGTTGAGGCCCAGACGGCCACAATTAAACCCGTTCCCAAGTTGAGGATGAAGAAGGATTTGTACTAACCACTATACTCTCCCTAATCTGAGGAGGGTGAGGCTGCTTATGAGGATGAATCAGAGGATGAGAGAGATTCACCATCAGGTCTCGTATAATAGGTTGAGTCTGTATTAGCATCAAGGTCTATAGAGAAGGAGAATACATACAACTCTTAATTTTAGGAGGGGTCGAAGGATGCATCTGAGTCATCTAGTGAGTCATCTTCGGGCCCGATTGAACCCTGGTCTGAGAGGGTAAAAATTAGGTCCCTCGAGAGATCTCTTCTTCTTCAGCATAGGATATTTCACCTATTGCATAGGACACTCAATCCCCAGTACCACCACTTATTACCCCAGGATATGACTCTATACACATCTCAGTTGTGCCTATAGCTGAGATAAATTTGAGATGGTGTGTAAGAGGAGATGCTACATATCCTTAATAGGGATAGCCACATCAAAGATATATCTCGGCCTAAGAGGGGTATTACAACCAAAAACAGGATAGATTTGACAGGACTAGTAGGGGAAACAGACCAGCAGGCCTTTTTTGAGTGATATCAGTTGGGTGGATGACTCATCCCTAGGGTTCTTACATCTTGTCTCTAGCCCAGGAGTTTTATGCTTCCTACGCCTCCACACTATACTTGATTGCTCCATGGGAGGGTAGAGAAGTAGAGAAGACACAGTTAGAGCATACTCTAGTGAGAGGTGTCAGAATTTATATTTCTATGGAAGGTATCCACCGAGTATTATTTAGGCCAGAGTATATGGTACCAATATATACAGAAGAGTTTGACTTTACGATGAGATTCACATGGGACAGACATGCTACAAGATATGTAGATTTTAGATGATAGAGGCTAGATTTGGCAAGGTGGTTAGCCTCCCAATTCTAACTTGGTCAATGATGCCCCATATATAGAGGGAAGGGGAAAATAAAGAAGGCAGCTTCGCATTTTGCATCAAAAGTTTGGTGGAACGAGGTGCTATTTAGACTAAGTCTAACATTTTCAGACAATATTCTTACATGGGATAAGGTCGCATTGGTTTCCAGCTTTCTTGCTAGCTATGATATAGATTTTGCTGCATGGATCAGGCAGGAGATCCATGTCAAAGTGTTCAATGAGACCATTACTCTTCCCTTCCCTAATCTTATTGATAACGCCCAAATTACAGCTCTCGTTAGAAAGTGTAAGCGGTCTCTGTCAAATATAGAACCCAACTGGGTTGGGTGTCGAATCCCACAGGGAATACTTGGTCACTAAGTGTTGCAATTGTTAGTAGACTGTTGGTCAAAAATTCCACGAAAAGGGGGTTTTGATTTAGGCGTGAATTAATAATATCAAAGTAACGAATGAATGATTTGTTTAGTAAAGGTTAATCACAGAGAATAATAAGTTAGGGTTATGTCCACCTTGTAGTTTCTACTTCTCTATTAACTATGAGTAACACGGAATTTAGACATGCATGCACTTATAGAGAATCGTATTCTAATTCTAAATCCAAGTGTTTCCCAACCATCAAGGATTTATTTCACTTTAGCTCTCCCGAGCCTAAAGTGTATAACAAATGGTACAAATTCTCCAAGAAGTTAATCTGGTTAAGGCATTAACGTGTAAATAGAGGTTAGAAGCGCTATTTCCTTGTCACACTCTCTTTTCCAAACATGTAACTTTTCTTCCGAACAAGTTAATGCTATAATGGCATGTTCTCTATGTTTGCAACCATGAGAATTTAATTAAAACGAAGAGAGTAATGATATAAGTAGCATACACATCAAGAATTCACAAACTCATAGTAATAGATAGTATCTTACAAGGTTTCCATAACCCTAACAGAGAAGTTTAGCTACTCATGAGTACAACTGAAATCAAAGAAGACATCATCATCATTCCAAAGTTAGAATAATCTCACGATGGGGATGAGTTTGGCGTCAAACAAGAGGTTGACGTTTTTCTTCCCTTTAGCCGTTCGTGTAGCCTTAGCATTTTTCTCTGTCTTAAACTTACAGAATCTGTAAACTGAATAATGAAAAGTGCTGAATAATAATGATCCAATGCTAATGATCGAATCAATGCTGAAAAATTCAGCAAATAAGGTTTTTATAACATCCTTTTCCTACTGCTGCATCCCTAAGTATTTAGAAATACTAATTTTTCCCGGGACAAATTCTCCATGCGTCACGTTCAGTACAACAGCTTCCGAAAGCTTCCTTCCCTCTTATATGAAGTTTTCCTTTGCTGCCCAAAGGTCCACAAAATACTGAAATCTTCATCATTAATACCTGAAAACATGCTAATCACATAGGTTAGCTCACTTAAAGGAAAATGGACAAAAAGTGCAGGAATTATATATTCTATCCTCAAAACTTAGATAAAATATGGGTAAATTATGGTTCTTAGGGGTATAAATACGCCCAACATCACCACCCCACACTTAAAGCTTTGTTCGTCCTCGAACAAAATATTACGTCCATGTAAACATCTAACTAGAATTTCACAATAGCAACACGAAATGTTTAACAAGACATGCACGGCAATCATTAACAAAGAGTAGGTTTCTTGATCACTCCTAGAAACAATTCAACCTCCAACATAGACTCGTGAGGATGGTTAATTCGTATCCACAAGTTAAGCCACAAAGAATCATATAACACTACCCAAATATCATCAACCATGTGTGTCTCACACAAGATATCACCCATAATCACTCAAAAGTTTTGCATTATTCAAAACATGGGTATAAGACTCTCCTTGCTCTCACTCTCACAAAGAATTCTTATATTGCAACTGATGACCATATGTTTGCCCTTAGTGTAATGCTCTACTAATATCAGAATGCTAAGCTTAGGATCAAATAGGTCTTTACAGGTTGTAACGTAGGCTAAGGGACAGGTAGGACTATTTTGGCCAGAAATAGTGACTATGTTCCCTAAGCGCTTTAATACACTACAATATGTCATATACACCAACTCTTAACAACCACTCTACCTTTCTTTAATCTACCACCCCCTTTTTACCCATTTTGTTATTCAATCATAAACACAACTATCTTTTTGTTTTTCTAAATTTTTTTATTTTATTTTATTTTATATATTTTTTTTTCTCTTTTTTTTTAAGCAAGCATCCCTATAATAGCCACTCTTTTTCACAACAATTTCAAGTACCAATACACCCTGAGGCATCACTTTCACCATTCTCCTTTTATTTTTCCACATGATTCTACAATTTTAAAGCGCTTAGGAGTTTGGATCAAATTATGGTCTTAAAAAAAATGGATTAGGCTACATATGAGGCTGCCAAAGAAAATAGTTAAAGGCTCAAAGGGGGTTCACTAGGATAATGTACAAAGGTAGGTAAAAAAAAAGGTAAACAATTACAGGCTGCCAAAGAAATGCCTAAATCATCTCCTAAACTCACACTCTTTATTTCGCTTTACACACACACCAGGCAAGTTCTAGCATCAGTCACAACACAGAATATACTATATCCTCACACACACAAGGCACATGGTCAACTTTATTGGGAGCAGTATAGACTCTTGACCCAACAGATGAATGAATTAAACCACACAATTATCACACACTGAGTCACACGTAGAGCCTAAATGTCTCAATAGTAATGATTTAGCACAAACTCTTGTTATACTACCATGTCGTCTATCAGAATAATTTCATGCAAAATCTAAAAAATAATCTAGAATTTAACTAACTAAAAAACAAGAACAAGAATAAATTATAGGCAAAGAAGTACCATACAACATACAAACACCAGCACCCCACACTTAGACTGGACACACTGCCCTCAGTGGAAAATAAATAAGGAGAACCTGATTAGTCGGACTCTTCCTCTATGTCTGGGGTCATACCCCCTGCGTCGGAATCATCATCAGAGTCGTCGTCATCAGAGTTGTCCTCCATGTCTGAGTCTGGCAGTCGGCGATTGTCGTCAGCCGACACGTCATCATCGAGAGGTTCCTCAAAATGTACCCCTACTCCATACATAGCCCGCACATGCTCATTCATCGAGTAGTCATAATCCAACTGCTGAAGCTCTGCATTAGTCGGAACCCGACCCCCACTTATCATGGTAAACCGAGTCATGACATATAGATGGCGAAAGAAACTTTCATCCCGAGCATGTCTTTCTGCAGTGGTAAGGTTGATGCCATGACCAGTTTCAGGCTCTTTAACTTTTGTAAGATCAACCTTCTTCGGGTTGTGTGGAAGCTTATGATCTGCAGGTTCCTCTTCAATGTGCTCCTTCCTTAAGATCGCAGTCAACAAATTGCCAAAATTGAAATGGGACCTTTTGTGCAGCCTAGCCTTACACATTGACGATCGTATAACCGCACCAATGTTGATGGGAATATTAGTCATCATAGCGTACACTAAGCATACTCTATCACGTGTGATCTTTGTGTACTGTGTCCCAGGAATCAGGCAAGAGTTGACTATCCTCAACCATATACGAGCTTCTCTGTTCAAGGAAACATATGGGAAGGTATTTTGCCGACCGTTATCCTTGTGACGAATCCACCGGGCCATGGACCTTGTTCTGCACAGTGTGTGTCTGATTGCCCTGTAGAGCGGTCTGTGATAAAGCTCCTTGAGCGGTGATAGATCCACAGATAGAAGTCCCAGAAAAGAGTTGAAGAACTCCGCATTCAATTGCAAGACTTGGCCCCGAATCTTTACTTCACTTCCGGTAGTCTTTGGGGACCAATTGGCATAAAACTCTCACGTTAGATCAAGATTGCATTCCCCCATATCTCGGAAAATGAAATCAAGATTTAGTGCCATGATTTTAGCCAAAATGTGGGGCTGTCTCTTTGCTAGACTCTCCTTCTGCATCAAATCCACGTGAACATATTTTTTTACTTTGTGGTTCTTGTACCACTCCTTTCCTTCCTCCTCTAGGACCCATTTTATCCCGAAAGTGCATCGAGGAACTTGCAAAGAGGAGGACTCAGCTTTCTCTTTTCTTGACCGTTTCTAACCTTTCTGTGAGGTAGACACTTTTTCTTTTCCTTTTCGTCCTTTTGGAGCCATTCTACCTGAGATCAAAATAGAGTCATGTTAGTTTCATCTCGGAAGATTCACTATAATCGAACAACAACCAGTGATGGCACCACCCCACACTTAATTTGTTGGCACAGACTAATTAAGTGAGTGATGTCGATTACTCAGACTTCGTCGACATACATTTAGGAGATATGTTCCAACAACATGTTTAGCACAGTCATATTTTCATGTAATCTTGCCTATCCTTTCCAACTTTATTTCAATGGATTTATGCACTTTTTTGAACAAGACTACCACATAGAGTTCTTATCAGGTTATTACATAGAAATAATCACACCATCGTATACTTGTGGTCAATCATAATCCATACCTCGATGAATGAGTCATTCAAACATTCAAGCTTACAACATTCAAGATTACGCATTAACATCACAATTTCGACTCCATAAAAATATGATAGTGTATAACAATCAAGTACAAGTCAGAACAAAGTCAAGAACGCCCACACGTATTCTTTCACTCAATCTAGATGTATCATAACAAACCAATCATATTCTTATCCCCAAACACCACTCCAAAATCTAAAATACCATTATAAGCGTAGTATTGCAACAACTACAGGATATAAAAGAATAACTTACTTGGCGATTGTTTGGGAAGATGATCTTGCAAGATTAGATGAGCAAAAAGAAAAATTTTGAGAGATTTGGGAAGCTTAGGCCACGCCTAGGTTGAGAAAACAAGTGCATTTTATTCTAAGGTTGAAGATCTATTTATATACTAAGCCAAGGGTTGGGTTTGATCCATGTAAAATCGGGTTAGGAGACAAAAAGGCATAAGTAGGCGGCGCCTAATGCTTTGCCTATGCTTAGCATAGGCAGCGCCTTTGTCAATGCCTAGTTGGACATAGGCGACGCCTTTATAAATGCCTTATTGGGCATAGGCGGCGCCTTTGCCAATGCCCTGTTGAAACAGTGAGCATAGGCAATGGCATAGGCGGCGCCTATGGTATTGCCTAGATTTACATAGGCGGCGCCTATGGTATTGCCTAGATTTGCATAGGCAATGCCTTATCCGTTGCCTATGTGAGGCAGTAAGCATAGGCAATGGTATAGGCCTTGCCTTGTCCATTGCCTAGATTTGCATAGGCCTTGCCTTGTCCATTGCCTAGATTAGTATAGGCATTTCCTTGTCTATTGCCTAGATTAGCATAGGCAATGCCTAGCTGATAGCATTTGCTCCATCATTCCTACTTTACCACCTCTAGAATGGCTCACTTTCAACTCAAAATTTGGGACCAATCTCCTCCTCTATACATCTTTCACCTACACTTAATCAAAAATAATAAAAAATAATTAGACGGATGGGTTGCCTCCCACCAAGCGCCTTAGTTTTGGTCGTGGCTCGACTCTTCTTTTTGGATTTTTATTTAACAAAAACAAAATCCTAGTTAAACAAAACTATTAAAATCGATGGGTTGCCTCCCATGTAGCGCTTGATTTATTATCGCGGAACAACATAGTTATCTCGATTACTTTAGACTTCATCGAGATAGATGGTGGCTATACATTTTATCGAGTCAAGTGGACCGATATATGGCTTCACTCATTGGCCATTCACCTTAAAGACACCACCATCATTGTTTTCTAGCTCTACTACTCCAGACGAGTAGACTTGCCTAATTTTAAATGGACCAGACCATCTAGACTTTAACTTACCTGGAAATAGCTTCAGTCTGGAGTTGAAAAGAAGTACCAAATCACCCTTCTGTAAGTTTCGTTGGATAATCCTCCGATCATGGTAATTTTTCATCGGTTCCTTGTAGAGGTCTGCTCTTTCATACGTGTGTAGACGGAATTCATCCATCTTATTCAGCTGTTCCAATCTCAGATTAATAGCATCATCCCAATTCAGGTTAAGCCGCTTCAACGCCCACAGTGCTTTATGTTCGAGCTCGATTGGCAAGTGACAAGCCTTCCCATAAACTAGTTGGTAAGGTGACATACCAATTGGTGTCTTGAACGCAGTCCTATAAGTCTATAAGGCATCATCCAGCTTTCAGGACCAATCCTTCCTACTAGCATTTACAGTCTTAGCAAGGATCAGCTTGATCTCCCGATTAGAAACCTCTACTTGCCCACTAGTTTGTGGGTGGTAAGGTGTAGCTACCTTATGTTGCTTGACCCCATATTTCACCAACACGGATCTGAACAGCTTGTTGCAAAAGTGTGATCCTCTACCGCTTATGATGGTACGTGGTACCCCAAAACGAGAGAAGATATTTCTCTTTAAGAATGCTACAACACGCTTACCTTCATTATCAGCCAGCGCTACCGCTTCGACCCATTTGGATACATAATCCACAGCAACTAGGATATATTTCATCCCAAACGAATTCACAAATGGGCCCATGAAATCAATACCCCATACATCAAATAGCTCCACTTCAAGAATTTTAGACATGGGCATCTCATGGTGCTTTGAAATGGCGCCTTGCCTCTGACACTGATCACAACTTCTCACAAAATCATAGGCATCCTTGAATAATGAAGGCCAATAATAGCCGCTTTGCAATACCTTCCTGGCTGTCTGATCACCTGCATGGTAACCCCCAACTTGGGAAGCATGACTTGCTTCCAAGATGCTAGGCACCTCCACATCAGAGATGCATCACCTAATAACACCATCAGCACATCGTCGAAAAAGATACGGTTCATCCCAGAATTAGTGTTTCACATCATGCATGAACTTTCTCTTTTGATGAAAGGAGAGATTCTCAGGCATCACTTTACTTACCACGTAGTTCACAAAGTCTGCATACCACGGTAAGTCTTCCACCATAGTGGATAGGATCTCTTCATCGGGAAATGCATCATCAATCTCAAGGTGGGGTTACGCTATGTGCTCACTCTTAAGTCTAGATAGATGATCAGCTACTTGGTTTTCGCAACCTTTTCTATCCTTTACCTCGAAATCAAATTCTTGAAGCAATAACACCCACCGAATTAGCCTTGGCTTAGCATCCTTCTTTGCCATTAAATATCTCAGAGCCGCATGATCTGTATGAACCACCACTTTGGTTCCCAACAAGTAAGCACGGAACTTTTCAAAAGCATAAACAACTGCTAGAAGCTCTTGTTCCGTGACGGTATAGTTCTTTTGGGCTCCATTCAAGGCCTTGCTCGCATAGTATATTGGATGAAATAGCCTTTCTCTTTTCTGACCAAGTACAGCACCTAAAGCTACCCCACTTGCATCACACATCACTTCAAACGGTAGAGACCAATCGGGTGCTACAATAATAGGAGCTTCAACTAGCTTCCCTTTGAGGCATTCAAATGCCTTCAAGCAATCTTCACCGAAGTCAAACTTTGCATCCTTCTCCAAAAGTTTGCATAATGGACTAGCAATCTTGGAGAAGTCTTTAATAAATCTCCGATAAAAACCTGCATGACCGAGGAAATTACGAACTCTCTTTACAGAAATTGGAGGTGGTAGTTTCTCGATAACTTCAATCTTGGCTCGATCCACCTCAATTCCTCTTTCAGAGACTTTATGCCCAAGAACAATGCCTTCCTTCACCATAAAATGGCACTTCTCCCAGTTTAGCACCAAGTTGAATTCAACACATCTCTGCAACGCCATACTCAGATTTGCCAAGAATGATTCAAACAACTCACCTACTACTGAAAAATCGTCCATGAACACCTCCAAGGTGTCTTCAACCATATCAGAAAAAATGGACATCATACAACGCTGAAAAGTGGCAGGTGCGTTACATAACCCAAATGGCATACGTTTGAAAGCAAACGTACCATACGGGCATGTAAAAGTTGTCTTCTCTTGATCTTCAGGAGCAATGCAGATCTGATTATAGTCGGAATAACCATCTAAGAAACAAAACCATCCCTTCCCTGTCAATCGATCAAGCATTTGGTCCATGAATGGCATTGGGAAGTGATCCTTTAGCGTCCATGAATTCAGCTTCCGGTAGTCCATGCACACTCTCCACCCTGTGATAGGTCTGAGTGGAATTAGCTCATTCTTTTCATTTGCGACTGCCGTCATGCCCCCTTTCTTGGGCACATATTATACCGGACTCACCCATTTACTGTCGGAGATTGGATACACCACCCCAGCATCTAACCACTTAATAATTTCTTTCTTCACCACCTCTTACATAGGTGGATTCAAACGACGTTGATGCTCAATTGTGGGCATGCAATTTTCTTCGAGCTGAATCTTGTGCATACATATCCCAAGAGGGATACCAATTATATCAGCAATAGTCCAATCGATGGCTCTTTTGTATTTTTTTAGAACAGAGATGAGAGCCGCTACTTGCTATTCACCTAAATCAGCCGCAACAATAACCGGAAGTGTATCACCACTTCCCAAAAATGCATACTTCAGGTGGCTGGGCAGCTCTTTCAATTCTAGCACTGGTGGTTCTTCAACGGATGGCTTTGCTGGTGGTGAAGGTCGATTCTTAAGATCAAGGTCCAGCTTCTTAGGAGCATGAGAATATGACCCTATTCCTGTTAGAGCACAAATAGTTTCATCATACTCTTCAACATCCTCACGCTCAAAATTCATAAGCACAGCAGCCAATGGATCAACAATAAGCTGCTTCCTTACAGATAGTTCCTTCGCATCCTTATGATAAATATCAGCTATATAAAACACATTCATATCATTTGGCTGCTTCATTGATTTGCATACATCAAAACGAACCACTTCGTCATTCATCCGAAACAAAAGCTCATTGGCTCGTAAATCAATAAGCATACTTCCTGTTGCATGGAAAGGATGACCCAAGATTATGGGTACTTCAGAATCCGCCTCGCAATCCAAAATAACAAAGTCTGTAGGAAAAATGAAGGTAGAAACCTTCACCAATAAATCATATAAGATACCAACAGGTCATTTTACCGACCTATCAGCCATCACGAGCCGCATATTGGTTGGTGAAGGATCGCCCAACCCCAACTTTTTGTAAATAGATAGCGGCATCAAATTGATGCTAGCACCCAAATCGCACAACGCCTTAGCAAAATCCAACGATCCAACTGTGCAAGGAATAGTAAAAGCACCAGGATCTGCCTTCTTCTGTACTAAAGACCTCATGGAAATTGCACCGCTTCTTTGTCAAAAGGTCCTTCATGAATTTAGCGTACCCAGGCATCTATTCCAGCGCCTCCACCAAAGGAACATTAATAGTCAGTTGCTTCAACATAGTCATGAATTTACTGAACCTGGTGTCATCAGCTTTCTTCTTCAGTCTCTGAGGAAAAGGTGGTGGTGGAAGGGGAATAGTTTTCTCCACCACTTCCTTTTTATCTTGCTTCAGATTATCAATCTTTTCAGGCTGGTGACATCTAAGTGTAGTGTTATGAACGTTCTGACTTTCAGCTTCTACAGAATCATCACAATCTGCTTCAATCACATTCTCTTCTGTATTATCAACCACCTTCTTGCCTTTGGATGGATTTTCCAACACCTTACCACTCCTGGTAGTAATAGCCATACATGATCCATTATTTCTTGGATTTTTCACGGTGTCGCTAGGTAGGGTGCCAGCTTTTCTTTGATTAAGTGCCGCTAATAATTGACTCAATTGTTGTTCCAACTATTTTATTAAAGTGGAATGCGAATCAACCAATTGATTTATTGAGGACAAATCATTTTTTACCTCCGTTACTCCCATGTTGGTTGCCTCTACTCCTTTCAACAGCTTATCCATCATATCTTCCACGGACATCTTCCCAGAGCCAAATGTCGTGGCCTCACGATTTCCAGGAGGAACATACAAACCACTCCTGTCAGTCTTATTCTTGTATTCGGATTTATCATAATAGTTCCGACCTTGGTTTCCTTGGGCATTGCCTCGGAAACCCCCTGATTATTCAAATAATTTGCTTTCTCCTCAGAATCGGATTCATCTTTTCCCTGTGATACAACGGCCTTAACCCTTTTGGTCTTCCCTGATAATAAATGCTTGGTAAGAAGATCCATCTGCGTTTTCATGTGAGCCATATCCTGGTCACATTCCTCTTCTCTTCGTCTTTGTTCTGCCGTCAAGCCAATAGATACAGTAGAGCTTGCTACCTCAGAATCCCTGGTATGCCAAGCTCTACTCTGCTTTGTCATACGATCTAGCATATCACTTGCCTCAATAAAAGTAAGGTCCATGAATGACCCACCTGCAGCATTATCAACCACTGGCTTAGTCACCGAATTCAAAGACCTGTATAATATCTCCATCAAGTGGATATTGGTCATCTGATGGTTTGGGCACTGCATAAGCTTCTTCTTGAACCTCTCCCATGTTTCGTGGAGAGATTCAGTTGGAAGCTGTCAAAAATTGCTGATCTCGTCTCTTAATTGTGCTCTTTTGGATGGCGGAAAGAATCTTTCTAGGAAAGCGTCTTTCAGTTGCCTCCAATTAGTAATAGAATCAGGAGTTAGACCGTTCAACCATAGAGTTGCCTCTCCAGATAGAGACAATGGAAATAAGTGCAGTCGAATTGCATTCTATCTAACTCCTGGATTGTCAAACGACTTGCATGTTGAGATAAAGTTGATCAGATGCATATTCGGATCATCTCCTGCAAGTCCACAAAATAACCCTTTGAGTTGTAATAGCTGGATCATGGTGCTGGTGATATTGAACTTGGATCCAGGTGCCAAGGGTGGAGGAATTATAGCCCCTGTGGCACCAGCCCCATCCAGATCGTCATCATCATCATCAAAAGGATCCTGCACAGCTCAGCGTTCAGGTCTCATTCTAGCTTGATGATCTCTCCTATTCACAGGTGAAGCCACCTCATCTAAACGCTGTGGATTAAGTAACTCATTATCACCCAGGTCCTCATCATCAGGATTTGTTGCTCGACCTGGGTTATCAATATTCTGTTGATGCACTTGAGCAGCTAGCTGCCAACGCAGCTAATCTTGCCTGCTCCTATTGAGCAGCCCTTCTTTCAATGTCACGTTGTGCATCCATTCTGCCAATAAGTTGTGGTTCAGGATTTATGGGTAATAATGGCTGACCAGATCTTCGTGTATTTGGCATGCACTCTACCAAACCTGAACAAAACAAAAACAACAAACAAAAAGTAAAATTCGAGAATCTTTAACCAAAGGGTCTAGTAACTATCACAAACTTAGTTGACAACCGTATTCCCCGGCAACGGCGCCAAAATTTGATAACGCCCAAATTACAGCTCTTGTTAGAAAGTGTAAGTGGTCTTTGTCAAATATAGAACCCAACTGGGTTGGGTATCGAATCCCACAGGGAATACTTGGTCACTAAGTGTTGCAATTGTTAGTAGACTGTTGGTCGAAAATTCCACGAAAAAGGGGGGTTTTTATTTAGGCGTGAATTAATAATTTCAAAGTAACGAATGAATGATTTGTTTAGTAAAGGTTAATCACAGAGAATAATAAGTTAGGGTTATGTCCACCTTGTAGTTTCTACTTCTCTATTAACTATGAGTAACGCGGAATTTAGACATGCATGCACTTATAGAGAATCGTATTCTAATTCTAAATCCAAGTGTTTCCCAACCATCAAGGATTTATTTCACTTTAGCTCTCCCGAGCCTAAAGTGTATAACAAATGGTACAAATTCTCCAAGAAGTTAATCCGGTTAAGGCATTAACGTGTAAATAGAGGTTAGAAGCCCTATTTCCTTGTCACACTCTCTTTTCCAAACATGTAACTTTTCTCCCAAACAAGTTAATGCTATAATGGCATGTTCTCTATGTTTGCAACCATGAGAATTTAATTAAAACGAAGAGAGTAATGATATAAGTAGCATACACATCAAGAATTCACAAACTCATAGTAATAGATAGTATCTTACAAGGTTTCCATAACCCTAACAAAGAAGTTTAGCTACTCATGAGTACAACTGAAATCAAAGAAGACATCATCATCATACCAAAGTTAGAATAATCGCACGATGGGGATGAGTTTGGCGTCAAACAAGAGGTTGACGTTTTTCTTCCCTTTAGCCGTTCGTGTAGCCTTAGCATTTTTCTCTGTCTTAAACTTACAGAATCTGTAAACTGAATAATGAAAAGTGCTGAATAATAATGATCCAATGCTAATGATCGAATCAATGCTGAAAAATTCAGCAAATAAGGTTTTTATAACATCCTTGTCCTACTAAGTTACTGCTGCATCCCTAAGTATTTAGAAATACTAATTTTGCCTGGGACAAATTCTCCATGCGTCACATTCAGTCCAACAGCTTCCAAAAGCTGCCTTCCCTCTTATATGAAGTTTTCCTTTGCTGCCCAAATGTCCACAAAGTGCTGAAATCTTCATCATTAATACCTGAAAATATGCTAATCACATAGGTTAGCTCACTTAAAGGAAAATGGACAAAAAGTGCAGGAATTATATATTCTATCCTCAAAACTTAGCTAAAATATGGGTAAATTATGGTTCTTAGGGGTATAAATACGCCCAACATCACTTATCTAGTAGCTATGTGATAGAATCGGAGTGCTAGATATACCTGATGTTGATAGGAGTATTGATTTGATGAGCATAGCAGACATTAGTTTAATCAAGGATCTAGCTAACCCAGTCCTTGCACAGAGAGCTCAACCACCTCCTACTATGATTCTGGTCTATTTTGAGGGACCATCAATTTTTGTTGAGGTTATTAATAGGCCAAATATTAGTGATGATATTACGATAAACGAGCAGAGATCTCAACCCAAGATTTCTACTGAAGGGGAGAAGGCCCTGACTACTGCTACTTTAGCCTCGGTTTCTACATCTGAGTTGGCTAGGGCATCCATTATGCCCTCTCTTATTATTGTTATTGGTATTATTTGGGTACCGTAAAAGATTTTACATATGTTGGTGGAGCGGAAGGATGAGTTTATATCCCTCCTTACTTATATCAAGACTCATCTTTCTATGTTGTATACACAGATTATTCCTTGGGTCTGGACCACTCTAGAGAATGCTTAGGCTTAGATAAGGTCTAACATGTGAGCTAAGATGATGGATTTTCCAAGTGAGTTGCACACCTGTATTTATGCCTTTGAAGTCTAGGTGAGTGCATGGTTTAGCAAGGTATATACTCTGGATCTATCTGGAATTCAGAGGAGACGGCCACATTACATGCCAAGGTACGCTTTCTTTTGGAGATCCTGGTTCTAATCATTCCCTTAAAAATACCCCTATTCATATATTTATTTCCTCCATGTAGATCTATGTGGTTTGACTTATTTTCTAAGGAGGAGATAATCCTAACTGTTGGGACCAAAAAGAGGAGCTACAGGAACCCCACTATACCATTTGATCAGGACCTGAAAAGGGCCACCACTGATTCTAATGTGTCTCGGATGGTTGAGCAACAGAGATGAGCTGAGATAGCAGCGGGCGTGTCTTCTAGTCATTCCCACCACCACCGCTACCACCGCCATTTAAAATACCTCCTATTGTTGCACCACCGCCTGACCAGAAGGGGAAAATCTGAGACGGACGCCTAGAGAATTTTAGGTATATCTGCTTCCCTTTTTTGGATTATAGTTATGCAATGGGTATAGTGCATAGTTTTTTCCTTAGGGGTGGAGTTGTACTACAGCCTAGGGTTTTTCTTGTTGTGCTTATTTTACCATCAGCTACAGTATCTTAGTAGAACCAGCATGTTTAGGTTGTTTTGTGTTTGTGTTGTATTTTGTTTATGTTTAACTAGAAAGAAATAAGGAACCTTAAGGTAGTTGCTGTATTTTGATTGTGTTCAAGTATTTTGAGAAAAATGATATCCCTCCAAAAAGTTTATTTTGAACTGAGTGATGTGTTTATACGTGTGACCACTGTGAAGCTTGTTATGGCATTAGGACTTAGGGACAAAATAATCATACCTAGCATTTGCATGAACTGGTTATGTAATAGCTGGTAATATAACCCAGTTACTATGTGTGTGTGAGATTGCTTACCTAGTTTTCTTTGTGTATTTAATCCAAAACTTGCCCGATAGTCTTGCCTAAGTTGTTGGGTAGTTGGTTAGGAAAGGATCATGGGATATTCTTGATTTACTCCCCTCTTAGACTAAATGACCATCCAAATGAAAAAGAGTATCCCTTGATCCCTAATTTGATCCTGCATAGACCTATTTTCTGGTTTTCATCTTTCACATTTCCAATTTAATTACAATGAACCTATTTTGGCCCTGGTCTCTCCTTGGACATTGTGCACCTCAACTCAGGAAAATCTTCTAAGTTTAGGATGCCTATCATAAGGGTGTATAGTTAAAACTTGGGTATGAAGAAGGGTTTGAAAAAAATGAAAAAGAAAGTAGGCTTGAGTGTGGTAAAAAGAAAAAAATGAAAAAGAGAAAAACAAAAAGAAAGAAAGAAAGAAGTGAAAAAGAAAGAATAAAAGAAACTGTACCCAACCTAAATAAGCAATAAAATAGAAAAAAAGAGAAATAAGGGAGAAACAAAAGAAAAGTTATGGTTGAGTGGTAGTTTCAAGGAGGGTTAGTCACTAATTCCCAAATGTACCATACCAGCCCTCAAGCCTAAGTTACAATCCTAATAAAGTCATAAAGTGATCCTAGTCCGACTGTCCAAAAAACTAAGGTGAATAAAATAAGGGAAAGTCTATGGTATGCTATGCATATTGATTGGAACTTCTTTTATGAGTCTGAGTGTCTTGTTATCGTTTCTTCATTAACATGCATGATTATACTATGAGAATGGGACTTCTTTGTTATGAGGGTACATTAGTTATGTTGCTAGTTGCTCATCTATTCAGGTAGTGTAATTTGTGTATATGTTTGATTATTTGTTGCTAATATGATGTCATAGCTTGATTCCTTTCTGTTTCACAATGGGTTTTGAAAAGTTAAAAATAAGAGAGGATGATATTTTGAGATGAAATTAAATTGACTGGTTTTCTCTTGGTTAAGCATCGTCGTGTAGTTTTTGTAATGTGTGTGTTGCCTGAGGACAAGAAAACGTTCTATGTTGAGGGTGTTGATGTGACATAGTTTTATGGCACTTTTGATGATTAAAATTGAAAAATATGCAAGTACTTAGGTCAGTTCTATTAGATATGATGTGTTTTTGGGTTTATGTTGCATGAAACTAGGTTTTGGAGCTTAAAAGAAGAAAAAGAGTTAAAGGCTGCAGAAAACCCCACTTACGAGACCACCTACGTGTCGTAAGTACAACTTACAACAACCATAAGTGGCCTCCTAAGTATCAGAGGTGGAAAGATCAGAGATGCTAAAATTTGAGTTAGGGTCTAACATGACAAAGGGCTACTTATAGAGTGCAAGTACCACTTGTGTCGCCGTAAGTGACAACATAGGTATTATAGGTTGAAGATTAGAGGCTCTGATGTTCGAAGACTTGTCTAACAGTTATGAGGAGGTCACTTATGGGGCATAAGTACCACTTACGCCACTATAAGTGCCATCGTGGGTGGCATTTTGAAGATGTATTGTCACTTACGACCTACTTAGAGGCCCATAAGTACTATTTACGGCCTGTAAGTGGGCCCATAAATGACCACCGACTCAATTTTCCTTTTTTCATTTTGGTTAGGATTTTTAGGGTTCTTATGTAAGCTATATATACCTTTTTGATGTTTTTGTCTTAGTTTACACACTCTTTACATTCATAAACATTTATTGAATCTAAGATTCGACTTTTGATCTTGAATCCTTTGTTTTTGACAATTTGATTTATTATTAATTAGAGAATTTGGGTTTTGTTCTTAAATTATTATGAGTTTAACCTTATGCTTTCTTTTATGAATTCCATGGATATTCTTGCAAACATGAGAGGCTAAACCACCTAACTAGGGTTGTGGGAACCTTGGAAAAATAACTAAGAAAGGAAAGTGTGAGATTCTTCTGAACCAGTGTTTATGCATCTATTGTGATCTTCTTCGATTTGTATGCTTTCTTAACTACTATAGAAGTTATGAACTTGTATGTATTTGAGATCATATACAAAAGAGAGGTTCAGAATAGGAAAAGAAGATTGGAACAGTAATTCAAGGCTACCAACCCTCGCCTAATCAACTTGTCACCCAAAAGAAGATAGTTGACTTGGATCAAAGACAAGGGTTAGTAAAGCAATATTCTGAGACCCACAAGGTAAAGAATGATATTCACCAGTGGCGTTCACAAGACGATTGATTATATATAGATTGCCAGATTCAGCATGCAGAGCATTGAGTTAGTCGGATTGAGCACAATAAGTCTATAGAGTTAGGAAGCCAGGGGAAAACAGTCCTAATATTCATCTCAGTTTGATTTCAACTAACGACATCAAAACTTGTTTCTTCTTTATTGTTTTTGCAGCAAAACCCTATTTAATTTTCCTGTATTTTTAGGCTACTTTAACTGATTCGTGAGAGATATTCAGCCTATTCCCTGTAGCTTTGACCCCAACCTCTATTGGTTTACAATATTTGATATCAACCGCATTATACTTCTTGGAGTTATAGTTTTGGGAGACATCACTCTACTCGCAGGTAGGACCTATGGGGGGTTCATTAACCCATACACAACCAATATCCAATACCAATATCTATAACTCTTCTTTGACAAATATACCGGCAGAAGGTTTTTAAAGATCTCATATTTTTTGTTAGAAAAAAAGACAATATTTCCAATATTTCTAGTATTTCCACTGTGGTACCAATGTTTCATGAATGAATATGATATAAGGATGTGATTCTCACAACCAACCAAAATGAGAATATCCAATATCCAACAAATATTCCAACTATGTGAGCCAAAAATCCATTCAAATCAACCAACCATCCATGATCCAATATAATCCAAAAACATCAAGTGAAACATGCAAGAAAATGTCATTGCTACCACATAAATCCAAAAATCTAGGCTTTTTCCACCAAAAAGAGTGTAACTGGGCATAAATATATCATTACCAGGATAACAGCAACATATAAGGCCCCACATTGTCACGCATAGAATATAATGTCTCAAAACCACCAAATTTTATCCACTTAGGCCCGCACTCGGGCACATAAATCACCTAAACACATTTTTCATGTTACAACCCCATACCCATAATATGTTTTTACATTATTATTAACTACCCAACCTAGTCTGAAGAAAGTTAGGACACAACCTACCTTGAATGTCGAAACCAGAAAAAATAAATCTCTATCACCGGGTTTTCACCTTACGCAGGGACCAAAAAATTAGCTAAAACATACAAATATAGAATCTAGGAATCAAAACAAAACCAATGATACCCATATTGCCCACTTCTAAATTGGGGTCAAAATGGACCCCCAAAATGGGTTTTCGAAAAAGAAGGGTAAAATAGAAATTTTGTCCAAAAATATTTTTCCCAATATTAAAGGAACTAGTAGGAGAAAACCCAAGTGAAATTAGGGTTTGATTCGAAGAAATGATAGTTTGGTCCTTCCAGGCCAAAAACCCCCAAATTCCACCTTTAAATCCACGTTTAAACAAGATTTAAGTAATAAAATCCAAGAAAAGCAGTTCAAGTAGGAGTTTGGAGCTTACCCAAGCTTAGGAATGAAACAAAAAGCCTAAAGAATCAATTCCGAAGCTCCAAGTCTCGAAAATGGTTAAGAAAAAATAAAAAAAAGGATCGTTTATACCCAAGTGTTAGGTGTCGCTAAAAAGGTCAAGTGATCGGTTAGAGGTCACCTCTAAAGTAGTAAAATACCACTTTAGCAATACCCGCTTAGCATGCCAGACTGCTAAATCGGACAACGGTCGTTTTGACGCCCTCCGCTAAAGTAGACGGCGGCTGCTAAAGCGCCCTTGCCCAACTGGAAACCGACTTCTAAAGCAGCCAAGTGGAACTTTAGCTCCAGCCACTAAAGAAGCCTAAGTGGTGCTTTAGCAGCTGCCCCAGCTGAGTGGTGCACCAGCTGTGGAGACTTGGAAAATTCCTAGTCTCCGTAAACCCTTTGAGATTCATTTGGAATTCTGAGAATGCAAATGAACTATGCTACCCTATCAAATTTGATGCTCCGTACTCAATGGGATATCAGGTTTTTTTAAGAAATGTAGTTTTCACAAAATTGACCCTCGAGACCTATTTTCACATCTTTCTGAATAGAGGGTCAAAATGAGATATAAAAGCCATAAGCCACACCAACCATGCTATCAACCTAAAATTGATGTTTCGGATCTACTAGCATAATCTATTTTGCCATTCGATGAACAGCTCAAAATATGTTGGCCAAAGTCAACAAATGAGCCTTTAAGACCACCAAAAATCACAATCTCGCATAAATTATACCAAAATACATTAGGAACCATGTCAAACATCCCCATACTTAGAAACACCATAATGCAACCATGGGTAGGGGTAAAATAGTCAAATTACAAAAATATAAGTATTTCACACAAATCATAAAAGTCAGGTCATTACATCATCCACCACTAAAAATCTAGTTAGTCCTTGAACTAAGGGTAATAGAAATACCTGAATCAACAAAAAATTGAGGATAACTACTACACATATCTAACTCAACCTCCCAAGTAGACATATCTATAGGTCGATGCCTCCACTGGATCTTTACCACAAGAATAACTCTAGAATGCAACCGTCTAACATCCCTGGCTAGAATGGAGACAGGATCCTCAACAAAAGACAACTGCTCATCTAACTAGATTGAATCCCAACAAATGTCAAAAGAATTTTCTGGAATGTAACTTCAAAGTAAGAAAACATGAAAAACTGGATGAACAAGATGATGAATCCGTGGGTAATGCTAACTCATAAGCCACATCCCCAATAGTTTAATGAATCTCAAAAGGTCTGATATACCTAGGGCTAATATTGCCCTTCTTCCCAAACCACACCATGTCTTTCATGGGCGACACATAAAGGAAAACACGATCACCCCAATATACCTAGGGCTAATATTGCCCTTTTTCCCAAACCTCATCATGCCTTTCACAGGCGATACATAAAGGAAAACACGATCACCAACACTAAATCTCAAGGCAGATTCTACGATCCGCATAGCACTTTTACCTACTTTGAGCCACTCGAAGTCTATCCTTCATGACCCAAACTCTATCCAAAGACTCATGAAAAAATTTTGTACCTCGAGGTCTAATCTTCAAAATATCAAACCAACCAACTGGAGAACGACAATGCCTACCATACAAAGCCTCGAACGAAGATATCTCAATACTGGAATGATACCTATTATTATATGCAAACTCTGCCAAAGCTAGATCCTTCTCCCACTGACCACAAAAGTTCATCACACAAGTATGGAGAATATTCTCTAAAACCTGAATATTTTGCTCTGAATGATCATCAGTCTAGGGGTAAAAAGTTGTACTAAGATCAACTCGGGTACCCAACTCCTCCTAAAAAGTCTTCCAAAAGTAAGATGTGAACATTGAACCTTAATTCGAGACGATAGACATCGGCATACCATGAAGATGAACTATCTCCTAAATATAGATACGGTCAAATTTCTTAGCATTGAAGGAAACCTGAACCAAAATGAAATAAGAAAATTTGGTCAATCTATCCACGATAGCCCAAACAATATCCAAACCACGGGAAGTACAAGGCAACCCAGTCACAAATTCCATAGTTATCTATTCCTATTTACACTTGAGAATGGTAACCTTAGAAGCAAACCACCAGGTCTCAAATGCTCGGCCTTCACCTTCTAGCAAGGTAGGAAATGAGCTATAAAATTGGCTACATCCTTCCTCATACCACCACGCTAGTAATGTTGTCTCAAATCCTGATACATTTTAGTTACTCCTAGATAAATTGAATACCTGGAACAATGAGCCTCCTCTAAAATCAACCTAATCCAATCATCCACTTTCAGCACACAAACTCGATCCCCAATCCACAAACACCATCTGAATTAAGTGAGGCTATGTTAGCCTCACCATTCAACACCTTATCCTGAATCACTCTCAACCCAACATCATAAAATTGATGAGCCCGAATTTTCTCCATCAAAGAAGACCTAGCCTCCACGAATGTCAAAACACACCCAGGTGTCAAAATATCAAGCTTAACTATTTGGTTAGCCAAAGACTGAACCTCCAAGGGAGTTAAAAGATGCGCCAAGATACCCATGCTAGTCGATTTTTGGCTCAAGACATCCTCAACTACATTAGCCTTTCTCGGATGATAGAGAATAGTCAAGTCATAATCCTTAAGGAACTTGAGCTAATGACGTTGCCTCATATTAATAGCTCACTGGGTGAAGAAATACTGAAGGCTATAATGATTCGAGAAAATCTCACAATGGACTCCATACAAATAGTGTCTCTACAACTTCAAAGCAAATACTACGGCGCACAACTCCAAACATAGGTAGGATAATTGATAACGCTCAATCTACAGCTCTCATAAGAGTGTAAAGCGGTCGTTGTCAAATATATAACCCAACTGGGTTGGGTATCGATCCCACAGGGAATAGCCAGTCAATGAGTAAGCAAAGATTACTAGACTTTTGGAGCAAGTCTCGTAAAAGGGGGGATTGTAACGTGCAATAAAGTAACAAAGTGAAAACGGAAAATAGCAAAGTAAAAAAAAAGAATGTTTAGTAAGATTCTAATCAATGAAAATTGAGAAGTTGGGGTTATGTCCACCTTATGAGTTGTACGTCTCTATTGGCTATGAGTTGTGCGGAATTCAGACATGCATGTGCTTATAGAGAATTGTATTCGATGGTAAATCCAGGCGTCTTTCGACCTTAACCAGGACTATTTCACTTTAACTCTTTCGAGATTTAAGCGTATCTAACAGTACGAATTCTCCAAGAGGTTATTCCAGTTATGGCACTAACTTTTTAACAGGGGTTGGTGCCCTATTACCTTGACATTATCTCTTTTTCAGACATATAACTTTTCTTTCGAACAAGTTAATGCTATACTGGCGTATTCTATGCGTTTGCAACCACAAAGAATTTAGATTAAGATGAAGAGAATAATGATATAAGTAGCATACGTGTCACGAATTCACAAACTCATAGCAATAGATAGTATCTCATATGGCTTCCATAACCCCAACAGAGAAGTTTAGTTACCCATGAGTGGGAAGGAAATCACAATAGACATTATTAATATACCACAATAAAAATCTCGTATAGTAAGGTGTGGTGTGGCGTTTTAGGCGTGAAATCCCTTGCAGAGTAACGTTTCTCTTGTTGTGGAAATTAAGAATTGAATAGATGAATAAAAAGTAGAATTAAAAGTAGAAGAATTGTTTTCAGAGTTAAAAGTAATGGAAGAATGATAAAAATCTCTAGCAGAATAGGGTATTTATAATACTCCTATCCTATTCCTACTAAGCTACTCCATTACTTAACCCAATCCTACTGGGTTACTGCATCATTATCCTACTCCTAATAAGTTACTGCTAGTCCCAAAGTCTTTAGAATTGTTGTTTTTTCCCGGGACAGATTTTCCATGCGCCACTTTTGGTCCTTGGCGTCCAAGCTTTGCTTTCCTCCTTTCGTGAAGCTTTCTTTGGCGTCAAGTTATCCATAAAATGCTGAATTCTGCATCATTTATACCTAAAAACTTGCTAATCATGTTCGTTAGCTCACTTACAGGAAAAAGGACTAAAAGTGCATGAATTATATAATTTTTCCTCAAAACTTAGCTAAAATATGGGCAAATATAGCATTATAGGCGTGTAAATTCACCTATCATCAACACCCCACACTTAAAGCTTTGTTCGTACTCGAACAAAATATCCTGTCCATCTAAACATCTACTTAGGGTTTCACAGTAACATCACAAAATATTCATTAAGACAGGCACGACAATCATTAACAAAGAGTAGTTTTCTGATCACTACTAGAAATAATTCAGCCTCCAACATAGACTCGTGATGATGGTTAATTCGTATCCACAAGTTAAGGCACAAAGAATCATACAAGACTACCCAAAACTCATCAACCATGTGTGTCTCACATAAGATGTTACCCATAATCACTCTCAAATACTGCGTTTTTCAGAACATGGGTATAAGATTATCCTTGCTGTCACTCTCACAAAGAATTCATATGTTGCAACTGATGACCATAGGCTTGCCCATAGTGTAATGCTCCACTAAATATCAGAATACTAAGCTTAGGATCAAATAGGTCTTCTATAGGTTGTAATGTAGGCTATGGGACGGGTAGGACTATTTTGGCCAGAAATAGTGACTATGTTCCTAAGCGCTTTAATACATCACATTATGCCATTAACACTTTCTTTTAATCAACCCTGCTACCTTTCTTTCATCTATCACCCCTTTTCACCTATTTTGCCATTCAAGCATAACTATCTTTTTATTTAATCATAAACACAATTTATCTTTTTGTTTTTCTATTTCTTTTTCTTTTCTCTTTCTTTTTTTTTTCTTTTTTTTTATAACACACCTCCATGATAGCCATTCTTTTTCATAACAAATTCAAGTACCAATACACTCTAAGGCATCACTCTCACCCAATTTCCTCTTATTTTGTCACATGACTTTACAACTTAAACCACTTAGGAATTTGGATCAAATTATGGTCTTGAAAAAAATGGATTAAGCTTACATATAAGGCTGTCAAAGAAAATGGCTTAAAGGCTCAAAGGGGTTGACTAGGATAATGTCCACGGGTAGGTAAAACAAAGGTAAACAAGTATCGGTTGCCAAAGAAATGCCTAAATCATCTCCTAAACTCACACTCTTTATTTCGCTTTACACACACACCAGGCAAGTTCTAGCATTAGTCACAAGCACAGAATATACTATCATCTCACACATACAAGGCACATGGTTAACTTTATTGGGAGCAGTATAGATTCTTGACCCAACAGATGAATGAATTAAACCACATAATTATCACACAATGAGTCACACTTAGAGCCTAAGTGTCTTAATAGTAATGATTCTGGCACAAACTCTTGTCATAACACCATGGCGCCTATCAGAACAATTTCATGCATCAAAATAAAAAAATCTACGACTACTAACTAAATCAAACAACCAAACATAAATAACATAAATAAATGCAAATGCAAATAAAGAAATATAGCATGCAAATACCAGCACCCCACACTTAGACGGGACACACTGCCCTCAGTGAAAAATAAATAAGAAGAACCTGATTAGTCGGACTCATCCTTTATGTCTGGGGTCATACCCCCTGCATCGGAATCGTCATCAGAGTCGTCATCATCAGAGTTCTCTTCCACGTTGGAGTCTGGCATTCATCGATCATCATCGGTTGGCATGTCGTCATCAAGAGGTTCCTCAAAATATACACCTTCTCCACACATCGCCCTCTCATGCTCATTCATTGGGTAGTCATAATCCAACTGTTGGAGCTCTGCAGCAGTTGGAACATGACCGCCGCTCATCATGGTAAACTTCATCATGCCATATAAATGGCGGGAGAAGCTTTCATCGCAAGCATGCCTTTCTGAAGTGGTAAGGTTGACTCTATGCGTGGTTTCAACATCTTTAACCTTCGTGAGGTCAACCTTCTTTGTGTTGTGTGGGAGTTTGTGATCAGCCGGTTCCTCTTCGATGTCTTCTTTCCTTAGTATTGCAGTCAACAGGTTGCCAAAACTGAAGTGAGACCTCTTGTGTAGCCTAGCTTTCCGCATTGTGGAATGAATAATTTCCCTGACGTTGATAGGGACATTCGTCATCAATGCATATACCAAGCACACTCTATCTCTTGTTATCTTGGTGTACTAAGTCCCTGGAATTAGGCAAGAGTTGACTATGCGCAACCATATCCTTGCTTCCCTATTCAAAGGAGCATATGGGAAGGTGTTGTGTCGACCAGTGTCCTTGTGTCTACTCCAGCGTGCCATGGATCTTGTTCCACAGAGTGTGTGTCGAATAGCTCTATATGGAGGTCTCCTATACAGCTCCTTGAATGGTGATGGATCGACCAAAGGTAAGCCAACAAAGGAGTTGAAGAAATCCGCATTGAGTTGTAAAACTTGGCCCCGAATCTTGACCTCGCTTCCTATGGTTTTCAGTGACCAGTTGGCATAGAATTCTCTTGTTAAATCGAGATTGCATTCTCCCATGTCTCGGAAGTTGAAATCCAGATGTAATGCCATGATCTTGGCCAATATGCGCGGTTCTTTCTTTGCTAGGCTTTCCTTGTTTATCAAGTCCACATGAACATATTTTCTTTCTTTGTTGTTCCTATACCATTCCTTTGCTTCCTCCTCAAGAACCCATTTTATTCCAAACATGCGGCGTGGTAGTTGCATCGAGGATGATTCTCCTTGCTCTTTTCGGCCTCTTTTCTTGCCTTTTTGTGAAGTGGTAGCCTTATCTTTGCCTTGTCTTTCTTTGGGTGCCATTGTACCTGAGACTAAAATAATGTTCATGTTAGCATCATCTCGATGGATACAATCTATAAACGAGCAGTAGGGGCACCACCCCACACTTAGTTTGTTGGTACAGACTAGTGAAGTGAAAGTGGTCGACTAGTCAGACTTCATCGACATACATTTTAGGTGCTATATTCCAACAATAAAATCAGAGCAGTCATACTTTTTGTAATATTGGCAATACTTTCATGTTTGATATATCATGACTACTACATAGGGATTGAATCAAGGTATAGTATCTAAATAATCACAACCTCCTATGTCGGTAGGCAACTATAATTCTTATCCCGATGAACAAGTCATTCCAACATGTAAGTATTCAAGTGACAAGATTATGCAATTTTTGTGACCATATTAATTCCTCAAAATTAGTGCATCAAAATCAAATACAAGTTGGGAACAAGTTAAGATCATTCTTACGTATACGTTCACTCACTTGGTTGTATCACAACAATTCAATCACTTTCAAATCACCAATACTACTTCAAGATTTAGCAATTCATAATAGGCGTAGTAGTGTAGTACTTACGGAATATAAATGAAGAACAAAGTAGCACTTACTTGATTGATGACTTTGGATGATGTTCTTGTGAAGAAAAAGAGCAAAAGGAAAATTTTTGAGAGGATTTGGAGATGTAGGCGGCGCTTATGCTAGGTTTTCAATGTGTTTTTGGTCCAAGACTAAGTCTCTTATTTATATGACAAGCTTGGGTCGGGTTTTGACCCATTTAAAATCGGATTTGGAGACAAGAAGTGACCATAGGCGACGCCTTTTGCTTTGCCTATGCTTGGCATAGGCGGCGCCTTTTGCATAGCATTGTTGAGCATAGGCGGCGCCTATGCCATGGCATTCTTGGGCATAGGCGGGGCCTTTCACTTAGCATATGAGATTCAGAGACAAAAGGCATTAGCATAGGCGGCGCCTATGCTATGGCATACTTGGGCATGGGCGGCGCCTATGCTATGGCACACTAGATTCCGAGACCTTAGGCCATAGTATAGGCCTTGCCTTGTTCGTGGCCTAGTTTTACCTAGGCCTAGCCTTGTTTGATGCCTATATTTTCATGAGCAATGCTCAATCCATAGCCTTTTTCTTCTTCATTCCTAACTTACCACCTTTAACATGCAATACGTCCAAATCAAAATTTGAAACCAATCTCCTTGTTTTACACCTCTTGCACCTACATTTGCTCAAAAACAATAAAAACGATTAGAACGATGGGTTGCCTCCCATCAAGCGCCTTAGTTTTGGTCGTGGCACGACTCTTATTTTTGGATTTTTATTTATCAAAAGCAAACACGTAATAGAACGAAAGAAAAATGAAAAATGATAAACGATGGGTTGCCTCCCATCTAGCGCTTGATTTATTGTCGCGGCACAACATAGTTACCTCGAGTACTTAGACTTCGTCGAGATAGATGGTGGATCATTTTCTGAATGGATTCAGACGATAATGAGGCTTACTTGTAGGCATGCAATCTTCTTCGAGATGACCCTTGTGCATACCTATCCCAGGAGGGATACCAATTATATCATCAATAGTCCAACCCATAGCTCTCATGTATCTCTTCAGAGCAGAAATGAGAGCCTCTACGTGCTGTTTACTTAAATCATCCGCACTCACCGAAAGTATATTTATACTTTCCAAGAACACATACCTTAGATAATCGGGGAGCTCTTTCGATTCTAGCATTGGTGGCTCTTCAAGGGAAGTCTTCGCTGTTAGTGACGGTTGATTCTTAAGATCACGGTCCGGTTGCTTAGGAGTATGGGAATAGGACTCTATTTCTGTTAGAGCACCCATAAGTTCTTCATAATCTTCATCGTCCTCATGCTCAACATTCAGTGGCGCAGCAGACAATGGCTCAACAGTAAGTTGTTTCTCTACAGATAATGTTTTCTTATCCTCATGATGAACATCAGCTACAGAGAACACATTCATATCGCTGGGCTGCTTCATTGCTTTGCATATATCAAAGCGTACCACTTCATCATTCAACCGAAATAAAAGCTCATTAGCTCTCATGTCAATAAGAACACTTCCCGTTGCAAGGAAAGGACGTCCCAAGATTATGGGTACTTCAGAATCCACCTCGCAATCCAAAATCACAAAGTCTGCAGGAAAAATGAAGGTAGACACCTTCACCAACACATCATTCAAGATACCCACAGGATATTTTACTGACCTATCCGCCATCACGAACCGTATATTGGTTGGTGTAGGGTCGCCCAACCCCAACTTTCTATAGATGGATAGTGGCATCAAATTGATGCTAGCTCCCAAATCACACAATGCTTTGGAAAAATTCATATATCCAACCGTGCAAGGAATAGTGAAAGCACCGGGGTCGGCCTTTTTCTGAACTAGTGATCGGGTGGCAATAGCACCGCAATGATGAACAGTATCTTTCAACTCATAGCTTGCTGCCCACTTCTTTGTCAAAAGATCCTTCATAAATTTTGCATACCCAGGCATTTGTTCTAGTGCCTCCACCAACGGAACATTAATGGTCAGCTGCTTTAACATAGTCATGAATTTGCCGAATTTTGTATCATCTGCATGCTTCTTCAATCTTTGAGGAAAAGGTGGTGGTGGATATGGAATTGTTTTCTCCATAGCTTTCTTCTCCTCTTGCTTCTGAATTTTTGTAGTTTCGGGTTGCAACCTACTAGGGGTGACGTCATGTACGTCTTGGTCAGCTTCCATGGCGTTTTCTTCATTATCCTTATCATCGTTGTCTGCTACATCGTCGACCACTTGTTTTCCCTCAGATGAAGTTTCCAGCGCCTTACCACTTCGAGTAGTAATAGTCATGCATGATCCATTATTCCTTGGATTTTGCACAGTGTCGCTAGGTAAAGTGCCAGCCTTTCTTTGATTGAGTGCTGCTGAAAGTTGGCTCAATTGCTGCTCTATTTGCTTGATTGAAGTGGAATGTGAATCAACTAATTTCTTCATGGCGGACAAATAATTTATTACCTCCGTTACTCCCGCGCTAGTTGCTTCCACTCCTTTCAATAGTTTAGCCATCATGTCTTCCATACTTCCAGAACTAGATGTGGTGGCATCACGTCTTCCAGGGGGAACATACAAACAACTACTGTCATTCTTGTTCTTCCAACTACCTTGGTCCATGTTTCCAGATTTACCATGATAGTTCCGACCTTGGTTTCCTTGGGCATTGCCTCGGAAACCCCCCTGATTGTTCAAGTAGTTGGCCTCTTCATCCGAATCAGATTCATCTCTTCCTTTTAACGCAATGGCTTTGACTTTTTTGGTCTTCCCCGATAATAGATGCTTTGTAAGAAGATCCACTTGTGTCTTCATATGCGCCATATCTTGATCACGTTCTTCTTCTCTTCTTCTTTGGTCTGCAGTCATGCCTATAGATAAAGTGGGGGCTTGCTACCTCAGAATCCCTAGTATGCCAAGCTCTACTTTGCTTCGTCATACGATCTAGCATATTGCTTGCCTGACCAAAGGTGAGATCCATAAAAGATCCTCCAGCCGCATTATCCACAACTGGTTTAGTTATTGAATTCAAGGCTCTGTAAAGTATCTCCATTAGATGAACATTAGTCATGTGATGGTTTGGGCACCTCATTAGCTTCGTCTTGAACCTCTCCCATGTTTCATGAAGGGCTTCAGTTGGAAGCTGACGAAAGTTGCTGATTTCATCTCTCATTTATGCTCTTTTGGATGGCGGAAAGAATCTTTCTAGGAAAGCGTCTCTCAATTGCCTCCAATTTGTAATAGAATCAGGAGTCAGCCCATTCAACCATAGAGTTGCCTCCCCAGACAGAGATAATAGAAATAGACGTAATCGAATTGCATTCTGACCAACGCCGGGATTGTCAAACGACTTGCATATAGAAATAAAGTTGATGAGATGCATATTCGGATCATCGCCTGCCAGTCCACCAAATAATCCCTTGAGTTGCAATGACTCAATCATGGTGCTTGTGATGTTGAACTTGGCTCCAGGTGCCAATGGTGGAGGAATAATGGCTCTTGTGGCTCCGGCTCCATCAAGATCATCATCATCATCGTCAAAAGCTGGTTGCATAGCTTGGCGTTCAGGCCTAAACCTAGCTTGACGATCTCTTCTGTTGGAAGGTGTTGCGATCTCAGTGGCATGCCTAGGGTTTAGTAGCTCGTCATCACCTAGATCCTCATCGTCAGGATTTGTTGCTCGCCCAGGGTTATCAATATTCTGTTGATGCACTTGAGCAGAGGCTAGCGCAGCTATTCTCGCCTGTTCCTGTTGAGCAGCCATCCTTTCAATTGCGTGTTGTGCCTCCATTCTGCCAATACGTTGTGGTTCAAGATTGATAGGTAATAACGGTTGACCAGAACTTCGGGTATGGGGCATGCACTGAATAAAAACCTGCAGTAAACAAAAATAAAAACTAAAAGTAAAAGTACGAGAATCTTTGACCAAAGGGTCTAGTAATTATTACGAACTTAATTGACAACCGTATTCCCCGGCAACGGCGTCAATTTTTGATAACGCTCAATCTACAGCACTCATAAGAGTGTAAAGCGATCGTTGTCAAATATATAACCCAACTGGGTTGGGTATCGATCCCACAGGGAATAGCCGGTCAATGAGTAAGCAAAGATTACTAGACTTTTGGAGCAAGTCTCGTAAAAGGGGGGATTGTAACGTGCAATAAAGTAACAAAGTGAAAACGGAAAATAGCAAAGTAAAAAGAAAGAATGTTTAGTAAGATTCTAATCAATGAGAATTGAGAAGTTGGGGTTATGTCCACCTTATGAGTTGTACGTCTCTATTGGCTATGAGTTGTGCGGAATTCAGACATGCATGTGCTTATAGAGAATTGTATTCGATGGTAAATCCAGGCGTCTTTCGACCTTAACCAGGACTATTTATACCTGAAAACTTGCTAATCATGTTCGTTAGCTCACTTACAGGAAAAAGGACTAAAAGTGCATGAATTATATAATTTGTCCTCAAAACTTAGCTAAAATATGGGCAAAATATAGCACTATAGGCGTGTAAATTCGCCTATCATCAATAATTCCTCTCATGAAACCTCAACTGACGAGAAGCATAAGCAATTACCTTACTCTTCTACATCAACAAAGCACCTAACCCAACACCCGATGCATCACATAAGATAGTAAAACCCACGCCCTCCTTTGGAAAATTCAAGATAGGGGCTGAAGTCAACAAATCCTTGAGCGTTTGAAAGCTCCCCTCACAATCATTGGACCATTCAAAGGAAATCTTTTTTTGAGTCAACTTGGTTAATGGAGCTACAATAGATGAAAAAACCTCAACTCAATGCCAAGAGTACTCAGCTAAACCAATAAAACTCTAAATCTCTATTACAGAAGTAGGCTTGGCCCAATCACGATCCGCTATATTATTTGCTGGATTGACCATGATACCATCATTGGTCACCATATGACCCAAGAAAGAGACAGACTTCAACTAGAACTCGTACTTAGAGAACTTAGCATACAACTTCTCATCCCTCAATCTCTAAAGCACAATTAGCAAATGCTCCTTATTATTGCCCTTATTTTTGGAATAAACCAAGATATCATTTATAAAGACAATGACAAAAGAGTGAAGATACGATCTAAACACACAATTCATCAATGCCATGAACACTGTTGGGGCATTGGTCAACCCAAAAAAACATGACCAAGAACTCATAATGATTGTCTTGAGTCTGAAAAGTTGTCTTCAGAATATCTAAAGCTCTAGTACTCAATTGGTGATACTCAAATCTCAAATCAATCTTTGAAAACACTAAAGCACCCAGAAGTTGATCGAATAAATCATCAATATGAGAAAGAGGATACTTATTCTTAACTATCACCTTAACTGTCAATAATCAATACACATGCACATTAACCCATCCTTTTTCTTCACATACAAGACAACTGTACCCCAAGGCGATACTCTAGGTTAGATAAATCCCTTATCCAACAACTTTTGCAACTGATCCTTTAATTTCTTCAACTTTAATAGGTTCGTACAATAAGGAGGAATAGAAATGGACTTAGTGTCTAGCTCAACATTAATAGCAAAGTCAATATCACAATCCGAAGGCATACTAGATAAATCCATCGAAAAAACACCCATAAACTCACAAACCACACGAACAGAATCCAAAAAAAAGAGGTGAAGCAATACTAGTATTACAAATATAAGCCAAATCAGATAAGCATCCTCTCTCAACCAAACTACGATCCTAAAGAAAATATATAACTCTCTTGGAATCCAAATAAAACATGCCCTTCTAAGCTAATCCTTGGCACACCCGATGAAGCTAAAATCACGATCTTAGCATAACAATATAGGATAGTATAATAATAAGCAAACCAATCCTTACCCAAGATGACGTCAAAATCCACTATATAAAGGATAATCAGATCTACCCAAGTCTTCTGCCCTAAAAAAGTCACAACACAAAATCAGTACACCCTATCGACTACTAAAGAGTCTCCTACATGGGTAGACACACAAGTACGAACATCAAGAGGCTCACAGGCATAATCAAAACCCAAAGAAAAATATGTAGACACCTATGAAAAAGTTGATCCCATATCAAATACTATAGATGCATATCTAAAACAAATAGGGATGATACTTGTGATGACAGCATTAAAGAACTCTATCTCTGTCCTAGAAGGTATAACATCATACTATCCACATCCACCACCTGGTTGAGTAGCTCCGCGACTACGACTATAGGCACTACTACCTCTACCTCTCGCATCTCTTATAGAACCTCTACCTTACACAACCGATATAAGAGTAGCTCTAAAAACATAAAGGTACAGTCCTTGTCCACATGGATAGAATCATGCAACATAAAGCAAGTCCTGTGGCCAGACTTAATAGAAGGAGGTAAGGCTAAGATAGGACGACCACCCAAAGTTGATAAACCAGAAGACCCTCTACTTGAACTCTACAAGGGTACCTGCACTGGACTACCATGATGCCCATGGAAGACTTTAGAATCTCTACCTTAAGAGACGTGACCTCTAAACTCACCTTGATGGCAACATTTTTGGCATCTACCTGGTATGATCAAAGAATAGACGTAGTCATCTTAGCATGATCCATAATACTTTGAAATAATGCCATATACACTACCATCTAAGTCATAGCAAGATGAAGAAAAATATCCAATCCCTTTACAAACTTTTGAATCTTCTCAGACTCAATGGCAATACTAGCATACAAATATCTAGACAGGGCATGGAATCATTCCACATACTCATCAATAATCATGGGGCCCTATGATGATAGGCGAATTTACACACCTATAGTGCTATATTTTGCCCATATTTTAGCTAAGTTTTGAGGAGAAATTATATAATTCATGCACTTTTAGTCCTTTTTCCTGTAAGTGAGCTAACGAACATGATTAGCAAGTTTTCAGGTATAAATGATGCAGAATTCAGCAATTTATGGATAACTTGACGCCAAAGAAAGCTTCACGAAAGGAGAAAAGCATAGCTTGGACGCCAAGGACCAAAAGTGACGCATGGAAATCTGTCCCGGGCAAAAACAGCAATTCTAAAGACTTTGGGACTAGCAGTAACTTATTAGGAGTAGGATAATGATGCAGTAACCCAGTAGGATTGGGTTAAGTAATGCAGTAGCTTAGTAGGAATATCATAGGAGTATTATAAATACCCTATTCTGTTAGAGATTTTTATCATTCTTCCATTACTTTTAACTCTGAAAACAATTCTTCTACTTTTAATTCTACTTTTTATTCATCTATTCAATTCTTAATTTCCACAACAAGAGAAACGTTACTCTGCAAGGGATTTCACGCCTAAAACGCCACACCACACCTTACTACACGAGATTTTTATTGTGGTATATTAATAATGTTTATTGTGATTTCCTTCGCACTCATGGGTAACTAAACTTCTCTGTTGGGGTTATGGAAGCCATATGAGATACTATCTATTGCTATGAGTTTGTGAATTCGTGACACGTATACTACTTATATCATTATTCTCTTCATCTTAATCTAAATTCTTTGTGGTTGCAAACGCATAGAATACGCCAGTATAGCATTAACTTGTTCGAAAGAAAAGTTATATGTCTGGAAAAGAGATAATGTCAAGGTAATAGGGCACCAACCCCTGTTAAAAAGTTAGTGTCGTAACTGGATTAACCTCTTGGAGAATTCGTATTGTTAGATATGCTTTAAGCTCAAAAGAGTTAAAGTGAAATAGTCTTAGTTAAGGTCGAAAGACGCCTGGATTTACCATCGAATACAATTCTCTATAAGCACATGCATGTCTGAATTCCGCACAACTCATAGACAATAGAGACGTACAACTCATAAGGTGGACATAACCCCAACTTCTCAATTCTCATTGATTAGAATCTTACTAAACATTCTTTCTTTTTACTTTGTTATTTTCCGTTTTCACTTTGTTACTTTATTGCACGTTACAATCCCCCCATTTACGAGACTTGCTCCAAAAGTCTAGTAATCTTTGCTTACTCATTGACCGGCTATTCCCTGTGGGATTGATACCCAACCCAGTTGGGTTATATATTTGACAACGACCGTTTTACACTCTTATGAGTGCTGTAGATTGAGCGTTATCAAAAATTGGTGTCGTTGCCGGGGAGTACGGTTGTCAATTAAGTTCGTAATAATTACTAGACCCTTTGGTCAAAGATTCTCGTACTTTTACTTTTAGTTTTTGTTTTTGTTTACTGCAGGTTTTTTTATTCAGTGCATGCCCCATACTCGAAGTTCTAGTCAACCATTATTACCTATCAATCCTGAACCATAACGTATTGGCAGAATGGAGGCACAACACGCTATTGAAAGGATGGCTGCTCAACAGGAACAGGCGAGACTAGCTGCGCTAGCCGCCGCTCAAGTGCATCAACAGAATATTGATAACCCTGGGCAAGCAACAAATCCTGACGATGAGGATCTAGGTGATGACGAGCTACTAAACCCTAGGCATGCTGCTGAGATCGCAACACCTGCCAACAGAAGAGATCATCAAGCTAGGTTTAGGCCTGAACGCCAAGCTATGCCACCAGCTTTTGACGATGATGATGATGATCTTGATGGAGTCGGAGCCATTATTCCTCCACCATTGGCACCTGGAGCCAAGTTCAACATCACAAGCACCATGATTCAGTTATTGCAACTCAAGGGATTATTGTGTGAACTAGAAGGCGATGATCCGAATATGCATCTCATCAACTTTATTTCTACATGCAAGTCGTTTGACAATCCTGGCGTTGGTCAGAATGTAATTCGATTACGTCTATTTCCATTGTCTCTATCTGGGGATGCAACTCTATGGTTGAATGGGCTGACTCCTGATTCTATTATAAATTAGAGGCAATTGAGAGACGCTTTCCTAGAAAGATTCTTTCCGCCATCCAAAAGAGCACAAATGAGAGATGAAATCAGCAACTTTCGTCAGCTTCCAACTGAAGCCCTTCATGAAACATGGGAGAGGTTCAAGACGAAGCTAATGAGGTGCCCAAACCATCACATGACTAATGTTCACCTAATGGAGATACTTTACAGAGCCTTGAATTCAATAACTAAACCAGTTGTGGATAATGCGGCTGGAGGATCATTCATGGATCTCACCTTTGGTCAGGCAAGCAATATGCTAGAAAGGATGACGAAGCAAAGTAGAGCTTGGCATACCAAGGATTCTGAGGTAGCAAGCCCCACTTTATCTATAGGCATGACTGCAGACCAGAGGAGAAGAAAAGAAGAACGTGATCAAGATATGGCGCACATGAAAACACAAGTGGATCTTCTTACCAAGAATCTATTATCAGGGAAGATCGAAAAGGTCAAAGCTATTGCATCAAAAGGAAGAAACGAATCTGATTCGGAAGAAGAAGCCAACTACTTAAACAATCAGGGGGTTTCTGAGGTAATACCTAAGGAAACCAAGGTCGGAACTATTATGATAAATATGGAACCAAGGACCAAGGTAGTTGGAAGAACAAGAATGACAAGAGTGGTTTGTACGTCCCCCCAAGAAGACGTGACACCACTACATACGGTTCTGGAAATATGGAAGAGATGATGGCTAAACTGTTGAAAGGAGTGGAGGCAACCAGCGCGGGAGTAACGGAGGTAATAAATGATTTGTCCTCAATGAAGCAATTGGTTGACTCACATTCCACTTCTATAAAGCAAATAGAGAAGCAATTGAGCCAACTTTCAGCAGCACTCAATCAAAGAAAGGCTGGCACTCTACCTAGCGACACTGTGCAAAATCCAAGGAACGACGGATCATGCATGGCTATTACCACCAGGAGTGGTAAGGTGCTGGAAAATTCATCCCAAAGCAAGAAAGTGGCCGAACATAAGGAAGATAATGATGCCATAGAAGCTGACCATGACGTCCATGACGTCACCCCTAGTACTTTGAAGCTTGAAAAGACCGAAATACGGAAGCAAGAGGAGAAGAAAGTTGTGGAGAGAACACTTCCCTATCCACCACCACCTTTTCCTCAAAGATTGAAGAAGCAGGCGGAAGATATAAGGTTCAGTAAATTCATGGCAATGTTAAAACAGCTGACCATTAATGTTCCATTGGTGGAGGCACTAGAACAAATGCCCGGATACGCTAAATTCATGAAGGACCTTTTAACAAAGACGCAGGAAGTAAGCCCGTTGCCGGCAGATAATATTCATCATTGCAGTGCAATTTCCACATGGTCCTTAGTACAGAAGAAGGCAGACCTTGGTGCTTTCACTATTCCTTGGACGGTTGGATCTATGAATTTTGGTAAGGCATTGTGCGATTTGGGAGCTAGCATCAATTTGATGCCACTATCCGTCTACAGAAAGTTGGGGTTGGGCGACCCTACACCAACCAATATGCGGTTCGTGATGGCAGATAGGTCGGTAAAACGACCTGTGGGTATCTTGAATGATGTGTTGGTGAAGGTGTCTATCTTCATTTTTCCTGCAGACTTTGTGATTTTGGATTGCGGGGTGGATTCTGAAGTACCCATAATCTTGGGACGTCCTTTCCTTTCAACGGGAAGTATTCTTATTGACATGAGAGCTAATGAACTTTTATTTCGGTTGAATGATGAAGTGGTCCGCTTTGATATATGCAAAGCAATGAAGAATCCCAGCGATATGAATGTGTTCTCTGTAGCTGATGTTCATCATGAGGATAAGAAAGAATTATCTGTAGAGAAACAGCTTACTGTTGAGCCATTGTCTACTGCACCACTGAATGTTGAGCATGAGAACGATGAAGATTATGAAGAACTTATGGGTGCTCTAACAAAAATAGAGTCCTATTCCCATACTCCTAAGCAACCGGACCGTGATCTTAAGAATCAACTGTCACCAACAGCGAAGACTTCCCTTGAAGAGCCACCAATGCTAGAATCAAAAGAGCTCCCCGATTATCTAAGGTATGTGTTCTTGGAAAGTATAAATATACTTCCGGTGAGTGCGGATGATTTAAGTAAACAGCACGTAGAGGCTCTCATCTCTGATCTGAAGAGATACATGAGAGCTATGGGTTGGACTATTGATGATGTAATTGGTATCCCTCCTGGGATAGGCATGCACAAGGGTCATCTCGAAGAAGATTGCATGCCTACAAGTAAGCCTCATTATCGTCTGAATCCATTCAGAAAACGATCCACCATTTATCTCGATGAAGTCTAAGTACTCGAGGTAACTATGTCATGCCGCGACAATAAATCAAGCGCTAGATGGGAGGCAACCCATCGTTTATCGTTTTTCATTTTTCTTTCATTCTATTACGTGTTTGCTTTTGATAAATAAAAATCCAAAAATAAGAGTCGTGCCACGACCAAAACTAAGGCGCTTGATGGGAGGCAACCCATCGTTCTAATCGTTTTTATTGTTTTTGAGCAAATGTAGGTGCAAGAGGTGTAAAACGAGGAGAATGGTTTCAAATTTCGATTTGGACATATTGCATGTTAAAGGTGGTTAGTTAGGAATGAAGAAGCAAAAGGCTATGGATTGAGCATTGCTCATGAAAATATAGGCATCGAACAAGGCTAGTCCTAGGTAAAACTAGGCCACTAACAAGGCAAGGCCTATACTATGGCCTAAGGTCTCGGAATCTAGTGTGCCATAGCATAGGCGCCGCCCATGCCCAAGTATGCCATAGCATAGGCGCCGCCTATGCTAATGCCTTTTGTCTCTGAATCTCATATGCTAAGTGAAAGCCGCCGCCTATGCCTAAGAATGCCATGGCATAGGCACCGCCTATGCTCAACAATGCTATGCAAAAGGCGCCGCCTATGCCAAGCATAGGCAAAGCAAAAGGCGCCGCCTATGGTCACTTCTTGTCTCCAAATCTGATTTTAAATGGGTCATAACCCGACCCAATCTTGTCATATAAATAAGAGACTTAGTCTTGGACCAAAAACACATTGAAAACCTAGCATAAGCGCCGCCTACATCTCCAAATCCTCTCAAAAAAATTCCTTTTGCTCTTTTTCTTCACAAGAACATCATCTAAAGTCATCAATCAAGTAAGTGCTACTTTTTTCTTCATTTATATTCCGTAAGTACTACACTACTACGCCTATTATGAATTGCTAAATCTTGAAGTATTATTGTTGATTTGAAAGTGATTGAATTGTTGTGATACAACCAAGTAAGTGAACGTATACGTAAGAATGATCTTAACTTGTTCCCAACTTGTATTTGATTTTGATGCACTACTTTTGCGGAATTAATATGGTCACAAAAATTGCATAATCTTGTCACTTGAATACTTACATGTTGGAATGACTTGTTCATCGGGATAAGAATTATAGTTGCCTACCGACATAGGAGGTTATGATTATTTAGATACTATACCTTGATTCAATCCATATGTAGCAGTCATGATATATCAAACATGAAAGTATTGCCAAGATTACAAGAAGTATGACTGCTCTAATTTTATTGTTGGAATATAGCACCTAAAATGTATGTCGATGAAGTTTGACTAGTCGACCACTTTCACAACATTAGTCTGTACCAACAAACTAAGTGTGGGGTGGTGCCCCTACTGCTCGTTTATAGATTGTATCCATCGAGATGATGCTAACATGAATATTATTTTAGTCTCTGGTATAATGGCACCCAAATCAATACAAGGCAAAGATAAGGCTACCACTTCACAAAAAGGCATGAAAAGAGGCCGAAAAGAGCAAGGAGAATCATCCTCGATGCAACTACCATGCCGCATGTTCAGAATAAAATGGGTTCTTGAGGAGGAAGAAAAGGAATGGTATAGGAACAACAAAGAAAGAAAATATGTTCATGTGGACTAGATAAACAAGGAAAGCCTAGCAAAGAAAGAACCGCGCATGTTGGCCAAGATCATGGCATTAAATCTGGATTTCATCTTCCGAGACATGGAAGAATGCAATCTCGATTTAACAATAGAATTCTATGCCAACTGGTCACCGAAAACCACAGGAAGCGAGGTCAAGATTCGGGGCCAAGTTTTATAACTCAATGCGGATTTCTTCAACTCCTTTCTTGGCTTGCCTTCAGTCGATCCATCACCATTCAAGGAGCTGTACAGGAGACCTCCATATAGATCTATTTGACACACACTCTGTGGAATAAGATCCATGGCACGATGGAGTAGACACAAGGACACTGGTCGACACAACACCTTCCCAAATGCTCCTATGAATAGGGAAGCAAGGATATGGTTGCGCATAGTCAACTCTTGCCTAATTCCATGGACTCAGTACACCAAGATAATAAGATATAGAGTGTGCTTGGTATATGCATTGATGATGAATGTCCCTATCAACGTCGGGGCAATTATTCGTTCCACAATACGGAAAGCTAGGCTACACAAGAGGTCCCACTTCAGTTTTGGCAACCTGTTGACTGCAATACTAAGGAAAGAAGAAATCGAAGAGGAACCGGCTGATCACAAACTCCCACACAACACAAAGAAGGTTGACCTCACGAAGGTTAAAGATGCTGAAACCACGCATGGAGTCAACCTTACCACTTCAGAAAGGCATGCTCGCAATGAAAGCTTCTCCCGCCATTTATATGGCATGATGAAGTTTACCATAATGAGCGGGGGTTGTGTTCCAACTGCTGCAGAGCTCCAACAGTTGGATTATGACTACCCAATGAATGAGTATGCGAGGTCGATGTGTGGAGAAGGTGTATATTTTGAGGAACCTCTTGATGACGACATGCCAACCGATGATGATCAACGAATGCCAGACTCTGACGTGGAAGAGAACTCTGATGACGATGACTCTGATGACGATTCCGATGCAGGGGGTATGACCCCAGACATAGAGGATGAGTCCGACAAATCAGGTTCTTCTTATTTATTTTTCACTGAGGGCAGTGTGTCCCGTCTAAGTGTGGGGTGCTGGTATTTGCATGCTATATTTCTTTATCTACATTTGCATTTATTTATGTTATTTATGTTTGGTTGTTTGATTTAGTTAGTAGTCGTAGATTTTTTTATTTTGATGCATGAAATTGTTCTGATAGGCGGCATGGTGTTATGACAAGAGTTTGTGCTAGAATCATTACTATTGAGACCACTTAGGCTCTAAATGTGACTCACTGTGTGATAATTATGTGGTTTAATTCATTCATCTGTTGGGTCAAGAGTCTATACTGCTCCCAATAAAGTTAACCATGTGCCTTGTGTGTGTGAGATGATAGTATATTCTGTGCTTGTGACTGATGCTAGAACTTGCCTGGTGTGTGTGTAAAGCAAAATAAAGAGTGTGAGTTTAGGAGATGATTTAGGCATTTCTTTGGCAACCGATACTTGTTTACCTTCGTTTTACCTACCCGTGGACATTATCCTAGTCAACCCCTTTGAGCATTTAAGCCATTTTCTTTGACAGCCTCATATGTAAGCCTAATCCATTTTTTTCAAGACCATAATTAGATCCAAATTCCTAAGTGCTTTAAGTTGTAAAGTCATGTGATAAAATAAGAGGAAATTGGGTGAGAGTGATGCCTTAGAGTGTATTGGTACTTGAATTTGTTATGAAAAAGAGTGGCTATCATGGAGGTGTGTTATAAAAAAAAGAGAAAGAGAAAAGAAAAAGAAATAGAAAAACAAAAAGATAAATTGTGTTTATGATTAAATAAAAAATAGTTATGCTTGAATGGCAAAATAGGTAAAAAGGGGTGATAGATAAAAGAAAGGTAGCAGGGTTGATTAAAAGAAAGTGTTAATGGAATAATGTGATGTATTAAAGCGCTTAGGAACATAGTCACTATTTCTGGCCAAAGTAGTCCTACCCGTCCCTTAGCATACATTACAACCTATAGAAGACCTATTTGATCCTAATCTTAGCATTCTGATATTTAGTGGAGCATTACACTATGGGCAAGCCTATGGTCATCAGTTGCAACATATGAATTCTTTGTGAGAGTGAGAGCAAGGATAATCTTATACCCATGTTCTGAAAAATGCAATACTTGTGAGTGATTATGGGTAATATCTTATGTGAGACACACATGGTTGATGAGTTTTGGGTAGTCTTGTATGATTCTTTGTGCCTTAACTTGTGGATACGAATTAACCATCATCACGAGTCCATGTTGGAGGTTGAATTATTTCTAGTAGTGATCAGAAAACTACTCTTTGTTAATGATTGTCGTGCCTGTCTTGATGAATATTTTGTGTTGTTACTGTGAAACCCTAAGTAGATGTTTAGATGGACATGATATTTTGTTCGAGGACGAACAAAGCTTTAAGTGTGGGGTGTTGATGATAGGCGAATTTACACGCCTATAGTGCTATATTTTTCCCATATTTTAGCTAAGTTTTGAGGACAAATTATATAATTCATGCACTTTTAGTCCTTTTTCCTGTAAGTGAGCTAACGAACATGATTAGCAAGTTTTCAGGTATAAATGAAGCAGAATTCAGCATTTTATGGATAACTTGACACCAAAGAAAGCTTCACGAAAGGAGGAAAGCAAAGCTTGGACGCCAAGGACCAAAAGTGGCGCATGGAAAATCTGTCCCGGGCAAAAACAACAATTCTAAAGACTTTGGGACTAGCAGTAACTTATAAGGAGTAGGATAATGATGCAGTAACCCAGTAGGATTGGGTTAAGTAATGGAGTAGCTTAGTAGGAATAGGATAGGAGTATTATAAATACCCTATTCTGCTAGAGATTTTTATCATTCTTCCATTACTTTTAACTCTGAAAACAATTCTTCTACTTTTAATTCTACTTTTTATTCATCTATTCAATTCTTAATTTCCACAACAAGAGAAACGTTACTCTGCAAGGGATTTCACGCCTAAAACGCCACACCACACCTTACTAAACGAGATTTTTATTGTGGTATATTAATAATGTCTATTGTGATTTCCTTTGCACTCATGGGTAACTAAACTTCTCTGTTGGGGTTATGGAAGCCATATGAGATACTCTCTATTGCTATGAGTTTGTGAATTCGTGACACGTATGTTGCTTATATCATTATTCTCTTCATCTTAATCTAAATTCTTTGTGGTTGCAAACGCATAGAATACGCCAGTATAGCATTAACTTGTTCGAAAGAAAAGTTATATGTCTGGAAAAGAGATAATGTCAAGCTAATAGGGCACCAACCCCTGTTAAAAAGTTAGTGCCGTAACTGGATTAACCTCTTAGAGAATTCGAACTATTAGATACGCTTTAAGCTCGAAAGAGTTAAAGTGAAATAGTCCTGGTTAAGGTCGAAAGACGCCTGGATTTACCATCGAATACAATTCTCTGTAAGCACATGCATGTCTGAATTCCGCACAACTCATAGCCAATAGAGACGTACAACTCATAAGGTGGACATAACCCCAACTTCTCAATTCTCATTAATTAGAATCTTACTAAACATTCTTTCTTTTTACTTTGCTATTTTCCGTTTTCACTTTGTTACTTTATTGCACGTTACAATCCCCCCTTTTACGAGACTTGCTCCAAAAGTCTAGTAATCTTTGCTTACTCATTGACCGGCTATTCCCTGTGGGATCGATACCCAACCCAGTTGGGTTATATATTTGACAACGAATGCTTTACACTCTTATGAGAGCTGTAGATTGAGCGTTATCACCCTACTCCAAGTGATCAAACTCATCTCTTATCTGACCCCTTAAACTAAAAGGTATGAACCTATCCAAAATAGCCATTGTAAATTGATCCCAAGTCATCTCTGGTGAACCAAGAGGTTGGCAACCAATAAGTGACCTCCACCAATCCTTGGTTATATCTCTCAACTGATAAATTGTATAAGTAACCCCATGCAACTCAAGCAAACCAAGGTTATGCAACTTTTGACGATAATTTATTAAGACTCATTAGCATCCTCGCATACAACACTACTGAACCTAGGAGGGCCCAAATGAGTAAATCTCTCAAACCTCTTCTGATCCTCAAAAGACATAACTATACTCATAATAATAGGAGACATAATTAATATGGGTAGCTAAGAACCCATCTGAGGAGGCATCATAGAAGAAGGTTGGACTCTAGATCTCAAAATACCATACTCAGATACAAGAACTAAAGAAGAAACCATACTTAGAGTCTGTGTTGTACCATAAATAGATGTCGGTACAACAGAAGGATCCCTACTTGAAACTGGAGGACACCATAAGCAAACATTGGCACAGATGGAGGTATAATACTCAAATATGGAGTAGCACCCTCTAAATGGATCAACAACCAAACCAACATCCCCTTCAATAATAGGGTGGAAAAACTCTATGGGTCCAGAGTTGGCCCTATAACTCTAATATACTCAACCTGAGGCTCGGGGGAGAGTCTCCTTATGTTATATCTAGATGAGGCAAATCCTCATGCCTATTCTCCACGTCGAGCCATACCATGACTCATGACTTTCCCTCTAGACTAGGTTCTCTCCTTAGATGATGGATCTACTTATTTGGCCTCACTATATCTAGTCCTCACTATCTGTGCAAAAAAGAGTGAAATTGACTTAGAACATAAGGCATTAAAGATCTGCATGATGAGGAACAAAATAAGAGAAGTTTCCTAAATACATCTTATAGCCTCTCAAAGATAGATAGAAATGTCTATGTACTGATCTGTGTGACTGCATTAGACACTCTATTCTTAAACTATTGAGACCAATACACTTGGCTACTCTGATAACAATTTTTTAGGACCCAAAAACTAAGGGTCATGATGGCAATTGTTGTAGCAAACCTTGATAAGTAAGTCTATCACCCAAACTCACATAAAATGAGAAAACAATACCAAAAAATTCAACACAATACTCCTAGAATGAAGTAGAACCTCTCATATACAGTCAAAGCAAAAAAATAATAAAATATACCAAACCAAACCCCAAAACCTAGTGTCACAGTGTAAGAACCAGCTAATGCAACTCAAAATTAAAAAATACATAGGATATCCAAAAAGGGAACAAACTTTGTATCGGAATAAAATAAGACATAGTCTAGATAAGAAAAGGTAGTGATTAAATCTGGATGCATAAATCAACTGCTACCTCAAATAGACTCCAAAGGCTTCCTGAATTAGCTATCTATGTTGCATACCCATACCAATATCGGCATCAAAAGGTCATAGTAGTGATGAGTGCAGTCCACTTATATTCAGTAGGTATCAAAAAACGACTGAGTAAATTAGAAAATAAAGCATATAAACTCAAACTATGGGCACGTCACCAACAATAAGAAAATATCCCAAATGGTAGCCCACACTATCTCCACTAACAGTTCTACTATATACACATATAACAACAATAGGTAAGCAAAAGAAGAACAAGTATACACAGACTCCGAATACAAGTATAAGAAGATAGAACAAATGGATAGATATCCAATTACAAACAAAAATACAATCACAGAACAAGAACAACATATAGAATATGATAAAGATAGTGATGATGATGATGATGCATGAGATCATTGCACAACCTCTGTATACACCTACCAAGCTCATCTAAAGATGTAGGATCCCAGAGAGGTTCGTCAACCCACACCTATCGAGCTCTACTCCAAGGTAGGACCCATAAGGAATTCATCAACCAGTATACAACCACTATCCAATACCAATATCCATAAATCCTCTTTTGATCATAAATTGGTAGAGAGCTTTTAAAGATATCATATTTTTGTCAAAAAAAATAGTATTTCAAGTATTTCCACAATGGTACCAATATTTTATGAATGAATATGATATGAGAAAGTAATGATCACAACCAACCAAAATGAGAATATCTAATATTCAACCAATAGACCAACCATGTGAGCAAAAAATCCACTCAAATTAGTCAACCATCCATGATCCTGTATAATCCAAAAATCATCAATTGAAACATGCAAGAAAATGTTAGTGCTACCACATAAATCCCAAAATCTAGGATTTTTCCACCAAAAAGAGTGCAACCAAACATACATATATCATTACCAGGCCAATAATAAAATATAAGAGTTCACATGATCAAACATAACATATGATGTCTCAAAATCACCAAATTTTATCCACATAGGCCCTTACACGAGGACATAAATTACCTAAACATATTTTCCATGATACAAAAACAAATTACCTAAACATATTTTCCATGATACAAAAACAAATTACCTAAACATATTTTCCATGATACAAAAACAAATTACCTAAACATATTTTCCATGATACAAAAACAAATTACCTAAACATATTTTCCATGATACAAACACATACCCATATCATGCTCTTATATTATTATTAACTACCCAACATAGTCTAAAGAAAGTTAATCCATAACGTACCTCAAATGCAAAAATTAGAACAAATAAGCCTCTATCAAAGAGATTTTACCTCATGAACAGACCCAAAAATTAGCTAAAACACACAAATATAGAATCTATGTGCCAAAAAAAACCAACAATACCCATATTGCTTTTTTCCAAATCGGGGACAAAACAAACCCCCGAAATGGGCTTCTAAAAGAGAAAGGTAAAATCAAATTTTTTATCCAAAAACATTTTTCAAAGATTAAAGTAACTCATAGGAGAAAACCTAAGTGAAAATGGGGTAAAATTAGGCTTTGATTCAAACAAATGATAGTTTGGGCCTTTTGGGCCAAAAATCCCCCAAATTCCACCTTCAAATATGAATTTAAACAAGATTTAAATAATAAGATAAAAAAAAAAGTAGTTGAAATAAGAATTTGGAGCTTACCTAATCTTATAAATAAAAGAACATGCCTAAAAAGTTGATCCCTAATCTCTGAGTCTCAAAAATGGTAAAGAAAATTTGAGAAAAGGATTATTTATACCTAGGTGCCAGTTGTTGCTAAAACGATCAAGAGGCCACTTTAGTTGTCACCGCTAAAGGTGTCAAGTACCTCTTTATCGCTACCCTCTTACCGTGTCAGTCCGCCAAAATGAACAGGGGCCACTTTAGTGTCCTCCGTTGAAGTGGACAAGGGCAGTTAAAGTGACCTTGACCAGCTAACAGTCGGCTTCTAAAGCGTCCAAGTGGCACTTTAGTGCCTGTCGCTAACATGACCAAAGTGTCTCTTTAGAGGCTGCACTAGTTGTGGAAACTTCGCACACCCCTCGGGATTCATTTGAAATCTTGAGAATGCAAACAAACTATGCTACCTTATCAAATTTAATGCTTTGAGCTCAATACCGATATTAGATTTTTGAAAATAAGTTGTTTTCACAGAATTGACCCCCGAGACCTATTTTCACAGCTTTTGAATAGAGGATCAAAATGAGATATAAAATCCGTCAAACCGCATCAACCATGCTATCAACCTAAAATTGATGTTCGAATATGCTAGTGCAATCCATTTTTCCATCCGATGCACAACTCAAAAAATGTTGGCCGAAGTCAACTAATAAGCCTTTAAGACCACCAAAAATCACAATCTCTCATAAATCACATAAAATACATTGAGAATTGTGCCAATCATCCCCACACCCCAAAAACATAATAATGTAACCAAAAGAGGGGTAAAATGGTCAAATCATATAGAAATAAATATTTCAGACAAATCATCAAAATTAGGTCATTATACAAATATTTCTAAGATAGCTTTTAGGACCTGCTATGGCCATCATGAGTTGTTGGTGATGTTTGTTGGGTTAAATAATGCCTCAGTGGAATTGATAGACTAAATAAATAGGGTGTTTTGGCTATATATTAATTCTTTTTTGGTTGTGTTCATCGATGATATCTTGTTGTGTCTAAGAATGAGGTAGACCATATGAAGCATTTGAGGATTGTACTTCAGAGGTTGAGAGATAAGAAGATTTAAGTAAAGTTCTAAAATTATCAATTTTGGCTTAGATTCGTGGAATTTTTTAGCATGTGGTGTCTAAGAATGTTATTACGATTGATCCATATAAGGTTGAGGTGGTTAGGAATATGTCTAATCCTACTTCACCTATCGAGAGTTATAACTTCACTTGTTAGGTCGAGTATTACAAGAAGTTCGTATAGGGCTTTTCCTATATGGAAACTCGTTTGACTAGATTGACTAAGAAGAATATTAATTTTTTGCAATTTGATGAGTGTTAAAAGAGTTTTCACAAACTTAAGACTTTTTTGCCTTCAGCGCCTATTCTAACCTTACCTATAGTAGGTAAGGTCTTTAATATTTATCATGATTCTTTAAGAGTTGGACTTTGTGGTGCTTTTATGTAGAAAGGATCATGACTTGGTGTTGGTGATGATGGTGTTCGTATTGAGGTTGTGGTGGTATTATTTATATAGGGTACACTATGATATGTTTACCAATCATCATAGCCTTTAGAAAATCTTAGTCAAAAGGACCTAAATTTAAGATAGTATCAATCGTTAGATTTGTTGAAGGATTATGACATAACCATTCTCTATAAGCAAGACTAACATAGTGGTTGATCCCTTGAGTAAGAAGGAAAGTATAGGTAGTCTTGCTATGTTAGTAGTTGGGTAAAGGCCTTTGTCTATAGATGTTCATGCGACTTGATATCTCTAAGTTGAGTCTAATTCTTATTTGCGTTGAAGTGTGGTCCTTATTAGTGGAGCAGATTTGAGATAGGTAGTTTGAAGATAAGAAGTTGTGTATAATTCGAGATAAGGTGTTGATGGGTCAAGTTAGGGATGTAGTTCTTGATTTGAAGGGTGTTTTGTTGATTAAAGGTATATTTGTGTTCCTAGAGTGGGTGACATTACTAGGTTGATCATGGAAGAGGCTCATAGTTTGAGGTATTCTATTCATCCGGGTGCAAACAGTATGTATTTTTCATGACCTAAACCATGGCTTGGCGATGACGGGCATCTCAAGTCCGTCATAGACCAGAGACCATCCCCTTTGCCTAGTCACATAGAACACAATACCCTTGTAGTGATTGAATTCTAAACATATAACAAAATAGATAAAGATAAGCTCAAGAAGTCTAAAATACATTCACAACCAATACCTAGTCCACAGTAATTCACAAAGCCTCTACGACAAAGTCGAATCAAAACAATGTTGGGATATGCTCCTGACTATAGCAAAATTTAGTCCAAAGAAAAGTCTATGATAAAAGCAAAACCAAGAAGTAATGGCCTTTCGGAAGAAGGAGGCTCACCACTTTAAGTTGATTGCTGATAACCCGTGAATTCAATCACTCTGCAGAAAAAGCAAAAATATCTTTAGCTCCTGCATCGCGTGGGGATATAGCATTCAGAGATGGTTAGCAGGTTGAGTGCTAGCATGTAACTCAAGGGAGGGATAAAATAATGCCATGATCAATAATCTAAAATCTTCTAAATCCATTGTACACAATCATATGCATATACATATACATAAATATAACATGCAGGGGTAAAGAACAAGGCTTAGCATGAACTGTACAACATCAGCCTGGATTGTGTATCTCAACCATTATAAAAAGGTGCCTATGGGATATATGCGCTCAGCTCGACCCGTTGAAAGGTCCTAGTGTGTGTAGTCGTATGAACCAGAGAAATAATCATATGTACCATGGGGTACTCGAACCACCCAATAATATATCAAGGGTAACGTGAACACTTGGTTAATTAACAAGGGGGACTCAAACCACCCAAGCATAAGCAAGGGGACTCGAACCCTGAGCCATTTAAAGCCCCGTGCCGGTAAATGCGGTTTCCAGTATTGGTCCCTTGGGACCTCCATCTTCATGACCTAGCTATATAACTCTCTTTAAGCCCAGTTAAAACATTTTTCACACATTCCCATTTAATTGAGCCATAATATTCCTTAAGGCATACACTGTTGGTATCGTCATACCAACTACACTTGCAAGGAACATCATTATGTTAGTACATTTCCATTCACTTAGGAAAACAACCCCTTTTTTCATTAAATCAATGTGGGGGAATGCCAAAACCCCTTTTTTCATTAAATCAAACTGTTATGTTTTCAATAACATCTTTATAGTTCCCAAAAATACTTCAATGCAAATTTACTCTTATTCAAAGCTAATTTCACAAGATTGGGTTGGGGTTATATAAATTTAATTATCCACATTTACAAAATTGGGAGAAACCATGACCCCCTAGTTTATTCACCATGACCATGCACCTCACATGTTAAAAACAATCAATTCAAACCACACATGATTCATAAAAAGAGATAGGAAAAACAATTAATTCAATAATGTTCAATAACCCTCAACCCACATCGAAAATCATTAATTAAATCACATGGGAACAATTATAAAGACATGCTTTTACAAAATAAGTCTTGGGGAAGATTAACATGCCTAAAAGTACAAATAATTACAGAGAGAAATCAACTTTTGAGCCTTTAGATGACCAACTTTTAGAAACCTTATCTTGTTTATTGAATGGGGAATTTGAGAGAGTAAAGAGAGTGTTTATAATTATAAGGGTTGGTTCTAATATCTACAAGGTGTTTTATGTATGGGGGATCTAAGCTGGTAAAGAGGGAAATGTCCAAAGTGCCCTTCATTAAGAGATAAAAAATTATCGCTAGTGACTACGGGTCACTGTACGACTCATAAGGACTCACTACGACTCATCACCATGAGTCATAGTATGGACAGTAGCTGAGGGACCCCTCCACAGTGACCCTACAACTCACACCACATGACTCATCAAAAGGCCCTACAACTCATAGGGTCCTATTCATAACCAGGACATAAGCATTTAGGGTACATACTGGTCACCCTACAATTTGGATACTACAACTCATAATAAGTCTTTAGGACTGGTGACCTCTAGTCATAATCAAGACAATAACATAGACACTACTCATTGTTCAGATAATGATTTGGCCTTTATGGATCATAAGGACACCTGACTTATAAGGTGAGTAGTAGGTCGGACAGTGAGTTCAAAAACCTAGAAATTTTTAGGGACCAAAATTTGAGGTATTACATTATCCCCCCTAGGATCATTCGTCCCCAAATAATGAGACAAGGTATCCATTAGCACAATTTAACACGGAACACAACCACACTTACCTTTATTAAATACAGAAAACAAAGATTTTAAGGAATAAACATACCTTTAGCATAACTATCCCAAGCAGAAAATAGGAATGGATATTTGGACTTCATATCCTCTTCTTACCAAGTGGCTTCTTCAACCTTGTGATTCCTCTATAAGACCTTCACCGAAGTCATATCCTTGGTCTACAACCGATGGACTTGTCGATCTAAAATCTCAATTGGGACATCCTCATAAGACAAGGAATCCTAAACGCCAACACTCTCTAAAGGGACAACCAAGGAAGGATCATCCACACACTTCTTCAATATCAAAACATAGAACACTATATGGATAGATCCAAAACTCGAAGGCAACTCCAACAAATAAGCAATGTTGCCTACTCTTCTCAAAATCAAGTACGGGCCAATATATCAGGGACTGAGCTTTCCTTTCTTTTCAAATCTCACCACTCCTTTCATGAGAGATACCTTCAAGAACACCCAATCGACAACATCAATCTCCAACTCCCTTCACCCCATATTTGCATAGGACTTTTAGCGACTTTGGGTGGTCTTAATTCTATCTTTAATCACCTTCACTTTCTCTATAGCCTAATGAACCAAGTCAGGACCAAATAACCTCGCCTCACCAACTTTGAACCATCCAATAGAAAACTGCCATCTTCTACCATATAAACCAATTGAAGGATTCATCTGAATACTCAAGTGATAGATGTTATTATACACAAACTCTCTGAGAGTCAAATGATCAACCCAGTCAATCAAACAAGCCCTCAGTATATCTTCTAAGGTCTGAATTGTTCTCTTTATTTTTCCATCCATCTAAGGGTGGAAAGCGGTGATACGATTTATCTTAGTCCCTAAACCTCTTTGAAAAAATTCCAAAAGTGCAATGAGAACTGCGTACCTCGATCATATATAATGGAAATTAGAGCACCATGTAACTTGACGATCTTCTGATTGAAAGACAGCATAATTCTCTGCAGAAAAATTAGTCCTCACAGGCAATAAATAAGAACACTTGGTCATCCTATCCATGATGACCTAAATTGAATCAAACTGACTACGAGACCGTGGAAGACCGGTAACGAAATTCATATGAATAACTTCCCATTTCCACACGGGCAACTCAATCTCTTAAGTCAATCCACTAGGCCTTAAGTGTTCAACCTTCACTTGATAACAAACCATATACTTAGCCACAAAATTGGCCATATATATATTCATGTTATTCCACCAATAGATCTTCTTCAAGTTATGATACATCTTTATCGAACCCGGATGAATAGTATACCTCGACTCATGAGCCTTGGTAAAATCCTTTCCCATAATCTAAAGACATCGGGAATGCATAATCTACCTTGGTACCTCAGGATACCCTCACCACCAATCTCAAAAGCTAAGACTTTCTGATGACCTACATCATCCTTAATTTGTATCAAGGTAGGATCCAAAACCTATTTCTCCTCTACCTCATCACCAAGAGAAGACTTTGCCATCTCCTGAATGATCACCCCACATCCTTAAAATCCAAAAGATGAACTCTACAATTAGCCAAATAGTGAATATCCCTCACCAACCCTCGCTTTTTATCAACATGAGATATGTTTCCTGTGGACAACCTGCTAAGAGCATAAGCAACCACATTATTTTTACCTGGATGATAATGGAGACTCATATCATAATCCTTAAGCAACTAAAGTCATCTTATTTGCTTGAGATTCAACTCCTTCTGAGTGAACATATACTAAAGATCTTGTGATTAGAATATATAACAACATGAACTCCACACAAGTAATGGAGCAAAATCTTTAAAGCAAAAACCACAGCCAACAACTCTAAATCATGAGTGGGATAATTCTTCTAAAACACCTTAAGCTGCCTAGAAGCATACGCCACCACCCTTCCATGTTTCATCAAAACACAACCAAGTCCCACGTGGGATGCATCATAATATACAAAGAAACCATCAGTACCCCCGGGTAGGGTCCAACCAAAGTTGAAGTCAGCTTATCCTTCAACTTCTCAAAACTACCCTCACAAACATCGAACCACAGGAACATAACCTTTTTATGAGTTAATTTAGTCAATGAAGTAGAAATAGATGAGAAGCTCTATACAAACCTCCTATAATAATTGGCTAAACCTAAGAAGCTCCAAAAATTGGTTGTAGTCGTGGGTATAGGCCACTTCAAAACTACTATAATTTTTTATGGATCCACCATGATCCCTTCACTAGAAATAACATGACCTAGAAAGGAAACATTATTCAACCAGAACTTAGACTCAAAAAATTTAGCATAGAATGGTGATCCTTAATGGTCTGCAACACTATACGGAGGTGATATTCATTATCCTCCTTACTCTTTGAATATTCCAGAATATAGTCAATGAACACAATAATGAACAAGTCAAGAATCTGACAGAATACCCAGTTCATAAGATCCATAAATTCCACTGGGGCATTAGTCAAACTAAAAGATATAACCATAAACTCATAGTGGCCATACCGAGTATGGAAGGAAGTCTTGGGGATATCCACCTTCATTAATCTTCAACTGATGATGTTCGAAATGAAGGTCAATATTAGAAAAGTACTTAGCACCCTGAAGATGGTTGAATAGATCATCAATCCTATGAAAAGGATACTTATTCTTTATTGTTTCCTTATTCAACTGGCGGTAGTCTGTACATATTTGAAGGGAACCATCCTTCTCACGCATGAAAAGAATAGGGGCACCCTACGGGGAAATACTAGGGTAAACAAAACCCTTATCAAGAAGTTCTTTTAATTGCTACTTGAGTTTATTCAACTCAGCCAGAGCTATTCGATAAGGAGGTATAGAGGTAGTATGGGTATCCAGTAGAAGGTCAATCCCAAAATCAATTTCCCTATCAGGAGAAATATCGGGAAGATCTTTAGGAAATACTTTAGGAAACTCACTAACTATGAGGATAGACTATAAAGAAGGACCTTTAAAACTAGAATCCTTAACCCATACTAAATGATATAGGCACACCTTGGAAATAAATTTTTAGGATCTAAGCTATGAAATAAACCTCCCCTTAGGTACTAGCTAACTACCTTCCTACTCAATCACGCTTTCATTTGAGAATTGGAAACTGATCCCTTGGGTACCACAAGTAAGAGATGCATAGCACGAATAGAGCTAATCCATTCCTAAAATAGCATCAAAGTCTAACATATCCAACTCTATAAGATCCACCAATGTCTCCCTACCACAAATAGATACAACACAGCCCTTATAAATACTTCTAGCAACCAAAAAATTGCCCACTGGGTAGACATAGAAAAGGGGTCTAAAATACACTCAAGACTAAAACCAAAATAAATAGCCACATAAGGGGTCACATATAATATTAGACCCTAGGTCAAGCAAAAAATAGACATTACAAGAAAAGAGTTGTATCATACCAATGATAATATTATGAGAAGCCTTAGATTCCTGATGGGTGGAAAGAACATACAGACGATTCCAGCTAGAGATAGTACTAGAGGCACCTTTTGGTCTAGAAGCTGAAGAAATTGAAACAAGGACCTTATTAGCTCTATACTCAACCCTTGAAGAATAATCCCAATGCATGTGACCAAGCTGACCACACTTAAAGAACTTATTCTGTCCCTCATCACATACTCCATTATGGCTCTTCCCAAATGGCAAGGGGGATAAGATGGGGCCGATTAAGCTCCATTGTCCTATGACTAGGCACCCTAGGCCCTAAATCAATTGTTTTTCTGGAAGCAATGATCACCAGATAGCTTAATATATGGAGCACTAGCCGTAGAATAAGATTTAAAACTTCCCCACTTCTTCTTAGACCACTGCCTACCATCCCTACCACTATTCTGATGACCTCCTCCCTATTTAGAATACCTGAATTTCTTACTCTACCTTTCCCCTATCTTAACTTGCTTCTTCTTTTCCTCCTCAACCTATTGTATATAATACAAGCCTAGAGATATATATATCCTTGGTTAACCAGGTGGCCTTACACTCCAAAACCAAATCACGGAATAGTTCTAAAGCAAACTTACTCATTCTTGCCATCATTGATGATACCAACTACAGAGCATAACAAAATAACTGATGAAATTTCAAGGCATACCCTTTCATGATTATTTTGCTTTGTTACAAGTTCACAAATTCTTCAGCTTTTGTCTCCCTCAACTTCTAAGGAAAGAAGTGATCTATAAAAGTACTAGAAAAGTCATCCCATATAGTTGGATCTACATCATCTCCCCTCATCTGCTCCCACTCCTCTACCAATAATGTGATACATCCTTCAATTGGTATGCAGCAAACTCAACACCATTAGAGTCAGAAGTATGTATAACTCTGAAGATCTTTTCCATCTAATCAATGAAATTTTGGGGATCATCCTCAACTATCGAACCATTGAAAGTTGGAGGGCTCAACCTTATAAATTAGCCAACTCTAGTAACCTCAAAAGATGGAATAATAGAAGTAACACACTCAGTCTGAGAGGCCACTAACTGGGTAAGAAAATAGAATGACTAGCAAAAGTCAACATTAGACACATCGGCCTAGGTGTCCAGGAAGGGCCAGAGGGAACCGGTAGAACTCCACAAAGGTAATCAGAAGATGGACCCCTAGATCGAATTTATACCCCATAAGTAGGATGAGCTCCGTCCACATTGTCCTCAAGCAGAAGTAAAGAATTTATGCAAGTATCAGATCTTCTGGGAGGTATGATCTAAAATATGAATAAACAAAAATTAGAGAAGATTCAAGGCCTTAGACTCTATAGCCCAAAATAGAAAAACAAGAATAGAGAATATTCCTAAATATCTTGTAGCGTCTCCTTTATATGTGTGGCATCCTACACAGCCATAAAAGAGACTCTTCATGACACGGCTTTATGGACACCCAATTGACAATGAACCTAGGCTCTAATACCAACTTTGTCATGACCCAAACCAGGTCCTGGCAGTGATGGGCGTCTCAAGTCCACCATGGACTGGAGACCACCCTCTTAGCTTGGTCACATAGAACACAATACAAAATCAATGGTTGAATTCTGAACATATAACAAGATAGATAAAGATAAGATCAAGAAATCGAAAATACATCTAAAACGAATACCCTATCCATAGTAATCCACAAAGATTATATGAAAACACCGTATAATACCAATGTCGGGACATGCCCCTGATGATAGACAAAATAAGTCCAAAGAAAAGTCTATGATAAAAGCGAAATCAAGAAGTAAAGGCCTTCCAGAAGAAGGATGATCACTATTCAAGCTAACTACTAATAATCTGAGAATTCACTCACTGCACAGGAAAAGTTAAAGTGTCTCCAGTTCCTACATCATATGGAGATATAGCATCCGATGATGGTTAAAGGGTTGAGCACTAACATGTAACTCAACAGAGGTGTAAAATAATTCCATGATCAATAATTTAAAATCATCCAAATCCCTTGCACAAAATTATATGTATAAACATATACATAACTATAACATGTCGGGTAAGGAACAAGGATTCGCATGAACTTTAAAATATTAGCCTGGACTATGTAGCTCATAAAAGGCACCCACGAGTAATATAGGCTCAGCTCGCCCTACTGAAAGGGCCCCAGCACGTGTAGCTGTTTGAACTAGAGAAAGAATCATATGTACATATGTACAATGGGGGATTCAAACCACCCAGTCATATATCAAGGGTGACATAAACACCAGATCAGTTAACAAGGAGGACTCAAACCATCCAATCATAATCAAGGAGACTCAAACCCCAAGCCATTTAGACCCCTACACCAGCAAATATGGTTTTGAATATTGGTCCCTCGAGACCTCTGCCTTCATGGTCTAGCTATACAACCCTCTTTAAGCCCAGTTAAAATATTTTCACACATTTCCATTTAATTGAACCCTAATATTCCTTAAGGCATACACTATTGGTATCATCATACCAACTACACTTGTAAAATCATTATGCATGTATAATTCCATTCACTTAGGGAAAATAACCCTCTTATTCATTAAATCAGTATGGGGGAATACCAAGACCCCCTTTTTCATTAAATCAAACTATTATGTTTCAATAATCTCTTTATATCATGCAATGGTTCTGAAAAATAGTTTAATGCAAATATACTCATATTCAAAGCCAATTTCACAAGATTGAGTTGGGTTATATCAATTCAATTATCCACATTTATTAAATTAGGGGAAACCATGACCCCCTAGTTTATTCACCATGCCCATAAACCCCACATGTTCAAAACCATCAATACAAACCATACATGATTCATAAAAGTCATTAGAAAAATAATTAATTTAATAATGTTCAATAACCCTCAATGGACATGTAAAATCATTAATTAAATAACATGAGTATAATTATAAAAAAATGATTTTGATAAATAATACTTGGGGAAGAGTACATGCCTAAAAGTACAGAGAATTACAAAGAGAAATCAACCCTTAAGCCCTTAGATGACCAATTTGAGAAACCTTAGATTATTCTTTAAATGGGGAATTTGAGAGAGTAAAGAGAGTGTTTATGATTAATAAGGGTTGGAAATAATGGCCCCAAAGTGTTTTATGTATATTGGGTCTAAGTTGGTAAAAGAGGGAAATGTCCATAGTGCCCTTCGTTAAAAGTTAAAAAATTATCGCCATTGACTATGGGCTATTATACGACTCATAAGGACTCTCTACGACTCGGAACCATGAGTCATAGTCTAGAAAATAGATGAGGGACTCCTCTTTGATGACCCTATGACTCATATCACATGACTCCTCAAGAGACCCTATGACTTGTAAGGTCCTTGTCGTAACCAAGACAGAAGAATTTGGGGTACATACTGGTCACCCTATGATTTGGACACCACAACTTGTAATGAGTATTTATGACTCATGACCTCCAGTCATAATCAAGATAGTAACATAGACACTAATCACTAGTCATATGATTATTTAGCCTATATGGCTCGTAAGGATACCTTATGACTTGTAAGGTGAGTCATAGGTCAAACCATAAGTTTAAAAATCAAAAATTTTTAGGGACCAAAATCCAAGTGTTATAGTATCATGACTTGAATAGGCATTGTTGGTGGTGTATGATAAAGAGGGATATCTTGGAGCTCATGTACAAGTGTTTGAATTATTAACAAATGAAGTATGAGCTTTAGAGCTAGGATGGTCTGATTTAAAGAATATTAATAGTAGAGTATAAATGGGAGCATATTACTATGAATTATATGTTTGGTTTGCCATATTCTTTGGGGAAGTTTTATGCTATTTGGGTGATTGTGGAAATATTGGCCTAATCGGCTTATTTCATGGCATTGAAGGGGAACTATAACGTAGAGAAATTGATGAAGACCTATATTTATGAGATAGTTTGACTACATGAGAATCCCTATTTCATTTATTTTAGACAAAGGTACTTAGTTGACATCAAAATTTTGGATTCCATATAGAGGGAGTTGGGTACTTAGTTCGAGATAAGATGGTTTTTTATCTCAAAGCATATTGTTTAGGTATTGGAAGCTCATGCTCTGAGCTCGTATTTTAGATTTTAGCAGCCATTGGAACCAATTCTTTCCTTAGAAAACTTTTCCTTCAACAATAACTTCTATTAAAGCATTCAAATGCCACTATTTGAGGTGTTATACAGGAGGTGGTATAGGTCTCTAGTCAGATGGTTTGATTTATCTAAGGTTAGACCATAAGGTAAATATTTATTAATAGACTCTATGTAGAGATGAGATTAATTTAGTATCAAATTTTTGCGACTAAGAGTAAGCAAAAGAGTTATGTTGATAGGAAGGTTCAGAACTTGGAGTTCTTAGAGGGTGGGAATATTTTTCCAAAGATATAACCCATGAAGGGTGTGATGTAATTTGGGAAGAGAGGTAAGCACAATCCAAGGTTTATTGACCCTTTTGAGACCCTTTGGAGAATTAGAAAAGTGGCTTATGAGTTGGCTTTACCTCTGAGTCTTTTAGCTATGCATCTTATTTCCATGTCTCAAGTTAAAAAAATATCATTTTGGTGGGTGATAACCCCCAAACTACCCTTCCTTGGACGGATAAAGAAGACGCTATCAAAATATGGTAACCCAACTAGGTTAGGGTCGACCCCACAAGGAATATTTCAAATATCTTGCTTGAACTTATTAAAATAACCAGGCAGTGCAAAAAGGTAAAAAATGGAGATTTAAAGTAACTAGCAAGAAGTAACAACAATTAGATACTTTTAATAGTAAACAATCTAAGACGAACACTAGGCTCCTAGCTTCTAACGTCGTAGATTTATCGTGCACCACAAACTATTCTAATACCTTACATGTTGAATCTGATAAGTTATGTACCATCAACTATCTTGTGGAATCATTGATAGATTTAACCCTTTAACTTTTGAGTCTTAGAGTGTCTCTTTACTAACCCTTTTCCTGGATTCCGATTAATGATAGCCTTTTGAGTCTCAAGTTATTAAATAAAAGATAATCATCATATGTGGATGATACTAATTAGCCTGGATTGATAATTAATCTCCAAATTACTGTAGTGTTCTTCTTTTCCTACTCTTTACCTCTCTTGTGAAGCAAGTAGTGAATATAGGTGGGATCTTAATATTGGCCACCGCGAAGAAATCAATAAGAATGAAGAAAACCCAATACATGCAAGAATCTTTATCTAGAATGACTTGGCTCTTCCTCTACTTCATTATGATACCAGGGTTTCCACAACCTAGCTAGGGGAATTAGCCACTCATAATTATGAGATAAATCATGGAATTTATAGACAAAATTATAGAATCAATCTCAAAATAATAAAAGAAGAAATCCCACAGTCTTAAATTGAATAACAAACCAACGATTGGCCTAAAGAAATGCTATTTACTCTTAGACTTGATGATTGGCCTATAGAGTTGCTATTTCCTTTAGTCGTGATTGTTGGACCTATGAAGATGAGGTTCCTTTTAGATAAGGTAATTGGTCTAGAGAGGTGATATTCCTCATAGTCATGATGTTTGACCTTTTGATATAAGATATCCTATATATAATTATATGTCTTTCTATATTATGCCTCTTAGATGTGAGATACCTATTGTTTGAGAGAATGATTACATGTTTATTGATATTATGCCTCCTACATGTGATATGCCTCCTATGTGTGAGATGGTTAGAGATATTCTATAGCTTATAAATATGATTATTGATATGAGTTCTAGATATGTATATGGGCCTAAGGACATAATTATAATGTTGCAAATATTCTGGATATGTCATCGGGTCAAGGGTCGTGTCATGGTAATGATTGGATATTAGAGAGAGTTCAACATGGTAAAGGACACAATTAAAGTTTATGGATTCATATACATGTTTTATATACACATATCTTCGGTATGGGATTGAGAAACATCACAAAGATGATCGATGATTAGATTCAAAAGGAAAATTAGTCACGCCGGTAATAGATAGAAATCAGTACTCGGCAGTCACGTTTAGAAGTTCCATCCAAGCTCAGATTCAATCTATAGAGAAGGAGGATAAATTCTTAGACCCATATTCACCTATGACTATTTAATTAGAGCCTTACAGAGTTGGCTCTACGGAATCACAGCCAGCTATGCGCAAATTACAATTCTCAGAAGTAGAATCTAGTGGTTCGACAAAGGTTACAAAGACTGAACAAACCCAAAAGGAGTATGACGCAATAGGGACGTGAAATGAGGTAAATCTCTAAACTATATACCTCCCACTATGCGTGAAGGGAAACAATGTATTACAATTGTAAAGGAGGTCCTCGCAGAATCAGAGAAGTACTGGAGCTCTGCACTAATTGGGTTTATGGTGGGAGATACCCCATATATGAAAACTATGGAGAATTATGTTTAAATTTCTGGAAAATAGAGAAAATTCCCCAAATTATGTATCATGATGAAGGTTACTTTGTATTTCGATTTGAATCTGTGAAGGACAGTGAGGAAATACTACATGGTGAACCTTACACTTTCCAAAAAAAACCTTTTATACTACAAAGATGGGAGCTGAACTTTGAATTCAATCAGAATTGTATCACTATTATTCCACTATGGATTACAATGCCAGGCCTACCGGTGGGATATTGGTCGACGGAATCACTGAGCAAACTAGTGAGTGCAGTAGCAAGACCACTGCACTTTGATAGCTTCACAGCATCAATGGAAAGAATATCCTATGCTTGAATATTGATAGAAGTGGATGTTTCTCATCCCCTTATAGAGGAAATTGATCTATCCACCCCCTATGGGGAGTTCCAACAAACAGTAGAGTATGACTAGATACCAAAATTCTGAAAACATTGTATGAAATTTGGTCATAACTCAAAGGACTACTGGAATGGTTCGGAGGAAGGTGACAAAGAACTAGAATTCAAGGAGATGCGAAGAAATAAGAAATGGAACAGGGGTCAAAATAAACTACCACTATGGAAAAGAAAGGAGACAACTACTGAGAAGTAACACCAAAAGCAGGAGAAACAAAATACTGACTTAATACGGGAGGAACTACCTGAATGCTCAAAGGCTAGAAATAGACCATCATTAAGCAAAATAGGGGAAGTTAATCAACTCAGATGCCAGGGATTGACTCATTCAATTCCCATACTAAATTGGTTTCAAAGCCTATACATGGAGATGAACAACGCTATAGATGACCTAGTGGGTCTTCACCCGCCATGAGGGTTGTCACTTGGAATGTTAGGGGGTTAAATCAACCCCTAAAGCAGAAGGAGTTAAAGCTTTTTCTGAAGAATAATAAAGTTGATGTAATTAGAATACTGGAGACTAGAGTTAAAGAGAATTAAGTACAAAACAACTTGAGGAAGATAGGTGAGGAATGGAGCTACTGCTGCAACTATCCCAAAGCTCCTAATGGCAGAATATAGTTGATATGGAGAAGCACAGCCATAGTACAGATTCAAATAATCATAGAGCAATTTAAACACTGCACCATCAAGGATGAGATCTTTGATTCCCATACTCAACTCACAGTGGTGTATGCTGATAATAGCCATGGTCAAAGAATGGTGTTATGGCACGAATTGATGACATTAGGTGCATTAATCTCAACTGACTGGGTTTTAGCTGGGGATTTTAACAGTGTACTGACAACCGCAGATAGATTGGCATCTCCTGTACTTCCAAATGAGACTCAAGACTTCAAAAAACATGTGGATGATTTACATCTTACACCACTCAAGGCAACAGGATGTTATTACACCTTTTGCAACAGACAACAGGCTAAAAATAGGGTATATTCAAAAGTTGATTGGGCATTTAGTAACTTGAGATGGATGAGTACATATGGGTATGTCGAGGCTGAATTTATGCTACCTATAATGTCTAACCACTCTCCAACCCTTTTACAGGTCTATCCTCCTCCTCATTCAAATCTTAGGTCTTTCAAGTTATTCAAGACTGGGTTGAACTACCCAGAGTTTGAAAATGTGTTAAATACGGTATGTTAAAGGCAACACACAGGTACTCATATATACAGAGTATGGAAAAAATTAAAATATATGAAAGATGGGCTCAAAAACCTAAATGCATACATGGTTGCTTATAACCAAAAATTGATTCAGGCTTGGCAAGAAATGGAAGTTACACATGACAAGTTAAATACTGATCCATACAACCCTGACTTAATAGACCAGGAGAAAAAATTAGTTGTTGATATCATGAAATAGAGTGAAGTAGAGGAACTTGTACTGAGGAAAAAATTAAGAGTTAACTGGATAGAGAGTGGTGATGCAAATACTCAATTCTTTCATGCCCAAGTAAAGATAAGAGCTAGCAGGAATTCAATAACTTTTATCCATAATTCATAGGGGAGGAAAGTGAAGGAGCCAAAGAAGGTTGAGGAAGAATTTATAAGATTTTTCACTGAGCTAATGGGAACTAGAGCAGGGATCTTGTCGTGCCCAAATGCTAAATTTATCAAAACAGGACCATGCTTGTCTTACTCTCATAAGTGTAGATTGATAAATGACATCATAGTGGAGGAAATTGTTCAGGCTGTTGAAGGAATACCAACAGATAAGTCACCTGGAGTAGATGGCTTCCCTCTAGAGTTTTTCCAGAAACACAGGGCAATGGTTAGAGAAGTCATAATCAATGTTGTCAAAGAATTCTTCCAAACAGGGGTCATGCTCAAAGCTTTTAGTGTCACTATAGTAACACCGGTCCCCAAGACTTCAAACCCCACTCAAGTAAAGGACTACAGACCTATTGCATGTTGTACAACCATTTACAAAATTATTACCAAGATTTTGACAAACATGATTAAATAAGTGATTGGAGATATCGTCAGCCCAGCCCAATCTGTATTTGTAGAAGAAAGAAGCATTATTGATAACATACTATTCAATTATGAAGTTTCAAAATGGTACACAAGAAAAGGATTATCCCCTAGATGTGTGATGAAGGTTGACTTGAGGAAGGCATATGATTCAATTGAGTGGAGTTTCTTGGAAAGTATGCTGGCTAATTCAGGGTTCCCCAGGAAATTCATTCAATGGGTAATAGCATGTATTTCATCAGTCTCATACTCACTTGTTCTGTTTGGAGGATTGACAAAACCATTTGAGGGTAAAAAAGGCATAAGGAAAGTAGACCCCATATTTTCTTACATTTTTATCTTGGCAATGGAGTACCTGCAAAGAGAATTAGAGCAAATTGACCAAAGCACAGAGTTCAAATATCATCCCAGGTGCAAAAAATTAGGAGTGAAGCATATATGTTTTGCAGACGACTTACTTTTATTTTGCAAGGCTAATAGGACATCTATACAATTACTTCAGGCTACTTTTAACAGATTCTCTACTGCTACGAGACTCCGCAAACACTAACAAGAGCTCAATATATATGGCTGGGGACAAACCTAAAGTAAAAAAGGAAATACTAAGCTCCTTAGGATATCAGGAGGGGGAGATTCCTTTTAAATACTTAGGAGTTCTGTTATCCTCAAAAAAGCTGACTGTGGCACAGTGCATGCCAATTGTTGAAAAAATCACTGAAAGAGTGAGGTGTTGGTCCATAAAATTACAATCCTATGTAGGTAGAACACAGTTGATCAAGTCGGTCCTATTTGGTGTGCAAACATACTGGGCTCAAACTTTTGTACTACCTAAGAGAATCTTGAAGTTGATCGAACAGGTATGTCAAACTTATCTATGGACTGGATCCATTGCTAGCTCAAAAAAAAATCTGATTTCCTGGGAAAAGCTCTGTACTCCCAAAGAAGCAAGTGGACAACACATAATAAACATGAAAATATGGAATCAAGCAGTAATTTTAAGATTATTGTGGGTTGTAACTGATAAAAAGAATATGTGTGGATCAAATGGTTACATGAATACTATATGAAAGGGTACACTGCAGAAACATGCCCTATTCCTTCAAATGCTACTTGGGTGTTGAGGAAAGCCATAGAGGCCAGAAAAAACATAATGGAGATTGCTACTCTGCAAGGAAACCTAGCAACTAGGCTGAAACAAATGGTGATAAATGGGAAGTTCTCTATCAAGAAGATGTATAAAGCTATGCTCCCGAACTATCAAAAGGTGGACTGGAAGTGCATCTCTTTACACCTAACCATACACCCGAGACATAAATTCACAATATGGTTGGCAGCATGGAAAAGATTAGCAACAGCTAATAGATTACAGAGAATAGGTGTTCAAGTCCTGCTGGAATGCAGTTTTTGTAACACGAGCTTAGAGTCAGTAAACCACTTATACTTTGAATACCCTGTAGTTTTTGTAACACGAGCTTAGAGTCAGTAAACCACTTATACTTTGAATACCCTGTAACCAAGGCACTATGGACAAGACTATTAACATGGTTGGGTCTATAAAGAATAATTGAGTGCTGGCAAGAAGAGTTGAATTGGGTAAATAGGAAAACAAAATTATAAATTTGAACAGTGTGTTGTGATCAGCTACATATTTGCGATAGCAGTAGAACTCATATGGAGAGAAAAAAACATGATCATATTTTAGAAAGGAATTTTTAAGCAGGATAAGCTATGCAGAGAAATTTTCATCCATATTTATATCAAAGGAAAAGCTCTACATTCATGGATAGCTGCTCTCAGCAAGTTGGATAAATGGCCTTAACTGTGGAGGTGAAGGGAGAACCTGACGTAGTATAAGTTTATATTTTGTCTACACTTAGATTGTTTCTTGTTCGTAGACAGTAGCTAGATTAGCAAATATGAGAGAAATAGATGGTCTGCATCTATATGAACTTATAATTCAAACTTTTTTGGCGTGAAATGAAAAAATCGATAGTTTGACAAAAAAAATAAGGTATGTTGCTTACTACTTATTTGATTGGATACTAGTGATGAAATGCATAGATTTGGTACATTCATGATTATTGTATTGGTAACTTATGTAATTATAGATGAAATGTGATCTTATGATTGTTCTGCCTAATTAAGGGTTAAGCTATGTAGTAGTTGGTTATCTATTAGGAGACAATAGCACATGGCGGCTAGGAATAAAATATATTAGTTAATGAATCTTGCTTAGTATAAATATGTGGTAGCTAGCGATGGTTAATGCATGACTTATGGTGATGTCGGGTTTAGCATAGGTAAAGATCAATGATATTTATGCCTAAGTTATAATGTCGATTAGTTGTTAAATTAGGGGTTGTGTATTAACGAGGCTAGATAATAAGTGATGTTGGTAATACGAGGTGGCTAGTTAATAACGATGCTTAATTTCTAAAGGGTTGATTAATGAATAGTTAAATAAGGATTAGTTGGTTAATAAAGGTTATTTAATGAATGATGCTAGTTAATAAAAGATGGTGTGATGATAAGTGGTTAGCTGTTGTCTAATAATGGGTAACGGTGATATGATGATTTGTTAATAATATAGAATAGTGGATAAATAGTGATTATGGTCTAGTGATGAACCTTGTCTAGATGTTAGATGTCGTCTATCTAATAAATAATGGTTAGTTTCTATCCCTTGAATAAATATAATGTTTAGACAAGCAACTAGAGGTCATGTAATGACTAGCGAACTAGATGTTTCATTATAAATAGTGATGGATAGCTAATAATGAGTAGTTGGGAAGTATTGTCTAGATAGATACTTTGGGGTGATATGATTATGTTCATGAGTATATTAGTATATGTTATTCCTTAATGTTAAATATGATGATATATTGATACCCGATGAGTCTAGAGGGTATTGTGATGATATATTGATACCCGGTGAGGCCGGAGGATACTGTGATGATATATTGATACCCCGCAAGGTCGGAGGATACTGTGAGGATATATTGATACCCAAAAATTCTGGAGGACACTGTGATGATATATTGATACCCGATGAGGCCGAAGGATACTGTGATAATATATTGATGCCCAGCAATGTCGAAGGATACGATGATAATGTATTGATACCCGAAAAGGCCAGAGATTGGTTACGATGACAATGGTCATGATGATGACAGTTATGGTGAGTTATGCTATAGATTATGTGCCTTGCATTCATTCTTGCATGTGCATCATCTATTACCACTATGAACCAAAGTCTACTAGCCGGTATAGGACGGTTGCATAGATATGGGTAAAAAATAGCCTTGTGTTGTTGTAAGTTTATCAAACCTTTTGAGTATGGTGTTGTGGGTGTACGCATAGGCTCGACTATGTATTTTTTTGTCTGTAGTAGCCAATTATTTATGATGTTATTGATATTGATATTATCATTATTGTGATCATTATTATAGCTAGCCTATGACAGATTGGTCATTGATCCATCATTAGGATTGAGGTATGTCTTCATCCTCTTCTATCTTATGATTGCATTACTATGCATAATTATTCATGTCTATCCATGTTGATTAGAAACCCTAAGTATGATAGTATGTAAAGTTATGCTACTATCGTATATCCCTCCTTTTATTGTTCATATTGTAAAGTCATTTCTTCACCTTGTATATTACTATATATCATTCTTTCACCCTTTATTCATATGTTAGCTTGGGATATATAGTATAGTATTGTCGTAGATTGAATGCAACTAGAATAGGATAGTTAACCTTATTACTTCCTTAGTCTTGTTATGTTAGACTTTTGGACATAAATAGGATAGTTGTCCATTATTATTCTCACTAACTTGCTATATTAGTTTAGGACTCTTGGGTGTATATTTCATTCTATTTATATGCTTTGTATATCTGCTTTATCTTTGGAGCTAAATTGGCAGATGCCAACTGAGTACCATTCATTTGGTACTCATGCTATATTTCTACAGCATGTAGATCTGTAATGCCCCGAGTCTGCACCCCGAATGCCACACGGTGCTCATGACCCCGAAGGACAACAAGCTAACCCATGACTGGTACCTACTGTGAGAACTGAATAATAATACTAAAATAATGCAGAAAATAAGTTGAAATACCATTAGGTTCATAATCTGAAAACAAATACTGATACTGATAAATAAATACTGACAGTTGAACATCTGTCTTAAATAATCTAGCCTGAAAAGCCTCAAACTGTCGGAACATGGAGTTGATGGGACAAGTCCCTAACTAACTCAGACTACAGAATATACTGAACTACTAAAATACTGAAATAATAACTCTATCCTTGACCAATGAGGACCCACCACAAAATTTGTTGCTGATAGGCTGGGCTGCTAAGTATGGTCAGGAGCTCGTGCATATGAACCTATGATATAAGACATCATAGCGCAAAAAAAATATGTGTCAGTACTTTGAATGTACTGGTATGCTAAGTGAGGTAAGCTGATATGCAAGGGTTCATATGCATAAACAATAACTGACTGAGTGACATGAGTATGACTGAATGAGAGTACATATATATCTGAAACAGCTATAACTACTGATTATGCAATATTGCATGTAAATCTACTTTACTGTAACTGAGATCGTTGATAACTGAATTACTGAGAACTGAGTTACTGATAACTGGGTGACTATTTCTGACAGTCCTGGTTTTGTAGAACTAAACTGAGTTCTATCTGAGCTGGGTGACTATTTCTGATAGTCCTGATTCTAAAAATTAATCTGAGGTTTTATATTGAGTCTAAAACTAAAACTGTAACTGTAGAAGTGTTCATCTAACCGACATACCCCGATTATAAACTGAGTTGGGGTCCAACATGTGACTCTAGTTGGAAGGGTGTTAGCACCTTGCCAAGGGATACTAACAATGGCTATGAGTTAACCCTATCTGGCAGGAAGATATTTCGTCAACCCTCACTAGCAGGAAAACTTGTACGAGATATATCAACCTTTATCTTACAGGAAAATATCTCAACCTACACTGGCTACGTAGTTTTGTAACACAGGAATTGCTAATAAAGGTCAAACCCTTCACTGATAGGAATGCCTCCATCCTTGGGTTCGCTCTGTGCTGATTTCTACTCCCAAATAAATAGACACTGAACTAATTTCTAGACTGTACTAGGCTTGACTGAACTATTACTGATCATGCTAGCTGATTGAACTGGACTGAGTTCACTAAGTTCTGTTAACTGACTGAATATACTGTTTATGATACTGAGCTAAACTGGACTGATACTAAGTTTCACTGATTTCTATAACTGACCGAGTACTACTGTTTGTGACATTACTGAGAATATTCTATAACTATTATATCTCTAGGTAAATAGCTAGATTTTCAGGTATTGAATACCCCGAGGACTCGAAAGCATGGAAAGTAAAGCATGGCATGATCTTGAAAGCATAACAATAAATACTTTTAACAATACATTCACCTAGGCATTTTGTCAAACACTTGAGATACATGAACTTGTACATGAATGGGTCCATATGATGACATATCATGATTTCACTATTTAATTCACATTGGCATTCTATCAAACACTTGGGGAGCATGGTTATTTCACATGAGGATAGTCAACACATGAAAATCAAGGATATATAATAATCAATTGTAATTTCAAGGGTTTAACTTACAAATCATATAATTCACCACACATGCTAATTAAATTTCATGAAATTTATAGTAAATCATGGATTAAAACCCAAATAATAGCATCAACATGAATACAATCAAATTCAATATGAAATTCATGAAAGCATTCAACTTGTAGTTTCAAAAGAGGTTCCTGAACTCCAAAGGTGGAAGGAAACACTTAGATGAACACCTAACATACCTTGGTAATCAAATTCGTGAAGATTGATAGTGTGTTCTTGAAGCTTGAACTTGAAATTGAAAGAACTAGAGATTGTTCTTGAGAGAAATTAAGAGGAAGTGAGTGATTTTTGCCCGTAGGAATGATTAATCTTCTGTTTTGGGGATAAATAGGATTTGGAAAATGACCCAAATACCCCCTCTAGATGCGAACATTTAATTACTAAAAATATGCCTAGCAACGCGCTACGTCGATGGCCGATGTGATAGCTAATGCGATGCGTCGATATCGTGTTGGCTTATTGGAATTTGCACTGAAGGCTAGTGAAAAGTTCTGGTCGACTTGATGGGCGACGCGACACATCGAGATTGCATCGATCCACTATTTTGGACTCCCAAACATGCCTTAAACGATATCCAAAAAATCCAAAACTCACCCGAAGTGACCTATTGACTCACCTGATCATGATTTAATCCAAGGATCAAAATTCTAAGGTAATAAGGGTTGTAAAATATGATCGCCAACTTAAGAAGGCTAAAAAAAATAGTTCTAGGTATAAATAATTAGCTGAAATCTCTAAGTCTGGAACCTCTTTTCATGGTCTAAAGAACTGAGTTAAGCTAGGATTCTGTGAGGTCGTACAATATCTCCCCCTTAGGAATATTCATCCTCGAATGAGACTGACTAAGATAAGAATACTGATAGACTGAGTCTACATACTGAACATGTACAACTGAAGCATGATTACATGACTGAAACTACTGATATTCTGAGTTTTCATACTGAACATGCATAGCTGAAGCATGACTGAATTCTGAAGACATGACACATGACTAAATTTTTTTATAATGGTATACATGATATGAGGATGTTATGAAATTGGAACCGATACAGAGTTTGTAAAGGTAATTTGAGCATGGAACTGAGTAATTTCAAGGAAAACTGTTACCTTGAGTTGAGTCTGAGTTTACGGAGAAGAGGTGAGGATACTTGGTCTACATAACGGCTTCTTCTTCCCTAGTAGCTCCCTCCATGGACTGATTCCACCAAAGAACTTTGACTAGAGGAACTTCTTTGTTCCTCAGTCTACGAAACTGATGATCAAGAATTTTGACTGGAACTTCTTCATAAGAGAGACTGTTCTAAACATCTATACCCTCCATAGGAATTAAAACTGCTGGTTCACCAATGCATTTCTTAAGCAAGGAGACGTGAAACACTGGGTTCACTTAAGCTAAGTCTAAAGGCAACTCGAGCTCGTAAGCTACCTTTCCAAAATGGCTGAGAATTCGGTAAAGACCAATATATCGGGAACTGAGCTTCCCCTTCTTGCCAAAGCTCTTCACTTCCTTCATAGGAGAGATTTTCAAATACACATAATCACTAATTTCAAACTCAAGATCCTATCATCGTACATCTGCATACGATTTCTATCGGCTCTGAGCTATCTTAAGCCTTTCCCTGATTAACTGAACTTTTTCTAAGGTATAAAATACCAAGTCAAGCCCTACCACTGTGGCCTCACCCACTTTAAACCAACCAATGAAAGATCTATATCTCTTCCCATAGAGCACCTCAAACGGATCCATATGAATGTTGGAATGATAACTGTTGTTATACGCAAACTCAATCAAAGGCAAGTGGTCATCCCAACTACCATTAAAGTCAATGGAACACGCTCTTAACATATCTTCTAAAGTCTAAATGGTCCTTTCTTCTTGACTATCTGTCTGGGGATGAAAGGCTATACTGAGATGAACTTGGGTACCAAAACCCTATTGGAAGGCTTTCCAAAAATGAGAGATAAACTGCAAAACTCTATACAATCTGACCAACTCTCTAACATAGAGATTGGCATAATCCTCGACTGAATAAGAGGTATGGACTGGTAAGAAATGAGCTGATTTGTTTATCCTATCCATAATGACCCAAATCGAATCATGTTGATGACGAGTACGGGGCAAACCCATCACAAAATCCATGTTCACCTCCTCCCACTTCCAAGTGGGAATACTTAACTCCTGCATAGATCCACTAGGCTTCTGATGTTCGATCTTAACCTATTAATATGTCGAGCACTTAGCTACAAACTCGGCAATGTCTATTTTCTTCCCACTACACCAATAGACTTCTTGTAAGTCATGGTATATCTTAATGGACCCTAGGTGAATTAAGTAGCACACATCATACGCTTCTGCAAGAATCCGTTGTCTCACGCCATCCACACATGGCACACATAGTCTACCCTGGTAGCATAACACACCATCTCCCCCTTGAGAGAAAACCTTAACTTTCTAATCTCTGACTGACTTTTTTACCTAAACTAGACTGGGATCCCTGTCTTGCTTTTCTTTTACTACAGAAACCAGAGATGACTCTGAACTATTCTGAACCTATATGCTACCCTCTACTGAATCGACTAAGTAGACACCTAGTCGGGCAAGCTGATGAACTTCCTGAACTATCTTCTTCTTACCATCCTCCACGTGAGTAACACTGCCCATAGATATCCTACTAAGAGCATCAGCCACTACATTTTTCTTTCCCAGATGATACAAAACACTCATGTCATAGTCTTTCAACAACTCTAACCACCTTCTCTGATACAAATTCAAATCTTTCTTAAAGAATACATACTGCAAGCTCTTGTGATTTATAAACACATCAGCATGTACTCTATACAAGTAATGCCTCCAAATCTTTAAGGCAAACACTATAGGTGCTAACTCAAGATCATGAGTGGGTTAGGTCTTTTCATGGGGCTTAAGTTGTCTAGAGGCATAGGTTATGACCTTACCTCTCTGCATCAAAACATACCCCAAACCAATACTAAAAGCATCTAATATACCACAAACCCATCTGAACCATCTGGTAAAGTCAAAACTAGGGTTGTAGTGAGTCGAGTATTCAACTCCTGAAAACTCTTCTCATAAGAATCTAACCACTGGAACTTGGCTTTCTTCTGTGTCAAAATGGACATGGGGGATGAAATAGATTAAAATCCCTCAACAAACCATCGATAATAGCCAGCCAAACCTAAGAAATTCCTAATATCAGATGGAGAGAGGGGTCTGGACCAGTTTCTCACTGCTTTAGTCTTTTGAGGAACAACTCTAATGCCATCACCAGAAACTATATGACCTAGGAAATCTACTGACCTTAGCCAAAATTTGCATTTACTAAATTCGGTGAACAACTGATGGGCTCTGAGGGTTTGTAACACTATTTTGAGATAGTCAGGATGATCAAATTCACTGCGAGAGTAGACAAAAATATGGTCAATGAAGACTATAACAAACATGCCCAAGTACTAATTGAACATGCGGTTCATCAAGTCCATGAAAGCTGCTAGGGCATTGGTATGACTAAATGACATGACGAGGAATTCGAAGTGACCATACCGAGTTTTTAAGGCTATTTTTAGAATGTCACATTCTTTGACTCTGAGATGATAATAGCCTAATCTGAGGTCTATCTTAGAAAAGTAACTAGCACTTTAAAGTTGGTTAAATAAGTCATTTATTCTGGGAAGTGAATAATTGTTGTTGACCGTGACTTTGTTCAACTAACGATAGTTAATACATATTCTGAGAGAACCGTCTTTCTTACGCACGAATAAGACTAGTGCACCCCCAAGAGGATATACTAGGTCTAATAAATCCCTTATCTAGGAGATCCTTCAATTGTTCTTTTAGCTCTCTGAGTTCAGCTGGTTCCATTCTATATGGAGAAATAGAAATAGGCTGAGTATTAGGAAGAAGGCCTATTCCGAAGTCAATTTCCCACTCGGGAGAGACTTCAGGAAGATTTTTGGGAAATACATCTGGAAATTCACATGCTACTGGAATTGACTCAAGGCTAAGAGTCTTGGAACTAGAATTCTTAACTCAAACAAGATAGTAGATGGACCCTTTAGATATCATTTTTCTCGCCCTTAGGTAACAAACAAGTTGACCCCTAAGTGTTGAAGTACTACCCCTCCATTCAAGGATAGGTTCATTCGAAAACTAAAAGTAGACAATTCTGTTTCTACAGTCAACTAAAGCATAGCATGAGTGGAGCCAATCCATGATGAGAATGACATTAAAATCCATCATCTCTAGCTCTACTAAGTCTGTTGATGTAACTTTCTGAGATACTATTACCGGAAAGTTCCTGTATACCCATCGGGCTATGCTAGATTTACCCACTGGGGTAAAGATTGATAAGGGCTCTGCTAGGATTTCGGGACTGACTCTGATATTAATAGCTATATAAGGAGTTACAAAGGACAGAGAATCTCTTAGATCTATAAAAGCATAAACACGTAAATGATAAACTTGTAATGTACTAGTGACCACATCAGGAGAACTTTCCTGATCCTATCGGGACTGAAGTGCATAGAGTTTGTTTGGGCGCTACCCACTGGTGGCACTGGAAGTGGCACCCTGTTGATTCAGCGATCAGACTGAACTGGGGGACGATTATGCTGACTCTGCGAACCCACCTAAGGACACTCTCTGACCCTATAGCCAGGCTTGCCACATCTAAAACATATATCACTGCCAGCTATAAAGATACCTTGGTGGTTCTTGCAACACTTCTAGCAAAGAGGATTTGTTTAGGAACTACTAACACTACCCTAGGTCTTAGGGCCTGGTGCCCTATCCTTATTTCTATCTATGAATTTCAATACTGGGGCACTGGATGAGGAAGGAGTTGGAACTAAAGATTTTGGGTGAAACTGAGAATGATTACCACCCTCTGACTTAGGCTGAGTAAAGTTAAAACTACCTATTCTAGCTCTCTTGTTCTCTCTCTCTTTCTCTTTATTCTTAGCCTCCTCTATCTGCTAAGAATGGACTATGATCTTGGATATGTCCATCTCTTTAATCAGCATTGTGGTCCTACACTCCTTGACCACACTGTTAGAGACACCCAACATAAACTTACTCATCTTAGATCTATTATCTGCTACCACATGAGGGGCATATCTATCTAACTGAGTAAACTTGAGGAAATACTCTTTTATTGTCATGTTGCCCTATTTCAGATTAATAAACTCCAAAACCTTAGCTTTTCTTAACTCTTGTGGGAATAACTTATCAAGAAAGGCAGTAGCAAACTCTTTCTATTTTATGGGCCCTGCATCTTCACCCTTATCTGCCCTCCACTAATTAAGCCATGTATGAGCCACATCCTGCAATAAGTATGCAGCTAACTCAGCTCTCTCACTGGAAGTCACCCCCATGATATTTGTGACTTTTTGCACCATATCAAGGAATTCATGTGGGTCCTCCTCAGACTTAGACCCTATAAATAATGGAGGATTCATTCGGGTAAAGTTTTGAATTCTAGTTGTAGCAGTATTGGCCACTGGGTTGGACTGAATAGGAGTTAAGCGTTCATTCTGGGCTACCACAGAATAAGCTAAAGTGGTGAAATCTGCTCTGAATTCTGAATGGGAGACATGCTCATCCAGGGGATCTATATGAACGGGTGGAGGTGTTGGCTGATTTCCAGTTTTTCTTTTATTGGTTATTTTGGGAGGCATACTCTATATACGAAAGAGGAAAACTAGATAAGACTAATATTTTAACTTGAGCTCATGCTCACCTGCACGAAATGAATACTGAAAGAAGGGAAACTTTTCCTAAAATGCCTCATATCCTCTTGTCCATAAGTATGGCGTGCTACACACCCATGCACAAGAATCTAATAGATGTGGGTTTTAGACTCCCTAGGACTCTGTTGAACCTTAGGCCCTGATACCAAGTTTGTAATGCCCCGAGTCTATACCCCGGACGCCACACGGTGCTCATGACCCTAAAGGACCACAAGCTAACCCATGACTGGCACCTGATGTAAGCACTGAATAATAATACTAAAATAATGCATAAAATAGGCTGAAATGCCATAATATTCATAATCTAAAAACAAATACTGAATACTGATAAATAAATAATGAAAGCTGAACATCTATTTGAAATAATCAAGCCTAAAAAGCCTCTAACTATCTGAACATGGAGTTGATGGGACAAGTCCCAAATTAACTCTAATTACTGAATATACTGAGCTACTAAAATACTAAAATGATAACTCAGTCCTCGAACTATGAGGACTCACAGCTAAATATATTACTTATAGGTTGGGCTACTAAGTACGCTCAGGATCCCGTACATCTAAACCTATGATATAAGACATCATAGTGCAAAAGAAAGAGTATGCATTAGTATTTTGAATGTACTGGTATACTAAGTGAGGTAAGCTAATATACAAGGGTTCATATGCATGAACAATAATAGATTGAGTAACATGAGTATGACTGAATGAGAATACATATATATTTAAAACTGTTGTAAATACTGATAATACAATATTACATGTAAATCTACTTTACTGTAACTGAGACCGCTGATAAATGAATTACTGAGAACTGAGTTACTGATAACTGGGTGACTGTTTTTGATAGTCCTAATTCTATAGAACTAAACTAAGTTCTATACTGAGCTGGGTGACTGTGCTTGACAGTTTTGATTCTGAAAACTGATTTGAGGTTTTATACTGAATCTGAAATTGAAAATGTAATTGTGGGAGTATTTATCTAACTAACATACCCTGAATATAAACTGAGTTGGGGTCCAACTTGTGACCCCAGTTGGAAGGATGTTAGCACCTTACAAAGGGATACTAACAGTGGTTGTGAGTTAAACCTATCTAGCAGGAAGATATTTTATCAACCCTCACTGGCGGGAAAACCCGTACGAGATGTATCAACCCTTATATGGCAGGAAGATATCTCAACCTACGTTGGCTACGTAGTTCTGTAATACAGGGATTGCTACTAAGGGTCAAACCCTTCACTGACAGGAATGCCCCCAGCCCTGGGTTCGCTCGATGCTGATTCCTACTCCCAACTGAATAAATATTGAACTGATTTCTAGACTGTACTAGGCTTGACTAAACTGTTACTGATCGTGCTAACTGACTGAATACATTATTTGTGATACTAAGCTGAACTGGACTGATACTGAGTTTCACTGAGTTCTGTAACTGACTGAGTACTACTATTTATGAGATTACTGAGACTATTTTGTAACTATTGTAGCTCTAGGTAAACAGCTAGATTTTTGGGTATTGAATACCTCTAGGACTCGAAAGCATGGAAAGTAAAGCATGGCATGATCTTGAAAGCATAACAATAAATACTTTAACAATACATTCACCTAGGTATTTTATCAAACACTTGAGGTACATGAACTTGTACATGAATGGGTCCACATGATGACATATCATGATTTCACTATTCAATTCACATAGGCATTCTATCAAACACTTGGGGAGCATGGTTATTTCACATGAGGATAGTCAATACATGAACATCATAGATATAATAATCAATTGTAATTTCAAGGGTTTAATATTAAAATCATATAATTCACCACACATATTAATTAAATTTCATGAAATTTGTAGTAAAACATGCATTAAAACTCAAATAATATCATGAACATGAATACAATCAAATTCAACAAAAAAATCATGAAAACAATCAACTTGTAGTTTCAAAAGAGGTTCTTGAACTCCAAGGATGGTAGAAACCCCTTATATGAACACCTAACATACCTTGGTAATCAAATTTATGAAGATTGATGGTGTGTTCTTGAAGCTTGAACTTTAAATTGAATGCCCTAGGGTTTGTTCTTGAGAAAAATTTGAGAGAAATTGAGAGGAAGTGAGTGATTTTTGCCCTTAGGAATGATTAATCTCATGTTTTAGGGATGAATAGGAGTGGAAAAATGACCCAAATACCCCTTTGGATATGGATATTTAATTACTAAAAACTTGCCCGATGATGCGTTGCGTGACACATTGCGTCGATGGCCAATACGATAGCTAATGTGACGCGTCGATATCGCGTTGGCTCTCTGGAATTTGTACTGAAGGCTGGTGAAAAGTTCTGGTCGACACGATGGGTTATGTGACACATCGAGATCGTATCGATCTACTATTTTGGACTCCTAAACATGTCTTAAATGATATCCAAAAGATCTGAAACTCACCCAAAGTGACCTATTGACACACCTGATCATTATTCAATCCAAGGATCGATATTCTAAGGTCATAAGGGTTGTAAAATAAGATTTCCAACTTAAGAAGGCTAAAAAAAATAGTTCTAAGTATAAACACTTAGCTGAAATCTCCAAGTCTGGAACCACTTTTCATGCTCTAAAGAACAGAGTTAAGCTAGGATTCTGTGGGGTCTTACAATATCATAGTATGGGTTATCACTATTGATGTGTGCATCGTGTGGAGAAGTCCTGGTTCATATACTTAGAGTAAGCTCCTGACGTTTGGAATATTACTTATTTCTCTCCTATGTATTTGACTAATCTCTGAGTTGTATTCCAAGGTAAGTTGTATCAGTGTATTTCTCTTTTATATATCACTTTTGTAATCTTATTATGTTTAGAAGCTCTTGTACTGATACTGCCAGGATTTGGGATACTTTAATGTTTTGATCTTTATTTCATGTATTCCACATTTTTTTCCTTATATTATTGAGTAGTCTATTACTAGTCATCTGGACTATGAGTATTTGGTCATGACAATATTACTTTATTCATCTTGTAATGTTGGCTTGAGGATGGTGTGGTACATATGGAAATATAGTGACTAAATGTAATAACTCACAAACTCCTATATAAGTTTCCAAATATTCATATATGATTAAAGATCCTAAAGAGATTATTTCAAGACATAATTAAGTATCATGACCATTAAACTTGTGTGTGAAGTGTTTTCAATACGATTAAGGTCATAGGAAGAAGTTAGAGGAAAGTCGAGTTGAAAGCTTTTGTATTGATTGACTTTTTATATTGGATTCTACAAGGGTCAACTTTGAACGAGTGTAACTTTCATAATATAATTATTTAGGTGGCATACTATATATAAAATGAAATATCTTCAATTCTTCTTTCCAACAAATCTGATTTCACCTTAATCTGATATGGGATTAGAAAGTTATGCTCCTTTTTCTCGGGAGTATCTGTCTGAGAGTAAAGATGATGACTAAGTTGACAAGCCGTCAACTAGTTTATAAGTTATCAACTTAGTTGTTAGACATAACCCTAAAATACCCTAAAACACTTAGGAAAGGTGATGACTAAGTCACAAGCCATCACCTAGTTGATAAGTTATCAACTTAGTCGTCAACCTTAACCAGAAAGTGTTTAAGTCCAGCTAGAGGTTGATGACTAAGTTGATAGGTTATCAACTAGTGGACAAGATGTCAACTTAGTTATCTACTAAAAATTTCTGCAATTTTTTTTAGGATTTCCTTAGGGGTAATTTTGTCTTTTTCTCACATCAAACTCCTCTCCCACAACTTAAGTCCTCCAGTAGATGTTGTTTAACCCATTTAAAGTTAGTTTTAAAAGTTCATTCTTCTCTTCACTCTCAAGAACAAAAGAAGTAGGGTTTCTCTCAAAAGTTCAACTCCTAAACCTCTAATTCAAGTTTCCTTCAAGATATTCATCAAATTCAGGTATGTGGGGTTTGAACAAGGATAAACTTTCATCCTTGTGCCCAAAAGATTTGGTTTTTGCAATTAAATTTATGAGATTTTCAGTTAGGGTTCATACCTAATTTTCATGTTTTTGAGATTATGGCTTTATCATATGATTTAAAGTTTAATTTGCACGAGAATTTACCTTTACTCATGTTATTACTTACATGATTGCTATTATGAGATAAATTTTATTATTTTGACATGAAGTTTGATGAATTGATAAATGATTTCAATTTAAGCATTGAGTTTGATATTTTTATATGAAGTTCCTATGAGATAAAGAATGATTTCAAGTTCAATCATAAGTTAATGTGTTTATAAGAAGTTTAAACTAATAATCTCAAGTAACAAGTATTACAGTATGATTAAACTTCAACTTGATCTTATGATCTAAGATAAGACATAAAATCCACAAATTTTCTCATAAATATTATTTAAGTAAGAGAAGCATAGTTGGTCTTCAGTTTATAAACCTATATGTTATTTTAAGATGGATTTTATAAGTATGAGCATATAATTACATGTTTTGGGAGTAGTATTTAGCACAGGGTAGGGAATAAGGGTTCAGCGCATCCTATTCTTTAGAAATTATGTGCCACTGTAGGTTTATGTTTAGGGGCCTCGCCAGAGACTGTCCCCTATGATACCCAATATGGGCTAAGTATAGTTATCACTTTAAGTTAAGGTTCTATTTTGATGGAAAGGGTGGAACAACTCTCCTCAATGTGGGTAAGATGTTGGACTGCATGATAGCTCACATAGTTTATGCCAGTTATAAGAATCTCCAACAAAAGTAAAGATTTCAGAAAGTAAAGATTTCAGAAACTAAGTGTAGTGACTCACTATGCTTATCAGATTATGCTATATTATTATGTTTTATGATGTTTTAGCTTTCAGTTATATTCATGATCAAGGTGAGTCCCTTTAAACTTAGCATGCATGTATTGAAAGTATGTTCATTTTAAGTTTTACTTACTGCATTCACCCCCACATACTTAGTACATTCCATAAGTACTGACCCATATATATCACTATGTGCTACATTATTTCATAATGTAGGTTTTGATGTTCATCCCCAGCAGCATGATTAATCACGTGCACCATTTACTACATTCAGACAGTTGGTGAGTCCTCATAGTTTGAGGGCCAAGTTTACGATGATTTCAGATGTTAAATATAGTTATTCCAGTTACTTAGCTTTCAGTTTGGGTCAACTGGGGTCTGTCCCAGTGGATTTTTAGTCATTAGATTAGAGGCTTGTCAAGACTTGTAAAATTATGTTTTTTTCTATTTTCCAAAGATATGAAAAGGGTCTTAAGTTACAGAGTTTTAGTTGGGATTATTCATATGATTGAATTCCTTTTTAAGTTTTCTTTAATATTCATTCCTGATTTAAGTTTACATTTATGAGAGTTCAAAGTTGAGTAGATATCATGGATTAGATTAGGCTATTCGTACTCTTAAGCACCATGTGACGTTGATGAGTGTTGATTTTACAACTCATTTGCACTCAACATTCATGCGCATTACCTTGTTTTGAATGAATAACTGAGACATGATTGCAATTGAATGCACTAATATTCATATTTTCCAGGCACATAGTTGATGAGATAGAAAGATATGGATTAGAGCTGAAAATGATCAAAAGGAAGCAAAAAAGTGTAGTTGAAGACTTGGAGAAGGACATAGCCTCAGGTACCGCGGTTACGGTTCGAGGACTGCGATCGCGGCAGTCGAGCAAGTCAACAAGGTGCGATCGTGTGAGTCCAGGGAGGTCGCGGCCAAGTCTATACGGTCGCAGCATGGAAGAAACATACATCCTAAGGGAAGAATTATAACTACACATAGTTGATCCCAAATTTGACAAAAAAAAGACTCAAACCCTATTATTCATCATATTCCATCTTCCCCAATTTGGAACTTTGTTCTAGGGTTTGTAGCCTCCATTTTTAGAGAAGAAAATATTGTATAAATTTTGGGTGAAGAATATTTTGGAGTCACTTTTAAGTGAAGAAATAGTGAACTCTCATTGAAGATTTGTTGGATCTTATAGTTTGAAATAACATTCACTTAGATTGTTTCAAATCAAATCAATGGAGATTTTGGGTAAAATCTTGCTTATTTATCTTATGAGTAGCTAATTTTTCCTCTTGAGATTATTCCAAAATGAGGTGTAAATATGTGTGAGATGTGATTTGTTTGCACATTTATTAGTTTGTGATGTTGGATTCTACTATTGCTTGAGCAACTTGGTTGGGATTTGTTGGTGAAAGACTCAAATACCCAAATGGGTTTAATGGATGAAATTCCCAAGGTCTTGAAATCAAACCATCCTTGAAAGAGGGGTTTGGAAGAACTTTAGGAACCCATATCATCCTTGAAAAATAGATGTAGGAACCAAGATAATAATAGATAATTTATGAGCATAGTTGACTAATGTTCACTATCTTATACATAAGGTTGATTGTGAAGTTGACATACTTAAGAAACCATCCTAGAAATAGGGGTGTCTAATTAAGGTATTAGGTGGTTTTGATTGAAAAACTCATTAGGTACTCAAATGGTCAATGAGTGACACCCTTGGGGTTTTTTTGATGAACTCGCCTCAAGGATCTCTAACCTAGCCTACCACATCACTAACACTTAGAATTTGTATCAAATTATCACACACTCATGCATATGTTACCCCTAGGAAAGCATAATCCCAATATCTATTCCTACTTGCCTAGACTTTAAATATTCATAGCCCTAAATTTAGACTAAAAAATCTCAAAGAGAAATATTAAGTATGATATCTTTACCCCCCCCCCTCATTTTTATATTTTTGTACTATTGTTTTGAATTTAGCTAGTATCTATCGTTTCAAACTAATTTAGTCGCTATTCACATTGTTCCTCGTAGATTCGATCCCGACTCCAAAGTTGTATAAATATATTGACGACGACTGACTTACAATTAAACTGGCGTGTAAGTTGAGCATTATCAAAAAAATAATGCCGATGTCGAGGAACAATTTGGCATATTAAGTTAGTTTGAAATTCTGGCTTACTTGCTTGAATTCAAACTTGTATATATTTTTTGTGATTTTCTTTTGTTTCTTGTGTTAGATAGATATTTGATTTTGTTTTACTTTTCTCTATGGCATCTTCCGACAAATATGATTTTGGTAGTTAGAAGTCCTATCTTGATGATCCATGTCCATATTGTGATGCACCATATGTTCCCGGAAGATATATGGAAACACCATCTCGATCCTATTAGGAGTATACTTATTCTTTGTGTGGTGGTCTAGATAGATACAGGAGTGATTGGCCAAATACCCCCTCCCTTATTATGCTAACTGAGTTGCTAGTTCTTCTTATGAGTTTGATAGATCTTATGATGAGGCAAAGTAAGAGTAACATACCGGACCCAATATTTTGGAGGCAATACTTCAAACTATTTTGGATCGGATAACTATAACAGGGGAGAATGTACATGACATATATCAATCCACAAGGCATTCAGAAGGGAAATTGTCAAGATAGAGAAAATGGGCACGGAATCACAACTAGCAAACATCACTACCTTGCCCATTTCCGAAGAGGAGGCTAATCAAGAAGAGAAACCAAGCTATGATGATGAGCTTGGTAGTGAAGAATCCTCGGTGATTTCCTAATCAACTGAATCAAATGATGTGGAAGATGTCCAAACAAAGGAAATGGTACTATAGTCAAAAGAAGAACCAAAACACATCTCTTATAATGACTATAGTTCATTTTGGGGTGAAAGTGATACAAAGGAGGAAATTCCAGAATTAGGGGTTAGACCTCATTCAAACCATTTTTCAATATTTTGCTTAGAGGACGTTGAAATGACCATCCGACTGCCATTTCCTCGTGCCCATGATCGAGGAACTAAGACCGCAATAGCAGTCAGATCAGCTTAAATGACCATCCAACTGCCATTTCTTCACACTCACCTTTCTCAAATTCTCTCAAATTTTTGGCATTATGTAGAACATCCAAGTGTCATTTCAATCCATTTGCATCATCAAACTTGGTATGTTATCTCAATTCCCTTATTTTAATGTAATTACATGCTTAGAACTTATAGTTAGGGAAAGACCTAGAATATCATTTTCATTACAAAATACATGCTTGATGATGATTATTTTTATGGTTAGTTGTTGTAGTTGGCATACACACTAATGGGAAGTCTTGAGTACCCAAATTTAGGCCTTAAATGGTTGAAATTAACGTGTACACTATGTGTTCGATTCAATGCCCCCAATGAGTTCAGTGTGAATTCCTTCAAGTTTGGGGCTATAATCATACATTTTAGGCTTAACTTCTCTGATTATAATGTTGATGTGTATGGATGAAATAAAAAGTTGGGGTTAAAATTATGTTTTGAGTGATGTGCAGAATTTGTCGACTAAGGTCTCAGGTACCGCGATCATGGTCTCGATGACCGCAATCGTGACACCATGATTGTAGTCACTACTCCACAATTACCATACCTGAGAGTAGTTTTCTACAGCAGCCAAAATTTTTGCAAACCCATTTGTCACCCCAAAACCTCTTACAACACTACCACATAAGTTTATCTAATTAATCTAGCATGGTTTTGGTGTGATAATGCTAATGACGGTCTGGATTGCACTACTTACAGGTAGTAAGCCACCATAATGGGAGATTTTGACAACACCAGATTCATGATCGCTCAATGTCAATACCTCTACTATGCTTATTTGCCTAGGACAAAGTTTCTCCCTGAGAGGGGTATCATCTTAGACAAAGTAGAGAAGAAGCTCACAGGTTTCTACGCCAGACTCACTACTACTAAGTGGAGGTGTTTTTCCCTGTACCCTTGCCATGCTAATTAGCAGTGGGTACGTGAGTTCTACGCGAACCTCAGCGCAGCTTCTCTCACAAACCCAGTGATTACAATCCAGGTTAAGTAAGTGAACTTCATAGTGAAGTGGATCAATGAGGTGTATGGGCTCCCATATGCTGACATGGAGTAGTTACATGCAAAAGCATGCTAGCCAGGGACCTGGTTGGCGAATATTTTATGTCGTAAGAAAGAGGTTCCCTAGACCACCACCAAGAAAGACATTTTGATGAATGATTTCATAGCTTAGGCCAGGCTTTGGATGAATATTATCTATAGCAGAGTATCGCCATGCACTCACATGACCATTGTCACATACTTGCGAGCTCGGATGGTGGCTTGTATCTTATCTGGCATTACACTCAATATGGGCGAGATTATGCTCTCAGAGTGGAGGTACTTCAAGAACCATGGAGGTACACATCTTCATTTCACATCCCTTATTTCTAAGCTATATAGAAGAGCATAAGTGGAGGAGTATGTTGTAGATACATAGGTTCTCCCAGTTCCCCGCATCTTTCTACTCAAATATTTGGGTGAGGGTTCCCCAGGTCAGAGCAAGAAAAGGAAGGTGGACTCAGGCAAGTTAACCTAGGAGGGCACAGATTCTTGTTGACCTTTATCAGCCAACCTCTTCGATGACATCTTAGGTCAGATGTGGGAGGTTAGGGAGCTAGTGTCCAGATTGCCTTAGGGGCCAGGAGAGTCCTCCACCACTCGCCACTCTTATGTGAATCGATCGGATTATGACATATACCATAAGGAGCAGAAGAAGCAGGAAGCCACTATTTCCAGGTTGGAGAGAGCCTACTCAGACATAGCTAGATCATATAGGGACCTTAGGGACTCCCATGAGAAGATGAACAAGAGGGAAAAGAAGAGGGACAAATTCTTCAGCAAGATATGGAAAGGGGTAAAGGGCCTATGGAAGGTACTAAAATCCCATGATAGATTAACTTCTCCTCGGGTGGAGAGTGATGGCGAGGCCCTTATAGATTGGTCAGTTGAAGATGAGAGTGGTAATGGTACAGATTCAGCAGGAGAGAGCAACTCCTGATGTACATCTAGGGAGACCCCTTAAATTTTGCTTATGCTTTATTGATCATGCAGTGGGGACACTTCTAGCTTCTCAATTGGGGGTGCTTTCCGTTGATTTTTATTTGTTTTTATGTGATTGTCGGATATTTCTATGTTATTTTGATGATATTCTGGATAATTTTTTATTTTGTTTTGGGATGTTATATTTGGGTACTCTGATGGTGCCCATGTTTTCATGGATTATCATGGTTTTTATTTTCTTTAGTTTTTTTTACTTTAGTTTTATTTTTATTATGATTATGCATGGCGAGCCTTGCCCTGTGATAGATTGAGTGACGACATTCTTAAGGGTAAAGCGTTGTGTTTGAGTTTTGAGCCATAGATGCAGGGGAATTCTGAGTACTTGTCGCATCTAAGTCATTAATGCAAGGGAAGTCAGAGTACCTGTGGTATTGTAAATTTTAGGGTCCTATTGTGCACCATTTGTGAAGTGTAGGTAGCTATATGGTTGGTTTTCCCATATTGAGCCAAAATGTGAGACTAAGGCTTTAGTTATTTCCATGTTTAGAAAATTGTGTGTGGTGCTAATGCAAAATAAATAGCCCTCTCCGTCCAAAACTTTTCAAAAATCAAGGGCATAGACGTGAGTAACTTGGTAACAAAACTTTTTCTCTTTTTATGGCTCCACAAATTTTTGACTTGTAAATAGTGATAGATACTCCTATTTTGTCTCTAACAGGAGGGGAAATTGAGCCTCCTTGGAAAATTTTGCATGCCATGTGGGGTGAGCTATTTGTATTCATCTCTTGTATACTTGTGTTGTCTAGAACTTGCCCCGTTAGTCTCTCAAGACTAATTTTGATTGTATTCGGTTGGAGAAATTATCTTAGGCCATCTTTGTGATTTTGAAAGCCACTTTATCCTACAAAACCTACCCAAGCATAAAAGCAATCCTTAGTTACCCACTTTGAGCCTTTGGACCTTTCTTTGGAAAACACATTACAAGCCATGAACCATTCTTTTTATCTCTCTTTTGAACCATACCCTCTTTGAACTTGAAAATGCAACTTGAGACTAAAAGCCTAAGTTGGGGGTGGTGAAGATTGATGGAAGTAAGTGTGGGTCCACGAAGTTGTAAGTGAAATACCTAAATGCCTAGCCATTGAAAACAAATAAATAAATAAAAAAAGGATCCAACAAAGGAATGAATTGCACGAAAGTTGCAAGAAAAAAAATGAAAGAAAGTGGGTGAACAAAGAAAGCAACATGTAGGCACATGAAAAGAAAGAAAAACAAGGAGGAGTGGCTCATAGTCAAAAGACGAATTAAATAAGTATGATGTAGATGTTCAATGAAGGGTGTAGCTATGTTGTTACCAAATGATACCCACCCTAACCCGAACCTACGTTGCAAGCTCCAAAAGTCCTTTGAGATCTTCAACCATTTACTTTCTTTATAGTGGCGATTGAAAATAAGGGCAAGCCTATAGTATGACACTTGTTAACAAACAGAGTTCTTTTATAAGGGAGAGAGTTGTTGCACTTAAATTACTTGTTGCATATTTGGTAGCTTGGTTTGTGGAATTTTCTTTCTTGTGAGGAGGCATGTGAATGAGTTGAGGTGGGTGATTTTGTCACCTTTCGAGTAATGAGACAAATGGAGTATAGCTTAGTTTTGGTCAAAAGTGAGTTACTTCTAAAGTAATGGTTATTGTTTCTTGGTTGCTCTTGTAAGTCTTTTTTATCCTTAGATATTGCATTTTATGTTGAGGAGAGTAATAAAAAATGCTTAGCCCATGTGTAATAAGATACTTGTGGTAGTGACTAATCTTGAAGTCATTGTGATCTTTGAGGCATGAAGTTTGGGCATAGATAATTATTGTCGCATGGTAAGAGGTAGTGTTGCTAGAGGACAAAAAAAAGATATAAGTTGGTGGTGTTGATGAGTTGGGGGTGAATAATATAACACGAACACTAGGCTTGTGTTCCCCTAGCTTCTAACTCTTTAGATTTATCGTGCACTGTCAAACTATTCCAATACCTTGCATGCAGAATCTGATAAGTTATGTACCATTTACTGTCTTGTGGACTCATTGATAGATTTCATCTTTTACCTTTTGAACCTCAGGGTGTCACTTTACTAACCCTTTTCCTGGATCCTAGTTAACTATCACCTTTTGAGTCTCAAGTTATTAGATAAAAGATAATCATCTTACATGGATGATGCCGATTAGCTTGGATCAATAATTAATCTCCAAATTACTGTTGTATTCTTCTTTTTCTACTCTCTATCTCTTTTTTGAAGCAAGTAGTGAATATAGGCGGGATCTTAACGTTGGACACCCCTAAGAAATTAATAAGAATGAAGAAAACCCAATACATGCAAGAATCTTTATCTAGAATGAATTGGCATTTCCTCTGCTTCACTAATTTGCTAGGGTCACCATAACCCTTTCTAAGGGAATTAGCTACTCAGAGTTATGAGATCAATCATGGAATTCACAAACAAAATTACTGAATCAATCTCACAATAATGAATGAAGAAATCACAAAGTCTTGAATTGAATAACAAATCAAAAACAAGAACACAAAAGTATATGGTGTAGCTTAGCCCCACAGGGCCTCTCTCATCCTCTCTAGCTCTCTAAACAAAGTCTAAAGGGTATTTATAGATTACAAGAAATCCTAGATATCAAATCCTAAGTAAAATAGAAAAACTTTACTATACGTACAGTATAAGGACTAAAAACATCATAGGAGTGCATTAGGTTACATGAAAACCCTAGAAAATGATTTTGAAATAATCCAGAAAAGTTGAGGTCGGTGGCCACTTACTTAGGCTCGATATGAATAGTTGTACCACATACGGACCATATGTGGACCTAGGTAAGTGCAAAACTTCTGTACAGATCCGGAACTCTCTGAACTTTTGATCTTTACACATACCTGGGTCACATACAGACCATATATACCATATATGGATCATATGTGGACACAGGTAAGTAGAGAGTCTTTATTTTTCCTACTTCTAAGACTTTGGACTTCAAGTTTTGGTACCTTCTTTGATCATCTACGCCCGATAAGTGGCACATACACCCAAAATTGCCTAAGCAAGTAGCAAAAATCTGCAATTTTTATCTTTTTCTTCCATTTAGCGTCCAAAACCATGTTTTTCTTCCATTTAGCTTCAAAACCTGGTTTCCTGCAAAATCACTCCAAAAATAACTCAAATCCAATAAAATAGCCTTAAGTGCATGCATATTATCTAAGTTTAAGCATCGTAAGTGCTATAAATTCATAGCACATCAGTAGTTCACATGTGATTCAATAGGACCGGTAGATTAATATTAGAATGTGATTTTTGCAGAGGACCCTATAACAATTTTGGATAGGCAGACTAGGAAATTGAGGTTCAAGGTTATTAATTCAATGAAGGTCAATAGAAGCATCACTTTATATAAGAGTAGATATCCTTAGTTTTCTGATACTTCAGGTACTTTTTATATCTCTATGTTTAAGAAAAATAATGTGTTAGTGGTGGGTGATGTAATAACCCTTACTTTTATTTTTAGATGTTTGCGTGTTTTGACTATCCCCCCTATAATTGTATTTTGGTATTTGTATATTGCAGGAGGGGTGGTATAGTTCTGAGGCATTTGGTTTAGAATTAAGTGAGTTCTTCATTTTGGAAAGATTTAGAGGTAGAATAGTTAAATTGGTCAACATTTGGAGATCGGTGCATTGTATGAGAATTCCATCAGCTTTAGAATATCAATTTTGGGTTAGTAGCATGGTTGGTTTGAGTCTCGAGGCTTTTGGTGTGGTTTTGAGTATTTAGATGAGATATTGAAAATTTAAGCTTAAGGGTTGACTTTAATCAATATTTGATGTTAATGACCACCTCTGGAAATTCTAACTGTATAGTTGAGTCTGAAATATCAAATTTGGTCTAGTAGTATAGTTGGAATGTGTTCATATGGTTTCAAATGCATTTCAAAGGTTCGTTGGGGGATTTATGGGTCTTAAAGTTTCAGCTAAATTATTCTTTCTAGGGCAAGGCAAAAGTACTCTTCGTGATCGCGACACCTTGGCAGTGAGATTACATTCACAACAGGTGCATTGTGTTTGTAATAAGTTAATCGAGTCTGGATCACTGTAGGCCTACATGATTGCAAGTGGCATGTCGCGTTTGCAATGGGCCTAGGCTAGGTTGTCATGATCTTTGCCCAAACCTCACATTCGTAAAAAAGGCAATATTCCTGGACAACTTTTGATTCCTACTTTCGAACCCAAACCCCATTACCACCATTTTGAGGTTAAAGGTCACAATTTTAAGGGATTTTAAATATATTTTGATATTCAACCCATGGGTAAGTTCCTAAATTAATGATTTATCATTCCACTAATTAATCTATGATTTTTACCAATAAATCTAGGTTTTTCAATTTCAAATTGGCATTTTCCAGTAAAGTCAAAATTTGGTAAAATAGTGATTGCAAAGTCAAAGACAACCCCATTTTTTATGGAACTCCAGATTTGAACTCTCAAAACTATAGGTAATGTGATTTTTCAATAAAACTCATGTTTTGCCCTTGTGGGCCCAAGATTGATTTTCAGGATGTTTTTTGAATATGTATTTAAAGTGTCGTAATATGGGTATCATTAACTTTATTTTCTTACATAGTTTTAATATTTGAATAGATTGGACTCGTTTGGAGGTAGATCGGCAGGGCAAAGCTTCATTTTGATTTGTCGAATTTCCTTAAGGCAAGTTTAGACCTTTCTTTGACTTTTTTGGTATGTTTATATGGTAGTTGTGTGAAAGGAAAGTAATGGGGATTTTGGGGTCTCATATAAATGAGATGATGAGCATTTGTGTTGGTAGCAATGTGTCTGTAAAGGGCATAAAATCTATTAATTGACCATTTGGAAACAGAGTTTCTAAAATTGATGATTGTTATGCTATAATTACCTAGTAATTAAGTTGTTGGTGCATGTTTCACCTATTTACCTATGGGTTGTATGGGTTTTAATTTTATATCATGTGAGTAAAATTACTAATACATGACGTATTATTATTTCTTATTCAGTACTGGACCGGTATTATCGATCTATTGTATTCCATCAACCCTCTTTATATGAATATTATCATTGTTCTACTGGATATTTCTCCTTGGACTTTAAGCGAATCAAAAGGTTGAATTGATTTGAGGCACCCAGATATTTAAAATTTTGTCTGTATCCCTATGTACTGATTTGGACTGGCTGGCAGTAATAATATGTTTACTCTGTGGCCCTAGAGACTGATTTGGAGGGCGTATATGGACTTAAATAGTCCATTTTGGGTTCCAGCTAAAAGTTATGCAGGGTAGCAGGTGTATATGGGTAGAACAAATATACATCTAATTCATCATCTTTATCTCCCTCACTGTAGTGTATTGTATGCATCATACTCATCATGTTCATATGGTTGATTGATTTAGTTTGGTGAGTTGATTTTGGATCTATAGCATTGATTATTACTCTCTTAAAGTGATCATTCATACTTGATAATTGAACAAATGTGTCAGGTTGATAATTTTTAATTTAAGAACCTAGTTTTGGATGGTGTTGTGTATATTTATTGCTAGATTAGGGTGGTTATCCTGGGTGCATGTTATGTGGTTGTTTTAGGTGGTTGGTTTTGATTAGCTCTCGTTATCACATCGAATTTGGGTTGATTAATGATATTACTGAGTATATGTGTGTTTTCGTACTCACCACTACTTTTTCTATACCTTACTGTAGGTTTTGAGTTGGTGATCCCTAGACATTGATCTCGCATTTTCTAGTGATTACTTTCTAAGGATTATAAGGTAGAAGATGTTTGTACGTAGCACCCCCAGTTCTCTTTTATTTTATTTTTATGATATCTTTTCCATATTATAGACACTTTTGGGTCATTTGTAGTATTCTTTAACCTTAGAGGCTTGTATTATGACTTCTAGACCTAGGATATCATGTCACCTATTGTACTTCCTTTATTTTATTAGTTTGAGATTGTATTTTGGCGCTTTTGATTATTATTTACTTCTTCTACTTTTCTTTTATTCTGGGTTGTTGTGTTTGGGTTGGATAGGATTATCTGTCGTGATGTGTGCAGTAAGTTTCATCGCACCCTTAATTTTTGGATCATGAAATGGAATCACAACTGAATTTGGATTATTACAATGACACATCCTTCGATGATTGTAAATCACTTGATATACATAAAGATCCATTTCTAACTCAAGAAGAAAATTGAGAGCTTTTTGGTAACAAAACTTTATATCTTCGTGCAATTGAGATACTAACATATATTTCTAATAATAGAAGATCAATAATAGTTTTTGCGTTGAGCTTCTATTAAGATTGAGTTCCTCACTAGTAAAAAAGATTGGAATGATGTTAAGTGTAGTTTGAAACACCTTCAATAAATCATTGACATAAAATTATTTTATTCTAATGAATTCAATTCACAAATAATTGATTATGCAGATGTAGGTTATTCTGATTCACATAAAATTTAATTTTAAATAGGCTACCTATTTATCTGTGGAGATACAACTATATCTAGCGTTTAACAAATAAACTCCAGATGTTATATTTTCAGATCATGCTAATAGCCAACCAAGAGTGTGTAAGGTTGAGATCTATGACTCAATATATTCTGCAATGATGTGGTTATTCTTTGAAAATGAAGATTCCAACAATATTGTATAAATATAATACTAATTGCATAGCTCTATTACGGGGAGGATACAACAAAGGAGACCAAACAAAATACATTTCATCAAAGTACGTTTTTGCACATGATCTTCAATAAAATGGTGAGATATACATTCAACACTTCCGTTTGAGTGATAATCTTGCATATTTATTCACTAAGACAATGTCAACATTGACACTTGAGGTGCTAATATATAAGATTGAAATATGTCATTTTTGAGATATCAAGGGAGTGAGAAAGATTTTTATGAGGCAACACTCAAGGCGTATTACAAGATGTATATACTTTTTTTCCTTTACTAGACTTTTTCCTAATAAGGTTCTAACGAGGAACATTATCTATGGACATTCTAGAAGGAGTGTTATGAATATGATGAATCGAGAATAAAGGTGGATTGTCAATTTAATTCACATACATTAACTAATTATATTCATATGTACCTACACAATATATAATATCATCCTTTTCATTCTTGATAGGGATGGCAATGGGGCGGTGTGGGGTAGGGGCCGTGAAATTTTTTTCTTAACCTGAAAATTTGATAAATGTCCTGCCCCAGCCCACATAACCTTTAAACCAGCATAAACTCTCCCCACACCTAATAAAAAAATTTAGTTTCTAAACATAATTTTAAAAAAAAAACAAAATAATGACATGAAATTTATCACCAAATTTTTAAATTTTTCATTTTTTATTGTTTCAAAAACCAATGTAAGCAAGAAAAATCATAAGTTGTTTGAAGATGTCTTTAGAAACAAGACAAGAACTACTGGAGCTTAGATATAGGCAACCCTAAAACACAAAATTGAATTGAGGAAAATCTTTACAAACAAGCAGTAATGTACTTGTTTGAATATTCCTTTAAAAACAAAAACAAGCACCACTGGAGTTTACACAAGATCACAAACACTGCGTACAATAACATTTTATGTAATCGTTGAAGGCAGTGATAGAGGCACCAGATCGATTTGGCATGTCAATGCTATTCATCATCATTCTTATTTTGGCAACACTATCTTGATCTCCTGCTGAAGCCTAAATATTTGACAATTCAAAAAGTCTACCAGCATTATTAGACTATTATTTAACTAAGAGGTTAAGCACATCACCTACGTAAATGCTACTTGTAGGAGATTATTTATTTGATTCTTAATTTTATGTCTTAACAAGTGTATTGAAATAAAATTAATCATTGAAGACAATGATAGAGGAATCTACCTACAAACAACCTTATTACGATAGAGAAAAATTATTTTCAATAGACCCTTGATTCAAGAAAAAAACATAATAAAATAGTTCGAAAAAAGAAATACAAAAGTGCAGTCACAACAGTCAATAAGTGCTAACAACTTAAAAATACATGATGAGAGAGTTAACAGCAAAAACACCATCCAAGAAATAAGTGGTTGGACGCACCAAACATTCAATAACGTAAAAAAAAACATAGGTCACACAGTAGATGTGAACTCAGACATTTGTTGCCAAATATCATAACCATAAAAAATAAACAAGTAAGACATTAAATAGATCTTGTTCACCTCTTAAACAAAAACAAAATAAGTATGTATCATGGGTGGACAATGTTCTCCAAATGCAGTCTAAGGACACAAACAGGCTACAATAGCCACTGCTGACTGCAACAGCTGGTGTGTTCACTCGAATCTGACTGTAGCCTAGTAAATTCCTCAAATTTGGCTCTTCTTCTTTGTTAAGCAATTTTGGACATAAAAATTGGTCGACTGTTGAAGTTGAAACTGAAAATAAAAGTATGTGATTCAATTAATCAATATTGTATTAAAAATTAAAAACTATTATTAACATAACAAGTTATTAACAGAATCACTTACCATTTATTTCATTCTATGACCAAGTGCGAGCACACATAAATGTTTTCAAATTAGTAGGACAAAGTCTACTATGATGTATACTAATCAACCTTCCACTAGTGCTAAATGTTTATTTTGAAGTAATAGTAGAGAGAGAAATGGCTAAAAGATTACGAGCCATCTTCTGCAAAGTAGGAAATTTTTATCCATTTGTCTTTCATAGACTTAAATTATCAAATAATGGATTTCATGGTAACACACATTCTTCTAGGTACAAATTCAACTCAAATTTTATGTCCACGTTAGCCCTTCTAGAAGTGGAAAATCTATCAAAGTTAGACAGACGATTTTTTTGAACAAACAAGCAACTTAATTAGAACTAGATGATCATGTAAAGAAGGTACTCTACTTTTATATTCATGAAAGAGACGAAAAAATTGGGTTTAAATTTCTTGAATCTTACTTAAAGCAACTGTTTTACTATAAATTTGTGAAAGATACAAATCCACCAACTTCATCTTGTACCTTGGATCAAAGATAGCATACACACCCATCAAAACATGTATCATATTCTAATATTTCTTAAATTTCAACAGCATTGCTAATGTCATGAACTTAACCAAAGAATCAAAACTTTTAACTCAATCTTTTAATTATATCTTAATTTCACATACTTTTTAAAAATCACACACTTGAAGTTGGATATAGACTTCAGGAAAATTGTTCAGTGATACGGTAAAAGATCTTCAACTTATCACAAAATTGTTATGTTGCACTGCATTGCACTTCAGTGAGATAACAATAATAATTGTTGTAAGTTAAACTCGACTTCATAAATATATCCTTATAGTGTATCTCTACTTGCAACATTAAATATTTTGTGCTCCAACGCATAGTAAAATCATACTTCAACTTTTTGCTATAGAAAATATGTAGCAACCGTGCAGTTGTTTTAACCCTTTCAATTGTCTGATGACTCTATTTAATATAAGACACTATCTTGCGCATTACTAAAACCATAATCTATCACCTTCAATCCTTCTTGTATAATTAAATTCAAGATATGCATGCAAAACACACATGAAACACTCTATCCATCACCAATAAATTTCTTTTACAAAGTTTCTCATTTAATAAGATCTTTATCATAATATTATTTATGCCATAATTATCTATTGTAATTCTTGATATTCTTCTTTCAAGATTTCACTCAAACAAATAATTAAGCAAAAAATCACATAAAGCATTCTTATCATGTGAAGTAGGGACATAAATAAATCTCAAAATATGGGTTTGAAGCCTTCACAAATCATCAATGAAATGTGTTGTGATGGCCATAAATATTTTTTTATTAGTCTAAAATCCATGTATCAGTGGTTATTACAATTTTACTTATAATTTCCTTCTATTATTAAAAGTTTTTTACTTTAAAAATCTTCAAGACGTCATTCTAAATTGTGTTTCTGGACGCTATTTTGAACAATGGTTGAAGACTGAAAATAAACTTTTAAAATCTAATATAATCAACAATAGATAGAGGATACTCATGCAAAATAATGGAGTGAGCAAGTTCTCTACATTAACATCTTGATCAAAATAATGATGTTGGCTAGTTTCATCACTCCATGAACCATTCTTATTTTCTAAATTACTTGAATTATTAGTACATCTGAGTATGTTCTCTCATAAACGATGCCCCACAAGTTCTAATTGATTAGATACGAGGACTCAATACATACAAATACCACAGTGAGAATCATTGAACATCACCGATTTGAAATGATTTTATGCTTTAGACTTCAATTTCTTTTTTCAAATTTAGAAACTTCATTTGAGAAAATCTTTGAATCTCTCCTCAGTTGGATGAGGGAGAGTACTTTTAGATGAATCAATTGTATTTTCTTCATCATGAGATTATATACTTATATATAAACACACAACATCAATAAACTAGATCAATATAAAATTAGAAAGTTCTTACAAAGTATCAAAAATAATTAAGAAGAAAAAAAAGATATACAAAAAGAGTATATCCAACTACATGTTTGTTTTACGACAATAGTTCTTATTCAGGTCTATAGAGTATTATTTGAAGTCATGTCAATGGCCTTTAAAGTATTATTTGGATCACATTTTTGAGCTCGATAATAATGAGACTTTGACATGTTATAAGAGAAGAGGGGATAATAAGCATATTTAGCAAGAATCGGATTATTTCTTGAAGAATTGAGTAACATAGAAGAGAGCCAAGTCACAAATGCTCAAAATTTATCAAGAGATAAAAAATTTGATTCAAACAAAAATAGAATCAAATCAAACAACAGATCAAATTTGTAAGATATGATGAAACAATGGGACCAAAAATAAGAAAAGAATATAAAAATACGAAGAAATTGTAGTAAAAATAAAAACAAGTGAGGAAGGGATGTTAATTATCATAACAGAGACTTGAAGAAAAAGTAGTGACAATAATAGTGAGAAATGTGAATTCGCGAAGAGGGTATCTCCAAGAGGCACAATAACAACAATGAGAGTGAGAGACGAGAGAATCGGTCTTTCACTGATTCTAATTTCTAAAGCCCTAACCCACACATGCACCCCCACCACTTATTGTCATCCCTAATTCTTGAAGATGTATTTTTGTAACAATAAATAGAGCACTTTTGGCTCATGGATTACACACTCAAGAGAAGAAAATTTATGTTTCTTCTCTTCATCTCTTGTATAATAGTTCCTTCATCTCATTTTATGTCACATCTTTTTTTTAGTTCGTTCCAAAAGAAAAGGTCAATTTACTATAATTAGAAAATAATTTAACTTTAAAATTCATCTTTTATCTTTGATGAAATAATTTGCATATACACAAATATTTAAGAATTATTTTAGATATAAATTTCAAAAGTCTTACATACTTTCTTTCTTCTTAATTAATTTCAAATTACGTTAAATAAAATAATGTCGCATAAAATGAGATGAGATAAAAAGAGTATATATTATTTTATATTGTTCCATTTGCTATCAAATTTACAACACTAATTAAAATCAAAACAAAACCATAATTTTGTGCAACTCTCATTAAACCCCGCTTAACCCCCCCCCCCCACACACATTAATCATCTTCTTCCTCCCACCAGTAGACATCACCTCTTTTCACTCATATAAATACAAAATTGCACTTAGATCATATTTTACGCATTGTTTACTCCAGAATTTTGGGGTTTGAAATTTTCTGTACTGAAACAGATCTCTCACTTTTCACTTTCTCCCTCTAGTAGAGTAGAGTAATATTTTTAAAATGGGGGATGCTACGATAAAGATGACTTCATTGAAGATCCATAAGAAAATGACAGCGGGTGAAGTTGACGAGTTTATGAACCTCTTGCATAACTCTGATCCCATTTGCATTGAGCTCACTCATCTTGACAATCAACTCCAAGGTTACATTTTCTTTTTAAAATTTTTTCTTCTTTTTACCACCTATGAATTTGGGGAATTGGATTTCAAGAATTTTTCATAGTCATCTCATCAATTCTTTGTTGAGGTGTCAGTTCACCGCTTTATTTTCTCCTTTTTGAATTTTCTGTTATGTTTTATATTTGTGTTTCAGTTGGTTTAAAGATGGTTAGTATGAGCATTATTTCTATTTTTCATAATTAGTTTGATGAAAACATGTTTCACAAAATAAAATAAAAATGGATTTTTGCACTCATTTTGATAATAATAGTATATATTTTGAATTTGGTTGTAAGAAGTTTCTCCTGTCCTGTTCAGTTATGTGATTACTTCCTCTTTTTTGGTAGATCTCTTATTACATATGATTTGCGTATCAATTGAAACCACCTTATCTTTCGTTTTACTTTTCTATTATTGAATTTTAATCACGTGAATAAATTATTAAGCTCATCATTCCTTTTAAATTTTTTGTGGGCAAGTTTGAAATTGAGGCATTAATGTTTTTGTTGCATTCTTAGTGCTTTTTTAATAGAAAATAATTTGCGACAAATAGAAAAAAATATATCTTTTTTTCATATGGGTTATGGTGAAGTTGTTTCTCCAGACAGTTTTCTCTAATGTAAAAAAAAAACTTTGATTCGAAGAGATTATGAATTTTGTTGTATTTTATCCAAAAAATATACATCACAAAAGTTTAAATTTGGAGCAGTTTAGGATTTTTCATGATCCTTTTTTTCCGTAAATGGTGCTCTAATTTTTGATAAATTTCTCTCTTTTCGTAAACTATTCCTTTTATGTGAGGGATTAAAATTTTGATTTTTTTATTTTCCGTAGAAGTTAATTTCTTTAATTAATTTATTGTGGGATATAGAAAAAGATGTATGAGGCTTGCTCACATGGTATATTTGAAAACTCGTGACTTCAAAAGCTAATAAAGACAAATTAGAAATGTGAAGGTTGTATTTGTGTGCAATTCTCAAACTTTCTTAACCCATCATTTAATAATTGTCACTTACACTCAATTCTTAAGACTTAATCACCTACACTTTATTTTAAAAAATTTTATCACCTATAATTCATTTTTCCGAGATACAACAATCTATCAGGATTGTTTCAAAAAGAATTGTCACCAAATTAATTTTTAAATGACAATTAAGTCCTCCATTAAGAATATATCAGATAAATACACTAAGATAAATACACTAAGTCTTTCATAGGCTATAATTATTGAACTAGTACCACTATTTTTTTCTTGATTTGATTGCACTATTGAAACTTTTTTAGCAGTTAAGACATGTTCAACAGTACAAAAAGAGGTTGGACAAAGTTATTGATTATATTTCAATGGCAAGATTTGATTCTTTATAGATGACAACAAAGATGAGAAAATAGTCATGGATATAGAACAATATATTACTTTGAAGCTATTTCTGAAAAATTATGATAGGAATATTTTAGTTACCCTTGTTATGCTAAATGTGATGAATCAGAAAGATTGGATTTATGGAATAACATATATCAATGTTCTACCAACATGACATTACTATGACTTGTAGGAAGTGATTTTAATGTGGTGATGAATGAAGAAGACAAAAATTAAAGGATTATCAATTTTCTCAAAAATATGAGGATTCTGCCTTTTATGTAAATTCTTGTGAATTAAATATAGCAAGTTTCAGAGGCAGTCTTTTCACATTGTGGAATGAAAGATATACATATGAATATATTTTTTAAAAGATTCAATAGAGGTGTTGTTAATAAACAACAACAAAATTGGTTCACTCATATAAAAGTGGAGTATTTATCCAAAACTGGATATGGTCATGATCCCTTAATTATCATTTTGATGAACATAATTTGAATTGTGTAAAGTCTTTTAGGTTACTAAGGTTATGTCTTGTGCATGATATTTTTAGAGATAGTAAAATTAAATAGGAAGACGGGCTTTGAAGACAATCATTTCCTAGTGTTCAAGCATAAATTAAAGTAGATGAAGAAAGCTCTTACCAGTTGAAGCAAATACTCTTATGGGGATATTTAAGTTGGTAACTATCATGGATGAAATAGTTCAAGTGAAGAAGAAACTCTTTGAAGAAGATCCCTCGGTCCTTAACCAGATGGTGCTTCAACAAGCTAAAGCAGAAATGAAGAAGTATCTACGTATGAAGAAGAATTTTAGAAAGTGGAGCTTATTTGGTAAGTTGAAGGAGATAGAAAAACAAGATTCTTTCACAATTAGTTAAGTACTGGTCGAAGGAAAAGACTTCAAGTCAAGAGAATGCAAAATGCATATGGTGATTGGCTAGAGGAGGATTCACAAATGGCAGAAGAAGTGACCTTTTATTAAAAATAAACTTTGACCCAGAAAACCAAATATTGTGTGCAACACCCACAATTGAAGTAAAGAATGTTGTATTTGATCTCAAAGGGGAAAGTATTTCTAGTACAAATGATTTTCCATGTATATTCTTTCAGTCTTGTTGGGGGATGGTGAAGATGTCTGCAATGTTGTTGAGGCATTCTTTGATGAACACTGATAACGCTCAAATACACCCTAAAAATAAATGTACGCAATCATTAGCAATATATTTATCAAACTTAGAGGAGTCAAAACCACGAGGAATGAAGGCGATAGCTTCACCCTCAAGTGTCACAAATGACTGTGAGTTGGCATGAAATGCTAAACATAATGTAATAAAATAAAATGAGGGATAATTTAAAAGAATTTTGTACACAAATTATTAATTTTGATTGTTGGTTTATCAAAATGAATGATAGAAAGTGTGGTCAATAAGTAGAGGTACTTGAGGTTATGCCCTCCCGAGAGTGATTACAAGCATGAGTAAGTCAAAATGAACCTAAAATTATATTGATAGTTATGACTAGCCTTGGTCTTAGGTATTGGAAGTAATCTTTCAATCTGCCACTAAATTTCATAAGGGTTTGTTTTAAACACCCATATGTACACAATACGAAGTAACCAATAACCTCAAATTAGTTAGCCTATTTCTAAAACGAGCTATTAAATGAGAAGTTCTCGAGTGTTTTTCAACTAAATCTCTTAACCTTTGTCTTCTCTTTCAAGCAAAATAAGAGATCTAAGTACGAATAGAGTTTGCAACCTCAACTCTTGAATTGAAACATAAAGATTTAGCTAAAATCATAACATTCAATCTAATATAAAAGTAAATAATCACTACCTACACAATAATCAACACTCAATAATACATAACCCCAAGCTTGAAAAATTAGCTACTCATAGCAAGAGAGTAATGAAATGTATCTGTATTCTCATCCAAATCTGTCATTGAATCCAAGTATTTCGAAGGGAATTCCAAGTTCAATAGAAATAAGTTAGCAATAAGTAACTACAATTCCAACTAGGATCTCAATTATAACCTTTAGCTTTAAGAATATAACAGATGATAGGAGTTCTAATTGGTTAAAAAGGCTTAAATAGCTTCAACAAAAATGGTCTTTGAATTGACAAAAATACCATCGCATCTAATTCAACTGAGCAGTACTCTGACTCTGAAGGGATCAGAGCTGAGCTGAGTTGTCCAAAGCTCGTCGATTTGACATTGTATTGAGATCCATAGGTTGATATTTGTTCCATTTCGCAAAAAGTCTTGGCCTTCGAAGATCCTTTCTGCAATTCACCGAATTATGATTCTCATCGTCGATTTGTCCGACTTTGGACCTGGCTCAAACTGTTACGTTTTTGCGATAGATTTCCCTTTTAGTGATGCAGTAATTTTTTAGATGATGCTCTTTTACACTTTTAGCCCTAATCTTTCATCTTTTTGCTCTTTCAACCACTTATTAGTCATAGCCCTGAAATTAAACCAAATCACCATTAATACACATACAAATTAGCATTGAGGACATTTTTTTACCATTTTTAGGTCAAATGAGTTGTAATTTGCCGACTCATCGACAACCCAACTTTAAATCTTCGCTCGTCCTTAAATAAATCAAGGTACACACAATAAAAGCAACAATGCCTACAAATGATACTAACTGGGAGTTAGACACATGCTTCTTTTGTGAAAATACTTTGTCTGATTGATTTTGAAAATAATGAAAGAAGTGTCACATATCAAACACTCATATTGTGAACAATAAGCGTCAAATGTTGACTAAATATTACCATACCTCGCACATGCTCCTGGATTATCATACCTCGCACATGCTCATAGACTCCAACCAAGATTAAAAAGTGATCAAGAAATGTAATTAAGTGCCCTCACACAAAAAAGTCCTTTCCCACAAGAACAAATCATTATTACAATTAAGGACTATCACGAATCACTCACACTCCAAAAAAAAATGATCATGCACATGAGAATCACGCCATAGGCTTGTCCATACGCTCTATTTCACCACATTCAAGCATACTACTTTGGAGATCACTAAGGCCTTGCTCGACTCGTAGTGTAGGCATCAGACAAGATAGGGAAAGTTAAGACTATAGTGACTGTACCCTCTAGAAGCATCTAAGGAGACTTCAATCATACCTATTTCCCAAAGCTTACTTCTCAAATCATTCTGAGGAACAATTCTCAAATGTTTTTCTGTTATCCTCACCCTCTTATCCTTTCAACACCAAAAATTCTTATTAACATAATTTTCACTCTATTTTAAACACTTTTTCAAATCTCTTCATGTTTTTGTCTTAATTATTTTTAGTATAACTAGGAGGGAGGGAAATAATTGATCCTCTAATCTATGAATTTCCTTTTACAAATTCCACCCAAGATCTCTACCAACCCCCCAATTAGGTTTTTGGCCTAAGTTGGTTTTCGATCTCACCTAAATGACTCAAGAAAGGTTAAGTTCAAAAGAGGGAATTTTGGCAAATAGGTGTCGATTTCTAATAAGGTTATCCAAGAAAAGGTTTCAAGGCTCAAATTTGGGACAAAATTGATCACTCGACTCACAATAGGATGACTATTTAGGTCAAATTGGTGATTCACTCTAAATAAATGTCCTAAGATTATTTCTCCAATTCGACACTCTTAGCTTTAGAAGTAGAGCAATCGAGCGAGTTCTAGGTGGACTCAATGAGCAAGTCAAGTCGAACTCTCACCTACACATGACACTCAATTGCATACCCGAAACATCCATCCTCAATTGATATACCACATTCATAGCACGTATCGTGAAAGGTACTTAAGAAGTCAAAATAAGTCATGGGTGTTACGAATGAAAAGCACCTAACTAGTAAAATAAACCAAATATAAAGTTTTAAAGGGGACATTTTTGAAAAATGGAGCAATGCACAGTGATTTATTCATTTTAAGAGTTGAGTTGAGCATGTGAACATCTCCCCAAGAGTACTATTTGAGTCAAAGTGTTCTATTGCTTATACACTTTTTTCTTAAGTACGCATAATTGGAAAAAAGTTATTTGCGACAAATTATGAACTACAAAGCTAAAACTAAAAAAAAAAAAGAAATAAAAATGAAAAGTCACACACCACACACTCAAATATTACAATCCAAATGAAATATCCAAAATAATATCTAAATCTCATAACCATACACCAAAATAATAGAACAGAATATCAAAAACACTGTATCAAAAGAACCAAATCTCGAGGAACAAATAAAATAAATATGCCCCCCCCCCCTCCCCCGTTATAGGCTCCTCTGTAAAACTCAAATTCTAATATTAGTCTGCGCTAGTTCCACACATTTTTATATCAGGATATGCAAGGGGATTCAAAAAATAACACAACTAGAAGGATACAAGATGTTGTCTTGATTGCAGAAGCAGTGGCTATTAGAGATAGATGACTTATTATATCTCTAATTATATCTACTAGACTACTAGTAACTATGAAATCTACTCTCTTAGCATGAAGAATATCCAAGATAGTATATGGGATGTCCCTTAAAATATGTCTATGATAGTTCAGGAGATATATAGATGTAGAAGATTAGGTAGTGTTACTACAGAGCATATGCTTAGGGAACGGAACCAACTGACTAATTAGTTAACTAACCTAGCTTTGATTTTGCAAGTATAGTTAACTTCACATCATCTTAGGAATTACCCATAGAAAAAAAATCCTGAATATGGACAAACACACATACATGTTTGAGAATAAGGGGAGTACAAAAATCTAACCACAAGTATACAACAAATCACAGCAGGGGAAGCAACAATCCATACATACATTGTAGTGTAGAACGGGAACTGAGCTCACACTTAAAGAGAAGATACAAAAAGTACTTGAAATAGATATAATATTAATAAAATACTTGTATAGGTCAATAATTTTTGTTTTTGCTAAAATAAATCAATCTTGCTAATAAACTTATCAATTTTCTGATAAAATCCTAATCAGTGTGTAGTATCAACTTTTTAGAAGGTTCAATTAGTCAAAGGGGTTTTAATAGATTAGTTAATCAAGCCTTGTCAGAGTTATATGATTTTTAGCTTCGATTTAGCTCACAAAAAAGAATAAAGGTTGATAAGATTTTCTAACATTGAATCTGAAGAGTTCTTCAATGTGTATCGATGATATAACATCCAATGAGAGTTAGAGGTGCCTGAGATGTATCGACCCAAGATTCATAAATAGAAGCTTCACGTTTATGTTTTTGAAGGTTTCATTTAAATTGGGGCTAAAAGCAGAAAAAGAAAGGTCGTAGAATTGGATTCTTACTTGTTATTGATGGATTTCACTGATCTGTGATTTGTTGCATTGCGAATTGGAGCGGCGAGTTCGTTCAAGCTCAATGACTGGGATGGCAGAATTTCATAGGACAAGTGATGAAGAGTGAATTCTGAGTCTTCTGGCCCTTTTCTATTTCAATCTTCGGACCCCAGATTTATCTTTGGACTTGGACCATTTTTTTTCATTTTACGTATGTTGTTTTTCTTTTCTTTTGGATCTGGGTCATTTTGATTTGGTCCTCTTATGTAATTTTTTGGAAAAATTACATAAATATACAAGTTAACTTTGTGGTATTACATAAAATCCCATTTTTCAAAAGTAATTACATATATCCCAAACTAATTACACAATATTCATCTCTTTTAGTTTTCTCTCTCGTGAGTTTTCATGCATACAAAACACATGGCTCCCTTCTAAATGTGTTCCTGATTTTTTGCCTAAAATCAAGCAACGTGATTTTGGGGATTTCAAATTTTTCAAATTTCAAGCATTAACTGAACAAAGTGAGTAACTTCTTCTTCTTCTTCAATTAATTTTTATAAAAAAAAATTCAATTTTATCAAATCAAAAATCTTTCTGATTTTTTTATTGTTGCGTGTGTGTAGTTCTCAATTTTTTTGTTTTGTAATGTCATACCAGTGTGATAGTTGATTTGCTTCGTAATTTTTCATATATTTTCAAATCAGATCTTGAGTTTTGATTTATTTTTTTTGCGTGTTCTTCACCGCAAAATCAAAGTATGTTAACGGAGTCTGGTATTGTATAATACCATCTGATACATTACTGGATTGATAGTGGTTAAATCTAATACATAAAGTGCAATACCTCCTCATATCAACTGTTCTTAATGTTAATGTGCACTTTTATGTATTTGGTTGGTGTTTCGATTAACTGTTCGATTGAATTTAAACTACTATCAGTCAAATGTATAATAGTAACTTGTACATGAACTGTTATGCATTGTGTTTTTGTTATGTGTTTTTTTACTGGTATTTTGGCTGATTTTTTGGCTAGTTTTGGGTTGATTTTTGGCTGGTATTTTGTTGTTCTTAATGTTGATATGCACTGTTATGTATTTGGTTGGCGTTTCAGTTAACTGTTAAATTGAATTTCAACTACTATCAGTTAAATATATAATAGTAATTTATACATTGAACTATTATGTATTGGTTTTTTATTTTGTGTTCTTTTTTTGACTATTTTTGGGCTGGTATTTGACTATTTTTTTTGTCTGTATTTGACTGATTGTTCGCTGATATTTGGCTGATTTTGGGTTGTTATGTATATGGGTTGTTGGCTGGTATTTGACTGGTTTTGGGGTACTTCATGGTATTTTTTTATTTTATTATTTATTTTTGTAGCATTTAGATGTGATCTTCTACCACTTGTGAAAGAAGTCGAAGCAGCAAATAGGTTAAAATTGTAGATATACAACAAGTTGCTTCTTTAAATCATATATTGAGAAAACATATGCACAAATACGACGACTATGCTATGCAATACTACTTTAAAATTACGGAGTCATCAAGGCATTGGAAGGATACACAAGCGATAATAATGATTCTCCACGATCAAAGCCAAGATTTGTTCAACCAGTAGGCGAAACAACAATAATTAGTTTAGAGTAGCATAATTTTTTAACCTTCTACGTGATCATATTTTACTAACTTGTTTCAGTAATTGAGGTTAAAAACTTCTAGTATTTGTTAGATTTCTAATGTTGGTTTGGATTTATTTTTTCTGTTTTTGAGATGTCTTAAGGATGCTTATCTATCTTCTTATTCAATATGCTGATTACTAATTTTGTTATTATTGTTATTTTGTAAGACCTATTGATCTTATACATTAGCATAAAACACATATACAAACGACTGTATGTATAATATATAATTAATACGACTGTAACACATCTTTTTAATAATGTTCTAAAATTTGATAAATTTGTACTAGAAACTATATTGGATGAAGATATTGTAACATTGAATTGATTAATTCATACAAACGCGTCACTACATGTACATTACTATAGCATAAAACGTTACAATCATAAAGTAAAAAATTCATATTTATATCCAATGTATAATAAATCATTATACATTAATTGTATGATTAACAGAACTTACTCATTAAACATTATACAATTAAATTCCAAATGTATAATGAACTCTTACACATTACTTTGTAACATTAATGCAAATTCTTACTTAACCATTCTATTATCAGATTTCATACTTTAGCCTAATTTAACTTTTATTAACCATTGTATATGATGACATTATACATTAGTTGATTGGTTATACATCGACATTTTTACAATTAAAATTCCATGTGTATAATGAACCCTTACAAACTTGTTTGTAATATTAATACAAGTTCTTACTTAACTATTATATTATTAGATTCCATACTTTAGCATAATTTAACATTTATTAACCATTGTATATGATGATATTATACATTAGTTGGTTGGTTACACATCGATATAATGCTGATCTGATACATCACTGCCATGCAACGTCTTATCATTCCAAATAATCATACAATCTGTAATACATGTGAGACAGATACACACCAACAGAATATTACTATTAGTAGGAAATATACATCAGGAACAATTAAAGCATCTAAAAAAATGAACTAATAATCATAAACGAATATAAAATTGAATAATCTTATTGAAATATAAAAAAAAATATTAAGAACTGAAATTGAATTAACGTAATTAAAGCTAGATCATCCATTTTTCAGATTCATTACATGACAATGAAAGTTGGTTATTCAAAATTAATATTATTAATCACCTACTTCTTCCAGATGAACACGTAAAGTATGAATCAACATAATTGGGTCGTCACATCGAAAAACAAACTATCTTTTCAGATATCCTTTAGGGAAAAATCGTAGGTACGTCGGTTGTGAAGAATTATCTTTCACGATATACTTTACTTCTATTTTTTTCCAACCTTCATCAATATCTAATTCTGTAGCAATCGTCGAGATCAACCTCAAATATGTTATACTTTCCGAAACAACAATGCCATCACTTTTGTATTGTTCATATACAATTTCAGACTGCCAAGAACCCGAATGCCTCAACAATATAGCGATGTTCATATTGATGTTGTCAGTAGGAATAAACAAGATCTTGAATAAATCAAAAACAACAAGCTTTTGATGTTCGCCAAGAATTGTTAGTGGAGAAATCAAATTTTCAATAAAGTTAATAGTTGTGAATTTTCAGAATAAAATACCAATTTGAATTACGGTTACTTTTTTTAAGGCTCCACCAAATCAGAAAATAATTGATTGCCGTTAATTAAATTTAGCCAAAACGGTTATCTTATACATTTGAGTTGTGTAAGAGGTTAGGTCGATATGTATATGTATTTTTCAAATCAGGGAGAGAAAAAAGGAATATGGGATACAATGTAATTACTTTCATTAAAGATGAAATTTCTGTTGTTTATACTAAATTTTTCGATATATTCAGCCCACTTTGGGCTTTTGATTAAAATAATTTAGAAAAATATTGTAAACTCCATCTTTGAATTATTCTTTCAACATTCTCTCATAATTCAAAGTTCTATATGCGTGCCTTTTTCGTAGTTGTTGTTCTAGAGCACTTCTCTTCAATCTTTCAATTTTTTATTTGTGTTGGAGCATCTTTCTAACTTCCATTTTTTTTGTTTGTGTTGGTGAGCTTTTCTTCAAATTTTAAATTTTTATTTGTATTGGCGCACTTCTTTTCAACTTTCAATTGTTGATGAACTTCTCATCGATCATCAATTGTTGAAGAACTTCTCTTCAACCTTCAATTGTTGTAACACTTCTCCCCAACTTTCAATTATTGACGCACTTCTCATTACCCTTCAATTGTTAAAACCCCTCTCTTCAACCTTTTATTGTTGAGGCACTTCTCTCTAACGCTCGTTGATGCACTTCTCACCAACACTCAATTTTATTGATTCACTTGTAATCAACTTTCAATTTTTTTTATGCCCACCTCTCTTCCTTTTTTAGGGAATGAATTTTTTTCCTTGTACCATATTTATCTACATCTATTTAAACCTGAACATTTTTATCAATCTTTCTTGACATGATTGTTTTTCATGCATATATCATTGGCACAATATTTTTCAACATAATCATTGGCCATGCAGATGACATATATTGGCTAGCATCGTGCGACGACATTGAAAGCTATTTGATTCTCTACGATTTAGTAGAGCTTCTAATACCGATTTGAAGAAAAATATTTAATTCACAAACTCCAATAACTCTTCACCAATTCTCACATTGAAAAAATAGCCAGCAACACCTCCATTTATAATATGTAAAACTTAATTTATTAGGACTAGAAAAACATATTCCTATATTTTTTAGACTAAAATTCTATTAAGACAGGAGTTAGAATAAATATTTCCAACTCCAACTTTGAATCTCGCTTCCAACATACTCGCCTCAACTTTAGAAGAGGCAGCAGCAACACATGGTGGGACCATAGTATTTGCATAATCAATCCCCCGGGCAAAATCTGCAGATACAACCCCCGCTTTCAGGGAAACGATATATCTTTTGTATGTGCATATGATATTGGACACTGTTGCTTACTTATATCTCATTCTCATACCTACTGTAAGCGCCAGTTACTAATCATGTGTAGATAATATTGAGGACGACCTAGCAGTGACTGTTGCCAATTGAGATGAGTCATCCACCGACATGTTGAGCAACAGACTGTGAGCGTTGTTTCATAGCAATTGCACTCAGATTCTTAGATTGCTCCCCAACTTACATGTGAGATATTGGAGTTCCATTTATGTATTTGCTTTCTTCATTTTATTTCTGCAATTTACATTACGAGAACACTACCTCTACATTTAATAGCATACTTTCCGCGATTTAGTGGCATTCAATACAGCTGGTTCGCCTAGGCATGGTTACAAGCTCGTTGGGTGCCAATCACAGCTTTAGGTATCAGATTTAGGTCATGACACCGTTAACACCATCAGCTAAAGAACTACCATAACACCAGATTTAGCCTTCAAACCGCCTAAAAAATTCCATTAACGAGGCCCAAATCCCACACTAAATAACTCCACGTTGCATTAATCTTGGATAAGCAAATGACATCATAGAAAAAATTTAGAACGAAACAGTGCTATGTACTGTAGTGCAAACTAGATAATAAACACGGAATTAGGCTATGTATTGTATATTGCTAATATGACTGTCAATAAAGAACTGCCAATCACAATCAGACGGAAGTGTGCTTTATGAATATTCTAAACTAATACTATGCAGCGATGATATTATTTAAATATCACAGGAAAAAGTTATCAGCGTAATAGACCAGAAACAAGACAAACAGGCTTTAGGAAACTGCTCTACGCTCCATTTAAAAATGACATTCAAATAGCATAGCTTAATACTCATGAGAAAAGACCAGTGCTTAAACGACCATGTCACACACACATTAAAAATTGGGCTCGACAAACATGAAATTGATATAATGAGACTTACATTTTCCAGATTTTAATTTTAACCGTTTGCTTCTAGCAGCTAGCAGTGTTAAAATAGAACATCAGAATTGAAAACTTTTGACAGCCTTAGAGAGGACATTCATTTGGTCTATGTGGTCATCAATATAAATGGAGTGACCACCTTTAACATTGTATATATTTCCTTGAGAAAAGACTAAGAGTACTCTCTTTCATTCTCGTCGGTAGATCCCTCTAATCAACTACTACTAATTAACAAAGGAACAAGTCCTACCTCATTACTTACATAAATAATTATGCCACATCGCTAACCAAAAATATCAATTACACAGTACGACTGCAAATTACAGAAAGTAAAACTAAAATAAGGGAGGACAAGAATCTATAATATATGTCAAGGTACTTAATACTTATAATCGAAGTCCTTTTCTGCTTACTCAGAATCTTCCAGGGAAAGCTGGAGAAGGAAGTGCCTCAAAAGCCCCATCATTAGATTATCAAAATTATACTGTGCGCCCGTTGTGCAATACTGGATACAAGACATTTGGTCCCTCCCAGAAGTAATGATTTGTTTCTTGCAGGGTTTACTACACATTCATATATCTAGTTGCTCAAGGTCGATCATGCTTGCCGAATGTTGTATAAGTTGCTTCCTAACGTCCACCTGTAATTGGCATGATGGAGATAAGCAATAAAATCAAGTCGATGACAAAAGAGTGGAAAGAGATGGACAGCCCCAATAGTTTTTTTTAACAAAAATTGCATGTCTGTCCCAACAGGTAGATGTCCCTAATAAAGTCTCAGCCTAACACTACACTCAGAAAAGAAAGACATACCCTGGAACCCATTAGTGAAGAAAAGACAACATTTGCTTCAGCTGCATCCTCCACTACTAATTGCTTTAACAGCCTAGTCTCTGGGTTCATCGTTGTTTCCCATAACTGGGCTGGCATCATCTCTCCTAGTCCTGAAAAGTTTTCCATATCATACGATTAAATAAGGGAGGTTTAAAGAACTCGCATGTCTATGTATACAGATGTATAAGCTGTGTATCTGACATTGCTGAAAAATCCCAACTAAAACTTACTCCCTCCGTCCCAATTTATGTGCCATAATTTGATTTTGGCACAAAATTTAAGAAACTAGGGAAGAGTTCTGAAGTTTGTTGTCTAAAATAAATCTTAAACATTTGTGTGGCAATAAATCACTTCTTTAAGGGTAAAAAAAGAATTTTAAAGTTTAAGTCGCTTTTAATTAAGGAGACATTCTTTTTGGGATAGACTAAAAATGGAAGGGTGCTACATAAATTTGGTCAGAGGGAGTACAATTTTCATTATTTAATAGAAAAGCAAGCACCCAATAGACGATTTCTACAGTTGGCAAAGTGGTGCTGCATTCATAACTTATGAGAAGGATATAGGACCAGAAATATCAGGCATATACAGTTATTTCCACCAATTAACTGTAGTCTATTTTTATTTTATTTTTCCAAATATATGGTTTAGCCAAACCGTAAACCATGGAATGTTTGCAGTCAAACTCTTTGAATTCTGAAATCATTTTGAGGTGATGTCAAGTAGTTGGGACTTGTAATGCTCATCCAGCATTTCCCAGATCATGTCCCTATGTTAGAGATTGTTAAGTATCCCATATCGGAAAAGGGACGGGTAATTGGTCTCCTCATATGGACTTGGGCAATCCTCCCCTCATGAGCTAGCTTTTGAGGTTGAGTTAGGTCCAAGATCCATTATTCACAGAGATGTTATGCAGCAAGGCTTTCACTTTCCACAAAGCACCTAAGGTACATCTAAATTGTCCGTCAATTGTCCCTCATTAAGCTGGTAATAAGTTTAGCAAACAGTTCCCTATCAAGTAATGTGCTCCAAACTGAACATGTCCCATGTGAAATATGCAGTCTTCAAAATCCAAAATACGAAAACATATCATACTTCCTATCTCACCTTTGAACCTCTGTATGTTATATGACGCATTTGAAGGAAAGGAACACTGAATTTTTTTAAGTTCTACATCATCATAGCAGTAGTATGCTTGTTTTCCCCTCTCAACCTGAACATTTCAAAATAGAACATTAAAACCTGGAGGCAGTAAATACATAAGTTGTAAAACAAAACTCGAAAGAAAATAAACCTTATAGAGAGGTGGAACACCAACATAAATGCAACCTTCCTCAAAAAGAGCTCTCTGCAACAAGTTTAGAATGTCTCAACCAGGTTTGCCAAACAGTCAACTAAACATTTTGGTTATTTCCATAAACAATTCAACTGTTAATTCCCAGCGGAAAATGCGTGTTCCATTGGACCATGAAGAAAAATGAAAGGACACACCTGATATCTAAAGAAAAATGTCAACAACAATGTTCGAATATGAGCACCGTCGACATCGGCATCTGTTAAGATTATGATTTTATGATAACGGAGAGCTTCCTTGTTAAAATCCTCCCCCTAGATGCAAAAGATTGAATGAGAATAAAATTTTGAACAAAGAGCATATTGCACAAACCTCGAAGATGAACGCAGTACCTTAACTCCAAGTCCTAAACCAAGAATAAGATTTTGAATCTCTTCATTTTTATACATTGCTGCTTCATCCTTTCTTTCAATATTCAAAATTTTGCCTCTTAAAGGAAGAATAGCCTGTAAAATATAAATAATTAACACATTTTACATTGGAGTCTGGATATGTGATGAACTTAGTAGTAATAAATATTCTTCTAGTCGTCACTTCTGCAGCACAATTTTTCTGTATATAAGTTTTATCTCTCTTTTACCAATGTAAATATGCAGAGTTTGCTTTAGCTGAACAATTCTTTTTTTTCTTTTTTGGACACAAGGAGAAGGTCGGGTGGAGAATCATCTTGCAGAGCTTCCATCAGCAGTTTCATAAGCTACTGCATAATCTGAAAAGGGGGTTAAATGTTTATAGCGCACCAATGAGTTTTAATTACCTGAAAGCGCCGATCACGGCCTTGTTTTGCACTTCCACCGGCTGAATCACCCTCAACGATGAAAATTTCTGAAAGTTTTCAAAAGAGACAAGGAACTCCTTTTAAAAAGGCAGTTTACTTGCATGATATTACCACATTATGTGCATTGGGTGTTACATTATAAAAAATTTACTCCCTCAATCCTGTTTTACATGACAGTCTTCTATAGTAATACACAATGTTTGACACATTAACATATTAATAACATGATAACTACCTTGAGAAGTTACACTACGCAAATCGAGACATGTCCTCTTTACCAAATACTCCGTCTGTCCCTTTTTATGACACTATCACTGCTTGGGAAGTAAAGCAATTTGTTCTCTGATTAATTTGACTGTTTTTCTAAAGGATATAAATTACTTTAACTATGTTTAATTAAAAATATTTGTTTGATAAATTAGAACAGCACAAGAATGTGTTATTCGAACTGTACAAATGTAGCAAAAGAACAAAAAATAGAAGTGTGCCCATCTAAACTTGTACGGACTCTAATGTTTGTAGAACTGTTTCAGCCTCATTTACGTGTATCATCCTACACCATAAGCAAAACAAAGATGTACAATTAAGACTATATCTTGTTGGTAGAGCTTGCAGAATCTTCAAAATATCTTCTATATCTCTCAGTCTAGACAGTCCACCAAATAAAAGCAGGTATAGTATTACATCAGACCATCTCCAACCCTCTCTCTATTTTTATCTCCAAATATAGAGAAATTCTATATTCGGAGGAAACCTACTCCAACCACAAATTTATTTTTTACTCCAAAAAAGAATATTCTTCTTTTCCTCTTTTCTCTCTTCGATATTATGTTACATTATTTTTATTTCAGTTATATTTCTTATTTCATAAAATTAATCATTTCTTCTTTTTCATAATCACCCTATATAATTCATATACATTTCTTATATATTCATGTAATATAAATTATTTTATACCCTACATTTTTAAATAATGTAAATTGCAAGCAAATTTTATATATTATACATATTAATGGACAATTCAAATAAAAGTTAAATCTTTCACCAAAAATAGAATGTTAAATCATTGATGAAATACACCAACAAAAACAACAACATACCCAGTGTATTCCCACAAAGTGGTGTTTGGGGAGGGTAAAGTGTACGCATTCCATACCACTACCTCAGATGAAGTAGAGAGGTTGTTTCCGATAGACCCCCCGGCTCAGGACATAAAACAATAAAACAAACAAAAAACATAAGAATAAACAACAAAATGGGATAACACACCGTTAGTAATAAAAGAAACAACACACCCACAGAGAAATACTACAAACTATCTATTCGAAATCACCAACATCATTAAAACACTACGAATAAGACCTCCTACCAACTAATCCTCTATCCTAATTTGCGTCCTCCACACCTTCCTATCAAGGGTCGTATCCTCCGTAAGTTGCATTTGATCCATGTCATGCCTAATCACCTCCCTCAAATATTTCTTCAACCTACCTCTACCCCGCCTAAAACCATCCATAGCCAGCCTCTCACGCCTTTGTACTGGAGCATCCGTGCACTTTCTCATCACATGCCCGAACCATCGCAACCTCACTTCTCACACCTTGTCTTCCACCAAAGTCACTCCCACCTTCTCTCGAATAACCTCATCTCTAACCCTATCTCTCATGTTAAGTCCACACATCCTTCTCAACATTCTCATCTCCGCCACCTTCAACTTTTAGATGTGGAACATAGTTGATCGGACCGCCCCTCAGTAGAATTTACCTTTAAGCTTTAGGAGGTACCTTCTTATCACACAAGACTCCCGAAGCGAGCCCCCACTACAACCACCCTGCACCAATACGGTGCGTGACATCCTCATCAATCTCTCCATTCTCCTGAATCATAGACCCAAGATACTTGAAACTATCCCTTTTCCGAATGGCCTGAGAATCCAATTCCACTACCACGTCAGTCTTATGCATCAAATCACTGGACTTACATGCCAAGTACTCCATCTTGGTCCTGCTCAACCTAAACCCTTTAGACTCTAGAGTCTGCCTCCAAACCTCCAACTTATTATTAATTCCTCTTTGAGTCTAGTCAATTAGTACAACATGATCAGCAAATAACACACACCAAGGCATCTCCCCTTAAATACACTGCGTCAAAACATTCATCACCAAGGAAAACAAAAATGGGCTAAGAGACTATCCCTGGTGCAACCCTGCCAAAATAAGAAAGTGCTCCGAATCTCCTCCTACCGTCCTCGTACAAATCTTCACTCCATCGTACATGTCCTGAATTGACCTAGCATATGCCACGAGCACACCTCTAGCCTCCAAGCTCCTCCACAGAATCTCTAGGGGACTTTGTCGTGCGCCTTCTCAAGATCGATGAACATCATGTGCAAGTGCTTCCTCTCCCTAAACTACTTCACTAACCTCCTCAAAAGTTGAATGACTTCAGTAGTTGAGCGATCTGGCATGAAACGGAACTGATTCTCGAAAATTGTCACGATCCTCCTCAGACTCAACTCTACCACCCTTTCCAAACCTTCATAGTATGACTCAACAACTTGATGCTCAAGATTATAACGTTGCCCCCATAAATGCTCTATTAATTCCCTACGAAGTTCAAAATGAGCATCTTTGTCCTTAATTTTTATGTCAGCTAAAAATTGTTCAAATCGATAACTTTCATTTACCATCATTTCTACTGTTGGAGTCGCAACTTCTAAAGTATCTTGAATTGGTGCATTAAGATCACACTCATCTTCAATTACCATGTTGTGCAGTATAATAAATGTAGTTATTATAGCATGTAACACTTTGTTTATCCAAAAACGTGACGGCCCAACAATAATTGCAAAACGTGATTGCAAAATACAATTATAAATTATAATAAAATTAACTTATATTTTTTTATTAAATATTATATATGGAAATTAATTTATAAAAATTATAAATTAATATAAATTTAAAATTAATATAATAAAGATATGACATAAGAAAATAATAATGAATATTAAGGACTTAATTAATTTTCTTACAATTTATAATATTTTAAATTAGAAGTGTTATATAACACTATTCATTCCTTGAAATATAGAGTACAGAGGAAAATTTAGAGATGGGTTCAAGTTGCCTATCACTATTTTCATCTCCAAATATAGAGTTTGGAGATAAAAATAGAGATGGGTTGGAGTTTCCCTCACAGTAACTTCTCTTCCTCATGCTGTTTATGTGCCAGCACTGCAGTAAATCATTTGTTGACCTTGGCATGACCCATTGCGGTCCAATCATACTTAAAAAAAGCTGTCACAACTGCATGGTAACTTGGCAGTGCAAAAACAAGTGATGGGCTATCTGAATGTCTCCCACATAATGCTACATAGGTCAAAACCTCTTTTTTGGAGGTTCTCATGAGGGAGACAAGCTTATTTACACGCAATCCAAGTAAAGCAAGCTACCTTGAATGGATCTCCAGATCTGTTTCCATGGCCAAGGACTTGGTAAGTTCCCTTCTTCTGATAAAATTCGGTAGCAGGATCTCGCTGTGAACAAACCTATTTTGTTAGTGATCCATGGTATGTTGTTTCTGTATTAGTTGGCTGCTGATACGGTTTAACAAACTGAACAATCAACAGCCTTGTTCATCTCCAAATCATTGAAATTGATACTCCAACCCCCATCTACTCTATTCTCAGCCTATGTAGATGCAGCACTTGAAGCCAACGAGAATAAATTAGGAAACAAAACCTTGAAAGGCGGTGTCCTATCCAATTGCCCATCCAGAAAGAAACTCCTCTCCCATTGCCCACACTGATCCAGTATTAGCCTTAAGAGGCTACAGAGGTCTAATGTTCTTTCATACTGACACGCCATAGGATCTGACTTCTAGTACACTATTGCCCATCATTATCATAGTTGTTCCTGATAACATCAACACAGAGCACTTCCAAGTTCCACCTCAGTATTAAATATCCATAATCACTTCATCAACAGGCTTTCATTTTGTTATATGATATTTTTAATCCCCAGTGCACCATCTTTTGTCTTTAATTACAGACTTCTAGTTCACCAAATTAAATGACTTCCTTTCCTTGTTAGCTTGTCATAAGAAGTTCCTCCTAAGTTTGTCAATTCTTTTCTCACGTTTCGTAGGCATTGGAAACAGAAACATCACATGCGGGAAGTTAATCCAACATGCTATTACTTAGAACCAATCACCTATCCAGAGAAAGATATTGTTTCTTTTATCTGGCAAACTTTTTTTCACATTTCTCCCTCACTCCTTCCCAGATGTTATCAACTTTGTGCTTGGCCCCCAGTGGCAATCCAAGAGAAGTAGTTGGTAAGGTACCATCTTGGCAACCTAAGATAGCTGTCAGAATGCAGCAATCAGTGTCTTTATTAACTGGATATAAGTAACTTTTTCTCCATTTTAATAGGAAGCCGAGGCACCTTCACTAGAATCAACCTTCGGCTGTTTAAGTAGATAGACTTCAGTATCACAAATCATCAGAATATCATTCGCATACAACAGGTGAGATCTCTAAAGTATTATGGATGTTGTTGTGAAATTTGAAACCTTTTATCCAGCCAGTCCCATATGCTACTGATAACATACAACTGAAGTATTTTATCACCATATAAACAGGAAAGGAGAAATAGGGTGTCCTTATCGTAGACCCCCTTGAGCGACAAAGAAGCTCTCTGGTGTTCCATTAACTAGGAAAGAGTATTTAACTGTGCTTATGCCAAAAGAAAAAAAGAAAAAAAAAAGAATCCGATTATATACATTTCCTACCAAATCCAATATTCCTTAGCATGTGATTTAAGAATTTCCAACTAACATGATAGTAAGCTTTCACGATGTCGAGTCACAAGACTCCTGGGGCATTACTTATTATCTAGAATCTAAGCATTCATTGGCAGCGAGAGTTGCATCCATGATTTCCTACCACTACTAAAAGCTAAAAGCCATTTGTGCATTGTCCGCCAGCTTGTAAATCACCCTTTTAGGTCTCTGTATGAGCAACTTTGAAATAATCTTATAAACGCTACCAATTAGGCTTACAGGTCTAGAATCTGTCAATTCAATTGCAGCACTCTTCACTGGAACTATTGTTATGTAAGTGGCATTAGAACACTTTTCAAATTTCTCTGGGGAATGGATGGAGGTCTCCTATGATATCTTCTTTGATTGTTGCCAATATATCTGGTATCACTTGCACGTTGTTTGATGATACCAAAAAGATCTTCAAATGTCATTTGAAGCCATAACTCTTCCTCTCTATCGATTTTTGAGTGATAGCGCTCCTGTTCAGCATAGATCTTCATTTTCAAATATAACCTCTTACAAACTGGTTTTTCTTTCATGACTTCATTGAATTTCCAATTTCTCAATATGATTGTGCCTTTTGCAAGCGTTGCCATCTTGTGGAAGAATTCAGTACTTTTCCCACCTTATCTAATCATAAACTTTTTGATCTGTCTTCAAAAGATGTATTCACATTTGGTTTATTGTGCTAGTACCTCATTCTTTTAAAATTACCCCTGACTAGCAAGTCTTTTCTTAAATTGCATTGTTTTCCAGTGCCATGTCCAGTTATGCATACTGTCGTAGTACCTCATTCTTTCTGTGTTCCGGATTGCAAAAGTTGCATTTGTCCCACTCCCTCAGTTTACCTTTCAATAACTGTAAGTTTTTTGATAGAGCATAATCTCATCTACCTTCAACAACAAAGGAATTCCAGTAGGCATTCACCTTTTATGTAAATCCTTCTATCTCTAGCAACCAATGTTTAAATTTGAAATAAGCTCGAGTCCATCCCCAATCACCATGAGGAGCTTTAATGGAACATGATCTGACTAATCTTGGCAACACTTCTTGTTTAATCATCTTGAATACATCATACCATTCGGTTGAAAATAGAAATCTATCTGTTCTTGAAGCGCACTCATGATTGTAGTCTCTGAACCATGTTAATTTCCCACCTAACTATGGTCCAATTAATTCTAGCTCTTCTATGTAATCTGAAAATTCACGCATAGCACTTGTTCTCCTTGTATTATTCTCTGTCACAAATATTGTACTATCAAAATCCCCCTAAAAACTAACTTGCTGCTATAACAAGATGAAAATGCTCCCAGGCACGGTCTTCGAGGCTTTTCTCTTTCCTTCTTCTTAAGATTAAAGAATAGCCTTCCTCTGGTGCTTTCGCCGGACTTCAGGCTGCTTGGTAGATGAGATTTCACCCACTGTGTTTTCTGTTGAAAATCTTCTTCTTTCTTTTCTCTCCTCTTCTTTCTTTTTTCTTTCTCTCTTTCCAGATTTGGGGTGATGGAAGATAACATAATATACTTTGCAATGGGGTTCAAGTCATATGAAACCATCAGAAGTGAAACAAGAGCAGAGGAATGGTTTGAGTGGACTGAACGAGGACGGAATTTAATCAGAAGAACGACTTTCAGCAGGAAGACAATGCTTTGGCTATGCGCATCTTTGAAGGAGGCATCGAAAGTAAAGGGTAATTTTGTAAGAAGATGGAAGTTCCACGATCATTCCTCAGAGTACTTCTTTGCAAGAAACTTTAACAAACATGGTCATTATATAACAATTATCAGCATTCAAGGAAGGAGTAGTAGATCAGTACTTATCATCCCTGAAATGGCATTTAATGTAGTGTGGTTTGATATTGCAGTCAAGATTGAGAGGTTCATTAACTACAAATCCCACAAAACAGACTAATGCGTTTAAAAATACAAAGGGCCTTCTTTACTCAGAGACAGTCAGAAGGTCTAAATGGCCATCAAGAGAAATGAGCTCAGCCACAGTCCAAGAAGAAAGTGGAATCAACCATATAGATGGAGGAGACAACCCAAACCAGAATGAATTGCTAAGCAGGAGCTTAGTGGGCTCTCCTACAGAAGACATCCCCGACATCCCTACTTTGTCTGAAATACGAAGATGGGCGAGTAGCATCGGGAAGCAGTCACATGGAATTAACATATATGAAATGGGTCATAATCAATTCCTATTCGAATTCTCGTCGAAGGTAACTGCAGAGCATGGTGACTAGCAGTGGAAGAAACACAAATTCAACCTGCAATGGTGGTCTCCGACAGTGGGATCTGTTTCTAGACATGAAAAGGTAAATCAAGTCTGGCCCCTTCAGTTATGGTCCGAAAAGGTGTTCAAGGAGATCAGAGACTTTTGCGGCGGCTAGATTCAAACTGAAGAAGAGACGGAGCTGAGAAACCACTTGAAATGGGCAAGAATAATGGTTTTGGGCGACGGTGACGACGTCCCAAAAGTGGAGAAGGTGGAAAGTGAAAGTATAATCTATGAAATCCAAATTTGGTGTGAAGCTCCGGTGAGAACCAACACCGGAGTTGTAGGAAAAGACATAATAACGGACCAGCGGGTAAAAGAAGGCACACAACAGAAACTAAGAACCAACGGGCAACAAAAGACTCGTATAGTACGGGGGTAGGGTTTCGAGGTGTTAAAAGCATGATGGGCCACGTGGGGTGTTCAGCAGATATGGAGATTTTCCCTAGATTGGAATGCTCACGAGATTTACCACGTGGGGACAGCAAGCAATCAAAGACCCTCTTTTCAAATAAAGAGGTTGCCCCTAAAAAGAAATTGGGCCCAGATCTGTTGGCCCAGAGCTTTTCTAATTGGAATATTAAGAGGGCATGCTACAATGAGCCCAGAACCGACCCATTGGAGGAGGAATTAAAAGCTAACGCTTTTACTTCAATTCTGGAATCACAACTTACAAGTCATGAAGTCAGTCCTTGCGATAAAGTCATGGATACAGAGAGTGAAGAAATTAGAGAAGACCAACAAGCTGTAGTCGAGGAAGAAAATCAAATATTACTGATTGAAAATAGGAGAAAACAGGCATCAGATTCTCAGGCGGAAGGAAACATATACATGCAGCCACAGAATCTCAACACAACAGTGGGTTGGGCAATTGAAGAACCAATGCCCCTAAATTCTGCGAAGGTGATAGATGAGAGGGATGTGGAATTTGATGTGACAATAAGGTGCCGTTTGGTTTGCAGTATGGATGTAACTAATCCCGGGATAAAAAATTATTTCACTTGTTTGGTTGTCAATATCTGGGATAACTTATCCCGGGACTAATAATTAGTCCCGAGATAAGTTATCCATAGATATGATGGGATTATTATCTCAGGTTAAGTTATCCTTGGTATAAATTGTAAAATGACAAAAATACCCTCAAACCCTATATTTTCATGTCACACACACATATATATGTGCTTGCAGTATGTGGTGGTGTTCTTGCAGAGTTGTGGCTGTTGCTTCTCCTCATGGATGAACTGTACATGGAGAATACTTGAAGATAATCTTTCCATTTGTCTTTCTATCACTCATAAGGTTAAATTTTATTTCGAAACTCATTTCTTTTTTTTTTTCATCATTTATAAGTTTTATATCAAAGAGCAAAAGTCAGTAATCTTTTGTGAATGTTATGCTTTAGGATGTTTGATAAATTTTACTTAGCATATAATTGGGGGAAATGATATTTGTTTAAGAATCAATATGTATTGCTTGAAATATGTTCGATTGAGATGAAATTTGTGAAATAGTAACAACTATATATGAAAGTGCAATATGTGAAAATCACAATTGTGGATTTAATTTGTTATTAATTGGCCCTTTCCTCTCGTTTTGATGATGAAATATTAGTTTTAGCCTCTTTCTAATATGTTTTAGAAAAACTTATTCTCTTTACCCACTTGAAATTATAAAATTGTGCTCGTTGATTCTTTGTAATTGAAAAATTGATTTTATTTTTGTATTAACTCTTTTCATTCTTTTTGTGGAAAAACTAGGTTTTCTTATCGATCATCAACTACAATCCGATATTGAATGCTTTATCATCCTTAAGGAGATATTGTGCCAACAATTTCTTGTTATGTGTATTTTTCTTTGTATGGCTATTTACGGTCATTCTATAAGAAGAAATAAGCGTATGATTAGGTACCAATTTAGTAATCGAGTTCCTAAAATTATATCTCATTTAAATTGTATCATAGAAGACAATGATACAACATGTATCGATAAGTTAAGAATGGATAAAAATTCCTTTCACACTTTAGTTCTCTTAACTAAGGAAGTTGGAGGTTTGACTGATAGCAAATATATATCAAGTAGTGAAAAGTTAGCAATGTTTCTAAGTATTTGGCTCATCATGAGAAGAATAAATCCATTAGGATTGATTATGTTAGATCGGGTTGGAGCGTAAGTCAAGCTTTCAACGAATGTTTGAGAGCTATTCTCAGACTAGCTCCATTATTACTTGTTAATCCCAACCCGGTGCTTGAAGATGAGAGTGACGATCGATGGAAATGGTTTAAGGTATATGCACTTTCAATTGAATATCTATTAATTCAAGTTAAGTAAAAAACTATAATTTTACAAAGAAATTGTAATAATTTGAGATGATACTATAATTGATTTTATAGGGATGTTTAGGTGCATTGGATGGTACTTACATTCACATTAGAGTTCCATCTAAGGACAAACCAAGATACAGGACAAGAAAGGGAGAAATATCAACTAATGTACTGGGAGTTTGTGATAGAAATCTCAATTTTACTTACGTATTACCTGGTTGGGAAGGATCAGCTGCCGATGGTCGTGTATTACGAAATGCTATAACGCAAACAAATGGTTTGAAAATTTCTGAGGGTAATATAATTCACATGCTCACATTAAAATTATATTACATCAATAATGTTACATAAAAGTAACTAATTTTTGTTTATATTTTAGGTAATTATTATTTGTGTGACGGAGGATATACAAATGGAAATGGTTTTCTTTCACCTTACAGAGGGTATAGATATTGGTTAAGGGATTGGCAAGGTGACAACCCACCACCTCAATGTTGAGAAGAGCTTTTCAATATGAAACATGCTAGGGCTCGTAATGTTATTGAAAGGACATTTGGTATCTTGAAAGGACGTTGGGGAATTCTTAGAAGTGCTGCATGCTATTCAGTTAAGATTAATAGGATCATTAGTGCTTGTTGTTTGATACACAATTTTATTCGTAGAGAGATGGAAGTGGATCCCTTAGACATTGATCTGGAAGAACAAGTAGAATATCAACAAGATAACATATGTTGTTGAATCATCAGAGGAATGGACTACATGGAGGGATAAGTTAGCTCAATCAATGTGGAATACAAACTTAAATAATTGATATTTTCAATTATTTCGTGCTTGTAATATGTTTTATAGTGTTTTGGATATTTTCCTCTTTAGTTTTTGATATTACAGTAAGGTGTATCACTTTTAGCTATTTGTGATATAAATTTTGTTAAAGCTACTATTTAATTAGTATTTTTTTTTTGTGATGTGTTAGTACTTTATGTTTTTAGTTTTTCATTTGTAAAATGTGTGAATATTTATTATTGTGATGCTAAGTAATATTTTAAAGATACTTATGCTCCTTATGACGGTAACTAATATTAATGATGATTAATTTCACAAGATTGTATAAACAAAGATGGATAGCGAAAAATCTTCAATAAATCCACCAAAAAGATCAAAAAGATCAAGAAGATCAACACCTTCAACCCAAAAGACATGGACTCCAGAAGAAGAAAGTTCTCTTATAGATGGTTTAAAAGAATTATGTGTTAATGGTTGGAGAGCCGATAATGGAACCTTTTGGCCAGGATACCAGACGGAGTTGGAGTACTATTTACGTGAACGTCATCCTGACAGTGGATTGAAAGGTGAACCACATATCAATTCTAAATTAAAAGCGTGGAAGAGAAGTCATGCACACATAAGCTTACTAAAGGGTCGAAGTGGTTTGGGATTTCAATATAGTGATGGAACCATAATTGTTGATGATTCAATAGAATGGGAAAAGTTGTTAAAGGTAACTAATATTTTGATCTACTATTTCATATAAATATTTCTCTCCGTTCTTTTCATAATTTATAATTGATACATATGACGTTGTCTTCTTTCTTTACTTGTTTGTCTAGGATGAACCGAAAGCAAGAAATATGAATACTAAGAAATGTTTAATGTTTGCGGATTGGGAGGAAATATTTGGCAAAGATAGGGCAACGGGAGAGCATGCAGAAGGGCCACTAGATGCAGTTGAGGATATCTTAAAGAATCAAACATCAGGACTTTCTATTGATATGACTTTGGGATTTCCTATTAATATTTATGAAGATGAAGATGAAGATGACTATGGAGGTAGTCATGGACCAAATATAGCTACTGGAGAAGCTGAAAATGCTTATATAGAACCTAGTTTTGCAGGGGCATCTGAAAATGAATATGCTAAAGGCTCTCCTCATGAACGTACTGACAGATCTGAAAAGCAAGCCGAATATGCTAAAAAATCCTCTTCTAATGTCAATGAAAAAGAGAAAAGCAAAAAAAGGAAAAGAGTTGTGGAGGATGCTAATGAGACATTTGTCAGAAGTATGACGAAAGTCATAAAGGACTATACTGAAACCCAAGACAAAGAATTGGTGCCTTAATTGACAAGATTGGAATTCGTGACCACTCTGATATGCGCGATCAAGTTTATGCCATCATTGAATCCCCCGCATTCGATTTGTACACCATAGAGCAACGTATCAAAGCCAAAATGGTTATCTGTAGAGATGTGCAAAAAATGGAAATCTTTTTACGTATGGGTGAGCTTGAGCGTCAGACAATGATGTTTATGGTCGTCAATGATAAACTTTAAAGTATGATAAGTTTGTGTATATAAGTAGTGGCACTAGTGTGTTAGTTTTTGCTCATTATCAATTTCAAAGTTTGATTGGAGTGCCACTTTTTGATCCTCAAGTCATGTTCATACTCTTTTGTCTATAACTGATGTAGGGCATGAGGATGATGTAATTGTGTATAACTAATGTCTATTAAATAGACCAACTCTCATGTAAACGCTAATATGTTGTTGGTTATCAGTTTATGTGCAGTTTTTTGTTGTTTCGCTACAGCTTTGGTTCCATTTTGCTGCTATGTTAGACCAGTTACTGGTATTGCTACAGTTGTTTTCTTTGCAGCTTCTGCAATACATAAGATCAGCTGTCATTGATATGGGACCAGAGAAACTACTTGCACTGTTTTCCATTTCCCTGAATACGAAAGATTACTCTTTGTCAAACAGTTGGTCGCTCCATGTTGTAAATAAATATGTATGTGGATGAGCCCACTATGTGGGAATATATTGGGTTTGTTGTTGTTTTATATATGTGGATCATGACTTGGGTTCTTCATGAAGGAGAGAATAAACTGTGTAAACCCACCTCTGTTGACTGCAGGATCTGTATACAGTGGTGTGGATTTCTGCAAGAGGTTATGTGGTGTCTCTGTATACAGTGGTTGCTTCTATTCTGCCTTCAAAAGCAGAAAATTAGAGGAATATCTGATATTTTATGCTTATTTTTCTGTTGATACGTACTTCCTATTGTGTATTTGTTGGTTATGCTGGTAAATATATGAAGGAAACCGAGTTTTGATTCGCTGCTTTTTTGTTGATAATTTTGATTAATGTGCTCATTGATTTGGATTATGTGAAAAAATTGCTTCGATCTGGTCTAATGTCAATGTCTGAATCAGAAAAATTAGTCGAATATCTATCGGTTCATGATTATTTTGTTTAATGTAAGAAAGTAGGTTTGCATTTGTTTGAGCTCTGTTCTCTTTTTCTTTTTATTTGGTCGTTTAAGCTATACGATTCAAAATACTCAAATTCATAGAGTAGAGATTCGGTGAAATGGAATCATTAGGCTTTCCAGGCATGGATCTCTACTTGGTAATAGATCTGAGAGAAATTATTTCTTCCTCGATGATGCTGTGATGCACCAAAACTCGTGGTAGTGTGTTGTGCTAATGTAGTAGCCAATACCTAGTTTTGTTTCGAAATTATAGATGGAGCTTTAAGCAGTGATTGTATGAGCTTGTTCCCTTGTTAGGAAAACATCACGGTGTCATAAGTTGGGATGATGCTTAAAATCTAGTTATATAATGAAACCACAATTGATAGTGATTTTGTATATGAGAAATGTGATTCTAGCTCGTTCTAGTTGTTATTCGAATATGGGAGCAGTTGCCTTTGCCTAGATATGTCTTGGCTTGGCCTAGTTGACAACACTTCTTTTCTGGTTTTCTTTAGTAATTGAGTCGAGATTTCTTTATGCATCAACAAAAAGAAGATTACAAAAAAGATGTTGCATTACAAAAAAGATTTTGTTGCAAAAATTTTCAACCTCCACCATACAAGAAGTATATAATAGGAGCTAACCGGAACTATTTCTTTCTACGTATGAACGGGAACACTTTATGTTCTCCAGAAGTAAAAAGAAAAAGAAAAGAGCAAGAATTCTCAATTTGGAAAAAGAAAGTTCCATATCATCCAAGTTTCTTTTGTTCCCCTTTCTCCATATTGTCTGTCATTACATGTATTATTTTGCAGCCCATATCTACTTCTTGTAATTCCATTCCAATGGCTAGCATATCCAATCGAACCAAACACATAGGTGTATTATATTCTACAGCTAGTATACACATTGGAGTTATGCATATAGGAATTATTTTGTATACATCAAAATTAAAAAAGATTTGTCCCTCTCTGGAAGAAGAAAAAAAAGAGAAAAATCATAGGAATACAAACATAAAAATGATTTAAGTTAACTAAAGTGAGGGGTATTTTAGTAAACAAACAATATATTTTTATAAATAATGCACTACATATTATTTTTAGTATCACAAACCAAACAGTCACTAAAAAATAATACCAGGATAACTTATCCCAGGACAACTAATCCCAGCATAACTTATCCCGGTATAACTTGTTTTCAAACTAAACGACCCCTAAGGGTTCATCAAATTATAATCAAAATGGCTAAGGAGTTTGGGTTGGTATTTCATGGATATAAGAAGGAAACTCTGGAGCTTTTCATGAAAATTGATAGCAATCGACATGGAGTTTCAGTAACACAAGAACCTGGAACCCCAAAAAAAAAAGGAATCAAAGAACTGATGATCCTTGAGAGGGGGAGTTGTTTTGTGAGCAATGGAACAAGAAGTAAAGGGGGGTGTTTCATTAACCAAGATCAATGAAAGTCAACATTATATCATGGAATGTTAGGGGGTTGAATCAACAATCAAAAAGAATGTTGATTAAAAATTCAATTCACATGTGGAAGGCTGATATTTTACGTTTTCAAAAATCAAAAGTCGAAGGGGATATTACTGTCATTATCAAAGAATTATGGCCTAATAGATGGGGCAAGTATGTACAATTGGAGGCTAATGGGACTAGAGGGGGCATTATAATACTATGGGATAGCAGGGTATGGGAAGGGGAGATTAACAGTTTGGGTTCATATTCCATAACATGCAAGTTCTCTGGCAAGACTCAAGAACTCAATTGGCATTTGTCCAGTGTATATGCTCCAAATAACACGATAGAAAGGGAGGAGGTTTGGTGGGAATTAGCATATGCTAGAGGACTATTTACCGGGCCATGGGTGGTGTGGGGGGATTTTAATCCTGTCAGAATCACTAAGGCAATGAATGACTTTTCTGAGTTTATTGAAGATATGGTTCTAATAGACTTTCCCCTATCAAGATGGAAAATACACTTGGAGAAAGGGTGATACGCAAGAAACAGCCGCCAGACTGGACAGATTCCTGGTTTCCATGGATTTGAATGAGGGCTTTAGAAACATTAAACAAACAACAATGCACAAAATCACTTCTAGTCATTTCCCTGTGATGCTGCAATGCAGTAATTGGGATCCTATCAAATCCTATTTTAAGTTCAAGAAGTGGTAGTTACAGACTGAGGGCTTCAATGATAGGGTAAAAGAGTGGTGGGATTCATTTGTGTGTGAAGGGAGGCCTGATTTTGTTTTGGCTTATAAATTAAAAGCTTTGAATGACAAGCTTAAGGAGTAGAGCAAAATGCTACAGGGAAACTTGATATTACAGAAGGCTAGCGTACTCAATCAACTTGCAGAATTGGAGAAGATTCATGATCAAAGGAGCTTAACCGAGGTAGAGTTGTATGCAAAAACATCCTTATCATTTGAATTTAAGGAAATCGCAAAACATGAGGAGGTGGCCAGGAGACAAATATCTAGGGCTCTTTGGTTGAAACAGGGGGATAAAAACACAAAATTCTTCCATAGGACTATAAATGCTCACAAGAGATATAACAATATTGACAAGTTGATAATTGAAGGGAATATTGTGGACAATCCAGCTGATATTACAAGGGAGATTGTTTCGTTTTACAAAAAGCTTTAGACTGAGACGGAGAATTGGAGACCTCTAGGTAGTCTTGGTAACAACCCTAGGATTACTCAAGAGGAAAATCAATTGATACAAAGCCCTTTCGGTGAACAAGAAATTTGGAAAAGTGTGAAGTCTTGCGCTAGAGATAAAGCTCCAGGACCCAATGGATTTTCCATGGCATTTTTTACTCAATGTTGGGAGGTGGTAAAAACAGAAGTGGTTGCAGTAGTACAAAACTTCTATGAACAAGGTGTTTTTGAAAAAAGCTTTAATGCCACTGTTGTGGCTCTGATTCCCAAGAAAGTGGGTGCAAAAGAGTTGAAAGATTTTAGACCTATTAGCTTAATAGGTAGTTTTTACAAGATTATTGCTAAAATACTAATCGAAATACTCAAGAAAGTGATGAACAAATTGGTTGGTACGCAGCAGATAGCCTTCATCAAGGGTAGACAAATTATGGATGCAATTCTAATTGCAAATGAATGTGTAGATGCAAGATTTAAAAGCCAAGAACCTGGAATTGTGTAAACTTGACATTGAAAAGGCGTATGATCACTTAAACTAGAATTACCTACTGGAAACTTTGAGGAAGTTAGGATTTGGTGGTAGATGGGTCAGCTGGATTAGGTACTGCATCAGCACGGTAAAATTCTCAATATTGATCAATGGTTCACCAGCAGAATTTTTTCAATCTCAGAAGGGCTTGAGACAAGGAGATCCTCTATCTCCTTTCCTTTTTATCATTGCAATGGAGGGGTTACATGACCTGTTGAAGACTGCTCAAACAAATAAATGGATACGGGGATTCAAGATGAAGTCGAGTACTGAGAGTGAGTTAGAGATTTAACATCTACAATACGCTGATGATACTGTTGTATTCTGCGACGCCGATTCTGAACAGGTGACAATATTAAGGGTAATCTTTATTTTGTTTGAAGCTACTTCTGGTTTACATATTAACTGGACCAAAAGTTTTAGTTTTCCAGTTAACAAGGTAAACCGGATTCAATCCTTGGCTAATATTCTTGGAGGCAAAATAGGAGAATTACCAACAATATATTTGGGGATGCCTTTGAGGGCCAAAAGTAAGTAAATAGGAATTTGGAATGGGGTCCTGGAGAAAATTGAAAAGAAGCTAACAAGTTGGAAGAGCCAATATCTCTCAATGGGTGGTAGGCTAGTTTTGATTAATTCAGTCCTTGATGCTATGCCTATATATATGATGTCATTGTTTCCAATACCAGGAAATGTCTTGAGTAAGATAGATGTCTTGAGAAGGAACTTCTTGTGGGAAGGACACAACGACAAAAAGAAGTATTACCTGGTTAAATGGAGATCCATCATCGTCAGCAAGAAGGAAGGGGATTAGGCATTAAAAATCTGAAATCTCAAAGGCAAAGTTTGATGTTGAAATGGTTGTGGAGATTTGCTAGCGATGAAGAATCATTATGGAAAGAAGTGATTAAGGAAAAGTATGACATGGAAGGTAAATGGACAACCAAGACTGTGGAAGGTCCTTATTGGGTTAGTCTGTGGAAGTCAATCAAGAACCTGTGGCCTAAACTCATGAACAAGGCAAGCTTTAAAGTTGGAAATGGCATAAAGACATCCTTTTGGGTGGATAAATGGCTAGGTTGAGGAATTCTGAAACAACTCTTTCTGGATCTTCATATTTTATCTCAACAACAACAAGCAACAATAGGGGAGGTATGGAGCAACTAGGGGTGGAATTTGATCTTTAGAAAATGCTTGAATGATTAGGAAATTGATAGGCTAATAGAGTTCCTCAACACTCTAGAGCTATTTACAGGAATTACAACTTCGGAGGATAGCATCAAGTGGTAAGGAAATAATCAAGGAGAATTCTCCGTCAGATCAACCTACGGAGAATTCAACCTGTTCAATAATCAGATTGGGTGTTGTCCCTGGAAGATGATATGGAAAGTCAAAATTCCCTATAAAGTATCTTGTTTTACTTGGTTATTTGTGTGAGGAAAAGCACTCACACAGGACAATCTGTGCAAGAGGGGTCAATATCTATGTTCCAGATGTTTTTTATGTGGGGAGAAAGCTGAGACAATTAATCATTTATTTCTGCATTGTGAACTGGACAATTATGGAGGATGTTCCTCAACTTTAAGGGGATTCTATGAACCATGCCAAGTAATATAATTGATGTGCTAGCATGCTGGAACAAAGAAGGCAGTAATGCAATTCAGAAAATGAGATGGAAGATTATTCCAGCGTGCATTTGATGGACAGTTTGGGAAGAGAGAAACCAAAGATGCTATGAAAACAAAGTCGACCATCTCCAGAAGATTAAGATGAAATGCTTAGGGTTGTTCTCTTTTTGGTGTAAAGCAATAGGTTTAGAACATCAAGAAACAATCTTTGATGTATTAGAATCCTTGTGAGATGACAGAGGATCACATGCTCTATACTTTTGTAATCTGTAATTAAGGGTGCTACACTGTTTATGTGTAGTCTTATATAAATATACAAATATGTTACCTTTCTCAAAAAAAAAAAAAAAAATCCCCGTACACCGCCCATGGCCTTGTGCATACCTCTTACTGCTGTCATTTCCCTCTATAACTCCCCTCTCTCCATCGTCCGTTGTATCATTTGTTGTATACACTTCAGTAATATGACAACCAAAGTCATGGAGCATAGCTTGTTGTCGAATGGTTATGCTGTATTCCCTGACAGCTATGATCAAGCTTCTAAATGCTCAAAATCAACCCACCTGCTTGCCTAAATCAACCGAAACAGCCATACAATATCTTTATCTATGACTCTATGTTGGTTTCTTGAAAACAATAACACATCTGCTTTCCATTTGTGCGCAGAAAATTTAAAGTACCTTCTTTGAATATTTACTGATCGTTCATGAATTGTGACACCAGTTGCTGGGGGTTGTATTTGATTATTTCATTGTTTGGATTCAAACCTATACAGTTTTGATAGTTTTTTTTTTTTTTTGGAAACTGGTAAATATTGTATTCCTCAGCATAAAGGGTATGCTGGCCACCTCCAAAAAGTGACCATTACAGGCTACCTATCAAATCTAAAATTTGGTATACATCTACTATACAAAGCTGTTTACTTACTAATTGTTCTCCAAACACCATAAGGTTCAGATGTGCTCTCTGTACACCAAGGAGTTAGCTCACCATATTTGGTTATAATCACCTCCTTCCAAAGAGCTTCCCCCTCCTCAGTGTATCTCCAGAGCCACTTCTTTAAAAGACCCTCATTCTGCAATATCAAATTTCTGATCCCCAATCCCCTTGCTTAGGAATGCAGCCTTCCAATTTACTGAACTGTAGCCCTTTTCCTTCTCTGTTCCCTTGCCATAAGAATTTCCTCCTTAGCTTGTCTAATAAAGACATCACACAAGTAGGCAGGGAATCAAGAACAGAATTTATGAGAATCAATCTTGCCCCAAGAGAAATATATTGAGCCTTCCATCTAGATAGTTTCTTTTCAATTTTCTCCAGAATACCATCCCAAATTTCCAAGGCTTTATGTTTACTACCCAAAAGCATGCCTAAATAGGTGGTAGGCAATTGCTCAACACTACACCCAAGTATGCCTGCCAACTGTTGAATCTGTGGGACCTCATTCACAGGAAAAAGACAGTTTTTCCTCCAATTTACCATCAATCCAGAAACAGCTTCAAACAAAAGCAAAATCACTCTAATATAACTGATCTGTTCTGCTACAGATCAGTTATATAGTTGTGATATTCACCTGCCTTTAGACTCGATTATGTATTTTAGACTAATATATGGGATATTGTATGCTTTTGGGTTCGCCTAATGGGTTTAGGTTAGATGCCATGGCAGCATAAGCAAATTGGGTCATAACAAAGTGACAGAGCCCCAGATTCAAAGGTCTTATGAGTAAAACTCAATATCTACACTAATTGAAACCTAAAACATGCTCCAAAAGTGTTTTTTTGGAATAAATAAAAATCAAAGCTATTTTAGACACTTCAAAAGCACACTAGCTTGGCTCTCTGCATATTCTCCACATAAGTACAAAAGGATGACTTCCCATGCTCTAGCTCTTCTCCTGATCTTTTGAAACGTCCAAGCTAAAGAGTAATCCTTTAATTGCTCCCGACAATATCAGTTCAATTCCAAAGAGGTGCTAAGTTGCATGCACAATTGATTGCAATATGCTGATTCACATCTTCTCTCGCACTACACAGATGAAGCGCATAATTGACAGGATGATATTCCTCTTATCCAAGTTACTCGAAGTGATTATGGCTTCTCATGCTGCCAATTACACAAAAGAAACAAAAGATGAATCTCGAAGGTACTTTGGGAAATCCAAAGACTGCAGGTTCTTAAATGTTACCGTATGTCCGCCAGTGAAAACACCCCTTTATGTCCGATTTTCATGTGTCAAGCATGTGTTCAACATTAATAATCAGCCATGATCAAATTTGTGATGACTATATGACAAATGGTTTCTTTGTTCATAGACAGTGGATTTACAATTATCTTTCATCCAAGGCATAATTTGTATCAATGCACTACATATTCTTCAGGAGCTTTTTTACAGAAATATAGCCATCCCTACCTCATGTCAATATCATGACCCTGTTATCCATTCTCATTGGAAACTTATAGTGGTGCTACCGCAAAATACATTGTTCCACATGTGAATTCCAGGTTACCCTATATGACAGAATGAATTGACACTACATTGTTCATTGCTCTATCATTCCCATATCTAAGTATCATGATTCAGGCTAGTCGTTTTATGTTTGTACGGTAAAAGACTTGTGATGTCTTTAATTTCAGCCTGCAAATTTCTCCTAAATATCAAGTCCCATAAGACTCTTTCTGTATGACATTTGTCAAGAGGTGTTAAAAAGTGCTGGGGAGAGTCTTCCATGCATCTCTTATGATTCCAAAAGTTGAACCAAGCTCAATCCCCTGACTTGAAATTAATGGCTTTATAAAATCCTGTCTCATATCTTCATTATTCCTCTCCACACCCCTCCTCAGCAAGGTAGTTATAGTGTTCCCTCCACCCTCTCTCCTGTAGTTTGCACGTGTTGGAGAGAACTCTCCCCTACAATGCCCTGCCCCTAGTGACCAATGACCATATCTCCATATCCATTTTTCGCTTATTCCAAAAAGAGCATTCCCCTTACCCTAAACATTAATTATTTTTCAGGAAGTCTTCTCTTCGGGATTTGCCAATTTTGTTGATGTCTTTTGGTGGAAGTTCCAACACTGATGGGTTTCATGCTTCACATGAAGTTTTTGTAGACTTACAACAACTGTTAGTGTAAAAAATATCCATAGAATTGGCAACCATTTTCAACCCACTAAACTTTTGATCAATGGTACGTCTTTCATCCATAACTCTCTCCTCTATTTGTTTACATTATAGGAATATTTTTATGAGATAAGACTACCTTACCAGTTTATGAAGTGAAATATTGTTGAATTTCCACTAGAAGTTCCTTTGCAATCTCTCCAGATTTTCTACTATCGTCACTGGCATGTGTATCGAGAACATAAGAAATTTGGCATTCTAGAAAGGGCTCATTATCAAGACAGATTTTTCTCCTTGGATAAACATTTGTTTTCCATGCTACTTATATTTTCTAAAATAGCTTATATTTGCACTCAAAAACATAAGCTACACTCAGAAGCATGCGCAACATTCAGTCTCTTTTATATATAGAAAGGTCCTATACATTTCATGCCATTAAAATTTTAACCCAAATTCAAAAAAATAAATTACATTGGTTGTGAAATCCATGTTAAGGTAAAATTACCAGCTTCTTCAGGATTTGTCGCTGAACAATCAGCAAGCTTCCCTGGAAGAGAGGATGATCTTAAGACACTTTTCTGTCTTACCAATTCCCGAGCCCTCTTTGCTGCAAGAGCTGCCTACATAAGGCACAATAGATACAACTGGTAAACAATTTTTATCACACCACTCGATGTTCTTGAGCGACCAACTTAGTCAGCTTAATCATACAAAGATCAATCTTGTGTATCTAGCAACTTAAGTACCTTTAGAGCATTCAGTGACTTGGAAAGAATCGAATCTAGTACATCTGGATGCAATTCCAGATACTCCGTCAGATACTCTTGAACTGACTGATCGATCACCTTTCTTACCTCGGGATTTCCCAGCCTAGTCTTCAATGGATATTCATAATATATAAACAATGTCAGCGCTCAGACAATTGAAATCTTAAGGCTTATAGAATTTTTATACCATACAAATTAACAATATTTCAACCATGAAAGGAGAGAGATACCTTAGTTTGTCCTTCAAATTCTGGATTCGGAACTTTAACAGCGACAACACAAGTTAATCCCTCTCTTACATGCTCACCACTTAAGTTTATGTCCTTCTCCTGAATAATATAAATACAAAACGTAAGAGTAACCCAAATATCCCTACTTATAGGAACATTAAACAGAAACAAATCAAGCTACCACAGAAGATTCAGGGTATCCACTAGCGGAACGCCACCGGAACACCTCTCACCTCTAAGCATCTCCAAAGAACCTCCCTAGGGACATTGTCATACACCTTCTCCAAGTCGATGAACACCATGTGCAAATCCCTCTTCATTTCCCTATACTGCTCTACCAATCTCCTCACCAGATGGATTGCCTCTGTCGTTGAGCGACCAAGCATAAAACCAAACTGATTCTCCGAAATGGACACTACTCTCCTCAATCTCCGCTCGACCACCCTCTCTCAAATCTTCATAGTGTGACTCAACAACTTAATACCCCTATAATTGTTGCAACCCTGAACATCGCCCTTGTTTTTATATAACGGAATCATCGTACTCCATCTCCAAGCCTCAGGCATTCTCGCAGTCTTGAAAATGACGTTAAACAAATCTGTCAACCACCTTAAACCCGCCTCACCTGCATACTTCCAAAAATCCACCGGAATCTCGTCCGGCCCCGTCGCCCTACCCCTTCGCATTCTACGAATCGCCTCTGTGACCTCCTCAACCTTAAAACGTCTACAGTAGCTGAAATCACGGCTCTTCTCCGAGTGCTCCAGCTCCCCTAACACAATGCCTCTGTCTCCCTCCTCGTTTAAAAGTCTATGAAAATACTCCTGCCATCTCTTCTTGATGTGAGCATCCTCCACCAAAACTCTTCCGTCCTCCCCCTTAATGCACTTCACTTGATCGAGGTCCCGACCCCTCCTCTCCCTAGCCCCCCTTCTCCTCTAACCCCGCGTACAAGCTCTCAAAAGCTGTTGTCTTAGCAGCCGTAACAGCTAACTTAGCCTCTTTCCTTGTCACTTTGTAAGCCTCCCTGTTCACCCGCTTCTCTTCTTCATCTTTACTCTCGATCATCTTAACATATGCCTCCTTCTTAGTCTCCACTTTCTTCTTAACTTCTTCATTCCACCACCAGTCCCCCTTATATCGATCTGCCCGACCACTCAAGACACCCAACACCTCTCTAGCCGTCTCCTTGATGCAGTTGGCAGCCTTATCCCACATACCATCCACGTCCCCCCTACACTCCCATGCCCCCATTCCCGCCACCCTCACCCCTATCTCCAACGCACTGACTGGCGTCAAACCACCCCACTTGATTCTAGGTTGACACTCTCCGACCCTACTCTTCCTGCTCTTTTTGATAAACAAGTTCATCACCAGAAGCCTGTGCTGAGTCGAAAGATGCTCATTCGGAATGACTTTACAGTCTTTACATAGAACTTTATCCCCCTTCCTAAGCAGCAGAAAGTCGATCTGAGTCTTGGCTAAAGCGTTTCGGAAGGTAATCAGATGATCCTCCTTCTTCAGAAAGATCGAGTTCACAACCACCAGTCCAAAAGCCCTCGCAAAGTCCAACAGGGCAACCTCCTCACCATTTCTATCTCCGAAACCAAAACCTCCGTGCACATCATCATAACCTCCCGGACACTCCCCAATGTGCCCATTGAAATCCCCCTCTATAACAATCTTCTCCGAGCTAGGCACGCTTCTCACTACCTCGTCCAAAGCCTCCTAAAATCTCGCTTTCACCTCCCCATCCAAGCCCACCTGGGGCGCATAAACACTACACACATGCAGTGTAAACCCCTCAACGACCAACTTAACCGTCATCAGCCTATCACTGATCCTCTTAACCTCCACCACCTGCCCTCTAAGCTCCTCATCCACTAAGATGCCCACTCCATTTCGACGCCTGTCACTACCTGAGTACCACAGCTTGTACCCATCCACATCCCTAGCCTTAGACCCTATCCACTTAGTCTCCTGCACACACGCAATACTAATCCTCCTCTTCTTGAGAATCTTCACCAACTCAACGGACTTACCCTGAAGGGTCCCAATATTCCAAGACCCTACCCTCAACCTATCAACTCTCGCCTCCCTCTCCCACCCCTCACCGAGCCAGCCCGAACACCTAGCCTTGAACCCACACCCACCTCTGCCCTCCCCTCTCCACCCCCTCCGAAGACAGGTCCCACCCCCGACCCCCTCAACCCCCTCGGACATGACCCTATTCCATCCTCAACCCCTTCAGCCACTACTCAACAAACGAAACACAAACAACAAAAAAAACCAGCAGCAAACAGACAAGCTAACAAAGCAACAGTAGCGAAAGCAGTATAAAAGCAGCAGGCACGTAACGGAAAACGACAGGAAATAGCAATACAATGAAACTATATTGTAAAGAGTAACTAAAATAATAGGTTCAAATGTCACCGAAGTTCTCCTGCGTTGCTGGTTGCGGAAAACTTCTTGTCGAAAAGGTTGTCGGACTTGAGTCGCCGAAAAGAGTTCGTCAGGGCCTCGCCGGAAAGTCACCGGTGTGTCTTGTTGCTGTTACCGGTAGCTGGTCGCTGGTTGTCGTCGTCACCCACTGTTTTAGACCCGTCTATGGCCGGAGCTGCAGCCTAAGCCATCGCCGGAGTTGAGACGGCAGAAACCCTAGATCCGTCGTCGATAGCAGCAGCAAAGGTGGAAAAGAAAACCCGGGAGAGAGATCGGTGGGGAGAGAGAGAACTGGGGAGGAGATAACAAAGGAGATGGATTAGTCCTTACCTGTGCCGGCGCGTCAACACCGTCGCCGGCGTCGGAGTCGCCGATCAGTCCAAGTTACCATTTGAGATGAGATAAACGTTTAAGAGGAACAAATGTGAGCTGATAAGATCTGAGATATGTAGAGAGAGAGAAAAGGCTTTCTTTTACGAAGAAGCTATAACAACAGAGAGTGAAATTAGGGTAGACCGACGAGAATTGAAGATTTGAGGTCGAAAGTCCGAAGAAAGTACATACAACCAAAATAAACAATCAAATCCAACACAACATATACAACAGACCCCCCATTTGATTATATCGATTATTTTTTCTTATTGGTAGGCATCAATTAAATAGGTTAAAGACACAAACACCTTCTCTCACCAATCCTTATAGTCAGTGATAATAATAATTCACTGTAAAGCCACTGCTCAGATATGGGCCTTATTCCTAGATCTAACACACAGTCACGCACTAAGGGGACCATGCCAGAGCACACAGATGATCTTTTCAGCAAATGAATTAGGAGAGGTGGGAGCAAATGTCATCAGAAATGGTGGAATATGATACCATCCTGTATATGGTGGTCAATTTGGAGAGAAAGGAACAGGAGGTGTTTTGAGAATACTGCTGATTTGAAAGAAAACTAAGGGGTTGTTTGGTGTGAGGTATAAGGGATAAATAGTCCCGGGATAAAATGAAGGACTATTTTATCTCATGTTTGGTGTGAGGTATTAGTTAGTATAGGGACTATTTATCCCACCATTTACACTATAGTGATAGGATAACTTATCCCATATACATGGTGGGATAACTAATCCCGGGATTAATATCCCGGGATAATTTTTTCCCAACTAAACGACCCCTTTAATAGTTATACAAAGAGCCCATGACTAAGATTTTGTGATGGTCCAAAAAGCAATGCTGCCGTGCTTCAATAAGATGTGTGCATATAAGCAATTCAAAGCTGAGGAATTTGGTTAAGAGGTGAAGTCAGCACTACCAAATTTCATAAACATTGCACACTTGTGTTCGCCTAATAATATACTTCATCACAGTTCTTATCTAATGTTCTTCTTTCTTGTTCCATTTATTTCACCACTTCCCCTAAATCAAAAGTTTCCTGTCAAAAAAAAACCACCACTCAATGTTACAGTGGTCTTGGTGTGGCAAGAACTAGACCAATATTTACATATCTCAACTTCTATATTAAATTCATTCCAGTTAACTTTAATTTATAGACTATTTGAAAATTTAAGCTTCCTTGTCTTAATATGCAGTCAATAAATGATATCAAGATTAGGAAGGAAGGAGTCAATTTTGTTTAGTTATTGATACAGAATACTTCATTATGAAATTTAACTGATTTCCATATACATAACTACAAATTCTTCAGGTTGTAAGGTGGTAATCCTAGATAAAGACTCATACAACTTTAGAATAATCCTCTAGCTCTTGCAAACATCGAACAATGAGAATATAAAGTGGTTACTGTGATGAAGTCAGTATTTTGAAGGCACTAAAGCTCCAAGGTGCGGACTGATTTTTTTGAATGAAACCCCAGCTAAGGAATTACAAGGGGTAGCACACACATCTGAGCAAAATGATCAGAAGGACAGAAGTGCAAGCGAAAACCCAGAAGACATCCAATATATTCGGTGTTGTATTAACAAGACTGGAAAGGCTGGAGAGATACAAAAACAGCCAAAGATTTTTGTTGGAGCAAACAGAAAGAAAAAAACCAATGAGCCTATATTCAACAAACCTTGATTGTCTTTGACTTCTTCCCCAAATAATTGAGGGTTCTTGTTAGGGCAGCTTTCACACCATCTATGTGAGTGCCACCATCAATCGTCCGTATGCTGTTTGCATAACCTAGCATTGTGTCTGAATAAGCATCTGAACACCTGCAATAGAGAAAATCTTGACATATTCTTATTGCACACCAATTGATGGAAGAAAAATAAACAACTGCGTGACAATATGGTGCAGCATATAATTGTGTGCTGCTATAGTTTCAACCATCCTTGACGATGAAAAGAGTTAGGAGAGGAAGATGGGAAGAAGGATAAAAAGATGAGATATCCTACCATTGAAGCGCCACATCAATCGTGATTCCAACCGCTTCTTTTCTGAATCCCAGCACATCATGAAGTGGTTTCTAGAGCAAGAAGAAGTCAGGCACTACTTACTAAACTTCATACAACAAAAGCATCACCGGAAAAGACAGTCCATCTTTTTTAATAACATGTTGTGTCCGGGAGCTTCTGCATACCTCGACTATTGCACGAGGTACCTAATACCTCCCACCAAAACAGGTACCAGATAACTCTGTCAACTAAGACTTGGACAGAGGGGAGAAATCACCTAGTGTTTTGTCTCCTCTGGGATTTGAACCTTTCTCAATTCACTTCATTGACAACTAAGCCACACTCTTGGGTGCTGAAAAGTTCTTTTTTCTTATGGTAACCTCGAACTTTGCGAGAGCCGGTGGTAAAATTCAAAACTCGGTAGACAATAGCCCACCCCTTTGCGTTCTCCCCTTAAATACTAAGTATATTGTGCTCTAACACTAGGCCAAGCCCGAGGGCAAAGACAGTGATTAATTTAAGTCATTCTTAAATATACATGCCTGACATTATCTGACAGATTTCAGACTTGATTCAGATATACGTTTCATTTAGTGAAAGACCAGTAGATACTGATACCACAAAAGAGATGCTCCGTTTCAGAAAATGCTTGTCCTCCTTTCTATTTGGAGTGACCCAAATGTTGTCCACATATCTCAAATGGAAACTTTAAAAAATGTTTTATTGAAACCAGTTCTACTTTTTTGTTTCCGATAAGAGAAGACAGTTCTACTCTTCTCAATACAGCTCATCCTCATTCTATTATTCTGTAATACAAAAGTCAGAATATGTTTCTAATGAAGACAAAAAAGCCCAAATATGTTTCGCAACAAATATCAAACAACTCAAATTTGAAGTCCTTTCAACAATAGTGCCAAATCAAAATGGGGAGAACAATTTCGGAACAAGGGAGCATAAAATTTAATTTGTTGGCTCCATTCAATATTTCAGAAGTGATGGCACTGATGAACCTAGTGACAAGGACACTATGTTACATGATATGCAAGTATGAGAGATCAGTAAACACATAAGTCAATATTAACCATGAACCTTAACTGCCAGTTCTAAGCTTTTCAATAAAAAGCATTTTATTCAATAAATTCGAAAGAGAATATGAAGTACGTGAAAAGTAAAAGGGAAAAGACAAGCACACTTTGTCAGCATTCAGCCAGTTCACGTATTCAACCAATCCTCCAGCATAAAAGTACTCAGTGTGTTGGATCTTCTCCGGATCTATGTCGTCCTTCTTGAGAACAATTGTGAGCTGAAATAAAATATATGCTCAACTGTTTGAAACTAAAAAGAACCTAGTATATGAAGATGGCTATCAACAATAAGAAGCATTGATTTCTTCGAAGAAGTTTATACATGTCTATGCACCAAAATGCAGCAGGCATAAGTGAGGAATATCAGTTGCATTGAAATGAACTTCAGCATGTAGTCACCAAATGGCACAAGCATTTTCACTTAAACAATAGGTTGAAGAAGGGAAACATACAAACACCCATAAAGTTGCTTCCACAAATAAAACCTCTTAATGGCGTCATTTGACAGTATCATTCAAAAAATGTAGCATGATTCAAACTAATGATACCAACAATACCTCAGGGTTGAGGAAAGCAAGCTCCCTAATTCTCCCAGCTATGGTGTTATAGTCGAATTGAATTTCAGTTGTGAATACTGCAAAGGAAGATGCCATCAAAATTTTAAATTGTTAATTAAACAGAAATTGGAAACATGAAAAGGAAACCGGCAGCAAAATATTGGAGTTTAAAGACAATATAACAACCTTCTTTATCAGGCCAAAACCGAATGGCAGTCCCTTGCTGATCTTTCATTTCCACTGGGAGCTCTTGACATATCAAAGTCGTTACTGGCCTCCCCCGTGAATATTTCTGTTGGTATTCTTTACCATCACGCCATATGGTAACTTCTAGAGCCTATAAGAGGATATGATATAGATCAATAGGTCAGGAAAGCTGAAAGACTATTAACACCTCAAGTTAGTAAAAGAGGGCCATATTTTGGTGTTTTGCTCACTGTAGAGGAATTCCAGCACTAGCTTTGTGCTGTTTATAAATACAAATATTACCTTTCCAAAAAATAAAATGATCATGCATGTAAGCATTTTGCTGTACAATTTCAGCCATGCTCAGAAAAATAATGAGAACTAAACTATATACAAAAGCAATAAGTCAACCATAATCCATGTCGGTCTTCATAACCATTTTCATCCATTCATCAAGTTTACTGCAGTACAAAGTGCTTACAAGTTACATGTATTAGATTTAAAGACGTCCTTATATTACTCTCTCTCTCCCTCTCCCTCTCCCTCTCCCTCCCCCTCCCCCCCCCCCCCTCCCTCTCTCTCTCTCTCTGTGACTCTCTAAGCCTTCTCCAACCAATCTTGACCAAAAAAAAAAGAGAGAAAAAAAAAAGATAAATGAAACATTACTTCTCTGATACTATCAGTGCATCCAAAGTAAAGAAGGAAACCCTCAGAAGTCACATTTTCTACAATCAGTATATCTGCTGAAAAAGGACAGGTATCTGACCTAGAGAGCATAAACAGCTGTTGGTTTACTTTATTTCCCTATATCTACTTTTTCTTTTAGACATCCATTGGACACAGCGTTATTTGGAGATCAAAAGGTCACTGAATAAAGAGTTGAACCGTTCAACAATTGTTTTGGGTCCACACATGCGAGAGGCGAGCAATGGATTATGCATAATCATTTTCAGAATGTAGACTCTCTCTCTGATTATAGCCTAAATTGGTATCTGCTTTCCTTGAAATGAGATAAATGGCATCCCAAGGCCCAAGGAAAGGATGGAGCAAAACTCCCTGTGGGGTGAGTCTGTGGAGCTCTATCAGAGCTTTTTGGTCCTTTCTTAAAAAACACTCATACGTCAAAGTACACAATGCCAGCAAAACAATATTTTGGAAAGATAAATTGCTAGGGCCAAGGTGTCTGCAAGAACTTTTTCCCTGATTTATTTGTTATGGCATAAGATAAACATAAACCAGTAACTGAGATGTGGACACACCAGGGATGGGATCTGACGTTTAGGAGAATGATGAATGATTGGTAGATAACAAGACTGGTCGAATTATTCAAACTGCCTGAAAATTATAGAGTATACAAGGTTAACTCAGGTTACAAGCTACTGAACCAGACAACCAAAATCAGTAATTGGCCATGGAAACACATTTGGAAGATCAAGATTCCCTATAAAGTTGAATATTTTACTTGGTCTTTAGCTAAAGAAGCTGTTGTGACACATGAGAACTTGATTAAGAGGAAAATCTCCCTCTGCTCCAGATGTTTTTTATGTGAGAATGAAGAAACAGTGAACCATTTATTCCTACACTGCAGAATCAGAGACCAACTATGGAGGACTTTGATCAATCTCAGATATCATGGCCAATGCCAAGTAAGATTGTTGATACTCTCTTTAGTTGGACGGAAGCTGGAGTTGGTGCAAGGAACAGAGAGAGATGGAGGATCATTCCTTCATGTATATGGTGGACTATATGGAAAGCAAGAAATGATAGATGTTTTGAGGATAGAAGTAACTCAATTCAGAAGATTAAACAAAACTGTATTCTGTTATTTTTGTTTTTGGTGTACTAAACTTTACTCTGGTGATACAGAAATAATCCTAGATGTTTTAGATACCATTCAGGTTTGGTTTTCCTTTCGGGAAATTCTGTATCTTTTACTTTTACCTTTGTAAATATGGTTTTTCAGTACTACCTGAGTACTGGCTTATAATACAAGATGTTACCTGTTTCAAAAGAAAAAAAGCGAGGGTGGAGCACAATCAACTTTTGAAATGAAAATCCAGAACTAGTCTAGGTTACAATTCAACATTTTGAAAGATCCTGAACTGTAAATTATTCACAGGAAATAGAATATGCAAATGTTTAACAATTTAGTAAACATGCTGGAAGTTAATAATACCTTAGGTCATTCAACCACCGAAGACTATTTATCAGGTAAAGCAATGACAGTGACAAATTTGACTAAAGTACTGCTAGACAGTCAAAAGGAGAACACAAAGCTAAAGTAAACAACCCATGTTAAGAGCTGAATAACTAGCTACAACTGGCCAAAAAAAGCGGGCAATAGCACAACTTTTTCAAAATAACAAATTCTGTGGTCTTTATCAGTGTATAGGAAAATACTAGCAGATATTTACAAGTATGAGACTGATACCTCTGACAATGCATTAACAACTGACAGGCCCACACCATGTAATCCACCAGACACACTATAGCCACTACTTGCGCCTCCAAATTTACCACCTGCATGCAAAACCTGCACATTTTTCTACCACGTCACCAAGACATACTCTTGGTTGATTTCGTATACACTGAAATTCAAAAAACATTGATTTCCATGATTTCAATACTATCTGCTATAGTGCAACCAACATTAGTAAATAGCCTAAGACTCAATTCAGAAGAATATGATAAATTTTAAGAGCTGGAAGCTACAATCTCACTGGTTTGTATAGTATATAACTAGGAGCTTAGAAACAACAAACCTTTCAATATACGTAACACGGAAACACATTGGATATCATGTCTGCAGATTTCTGCTATATCTATTACAATTATATAAGCATGATCATCCATGCAAAAATATTGAAAGGAAAAACTGACCTTATAAAGTTGGAAGGACTTTTATACCCTTCTAGAAACGGAATTAGCCATTCAACATTAGTCTACAAAAATGTAAGAACTAAGAACATTACAGAAATAATGTATACTCACCCAAAATACAATTATGTGCCGCGATGTATAGAGGATTTTTTCTTTTTGTGTGTGTGTGGGGTCTGTGTGTGGGGTGGGGTGGGGTGGGGTGGGGTGGGGTGGGGTCCATATCTTTTGGTAGGTTCTGTACTTTTTGGCCTTTTGATTATGAAATGAAATTGTTTTCCTGATCAAAAAATACAACTATGTGATCTGAACGTGAGTGATGAAGAGATTTATTTAAATTGCATTAGTAGTTGTGCAATTAGAGTAATTTTGAATAAGTTTCCGAGTTAACTTCTCACTTGCTACAGCTTTGTTATACTCCTAGATGATTGTGATTTTTAGCTTATAAATACATGTCTTCACAATTTGAAAACATTTTGATTTTGAAGAGACGTCTTTTGGTATGGTGATTTAGGGATCAGAAATATAAATGGAGCTAGTGAATGATCATAGAGTTTTTCAATACATGTATCCAAGCTAAATTTTAAAGATGAAACTGCAACATTTTTACTAGGATTGGCATCTCATTGTAGCCGTTTTCTTGGGTATAGACTTTTTCTTTGTGTCTTCCTTTAGAAGCACTAATTGTGGTGAGCTTAAATTTGGTAGCGAGAAATGTGTGTAACTTTGCAGTATGGTCATAGAGATTGAACTCGTGACATTGTTTATGTTCTCTTAGTCATTCTTCTTTGTAATTTTTTTTTTGATAACCGTAGTGTCCGGGCCAACTTGCGCATACCTCAACTAATTCTACGGGATACCTTCCACCTCCCACCAAGGCTACGACATATGGCAAGAAATCACCATAGTGCGTGTCTCTGCTGGGATTTCAACCTCATACCTCATGGTTCTCAACCACTTTATTGACCACTAGGTCACACCCACCCTTGAGTATCATTCTTCTTTGTAATCTTCATCATCCCAATTTTGAGATTTTTGTTTTTATAATTGAGTAAATTTAAAAGCTTAGTCGATTCATAGGGATTGAATGATAAAGATCTAAACAACTAACTGAATTAAAGATTGAAGAAGGGAATAAAGCATGGTCTATGAGATTAAACAAAGGATAACTTTTTGTTGATTGATTGCTTAGCGGTCTCCTAGATTATTTATAGAAGTAGATTGATTCTAGAATATTGTAATCTATGCTATAATTATTGCTTTTCCTTATTTAGTCTTCGAATTGTATTAAGTATCAACTCTCATATAGATTGATAACTTCTTGTTGATTGATTGCTTAGCAGTCTCCTAGATTAATGATAGAAGTAGATTGATTCTATAATATTGTAATCTATGCTATAATTATTGCCTTTCTTTATTTTGTCTTCGGACCCATTGTATAAGTATCAATTCTAATATAGATTGATTCTACTCCCACGTGTTTTAGGGACCTATATTTTAATTAGGTACCACGAATGCCTACTTATGTCATATGTATCTTCAAAATGTGTTATCCTACTTGGATTCTAAATGCTCAGATCATATTGACATTTCAAATTAGAGATCTTATATCATTTGTGCTTATTGATAGGTAAGTCAGAGTAATGAATGAAGCCAAGGATTATGTATAAGCTAAGTTTCAGAACAAGACAATAGATGCTTCAAGTAATTTTGTAAACCTTATATTCATCTGATACCTAGAAGTAATTCCTATAATCATCCGGCGTTTTATCCGGTATTTTACTCATCCTCTACATACTTACATTACGCTTATGTTCGAGCTTTATGATCCATGCTTACAATTCAAACTCCAAGATTTCATTCGTCCCGTCATAATTTGAACACGTATCCTATGTCTCATACATCAGGCTGCGTCTATCGGGTTCACATGCCCATGTCTACGTTTAGGCTACAGGGCCTTGTATTCCACTTAGCAAGGCACGTTTACATATTCATATGTCAATTAAGAATGACGCCCTGTGAGGTTGTACATATGTATGTGTTTGTGCGGCCAAAAGATAGGCCTTATATGTTTATTTGTTTCTTGCCATATGTATTATCGTGTTGTGAAGCCCCATGAGGCTTGTAGATATTTCTGACAACTGACATTGGGATAATCTTGTTTACAAAGGAAAATCTGCCAAAATTTTTTAGAACAACAAAGTGACTAGTAACTACATATAGGCATTCGGTAGTAACATTTCTAGGATAATTAAATTTATACTATAAATTATGTTAGCCTCTAAATTTCCACTATTGGTACTCTCTTCTCTCATATATTTGCTCAACATTTGTCCATTCCTAGCTTTAATAAAAGACAATAAATGGGTAGTGTTTTTCTACGATATTTTTAAATTTTAGATAATTGAGAGCTTGAGAGACAAGGTTCAAAACTGAACAATGTAATCTACATCGTACTCACATACCTATCACCAAAACCGCCACCCTCATTTGACACTCTTAGATAGCACTAAAAAATCAACTTTTGTTGTTTGGAAAGAATATCCATAGAATATGAAATAATTTTTTCACTATAGCATTTGCGCATGACGTGTGAAATATTTGTGGAGCTATTTTCAATTCAAACAGCATATACGTTTTATTGTAGTTATACGAATTTCTATTGTCTTAGTTTTTTATTTTTTAATTAAAAAAGGAAAGTCTACATCACATACTTCAAAAATTTAAGGAAAACTATTAAACCACTTCTAAAATTTTATTCTTCAATAAATTAAACAAAAAAAAAGGTAACTGAACTCCAATCAATTGTAGTAACTTGTTACATGAAAAAAAAAATTATATGACAGAAGGTATCATCTATTTACGCAATTGGCATTGCAAGGTACTAACATTGTTGTCAAAGGCGCGCTTAAGCCTTGAAGCGAGGCTCAAAACATGTTGAGAGCTTTACCTTGCCCAATGTGTTACAGTCTTATTATCAAGGTTCTAATAGGATTTTTAATTGGCTTTTTAAAAGTAGCTTGTATACGAAAAGCTAAATGGCTAAATGCTAAAAGCCATAAGTTGGGAATACCCAACTTTTGACTTTTTAGCTTATGTTTGTACCTTCTAGCCTAAAAATAAGTGCTTAAAAGCACTTTTGTCTTTCCCAAACACTCAAAAAGTGCTTAAAAGCCAAGAGTACTTGGAAGAAGACAACCCAAACACCCTCTAAGACACACTTTTCCTTGTCAATGGGTCTTTCCTGAAAAGGCTACGCTAAACAATTGATACATCACTTTATTTCAATATTTTTTAATTTCTTATTCATACATTTATCATTCATGCTTATAATTATAAGTCTTGTCCTAAACATATACATTTGTATTTTTTTCTCTCTTTGCGCTTTTTTCATTCAAGCCCACGATTTATTTGTGTTTTGCGCAGAAAGCCCCAATAAGCCTTAGAGCTTTTTGCGCTTTTTGCTTTTGATAACACCGGTCACTATTGTCAATAATTAAAACTTTATTCTTCACCAAAACACTACTCCATTAATTTTATTTTTCTTAATTACCAACAATGCAAAAAGCACCTTCGGGAAGTATCAAAGTTTTTCTCCTCTAAAAACTTCCAATACTATATTCAGGATATTTAGCAACTGATTATTCATTATCCCTTCCAATGAATTTTGACAGCTCAATATGAAAGAATAAGGAAATTCGGAAAAGATGTATAGGAACACTTGATAATTGCATGTCAAGTTCAAATGATCTAAGTTTAGAGGAGATGAAAAGATTATTACTATAATCTTAGCATTTAATTTCTAAATAAAGTATATTATACTAACCAATCCCAAAAGAGCAATCACTCAGTCATTGGAGGTAAAGCCCAAACTCACAATAAAGCGTCCAAGGATTTCTATGGAGAAAGATTTCTTCCTTCATTTAACTAGCTAAATTAGATCAATATTCAGCAATTTTAGGAGCATAAACTTTTTCCTTTAATCCTTTTATTACTCAAACATATTGTTTAATTATTGTGGAATAAGATAATAATTTCATACATATATTTCTATGTCATGTAGATGGCTTTATATACAAAAGAGATTGTTGAGTAGAATCATCTAAATCCCATGAAATCTGGGATTGTACAGAATCAAATATTCTACGTAAAGAGAAAGAATCATAGTTTGGATATTCTAGATTACAACAATTATCCTAAGATCTTAGAGGATCAAATCTTGATAATATGAGCATCTTCCTTGAAATCCTCAATCAGCCAAAAAAGCCCTCTAGTGGGTGAATAGATATCTTTCATTCCTAACATGCTTATTAGATCTTGAAACACATTGTTTGGCGGTCCTTTTATTAAAACACATACTTTGTTGGGAAATAAATATTCCTTGTTTCGAGTGTGCCACTTCGATTCCTAGAAAATACTTTAATTTCCCAAGTTCTTTGATGTCAAATTCCCTAAGTAAACACTTCTTTAGATTTTGTACATCCTCTAAATCATCACTTATTACTATGATGTCATCCAATAAACTAATAATGTTGTCACCTTTCCTGTTTCTACGTGTCTTATGATATGGACAAGGTGTGGTCTCCTTGACTTTGTCGATGCCCTAGCTTGATCATAACCTTTGTAAATCTTCCAAACCATGCACGAGGTGATTGTTTTAATCCATAGAGTGCCTTCTTCAGTCTACACACCATTCCTTTCTTGCTTGCAAATCCAGGAGGTACCTCTATATAGATTTCCTCATCTAAGTCTCCATGTAAAAATGCATTTTTCACATCAAATTGTTATAGGCTCCAATTAAAAATTGCAACCAATGATAATAAGATTCTTACTGTATTCATTTTTGCCCCCACTAGGTGGGAATACACTGGGTTTGTTGTTGTTGTTGTTGTTGTTGTTGTATTCATTTTTGTCACTGAGGCAAAAGTCTCCAAATAATCAACTCCATAGGTCTGTGTATAACCCTTTGCTACCAATCGTGCTTTAAATCTTTCTATGGACTTATCTGACTTATATTTTACAGTAAACACCTATCTGCACCCCACCGACTTGTTCCCTTTTAGTATACAATTTCCTAAGTTTTGTTTTCCTCCAACGCTTCTATTCCTACCTTCATAGTTTTCTCCCACTCTTTGTTTCCTAGTGCTTCAGACAAATTTCTGGGGATAGGAATACGGAGAAAAGCTTTATGACTTAGGGATAGGTTTTGATATGTCATATAAAGGCTTATAGGGTATTGTGTGCAAGTTCTAGTTCCTTTTCTGAGTGCAATGGGAAGGTCAAGGTCATTAGGTTGGTTAGGTTCTTCTTCATGATCAATTTGGTTTGGTATTTCTGATGGTTCAACAAGTTCGGGGTGGGTAGTAAGAACAGTAACCCGAGGAGATGATTGCCTTTGAGTAGTTTGATGAGTTAGCCTCTTTCTTCTGGAATAAACCTGAAATGGCACATTATTTTTTAGAATTCCATTATCTATATCCAGATTGGGAGACTCTGTGGGTTCATTCAGATTTAAAAACTCGCGTGACCGAAGAAATGGTGACCCAGACAAGGATTTGGCATGACTAGAAATAGACAAATCAAATAGTGATAAGTCTAGACGCCTCTCTCACTTCAATGAGTCCCCATGATTGTAAGAATGGTTAAAAAATGATTCACTCTCATCAAATGTGATATCAGCTGAAACAAAGAATTTCTTTAATGATGGTTGATAACACTTGTAGCCTTTTTTAGTAGGAGAATATCCTATGAAAACACACTAACGAGCACGTGGATCTAATTTGCCTCTATTATGCAAATGAATATGAACATAGGCAACATGCCGAAGATTCTAGGAACCAATTTATTAGAAATTTCAAAATTCGGGAAGAAATTCCTAAGAGTATCAAGGAGACTATTAAAATTCAAAATTCTTGATGGTATTTTGTTACTAAGCTGTGCAACAGTTAGGATAGCTTCCCCCCAATATTGTTTTGGAACCCTTTTTGTGAAACAATGGTGATCTAGTAATGTCAAGTAACAAACTATTTCTTCTCTCTGCTATTCCATTTTGTTGAGGAGTATTGACACATGAAGATTCATGAATAATTCCCTCTTTTTGAAAGAAAAAAGAGAGATTTTAATTGAAGTAGTCCTTGGTATTATCGGATCGAAATCTTTTAATTGGCACATGAAATTGGGTTTTGATCAGATTAAAAAAGGTAGGACGAATTTGGTTGACATATGATTTTTGCTTTAACAAATAGATCCACATTACTCTTGTACAATCATCAATGAATGACACAAACCATCTAGCACCAGAAATATTAGGAATGGGAGAAGGTCCCAAATATCACTATAAATAAGAGAAAAAGGAGTCTTACATCTTTTATTACTAATTAAAAAGGAAACACGTTTGTGTTTTGCAATTTCACAATCACAATGAAAAGACTCAACAATCAAATCTTTAAACAAAGATGGACATAAATGATTCAGACAAGAATGAACTAGATAAGGAATTCAGACAAGAATGAACTAGATAAGGAATTCTGACAAGAATGAACTAGATAAGGAATTCTTAGTTGTATCTTCACCATTGTGGAAATCCAGACAATAAAGACCCCCTTTCTCACTAGCACGCCCAATCATCTCCTTTGTGTTCTGTTCCTAAAATAAACAATATGAAGGAAAGAAAGTTACTTGGCATTTGGAATCTTTGGTGGCTTTTTGGACAGAAATGAGATTTACATATAACTTTGGGACATGAAGGACATTTTTAAGCATCAAGGAATTTCCAAATGGTATGTCTCCTTTTTCAGCTACAGTAATAATTAAAGCATCGGCAATAGCAATTTTTCCATAGCTAGGGCAAGGGGAATATGATATAAAGAGATGAGATAAACGGTTCAATTTAACAGTTGCCCCAGAATCAAACACCCACTTTAGAGAAAGTTTGTCTGAGACATTAGTAACAAAGAAGGAAGAAATACATGTGAAGGTCAGTGATAACTAACTTCTAAAGCTGACTGTCAATTTATTTCATCAGTCTCAGGGCTACTGGCTATATGTGCTTGCTTTCCATCACTACTGTTTCTGTTTAGAGGTTTACCATTGAGTTTCCAACACCTATCTCGAGTGTGCCGATATTTTTTGTAGTAGGTGCAGTAAAGATTGTCCCTATTGATTGGCGATTTGAATGAACCAACGGTCTTGACGATGCTCTCCTGTTGTGAAACTCCAAATTCTCTTGAACTTGTCCCTTTTGCTACAAGAGCTGATCCTACATTAATTTGAGTTTCAAGCATAACACTCCTCCGTCCTTCTATCCGTATAATGGCCATTGTTTCATTTAATGATGGAAAATCTCCATTCCAAAGATTTGCACTCACACGGCATCAAATTTTGCATTTAGTCCTGCAAGAAAATCATAAATCCTTTCTTTTTCAATAAATCTTTTCACAAAACAGCATCATCTTTACAACCCATTTGAATGCATTGATAATGATCCATTTCTTGCCACAACCTCTGTAAAAAATTGGAATATTCGGTGACAAGTCGAACTCCCTGTTTTGCTGCAGAAAGTTTTGTTTTTATTTCAAAGATCTTGATAGCATCATGTACTTTGGAGTACATCTCCTTTATTGTATCCCAAATTTCCTTAGCGGTGCTTAGAAATATAACGCTATCACTGATCTCCGGAAGCATGGAGTTCCATAACCAAGACATCATCATTGCAACATGTTCATCCCATGCATCAAAGGTGCGGTCTTCTTTAGATGGTCCCGAACCAAGAAGATATCGTAACTTCCCTTTACCCTTTTAAAAGGTACAAACTAGTTGATCCCATTTTAGGTAATTTTTTCATTCAAGAATGTTTTGCAGATCTCCAGTTGAAACTATAGAGTTATTCTCTACGGTTGCAGAAATATTTCCAGTGGCTAGAATATTTGCATCAATACCCTTATCGAACATGGTTTTGAATGGTTTCAACCTTTAGGCAGATAAAGTTAGAATAAGGACTTTTAAAGACGGGATGAATAAAATAAAATTGGTCAGGAATAAGCCTAAAGCTCTGATATCATGTGGAATAAGATAATTGAATAATTTAATTCATAGATTTCTATGTCATATACATGGCTTTATATGCATAGGAGATTGTTAGTAGAATCATCTAAGAGCCTGTTTGGATAGGCTGAAAAAAAGTGGTTGAAAAATAATTCTTTAAAAGTGTTTTTGAAAGTGTTGAACTTATTTTAAAAATAAGCAGTTAAGTGTTTGGATAAAAGTGTTGAAACTGAAAAAAAGTAATGATGTGTTTGGTAAATAATGCTTTTAAGCACTTTTTTTTTGTCAAAATGTCTGAAATACCCTTATAGCTGTTAATAATATATAGAGTTGATTATTATTAATTTTTATTGCTAAAATGATTCAAATTAAAATTAATATATATTTTATATATATATATATAAATATTTTCATGAATGACTATTAATTTGTGCGCTAAAAAATCATTTTTTTTTAAGTTTAAGTGTTGAATGTTTGTGTTTGAAAAAGATAGTTACGTCAAATTTTGACCAATAAATTTAACACATCATTGTTTCTTTGTGTGTATATATAGGGGGGATTCATGTATACAATCTTGGTAATGAGTTTTATGAGATTGATAATACAAAACTAATATTAATTTTATAGTGATTACTAATATTATTTTCAAATTTGTGGGTATATGGACCAGCTGACATAAATACCTCCAATTTTTTTGTTTTTTTAAAAAAGATTTGAGAATATATATTATTGAATACAAGATTACATGTATAGGATCAAAAAGAAAAAATAGCACCTTTCAATTGTCTGCTTAAGTCTAATAATATAATATTTTGATTCATGTTTTTCCTTTCTGTAATCCGTATAGATAATACTTACATAAATTATATGCTGACCTATGTATTATTTTATGTATGGTAAAATATGGAACAAAAATGGGTGTATAAAAGTTTGTTGTGAAGTAGTGAAGAATTAGGACTACAAGGGTAAATTTGGAATAAAGAATAATTACAAGGGACATAAATGTAATTTACTTGGTCAACTCTAATAGCTTATAATCTTCCAAAAAAAAAAAAACTAGAATGCTAGCTTCTTATTTTTGGCTTTAAAAAAAGTTAATAAAAAAAGCTAAAATTAACTTTTTTTAAGCACTTATAAAATTTGCCAAACACTTTTTTAAGCAAAAAAAGCTATTTTGACCAACTTAAAAGCTAAGCCAAACACCCACTAAATCCCATGAAATCTAGGATTGTATAGAATCATAGATTCTACATAAAGAGAAAGAATCATAGATAGGATATTCTAGATTACAACAATTATCCTAAGATCTTAGAGAATCAAATCTTGATATGATGAGTATTTTCTTTGAAATCCTCTATCGGCCAACAATTATATTTGTGTGATTTAAGAAAAGAATCTTGTGTGCTCAGGATAAAGGACAGAGGGCTCACATGCAAAGTGTGTGTCCAAATACAAGTAAAGAATAATAAGCAAGAGTGAGTGTGTTCTTCGTGTAGGCTTCTAAAGTTTAATTAAGTTTGAGCGGTAGCTTTGCTCTATTAGTACTTTTCCTGGATTACATGTTGAAAAAATAAAGCAAAACAAGTGATTGTGCACAAAGTGGAAGTGGAACCTTGCACCTTACTCCAAGCAATAATGTTTTACTATTGTAGTGTTTTACAAACGGCTAATGACGTTTCTTGTAAAGAACATAAACTTTGGGTCCTTATACCACTGTTCCAAGTTTCTTTGGTCATGTTATGTTTAACCAATGATGATAAATAGAAGATTATGCTGCACTAGTTGATATTTAGTTCATAATCACCATAAGTATGGGCAGGAAAGACTAGCTGGGAAAGGAAGATGTAGGGAAGTACTACTAAGCTCCACTAACTCTTCTATAAAAGTTCAATGAGAGAATACTGACAGCTGAATCTTTTTAAAAAAAATTATAATAACCGAGAAATTCCCAAGGAAATAGTGGCGCACAATTTGAAACACAATGAATATTGGACCTTTACCTTTCTCCATTTAAATGTCAAGCTTTTGTCCGGAGCAGGGTTAGGACCTATGATGTATGTCTAAACCCACACATCATGCACTAGATCAATACCCTTGGAGAAACTATACCTTCAGTGTTCGAATCTTGAAGCAACTATACCTTCAGTCTTGAAATATCAGGGAACCATCTTTAGGAGTTCAAAAACTTGTTTTCATAACTCCTACTTATGATTTTACGGTCAGCTTTAAGGATTTCCGAAAGTATAAAATATCTCTGTGTGAAATATAAGAAAGGAAATATTATTAAATTGTTGTTTCTACGTGATTATATTGAGATCCTATTTATAGATACTATCTTCTAATCCTTTTCCAAATAGGACATTACATTATAATTCTTTTTCAAGTAGGATTCTCTATGTTATTCCAATTCCTACACATATTCTAACCCTCCCTCTCAAGCTGGTGCATACAAGGCATATGTACCAAGCTTATTATGGATGTAATTAATATGAGGATCAGTGAGGGACTTAGTGAGGGACTTGGTGCATGGAGTGTTGCCCCTTGGTAGTCATGTGGGTCATTTGGAAAGATAGGAATATGGGGGCTTTCGAAGGGGTAGAACTTGATTTCATAAAGTTAAAGAGTAGTGTTTTATACCTAGTTTACTTTTGGTGTACTTGCGAGGTCCCAATTTATATAGAGGATTGGACCTCTTTTGTTGAGAACCATATTTTGGTGTAGGTTCTCTTTTTTTGGCATACGTATACGCTCCCCCCCCCCCCCTCCCCAAATATTAATAAATTGTTTACCTTATAAAAAAATGCATCTAAGAATGGCTATCCCATACAAACATACCGTCAAGACTGTTTCCAGAGAAGATTTCTTTGTCACTGGATGCAACTCCGTCGGAATCTGAGAAAATCCCAACAAAATGTAAAATTAATGAGAAAATCATTTTCTAATTCAACAAGCATAAGGATTTGATCAGCATAGAAATTTTACGGGTCTTTGACAACTATAGACAAGCAAATAAATTTCTTAATTAGCACACTTCCTGAAACCATTTCTATCAAATGCAGCAGTCCAAAACCTCTCCTTGAAAGTGAGGACGGACCATGAAAATATGCAAGGGAGAACAGGTTATAATCACAAACGTCGCCATGGAAATATGCAAGGGAGAACAGGTTATAATCACAAAAATCATCTTATGTGCTAATAAAACATAAGATTCAAGAGAAGATTCAGTCAATCCTTTAGGAGATGACAGGCAAACCACTTGCAATATTTACATAAACATGCACACTCTCCCATGATATTAGTTACACTTTTGTACAAGAGAAGAAGACAGCTCATACCCCACGGCCGTTGTCAGTGATGCTAATGGAGTTATCAGCATGGAGGACCACATTTATCTTTGTTGCAAATCCTGCCTGTGCCTCATCAACGGCATTATCCAAGATTTCATAAACCTGGAAGGAAATATGATTAATAAGTGAGGCGATAAAAATTCAGTCAAAACTAAACAGAAGCATAATTAGCACCAACAAATACACCAAAAGAAAGGAATCAGAAAAGGCCAGAGATACCAAATGGTGGAGACCACGAGGTCCTGTGCTTCCTATGTACATTCCTGGTCTTTTTCTCACTGGATCCAAACCTTCCAATACCTAATGAAGCAGCAATTTGCATACACATTATCATTGGGAAATGATCAACATATTATTCACGTCATTATTTCTTCAGTAGTAAATAGAAACAATTTAAGAAGAAAATTACTACTGAAAAACAAACAAAAAGAAGATCTTCCTGCATAACTATATACATCTGCTTTGCATTAAGCAGCAAGATGATAATGAAAGATAAGTATGAAGCTTACTGTCTCTTACATTCTTATCCAGGTAAACTGTATCTCAAAAGATAACCGTGCCTTGCAGAGTTTCATAATAGGTAATGCACAATACAGTATGCTTATTCACTCTTCAGTCAATGAGCGACTAAACACTACGTATTCACTGCATGTACTTATGAATATATACTTGCACTCAAAATAAAATATTTGACATCGGTGTGTTGCATCACCTGTAAAAGAAATTTATTTTTATTCAACTATTTTCCTAATCACCTTAAACTACTGTGGGCAACTAAATTTTATTAAATTAAAATCCGTACAAAATTCGGATTATATTAAATTCAAAATATATTAGTCCCAAATAAATATTGCGGATTAATATAATTGGATTAATTATTTAAGTCCAAATATGTATGGATTCAAATAAAGTCCAATCTTTATTGGGCTAGCCCATTGATTTGGGCTACAAATGATGAGCCCACTTTAATAAGCAATATTCTAGAGGCTCAAATAAGCGTCACGTGTCAAATGATGTGGCATGCCAAGTCAAGTGAAGGAGCCAATAGGACCATGCCACATGTCAAAATGATGCAGCAAGCCCATGAAATAAAAGCTCATAAAAAGGCGTCACGTCACTTGAATTTGATTGATCAAAGGAAGTTCATCTTCATCATGACTCTTCCTTTTCCACAACTATAAATAGGGTCTCATAATTCAGAAAAGGACCCCCCCAGACCTCTAACAAGTAGCAAGAGAAAGCTCGTGGATCAAACGCCGCAATTTTTCTAAAAAGCTCAAGCATTCAAATCAAGTTCATCAAGATTTAAGATCAAGACCGCAATATTCAAGAGCAAGCTCAAAAGCCCTTGAATTCAAGCACAAGTCAAGATCAAGTCCCTCAAGTCCGCAAACCAAGTTCAAATTCAAGATTAAGCTTTAAGCCCTTGAATTTATATTTGAAAAGACGAATCAGAGGATTCATAGAGATTGTAACACTCGCATTGAAATCAATAAATTGATTGTTGCAATATTTTTCTTGTCTCGATTATTTATTTTTCGGTCTCGAAAATTTTATTGTCCAACAAATTCTGGCACGCCCAGTGGGACAGTCTCTACCTCTCATCTCAACTTTTCCAACTGCAAAGTTCAACAACACTGAAATGACTTCCAAGAAGGTCAACTCTCAATCAACTGCTCCCAAGGCTGCTGATTCAAAGTTCTCTGCTGAAGTAGAAAGCATCCTTGGTGTTACTTTCGGAAGCTTAGGAGTTGTCACGAGGAGCAAGGCAGGCTTGCTAGGACAACAAACACTTCCAGTGTCGTCCGCGCCAACTCCAGTTTCTAAATACTCTGGCGCAAAGAGTGATGATCGTTCAAGCAACTCATCATCTCCGACCACACCGCATAAGTTGAGCACTTCAAAGATCAACTTGTGCGATAATCTGTGTTACTCTCCAACATCTCCAGTGATTATGCAAGCGATGGTGACTGATGCCTCGTCTATGAAGGAGAAACTTATGAATCTGACAAAGGCAATTGAGAGCCTGACCAAATATGTTCAGAATCAAGATGCTCGAATTGATAAGATTGTGGATAGGGTGGAAGGTCTGATAGACGAAGAGTCTAGTCATGCACCTGGAAAATCTCCAGAGGTTCATGAGACAGAAAATCCTGTGAAACAAACACCACCGACTAAAGAGGTGCAAGTTTCTTCTGAGGGAATGATCCCGATTGGACAATTAAGGGAATTCATTGAAGGGACCCTCAAAGACAAATATGATGTTGTCACCAAATCTTCCCTTGCGTATGCCAAGCCCTACACTGCAAGGATATATAGCCTCAAAATGTCTGCCGGCTATCAACCCCCCAAATTTCAACAATTTGAGGGCAAAGGGAACCCAAAACAGCATATCGCACATTTTGTTGAGACATGTAACAATGTTGGAACTTACAGTGACTATCTTTTCAAACAATTTGTTCGTTCCCTAAAGGGAAACGCCTTTGACTGGTATACGGACCTTGAGCCTAATTCCATCGATAGTTGGGAGCAATTGGAGCACGAGTTCCTAAATCGCTTTTATAGTATAAGGCGTACAGTGAGCATGGTAGAGCTCACAAATACTCAACAAAGAAAGGATGAACCAGTCATTGGCTTCATCAATCGATGGAGAAATGCTAGCCTAAACTGCAAAGATAGGCTCAGCAAAGTTTCTGCAATAGAGATGTGCGTCCAAGGAATGCACTGCACTGGGAGCTTCTCTTCATCTTGCAGGGCATTAAGACTAAATCCTTTGAAGAGCTAGCTACCCGTGCTCACGATATGGAGTTGAACATGTCTTCTGTTGGAAAGGGGGCAGTGCCTATTCATGACCCTAGAAGGGGAGAAGATAAGCAGGAACCCAAAAGATGGGGCAAGTTTGTCCCCAAAAATGTAAACAAGGAGTCTATGAATGTAAATGTGTCTCCTGTGAAGGTCACCACAAAGGTAAGCAAGAAGCAAAGTGTTAAGACGACTTCTGGAGCACATCCGAATCAAAAAACTTTAAAGGAGATGCAAGAAAAGGAATATCCCTTCCTTGATTCTGATGTTGCTGAGATTTTCGATAAACTCCTCGAGCATAAGCTCATTGAACTCCCAGTCCCAACGAAGCTGGAAGGACCAATGACCCTAATTATTGCAAATATCATAGGCTCGTAAGTCATCCTCTGGAAAAGTGTTTTGTCTTTAAAGATAAAGTCATGCAACTGGCAAAAGAATAAAAGATCTTCTTCAATGATGAGACGGCCAGTTCTCATTAAATCTCCATCACATTTGGCTCGCTCGATCCAGTCCGAATATGTGTTAAAGAGCATAATGAGAAAATATTAGAGCTTGACAGGTCTTCAATTGACGAAGGCAATGATGAAGGTTGGACTCTGGTGACCAGGAGCAGACGCAGGAGGATAAGTCTGCAAAAGGAGTCGTCCGAGCATCCAACCAGAAAGAGAATGGTAAAGAAACCAAGGAAACAGAAGTTGGTTGAATTCCCAAGGAAGACGAGGGTGATGGAGCTTCACCCCCAAAAACCTCAGCGTCCGATGACTTTAGAGGAATTCTTACCGAGTTGGTTTCGTGTAAAGACTGCCCAAGTCAACCTTGAGGCGTCTTGTTTTAATACCGCCAAAGAGGGAGCAAAGGGTGAAAATCTACTCATGGAGGTTCCTTCACCTTCCGAAAAGCTTGCTGAAACTCTTGGCGAAGAGGCACATGTATGTGATACAAAAATCACATTCACAAATAACAATCTTCTGCTTGGTGAAGCCTACATAACCGTCCCTTATACATGGTGGGTCAAATTCCAGGAAAGAAGATCAATAGAATCTTGATAGATGAGGGATCTGGAGTCAACATCCTGCCTATCCGCACGATGAAGGAACTTGGCATCGCTACTAGCGAACTGGACGAGAGTCGTATAATGATCCAAGGCTTCAACCAAGGGGGCCAGAGGGCCATGGGATCTATCAAGTTGGGGATTCGTATGGATAATTTTCAATCAAATGCATTGATGCATGTGATCGATGCCAAAACTTCATACAATAATTGTTGGGTAGGCCTTGGGTGCACGGGAACAAAATTATCTCGTCCTTCTACTATCAATGCTTGAAGTACCTAGAAGGTGGAGTGGAAAGAAAGATAGTAGCTGATGATAAGCCATTCACTGAAGCTGAGTCATATTTTGCCGATGCAAAATTCTACTTAAAGAAGCATGTTGTAGATGAAAAAAGGGTTGAAGATGTCACCAAGACCAAGTGTGACGATCTTGCATCTAAGAAGGTCATGGTGACTGGCGAAAAAGTCGCCACCAAGAAGCCTCTCTCCACTTCAAATAAAGAAAGTGTTGCTCCTACGAAAAAAAAGACAACTCCCGTTCTTCGCTACGTACCGAAGGTAAAGAAAGAGAAAGATCACTCATCGGATTCCCAAGATAATATGCTAAAGGGGCTAACTTTACCTATCAGGAAAATTGATGCAAAAATCCATCCTCAAAACTTCTTGAAGAGTCTGTGACTCAAAATCTGCCACAAGATATGACACTCCCTACGAAGCGTATGAAAGAAGGCTTTGACCCAAATGCATATAAGCTATTTGTAAAGGCTGGATACAATCCTAATGAGCCATCAAGGTTGCGCAAACTTCCGTCGGAGAGTACAACCAGGCAGGCACGTGAAGGCCTAGGATACACGCAGCCACCTCCAATTCGCATCTTCATAAGAAGGGTAGTTAGTAATTACATCACCGTGGAAGAAGAATCCATTGCTGCTAATAAAAGACCCTCTGCATTTGACCGACTTGGAGGGCCAACTGCAAAAACTTCTGTGTTTGAAAGGTTGGGACCTCTAAATAAGAAGAAAAGCAACAAGCGTAAGAGGAGTCGTCAAAGCACGATGATGTACTCTTCACTTAAAATACAGAAGGATTTCCAAAGTTTGATTCCTTCTAAAATGAAGCGACAGACGGAACTGGTAGTTTCATGCAACGAGGTGCTAAAAGCAAAAGCGCATACTGTGGTTTATACCAAGCAACGCGAAGAAGATGAAGAGAGTGTTGGCTCCTCATATCATGTTACGACCCAAAATGAGAAAGATGTCTCGTCTCAAATGAAGGTTGATGAAAAGATAGAAGATGCCTTTTGGTGTCATCATATATCCGTCAACGACGATGATCCTCAAGAGGAGGAAGAGGCTGGAGATGCTCCATCGCAACTTGAAGGGGGAGTAAAGGCCACAATAAATCCCTTGAAGTAAGTTAATCTTGGAACCAATAAAGACCCAAGACCAACTTACCTGAGTGCGTTTCTAGAAGTGGAGGAGGAAATCGCTTACATGGACATACTCAAAGAATATATGGATGTCTTCGCCTGAAGCTATAAGGAAATGCCTAGATTAGATCCAAAAGTTGGCGGTCAGGAATGGAGCTCGTCCTGTTAAGCAAACCCAAAGGCGATTTAGGCCAGAGTTGGTTCCATTGATCGAAAATAAAGTTAACAAACTCATTGAAGCTGTCTTTATTCGCGAAGTCAAATATCCCATGTGGATTTCAAGTATTGATCCAGTACGGAAGAAAAATGGTCAAATTCGAGTTTGTGTCGACTTTCAGGATCTCAACAACGCCTTCCCTAAAGATGACTTTCCAATCCCCATACCAGAGTTGATAATTGATGCCACCACTGGTTATGAAGCAATGTCCTTCATGGATGGTTCATCTGGCTACAACCAAATCCGTATGGCGCCAAAGGATGAAGAACTCACTGCATTTCGTACGCCCAAAGGTTATGCCTTTTGGTTTGAAGAACGTTGGTGCCACTTATCAAAGGGCTATGCAGAACATCTTTGATGGCCTGCTCTATAAAAATGTTGAATGCTACGTGGATGATCTAGTGGTGAAGTCAAGAAAGAGAGACGACCCCTTAAAAGACATAAGAATGGTATTCGAATTACTTCGAAGATATCAACTTAGGATGAATCCATTGAAGTGTGCCTTTGGAGTTTGGAGTTACTTCTGGAAAGTTTCTTGGCTTCATTGTGCGACACCGAGGAATTGAAATTGATCAAGACAAGGTTGATGCGATTTTGAAGATGCCCAAACCTCGAAATATTCATGAGTTAAAAAGCCTTCAAGGAAGGCTAGCATATTTAAGGAGGTTCATCTCAAACCTGGCCGAAAAATGTCAACCATTTAGTCATCTCATGAAGGACACTCCCTTCGAATGGGACCAAGCTTGTAGTAATGCCTTTGAGAGTATCAAATCATACTTAATGAAGCCACCAGTTCTTGCGGCACCCATACCTGAAAAACCGTTGATACTCTACATTGCGGCACAAGAAAGGTCAGTCGGAGCACTCAAGAAAATAGTGAAGGCAAAGAGAACTCTCTTTACTATCTGAGCAGAATGATGACACCAAACGAGCTGAAGTATTCTCCAATCGAAAAGTTATGTTTGGCATTGGCTTTCTCAATCCAAAAGATGAAACACTACTTTCAAGCTCATGTTGTTCGTCATGTGTCTAGGGCGAATCCCATCAAGTTTGTAATGTCGAAACCAGTCCTTAGTGACCGACTTGCAAGATGGTACCTTCAATTTCAACAGTTTGAGATTGTGTACGCTCCCCAAAAGGCCGTAAAGGGACAAGCATTGGCTGACTTCTTGGCAGACCACCCAATACCTGATGATTGGGAATTGAGTGATAACTTCCTGATAAAGATGCAATGGTTATTGAAGCCAAACCCCCGTGGAAAATGTACTTTGATGGGGCCGCACATCGAGATGGAGCTGGTGCCGAGGTGGTGTTCGTCACTCCGCAAGAAGAGGTCATCCCATACTCATTTACCCTAACAAACTGTTGCTCTAATAATGTTGCTAAATATCAAGCGTTAATACTTGGACATGAGATGACAGTTGACATGAAACAACAGCAATTATAAGTGTTTGGTGACTCCCAATTAGTGATCAAGCAACTTTTGGGAAGCTATGAAGTCAAAAAGCCTGAGCTACGACCATATCATGATTATGCACAGAAGTTGATGGGGTGGCTTGGAGAAGTAACCCTCCAACATGTGCCAAGGAGAGAAAATAAGCAAGCTGATGCTCTAGCTGCTTTGGCCTCAACCCTGACTCTTCCAAATCAGATGCAAGTTACTATCCGCCAAGAAAGGGTAGTACCGTCATCAACTGAGGATGAAGAAAGTAAAGTCGAATACCTCGTTGTCATATCTGAAGCTGCAAAAGAAGATTGGCGACAACCTATCATTGATTACTTATGTTATGGGATACTTCCAGAGGATCCAATGAGAAGGACTGACATTCGTCATCATGCACCTCGCTTCCTTTACTACAAAGACACACTGTACCGAAGATCATTTGAAGGAGTGCTCTTACGGTGTTTAGGAGAGGAAGAAGCAATTCAAGCTTTGCAACAAGCACACTCGGGAGTTTGTGGACCGAAGCTCCATTTTCACATTAAAAGGATGGGATATTATTGGCCAACGATGGTGAAAGATTGCTTGGACTATGCTAGAAGATGCAAAGCTTGTCAATTCCATGCAAATTTCATACATCAACCTCCAGAGTTACTAGATCCAACTGTAGCATCTTGGCCATTCAATGCTTGGGGAATGGATGTTGTTGGTCCACTAGCAAAGTCTTCTGGTGGACACTTATACATCTTGGCCGAGACAGAGTACTTCTCAAAATGGACCGAAGTTGTTGCTCTTAAGGAAGTAAAGAAAGAAAATGTTGCAAACTTCATCCGAGTGAATATCGTCTACCGCTTTGGAATCCCTCAATATATAATAACTGATAATGGCAAGTCGTTCGATAATAAATTGATGAATAAGATTTGTGATCTCTTTGGCTTCAAGCAGCGCAAGTCTTCTATGTACCATGCTGTCGTCAATGGTCTAGCCGAAGCATTCAATAAGACTTTATGCAACTTGTTGAAAAAAGTCGTCTCCAAATCTAAATAAGACTGGCATGAGCGAATGGAAGAAGCTTTATGGGCGTATAGTACAACTTACCGTACACCAACGCAAGCAACTCCATACTCGCTTGCTTTTGGAGTTGAAGCAGTCCTATCACTTGAGCGTCAAATACCTTCTTTGAGACTGGCTATTTAAGAAGGGCTCATCGATGAAGAAAATGCTAAGTTGCGTCTTGCGGGGTTAGAAGCTCTTGATGAGAAGAGGCTGGAGGCTCAACAAAATCTTGAATGCTATCAAGCCCGGCTATCTCGTTCTTTCAAAAAAAAAAAGCTCGCTTGAGGTATTTCCAAGTTGGAGATCAAGTCCTTGCAGTAAGAAGGCCCATTATAACTTCTCGAAAGTCTGGGGGCAAATTTACCCCAAAGTGGGATGGACCATATGTCGTACAAGAGGCATATTCAAACAGTGCTTACAAGCTTGTCAATGCAGATAGCGTGAGGGTTGGCCCCATCAACGCCAAGTTCTTGAAGAAGTACTATCCTTGAAGGAAGATGACACTCCTTAAGGCACGAGTATAAACTGCACGTACACTCCTTAAGGCACGAGTATAAACAGCATGTATACTCTTTAAGGCACGAGTATAAACTGCATGTACACTCCTTAAGGCACGAGTATAAACTGCATGTACACTCCTTCAGGCATGAGTATAAACTGCATGTCCACTCCTGGCCCGCAAGAGTATAAACTGTGTAAGGCTAAAAAAAAAATGAAAGTCCGCTAGGTTGAAAACCTCGAAAGAGGCGGCCTAGGCAAAAGTTAGGACAAAAAAAAAAGAAAAAAAAACACTCACCCAGAACTACATTGTGACTTGATCCTCTTTACTGAGGTACGTAGGCGCTTAGAATTTCATTCTGAGTTCAGTTGCATGAGTGTCAAAAATAAATATATATGTTCCTGCAGTATCTACCATATGGATACCAAGTATGAAACTATTCTAATTAAATTTTGGACTTACTCTAAATATTTGTGACTCAATGGGGGCAACCCGTCGAAAAGAAAGAGAGTTCCTTCAATGGAATTTGGAATGCCAAAGTTCTCCAAGCCTACAACTAGAAGGATCTCAAAATTTACATGCCTTAAGGTGGACAAGATTTGTTCGTTTTCACCTTAAGCTGGCCTCTTACGTGTTTATCCTTTAAAAGGATATAAAAATTTTCATGCCTCAAGGTAGACAAGATTTGTCCCTTTGCACCTTAAGCTGGCATTCTGATGGATTTGTTATGTAAAGGGACCGTCTTGAAGTTAAATTGGTCGGTCTTAGAGTGTACGGAGGCGAAGTTGAACCCTCGCACCCTAAGCCGATTGTTGCAAAGTCAGCATCATGAAGTCAAATTGGTCGGTCTTAGAGTGTACGGAGGCGAAGTTGAACCCTCGCACCCTAAGCCGATTGTTGCAAAGTCAGCATCTTGAAGTCAAATTGGTCGGTCTTAGAGTGTATGGAGGCGAAGTTAAACTCTCGCACCCTAAGCCGATTGTTGCCAAGTCAGCATCTTGAAGTCAAATTAGTCGGTCTTAGAGTGTACGGAGGCGAAGTTAAACTCACGCACCCTAAGCCGATTGTTGCCAAGTCAGCATCTTGAAGTCAAATTGGTCGGTCTTAGAGTGTACGGAGGCGAAGTTAAACTCTCGCACCCTAAGCCGATTTTGCAAAGCCACAATCTTGAAGCCAAATTGGTCGGTCTTAGAGCGTACGGAGGCGAAGTTAAACTCTCACACCCTAAGCCGATTGTTGCAAAGCCACCATCTTGAAGACAAATTGGTCGGTCTTAGAGTGTACGGAGGCGAAGTTAAACTCTCGCACCCTAAGCCGATTGTTGCAAAGTTACCATCTTGAAGTCAAATTGGTCGGTCTTAGAGTGTACGGAGGCGAAGTTAAACTCTCACACCCTAAGCCGATTATTGTGTATTGCTATTTATTTCAATCCTACAAGAAAAAAAAATAAAAAAAATACCTCAATGTTAATTCTTGAAGCTCGAAGAAGAGACGTCTCTAAAGAGTTTTACAAGTTGATGCTTTGCATGGACAAAATATATGGGTATTTACAGGGGTTGTAGGGCAGTTTGTACTCCCTAATCCTTGATAAATTTGTAGAATACCTATACCTATTTTGATAAACAACGGACTGTGAGCACAATGATAAGGCGGCAAACGCCAATTCCTAATCCATGTTGAAATAATAACACAATGAGCATTTTTGTCTTCTAATACAAGTAGGAATGCACATACAGTGACATTAAATTAAATACCATGAGAGAAAAAGGAAGTAACCCAAATTTGGGTTTACACGTGACCCAAGGCAAAAGAAATATGTATGTTAAAAAGAAAAATGTTAATGCATGGCCAATATGCTGTTATAACATATATTATTGGTTTGTGATATTTTTTTTAATATACTATAGCCATTAAAAGTATTAAATTATTACTTCAAGCCAAGTCTTTATACTAAATATTTCGACAAGTCTTGAAAGAGGGGGCATTGTGTGGGCAACTAAATTTTATTAAATTAAAATCCGTACAAAATTCGGATTATATTAAATTCAAAATATATTAGTCCCAAATAAATATTGTTGATTAATATAATTGGATTAATTATTTAAGTCCAAATATGTATGGATTCAAATAAAGTCCAATCTTTATTGGGCTAGCCCATTGATTTGGGCTACAAATGATGACCCACTTTAATAAGCAATATTCTAGAGGCCCAAATAAGTGTCACGTGTCAAATGATGTGGCATGCCCAGTCAAGTGAAGGAGCCAATAGGACCATGCCACATGTCAAAATGATGCAGCAAGCCCATGAAATAAAAGCCCATAAAAAGGTGTCACATCACTTGAATTTGATTGGTCAAAGGAAGTCCATCTTCATCATGACTCTTCCTTTTCCACAACTATAAATAGGGGTCTTATAATTCAGAAAAGGACCCCCCCAGACCTCTAACAAGTAGCAAGAGAAAGCTCGTGGATCAAACGCCGCAATTTCTCTAAAAGCTCAAGCATTCAAATCAAGTTCATCAAGATTTAAGATCAAGACCGCAATATTCAAGAACAAGCTCAAAAGCCCTTGAATTCAAGCACAAGTCAAGATCAAGTCCCTCAAGTCCGCAAACCAAGTTCAAATTCAAGATTAAGCTTTAAGCCCTTGAATTTTTATTTGAAAAGGCGAATCAGAGGATTCATAGAGATTACACACTCGCATTGAAATCAATAAATTGATTGTTGCAATATTTTTGTCTTGTCTCGATTATTTATTTTTCGGTCTCGAAAATTTTATTGTCCAACAACTACATGTTTATTTTCAAGTCAAATTAATTTATAAGAAATTAACAACTCTAAACCAATGATAGAGCAGATTAATGAGCAAACTATGCATATCTATCCTTGATCAAATAAAGGAAAGAAAAGTAAAGAAGAAAAAGAGAAGTGAAAAAGACAAAAAGATTAAGGGAAAGGAACAATATTGAAAAGACCGAATTGTATTTTTTTCATAGTTTACACGTAGAACACCAGATCACTTATATATGGACTATAATTTTCAAAACTCATAATAAGACTAGGTTTGTTTGGTATGAAGAACATGTTTTTCTGATAAATCATACAATGTCTAGTAACACTGTATTGCGGAAATTTTTTATAGGCTCTTTACTGTTTGGTGTACTTCTAGTATACGGCTGTTTTTGGCCTTCTGACTTATGAAATGAAATTGTTGACGTGATTAAAAAAACACTGTATTGTTGAAAATATTTTCTCAAAGGAAATTGCTTACCATCAAAGGGAGGAATACAACTTCCTTCACTAATATTAAATTATTTTCAATAACAAATATCTTAACTCTTACTTCAATTCACTTCCCTTAGGGTTCAGGACCACCTCAATGCTAGAACAAAAGCAGAAAGAGGAGCAAGATGACATTGTGGAAATACAATTCCAGGATTCATATGGTGGACCATTGGAACAAAAGAAAGAAGACAAAGCTAACTCATTCAAAAGACCAAATTTATCTGTATCCTTCTATTTTCTTTTTGGTCGAAGAAGGAATCTGTAAATGAACCAGAAGCAATACTTAGCCTCTTGTGAATCCCCATACACGGGAAAAGGATTCTTCTTTTGCTTTTTGCTCACCCGTTAATAGCTCGATATTTCCTTAGTGTTGCTCTTATAATACAATAACCTTTCTCTAAAAAAAAACAGAAATTTAAATACTAGCTTCAGACCTTTAACATTACTAAGACATTGTTTTCAACTTTTAATAATGAGGAACATTACCATAATACCGTCCTAGTACCCTATCATCCACTTCTTTTGAATAATTGTGTTCATATCAACTTGTGCATTCCTCGACTAAATCACTGTGTAGCTATTACCTCAAGACAGTAGTAGATAAGAAAAATTCACCCAGTTTTGCCTCTATTGAGCTTCGGACCTTTGTGACCAAGGTCGTTCCTCTACCTGTTCAACCACTAGGCTGCCCCTCACCCCCTCCCCTGCTTGACTTCTCTTATCCTTGTTTACTTACTTACTATGTATGGATTCCACTCACAAATTGAAAACTGTGCTATTTCAACTCCATATATACGGTAATTAACAATTGTTCATGGGAGCACATTTCATTAGCTTCTATTCTTTTTTACCCAAAAAAATGTTGGAAAATGATATGACCAAATATCTCGGAGGTAAAACAGATCCCCACACTTCCAACAGAAACATTTTCCATCCTAAGTACACTACCATTTTACTGTACATCTTTCAATCTATTTTCTAATAGAGAGAATATCTTCAAATACTTAACACAGAATTTTACATTTCTAATATATCTAGCAGAGATTGGTTGATTAGCTGTAGAAGTTAAATTTATAGTGTCCTGAGCAACAATAATAACAAAGGCCACATGCTGTCTAAAGCATTCTGACCCTGTTTTGCATGTCATATGTCTATCATTGCAACATTTTTTATCTTCGAAAGTGCTTTAAATTAAGAAACCAAACGTCCACCAACCTACAATCCAGCATCAAGCTGTAATCCCATCTTTGCAGACTTTACTCCATAATGAGATTTTCTCACTTGAAAGGCTCGACTTTTTCAGGTTTCACGAAAGGCCTGAGCAACAATAATAACAAAGGCCACATGCTGTCTAAGGCATTCTGACCCTGTTTTGCATGTCATATGTCTATCATTGCATCATTTTTTATCTTCGAAAGTGCTTTAAATTAAGAAACCAAACGTCCACCAACCTACAATCCAGCATCAAGCTGTAATCCCATCTTTGCAGACTTTACTCCATAATGAGATTTTCTCACTTGAAAGGCTTGACTTTTTCAGGTTTCACGAAAGGACCTACACTACCTAGGACTCCAAAAGATATGATTGTTTCCTGCAGGATTGAGGGTTCTTTGCTTTCACCCAATCTTATATTAGACCAAAACGTCATATACGATAAATAATGGCAGTAGATTTTCTTTTACCTGAATTTGCTCAGAACCATAAGCTTTTGACTTGCTATTTTCTTGAAAAGCCTCTGTAATAATGCTTGATGACATAAAAGCTCTTGGAGACACCGCGTTCCTAATCAAAATCCCATCTGACACCCTTCTCAGCCTATTAATCACCCTGCAACAAATCCAAAAGTTTTTTAGCAGAAAACCAAATAAGCAAATTTTCAAAAACTGAAATAGTTACAAACACAGAAAAGGGTTGCATTTCCCTCCTTTAAAATAAAGACCACCGGCCTCTCTTTTAGAAATATTAAGCTGACCAAGAACATTCACACTCCTCAAAAATGAGGTTAATACGTTCCCACCAACAAGAACAACAATAAATTTTCCAAAATAAAGAAAAACAGAACATATAAAAAAACAAAATGAAGATGTGTAGATGTGCAACATTCAACTCGCTTGATGAAATATGTTACACAAGTAACTAAAGTCCAAAACCAAATTGGCTAAACGGAGAGAAAGGTGTCATCTTCCCCCTCTTTAAATTCGACTCCAAATAATACAACAACAACATACCCAGTATATGAGGTCTAGCAGAGGGTAGAGTGTATGCAGACCTTACCAGGTAGAGAGGCTGTTAGTGATATACCCTAGTTCAAGACTCAACTCCAAATAATAAGATATTAAAATGGTAAGAATATAAAAAAGGCTAAAGCTGTCAAAATTAGCCTTCATTTCACCAAATAACTCAACCCATAACATTTTTATTCATCCCTCTCAGAATGAATTATTCGTCTGGACAGAAAATGTTACAGAGTTTGTACCATTAAAAGAATCCATAGAGAAAACAAAAAAATGTGAAAAAGAAGAAAGACGCTTGCTATAGAATGTCCTTCATTTGAACTAAAATTCAACTAACCTTAATATTCTTACCTTACAAAATTTAGCAAAAATTGTTTTCTAAAACTTAAAACACATGAAGAAACATATAAATAATTTTAACGGTGAACATATACATAAGACACATGACAGTGTACTTAAACAATGGAGAGAGAGCAACCTGGTGTTAAGGAAAAGAGAGGGGCAAGAAAGAGAGGTTGAAGAAAAGGGAAGAGTATGAAAGTGAGAATGAAGAAGAAAGCGAGAAGCCATGCGCCCAAGAGGAAAAGGCTTTAGCAGAGCCATTCAGACATCTATTCAAACACACAGCATACACGTCTTTTTAAACCTTTCTGTGTTTACTCTTGCTATGCCTCAATTCTACTTCTACTTCTACTTCTAGTCTAGTCTACGAAGAAGAGAAGATAAGAGAGTAAGTAATTTTTTTCTTTTTATTTTGTTTCAAATTTTTTATTATCCCTCCAAACCCTATTATTCAATTTCTTGGCCAGAGCGAAATTAATGCTTGGGCTCATTTTAATCGACCCTTCGAGCCTAACATGGGCCCATTAACAATGGATTTAATTTGCGAGAAACTGAGAAATAGCCACTTCTCGTATCGTTAATTAAGAGGTGTTTTCCTAAGGGAAAAAAAAATTTACACGCTTTATCTCAATTTATGAAAAACTTTATAATGAGTGAACATTCGTAATGAACCAAGATTCGCAGGGTAAGATATGGGCTCACCTGGCTTGGTTAGTTGTTCTTACCATATGATTTAACATTAAATATGTCGGGTTTATTGATAGACTCCGGATCCAACATATCCATCACAATCATGTCTAAATAGCTAGCCTCATTCCTCCTTTCTAACCTAGGCATGACACATTTGTTCATAAGCTGAAACAACAACTTGTGAGCTGGAATCATTTCACTGCTCTAAACTTTGTTAGGATCAACATATCCTTCCCCTGTGCAAACTTCTCAGTTAGATATATTCTGACTTTCTCTGGAACATACTCGACTCATTTTTTTCCACATAGTCATTATATCTGGTATGTGGTATACCTAAGATATCTCCCGAATCTTGGATTGTAAAGTTGATATTTGTCCTCTTTACATTACTCATTGTGTGTAGCTATCTATCAGTTTAAATTCATATAAAATTGAATCACTTTATCCTTATGAATTAATGGCAATAACAAATAAATAGTTTAGACCATTATTGGAAATCCCCTTATTTTTCAATTCTTTCATCCCTAACTCTTCTAGAATGTTAGGATTAAGCATTCTTCCCTTCGGTACTTTGCCTATTGTGATCACTATTTTTTGTCTTTTTTTCTATTGGAGGACCTTTTTCTTTACCAAAAGTGAGGAAGTGTCACAATTCGAAATCAGATCATGTTGATACCTACGGTAACCCTTAAGTTGGTAAGACAAGTCTTATAGTAGTATACAGTAGTAATAAGCTAAAGGGGTCAGCTAAGCAAATATATACATACAACGGGCCCATAAAAGTGGATATTAACAAAAATATACAGAGTACCCATCCCAAAACTCGGTGACGTCGATATAAGAGCCACTAAATATACAAGAGTGGAACTAAACTATTATAAATCTATCTAAAAAATACAAAACACATATAACAAGTATAGGAGGGAAAGGGGTAAGTTTCTCGACACTAAAAGCTCACTGCAAATCCGATCAACCGGTACCTCCGAACGAGTAGGAATCAGTTAGGATGACTAATACCAAACTATGTATTAGAAAAAATGTAGGAGTATAGTATGAATATCAAAACGCGGGGTAATCAGAAGGCATCATAAGTCGACTGTGCTCAGAAGACAATATATAGTATAAATAACAAAAAAAGAGAACATGCACTCAGAAAAATCCCAACAGTCTAAAGCACAAGACGCATCGTAGTAAAAATAATAGTAGTAATACACATTGTGTCATGCAGTGCAACATGTGGCCAATGCAAAAAAGTAAAACCTAGAATCATCCCTTGGGCAACGCGAAAGCCCTCAGACTCATTAATAAGTGTAGAAAAGTAAAACCCCCAAATTATACCTTGGGCTAACCTGAATCATGCCTCATACTCATCAATAAAAAATTAAATGGGGAAATGGCCCATAAACATCCATCGAATTAAATTTAAAGGCGATACGAATTATCCAATAGACGAAATCAACGATAAAGGTGGTACAATCCTTTCAAAAGGCCAAAATCACTGATAAAAGTGGTATAATCCTTTAATAAGCCAAAAATCAACATTCTCCCCCCCCCCAAACCATACTATGATCCATCTCTCTCTCTCTCTCTCTCTCTCTCTCTATATATATATATATATATATATATATATACGAAATAGAGAAAATTACCCTTCATACCATACCATAACCTATCAAGACTCAGTCTCGTACAAATCCTTGGGCCTCAAGCCCCACAACCTCGTGGTATAAAGAAGTATAGAAAGAAAGCAGTTTAAAATAAACTGATTTATATATATATATATATATATATATATATATATATGAATGAAGAATGTGCATGTACAAATATCAGTATAGAAATATAGATATATACACACGAAATAGAGAAAATTACCCCTTCATATCATACCATAACCAATCAAGACGCAGTCTCGCATAAATCCTTGGGCCTCAAGCCCCTCAACCTCGTGGTATAAACAAGTATGGAAAGAAAACAATTTAAAATAAACTGATCATAAAAAATCCATTCTACCACGAAATCCTACATCAAACAAAAATTAAGGATTTCTAATATAAGTCTAGAACTAAGCAAGCAACCTAAACTAAGGCTCGGGCAAAAATATTACTCTAAAGTCCTCGAAATAGGCCAATAAATTTGGAATTTTGAAATAAGCCTAATCCCAACTAGCAGAACCTCTAACCAACTTGCTATTTATAATATACATCATCTAACTGAGAAACTATAACCTACCTCAAGGCTGAATGATAAATCACAAACTGTCACATGAAAACCTTCTCATTTTGTAAGGCCTTAAGCCACTACCACTCTATAAAATATATTATCCATAAGTTAATACGAGACTAATGATATCCATATTGATAATTTATAATTTAGACCAGAAATTGGGTTAAAAATTGACCCTCAGGCCCATCGATGAAACCAATTTTTTCAGAATTTTCTTACCAATAAGCTGAGAAACCTGTATCTAAAAATTAGGTGAATGTTGGAATTCAATTCGGGGTTCAAACCAACTCCGAAAGTCCCAAAAAATCAAAGAGGATTTTCAAGAACTTAAGCTTGAATTCAACAGAAAGAGGACTAACTTAAGCATTAAACTGATGACAAAATCACGAGGGGAGTATGAAAAACTTACCAAGACATAATTTGGTTTAAGACTCTCAAGAAAACGTTGTTCTAAGCTACTAAGGTTTAAAGTTCATGAAAAGTAAATAGAAAATTGAAGTTGGGAAATATATATATTATCAGGGGTCCTTTATCTCAAATGTGAGAACCCTTGTCACAATCCTAGGACCGCACCAACTGGCCATTATGATCGTAATGGGTTCCTTTGAAAATGCGAAAGACAATCCAAACGAACCCAACAACCTTTTTCTTTGTGATCGTGAATCTTAATTTTCCAGATCTTCACGAACGTGAAGGGCTTATCACGAATGCTAAGAGCAAAAGTGCTCTACTCCAGCAAATGAAAAATAGTAAAAGTTAAGTCTAAAAATGATCAGAATAGACCTCCGGGATTTTTTTGGAGTCTTGTAAATGTAAACAAAATATTCTACCTAACTAGAAATAATATTCTAAACTCAATGGAAACAACAAAAAAACCAGCAGCGATTCTCTTAATGTAACGATTCGAAACCAAGGGTCATGATGGGAATTATCGCGGCAAGCCTTGACAAATAAGCCTATCATACAAACAGATACGAAAAGGAAAAATAATAATAATAACCCAAGGTAAGACTTCTAGAACAAAGAAGAACCATACAATATAAATAAAACGGAGGAACATAACCAAAGATATCATACCATAATCCCAAAATCTAGTGTCACATTGTAAGAACATCATTAGTACAACTCGAGATCAAAATACATAAGATATTCAAAATAGGAACAACTTTGTCACTGAATGCAAAATAAAGACATAGTCTAAATAAAGAAAGGTAGTAGCTGACTCCGGAAGCATGAATTCAACTGCTACCTCAAATAAATCCAAAGTATCGCCCGAAGTCTACCACCGTAAGGCGCACTCAAACCAGGATCTACACCAAAAAGGCGCAGCAGGGGTGAGTACGGTCCACTTGTACTCAATAGGTATCATAGGCCAACTAAGCAAAGAAGAAAATAGAACATACAAAATACACACTAAGGTCACATCACCTGCAACCAGAAAAATATCCCAAACGGTTGCCCACACCATATCCACTGATAATTTTATAATATTCACATACACTATAATAATACGAAAGCGGAGTACAAGTATACAAGTATCACACATACAAATACAAAGAAAGAAATACACAAAGACAAGTATCACATCAAGGAAAATAATACATCATAGAATGTATAAAGTAAATACAAATGCAATAAAGATGATGATGATAATGCCTGAGGTTGTCGCACAACCTCAGTATACACCTACAGAGATAAAACTTCCCAATATAGGATCCACAGGGAATTCGTCAACTCGTATACAACCAATATCCATAACTTTTCTCTGGCACATCCATTGGTAGAGGGTTTTAAAGATGTCATATTTTCTATTAGAAAAAAATAGTGTTTCTAGTATTTCCATGGTGGTACCAATGTTTCATGAATGTCTATGACATAAGGATGTAGTGCTCACAACTAATCAAAATTAGTATTTCCATATCCAACCAATATACCAACCAAGTAAGTCAATAATCCACTCAATATTTTCAACCATCCATGAATTCCAACATAAGTCATATGCCAAGAAAGTAAAAAAATAAATAAATTACACCATTGATACCATATTAGGCTTTTTCATTAACAGGATACAACTAATTTCACTTGTAAAAGGCCAATAATATCATCTAAGATCCCACACGATCACACATAACAAATAATATTCCAAAAACCACCAAATACATAGTATATATGCCCCTACACGGGCATGACACAATAATTATAGCCATTTTCATGATTAGTTCTCATACTTTTAACATGTTTTTGTATCACTATTAACTACCCAGCCCTGTCTAAAAAAGTTAATGACAGGAACCGCCCTGGGTCCTTGTCATAATGGGCGTCCCAAGTCCGACCAGGATCGGAGACCACCCTCGTTACCTACCCCAACCTTCAGTCGCCTGCCCTGAGTTGGCTGAATTCCAAGCATGAAACATACTAGTGTAACAGCTCACACAAAGATCCTATAAACCACAACCGTGACCAACCTAATCGAGTCCAACCACCCATACCAATAGTCCAACCATAACAAAACACACCAAAAAAGGCCATAAACCAGGCCACAACCAGAAAGAATACCAAAACATAATATGATAATCAATCCCAAAATATAATACGATGGAACAGTGAGAAATCCTATGGTGTGGTGTCAGCCCACCAGCCTATTCTAATGCTAAGGCCGACACCCATACTAATCCCATTAATTCCAACCCCCAGAAGTATCACAAAGCCTCTACCCAAAAGAGTAAATAAATCTGGTTGGGATATGCCCCAACTATGGCCAAACCAATATCCAAAATAAAGTCAAAACTTTTAACAATATCCATAACATGAAATGATACCTTCCGAAATGATGAAAGTTCACCGCTTCAATCCAAATACTGTTCTCAATCACTATGTAGAAGGAATTGAACGGCCGATTCCTACATAACGTGGGTATACAACAGCTAGTAGACAGGTTAGTGAGTAATTGCTAGCATGAATCTCACGATAAGGATAAAATAATGCCAGTTATAAAACCAAGTAAAACCATCTGTAATGCATACAACCATACATATATAAGTGCTGGAAAAGGGGATCTGGGTTTAGCATGCATTTAAAACCTTTACCTGGGTTGTGTAGCTTAGCCGTCCTAAACCACCCACGGGCTATATGGGTTCAACTCTCTCTGCTGAAAGGGCCATAGTGCGTGTAGCCGTACGACCAGGGAAGTATCCCATGGGATGACTAGTACATCCTTCGGTAGTGTGACATCATACATACGGTCCACCAAGACCAATCCTTATATCGACAAATATGAGTTTCCAGTTTTGGTCCTCCCCGGGACCGCCACATTTTACGGCTTTGCTACACATCCCGCCATTAATGCCCAATTAAAACAGTTTTCAAATAACTAACCAATCCATTTACCTTTTTATTAACCAAGGCCAATATTAGTAGTATCGTCATACCACTCTTTACTTGCAAGTAATATTCATAGACAAACAATTTAGGTTAAAGGGACTTTTAAGTGCCCTTCCATATACCATATTAAATCACTTGAGAGACTTCCATATTCCCCACATGCATAACCATTTAGCCTTTTCAAACCATTTAAATCATGTATGATTCCTTTACCAAGTTTAAAACATGCAATAGATTGAACCTTTAAGGTCAAATACCTCTCCTAGGTCAAAACATGTGCTAAGCTACCTATGCTAGTCGACATATGGCTCAAGGCATTTACAATTGCATTAACCTTTCCCGAATGATTGAGAATAGTCAGGTGGTAATCCTTAAGAAAATCAAGCTAACGGTGCTGCCTCATATTACGATCTCGCTAGGTGAAGAAATATAAAGGCTATAATGATCCCAGAAAATCTCACAATGGACTCCATACAAGTAGTGCCTCCAAAACTTCAAGGCAAAAATAACTATACATAACTCCAAATCATAGATGGGGTAATTCCTCTCATAGGGCTTTAACTAACGAGAAGTGTAAGCAATTACCTTACCCTATTACATCAACAAAACTCCTAACCCAACACCTAAAGCATCATAAAAGATGGTAAAAACCACGCCCTTCTTGGGCAAGGTCAGGATAGGAGCTGATGTGAATAAATTCTTAAGCTTTTGGAAGATTGCCTCACAAGTATCGATCCACTAAAAAGAAACATTCTTCTGAGTCAACTTGGTTAATAAAGCTGCAATAAATGAGAAACCCTCAACAAAACATTGCTAGTAACCTACCAAGCCAACAAAACTCCAAATCTCAATGGGCGAAGTAGGCCTAACCTAATCACAAACTACTGCAATCTTGGCTGGATCAACTATAATACCTTCCTTAGTCACCAATGACCCAAGAAAGAGACAGACTCCAACCAAAACTCATACTTTAGAAAACTTAGCATATAACTTCTCATCCCTTAATCACTGAGGCATAATCCATAAATGCTCCTCATGATCGGCCTCACTTTTAGAATAAACCAAGATATCAACTATAAATACAATAACAAAGGAGTCGAGATAAGGTCAAAATACCTAGTTCATCAACTCCATGAATGCAACTGGGGTATTGGTCAACCCAAAGAACATGACCAAGAACTCATAATGATCGTATCGAGTCTGCAAAGCTATTTTCAGAATATCCAAAGCTCTAATCCTCAACTAATGATACTCGAATCTCAAATTAATCTTTAAAAACACCAAAGCACCCTGAAGCTGGTCGAATAAATCATCAATACAAGGAAAATAATACTTATTCATAACCATCACCTTGTTCAACTGTCGATAGTCAATACACATATGCATAGAACTATCATTTTTCTTCATAAACAAGACAGGTGTACCCTAAGGTGATAGACTAGGTTAGATAAATACCTTATCCAATAACTCCTGCAACTGATACTTTAATTTTTAAACTCAATTTAGGCCATCCTATAAGAAGAAATATAAATATGCTCAGTGCTTGGTTCAACATCAATAACAAATATAATATCATGATTCGGAGGCATACCATGCAAATTTATGGGAAAGAATCCTTGAGCTCACAAACCACATGAACAAAATCTTAAAAAGAAAGTGAAATAACACTAATATAACAAATATGAGACAAATAAGACAAACATACTTTCTCAACCAAATAACAAGCCTAAAGGAAAGATATAAATCTCTCGGGACTTGAATGGAGAATACCCTTCCAAGCTATCCTTGGTACACTCGGCAAAGATAAAGTCATGATCTTAGCATAACAATCTAGGATAGCATGGTACGGAGTCAACCAGTCCATACCTAAGATAACATCAAAATCTACCATATCTAATACAATCAGGTCTACTCAGGTCTTACGCCCAGCAAAAGTCACAACACAAGATTGATACACCCGATCTACCACTAAAGAGTCTCCTACAAGGGTGGATGTATGAATAGGAACCTCAAGAGGCTCACAAACTGAATCAAAACTTAAAGAAAAATACATAGACATATTGGAGAAAGTTGATCCTAGATCAAATAATATAGATACAGGTCTAAAATAAATAGAGATAATTCCTATGATGACATTTTCAGAGCTCTTTGCCTCTTGTCTGGCGGTATATCATTGCATTATCTATGACCATCAACTGGTTAAATAGCACTGCGACTACCACCATGGGCTCCACTACCTCTACTTCGCATAGTTTTAGTAGAACCCCTACCTCTCATAACTAATATAGGAGTAGCTCTGAATACACGATGAGGATAGTCCTTGGGAAAGTAGCTAGTCTTATCACACACATAACAACCTCTATGGCCCAACTTAGTAGGAGAAGGCATGACTGGATCGGAGTGGCTACCAAAAACTACTGAACCAGAAGACACACTACCTGAACTCTGCAAGGTTGCCTGGACGATTCTACCATGATAACCATAGAAACTTCTAGAATTCTTACCTTGAGAAGTATGACCTCTGAACTTTCCTAGATAGTGCACCTTCTTGGTGCCTCCCTGATATATTTGAAGAATATCCTAATTTATTTTAGAATGATCCACAATACTCTGAAATGATGCTCCAAACACTACTATCTTAGATGTGGCTAGCCGAAGGGTAACATCTAACCCTTTTATGAACTTCTAGATTTTCTCAGATTCGGTGGAAATATTGGCATAGAAAAATATATTAAAGGCATGAAATTATGTTTCATACTCTGCAACAGTTATTGAGCCTTGCTCTAGGTGATCAAACTCATCTCTCATTTGGTCCCTCAGACTGTAAGGCATTAACCTCTCTAAGAAGGCCTCAACAAATTGATCCCAAGTCATCTTAGGAGAATTGAGAGGTCTGCAACCAAAAAGTGACCGCCACTAATCTGTAGCGGCATCCCCCAACTATGTAATGACCTAATATTTGATAATTTATGTAAAATATTTATTTTTGTGCTATCTAACTATTTTGTTCCTTCTCGTGGCTTTATTATGGTATTTCTAGGTATAAGGATACCTGAAAAAATTCCTAATGTATTTCAGTGTGATTTAGTGATATTGTGATTTTTGGTGGCTTGGAATGCCTTATAGTTGACTTTAGTCAACATTTGTAGATTCATGCGTGGAATGCTAAAGTGGACTACATCAGTAGATCTAGAACATAGATTTTAGAGTGGTAATATAGTTGGTATGGTTTTATGGATTTTAAATCTCATTTCGATCCTCAGTTTGGAAAGTTGTAAAATTGGGTATTGGGGGTCAGTTTTGTGAAAACAATATTTTTTTAAAAATTTGATATCGCCATTGAGTCTAGAGCATTGAATTTTATAGGATAACATAGTTCATTTGTATTCACAGGGTCCCAAATGAGTCTCGAGGGGTCTGGAAAGACTTGGAATTCTTCAAGTCTCTATGTGGTGTTGGTGTCATAGCAATCACAAGTGGATGGTCACATATGCAAACCAGCAAATTAGGTGCTAGCATCACATACATGATATCTTTGCTACGATTGTTAGTCACACGAGGACCAGGTCGCGATCCGCGTACCTGACACCTGGTCGCGTATGCGATGCCTGGACTATATATATATATATACCTTATTTTTGCTATTTTTGAGACTTGGAGATTAGGTTTTCGTGATTTTGAGCAATGTTTTCCATTTCTAAGCTTGAGTAATCTCCATAACACCTACTTCAACTACTTTTCTTCAATCTCATCCTTTATTTTTATTTTAAATGTGGATTAACATATAAAAATAGGGGATTTTAGCCCCTTGACGTGCTATAGAAATATAACACTTTCGATGCGTAAAATAAGAAAAATATGCAAGTTTTTGAGGTCGTTTTGTTAGATATGATGTGTTTTGGGTATGTTTTGCAAGAAATCATGTTTTGGAAGCTAAGTTCGTGAAAAAGATGAAATAAGATATTTTTGGTTACTTATTGGAGCAATTATGGATGTTCAGGATACTTTCCAGCTTGTCCGTGATCAAAATATGTTTGGAAATTAAAGAAGAGCTAAAAGAATGACTCCCGACACTTGATAAGTCAACATGTGGACCGCAAGTAGTACATGTGGGCTGCATGTGGGCAAAGCAAGTGCTAGAATTAAAAAAACCTAAGAGATGACCTGCAGGATTTTTGATCCTGACACTTACGCACGGTACTTGTGCCTACCCTACAGGCCGCAAGTGCTACCTGTGCCCAAGGTCAGGGCACAAGTGGAGACCATAAGTGGCCACCGACCCTATTTTCTCCTATTCTATTTGGGTTTTGATTTTAGGGTTTCCTCATGTACTATAAATACCCTTTATGTGTTTTTTTAGTAAGAGTTACACACTTTTCATATTCATAAACATATTTTGATTCCAAGATTTGATTTTGATCTTGGGATTCTCCTGTATTAAGTTTATTTGATTAATTTAGTTGTGATTATGGGTTTTTCTACCTCTTATTATTGTGATTTCATCTATGCTTTCAATTATTAATGTTGTTGGTTACTTCACAAACATGAGCAGCTAAAACCTCATAGCTAGGGTTGTGGAAACCCTGACGGATTGATGAAGTAAGGAAAGTGTTATTGTTGTTATGAATCGATACCCATGCATGTATTGCTTTATCTTGAATATAATAGTTTTCTCAATGGATGCACATTTTAGGATCCCGCCTAGATTTTTAATACTTACTCCAAAAGAGGAGTAGTGACTAGGAAAAGATAAACAATATTAATTTTAAGTTTAGCTGTCTATCCATTCTTCTATTTTTCATCTACGTAAGATGGTTAGATTTAATCTAATAACTAGAGACTCAAAAGTTAATAGTTAACTAGGATCAAGATAAGGGTTAGTAAAGCGACATCTTGAGACTCAAAAGGTAAAGGGTGAAATTCTTCCGCTCGTCCAAAAGACAATAAAAGGTGTATTTTTATCGATTTTGCATTCAAGGTATTGGGTTGGTTCAACATAGCACGATAAGCCTACAAATTTGAGAATTCAGGGGAAACACAATCCTAATGTTCACTTACTGCAGATTACAACTGAAGTTGATATTTGCCATTTGTTTGATATTGATACTCAAAAACCCCCCATTTACTTTTCTAGTATCGATCGCTGATTATAACAACTAAGAGCCGTGAGTACATGTATTCCCCTGGTATTTATCCCAGACTTTGTTGGATTATTATATTTGGCAGATCGTATTATTTTTTAAGAGAAGGTGTAGTTTGGATGTCACCAAATTTTTATGCCATTGCTAGGGAGTACAACGTTGATTTGTGAATCGAAGTTTTTGGGTTTTCTTTTTGTTTTTATTCTTAGTTGGGCATACGCCGGTGTATGCCTATCTCACGGAGTAGAGGTAATCCCTTGCTCCTAGTAAATCCAAATCTAGAAAGGATCCTACAAATACCTAGTAAGATGGTGGAACAAAATAGAGATTTTAATCTAGAAGGGGTTCGTGATATTGTACCTCTCCCTCCTCACAAAGGAGTACATGATATTATTGATCAACAGAATGATCAAGTTTTAGCTCAAGCTAATAATGAGAGAAGGGAAATAGAAGAAGTTCAACAGTTAGCTCGGGAGGTAGAGCTAGCTGAGTAGAGACAAGAAGCAGACTGCTGAGCAGCACTTGGTGAAAATCAGAATAGAGCGAGAGGTGATCATGTTTAAGTTATCCCAACATGTCAGTATGTGTAGCCATATATTGATGATGAATAATATTTGGGATACATTGAGCCGGCAGATACTGGAGCCATTATACCTTTTATTTTACCCTCGGGCATCAAATTTGACATAACGAGCGCTATGATCCAGCTCTTGAATCTGAAGGGTATGTTTGCAGGTCTGCCTATAGATAATTCATGTTTGAACCTTGCCAATTTCATTAGGATCTGCAGCTCATATACAAATCCAGGGGTGAACCAGGAAGCACTTAGACTGAGGTTGTTCCCCTTCTCACTTACAGGAGAAACATCTTTATGGTTAAGGGAATTGCCAAGAGGCTCTATCACTACATATAATGAGTTACGAAGAAAATTCTTGAACATGTTCTTTCCTCTATACAGGATGTTGCATCTCAACGATGAGATATCAACTATATTTAAACAACCATAACCTTATTCTAACTCATTTAAATCCTCAAAACTTTACTTTTCTCTTTTAATTCAAACTTTCCTCTTAAAATATAAACTAAACCCACACTTGAGTAAAGGTTATATTGACACTTGTTTGAGATACCAACTTGTCCCAATACACTAAAAATAAGTTCCAACTTTGGTTTTGCTTGAATTCTTCATTATTCACTTCCGGTTCATCATAAAAGAGGTAACTTTCTCGACTACTAATGGTTATATATTGATTTATTTAATGTTTAAACAAGTTGATTTGTGTATTCCTATGCAAAAGACATAGACCCACAGTATGAAAGAGGTAGAATATATAGATTCTATCATGCTTGTATGTGGGAACCTTGAAGTAGCCTAAAACCATAATGTAGGGTCTTGGTTTTAGTAGAAATCTAAAGTTACGCCCTAACCAAAAGTTGTACTTGAAGGAGTAGAGTAATACCATAAGTTGAGCATGTTAAGTTACGTTGAAAATCATGATTCTTGATTTATGTATATTGTACTTGTTGGAATTTCAAATAGGTTATAGGGGTGTGAAAATTGAGAAAACATTTCAACTTTTTGAGTTTTGAGCTTTTCTTTAACTTTTGTCATCCCTGATTTTTGTTGGAAAATAACAACTGGTTTTTCAGGTACATATGGCACCTAAAGCTGATAAGAGGAAGAAGGCCAATACCTTAAGGTTACGGGAAGAGTCTCCCAAGCCTAGTGGTTTAGTGGAGGAGTACCCGATGCTGTGATGTAGAGATACTATAGTTGGGGTGACATATAGAGTTAGTAGAGGACAGATGCACCAAACTGCTCAGGCAATTGCATCTCAGCCACGGATAAAGTCGGCGCGGATGTCACCCCCACACACTTCTTCACTAGATAATGTGGAAGAGACAAATTTAGAGTCTACTCTATAGATTACAGCTCAAGACCCCAGTCTAAGAAGGGGTCTCGGGATTTATTTGTAGATGCTGAGCAGAAGGAGTCATCAGCGGTACCCCAGTATAAGAAGGGTACCGCCACACATGTACAATAGTAAAATGTGCTCCAGTCTTAGGAGGGTATAGAGTAGGCTTCCTATGATGTATTAGTACAACAGGGGCTGAGTCCTGCACCCACACATACCACAAAGGTACCTATAAAGTGGTGTGTAAAGGATATATGGGAAGTTTATGATATAGACAATCGTATCTCGAATACTGGAAAGCCTAAGATACTTATCTACGAGGAGCACAAGATTGTTCTATCAGGACTGAGGATATTACCATAGTTGCAGATGTCATTTGATTGATATCACTTAGAGTCGACGACCAGACCATTCGGTTCTTATAGCCCTACTATGGTTTGTGAGTTTTATGAATCATATCGAGCAATAATAGAGATTCCTATGCGCATATCACAAGGACCAATGAAGCACATGGAGCAATCACAACTTGATCACACACACATGAAATGGGTCAAAGTTGATATTTCAGTAGAGACTATTTGCCGAGTTATTTTTGTCCCAGATTATATCACTCTCATATCTACATCTGAGTGTGACTATAGACTGAGAGTCGCACATAATCGATATTTTATGCGGGAAACTGAGAACAAACAAGAGAAGGTTGAGATGGCTAGGTGGATAGCTATTTATATTTCACCTTTGTGTGATGCTACCTCATGGATTGAGGGGCATGGTATGATCAAGAAGAGTACATTAACCTTTAAGGCCAAGCTTTGGTGGTTGCTGATAAGATACTGACTGTTATCCATTGGTTCAAATAATTTGTTGACTTGGGAGGTAGCAACCCTGGATGCTTGTATGATTGTCGATTATGCTATTGATTACGCAACTATCCAACATGAGATCCATGATGGAGTATTCGTAGAGTTGACTAATCTGCTGTTTCCTTGCATGATTCAGAGACTATGCGACGAGGCCGGTGTACCTGAGATACCGGGCATAAATAAAAGGGTACATACTTCGACTGTTGCACAGACAAAAAGTATGAAGGGTCCGGCACAACTAGACTTTTCTAGGAGATCTACAGAGCCAGTTGCAGTACCTAGGGACCAGACTAAGGGCCCAACAGTTTCCACAGAGCTTGATAATACACATGGCGATGATATAGGTGTTGGTATTGATATAAAGATAGGGGAGTAGAAAGAGGCTCTAGATTCCAGTACACAGGGTGAGGGGACACCAACTATTTCTTTATCAGCCCCAGTTTCAACCTTAGTAACGGTTGGTGTATCTTCAGAGCCTTCTCTCCCATCCACTATAGCTCCTACTACAGGTATGATCACTATATCGAGCTAGTTTTTGTAGAGCTTAGTGGACATCAAGAGGGCCACTAATGCTCAGTTAGGGGTTGTTGACATTGAGATGACCAACCTCTACGAGCAGATGAGATTAGGGGTTAGGACCATATTCGAGTAAGCACAGGCCAGATGGTAGGCTGCACAGAGAGCTGCACTGTCCGAGCTACGTACTGACTTCCAGAAACTTCTGGATAAGTTTGAGAAATGGGTTACAGCCCGATTCAGTAATACAAATACATTGGATCTAGCCCAGATGAGAAAGGATTTTGATATATTACGAATAGAGATACGCTCTTTTAAAGAGAGTCGTGTAGCATCCACTCCCTCAGTTATACCCTTAATGGTCCAAATATCACCTCTGTGTGCACCAAGATAATTTGATTTCTTCACAAATGATGAGGCGAGGGTACCAATAGTTGGGGCCAAGAAAGGTCACATTGGAGACTTGCAAGATCCTGATATGACTTATGATTAGGCCGTTAAAAGAGCCAGATACAATTTAATGGAGACTGCCACCGTTGACTGGAAGAGGTAGATAGAGCTAGCAGCAGGTGTTTCATATAGTGGAGCACTGCCACCACCACCGTCTCCGCCAGCTGATATGCCCTCATCTAGGGATGCTCTTGATATGGGCGCTTAGTGCGTCCCATGTATGTCCTTACTTCTCTTTGTTTTGTATTATTTTAGCACATTGAGAACAGTGCACAGTTTTTTAGTTGGGGTTGGGATGTACCATAGCTTCCATAGGTTTTTGTTGTTGTGCTTCTTTTTTACTGTCGATCGTGGTATGGTTGTAGAACTGACATATATAGGATAATTTGTGTAGTATTGTTTTTTTGTTTTTGTTTAATTAGGAGATTTTAAAGTATTTAGGGAGTATTCATGTTTTTCATTGATTTTTGAGCAAAATGATACCTCTCCAAAAAGTTGTTTTGTAGATCTTTGTAAATGAATATATGTGTGTTTGTGGATCTTGTTATGGCATTAGGATTAGGGGAATGATAATCACTTGTTGATAATTGCATGAATTGGATAAGTACTAGTTTGTAATATTGACTATATGCTAGGAGTGTGTGATATGATACTTAGTTCCCTGTTGAATTCAAAACTTGCCCGGTTAGTCTTGCCTAGGTTGAAAGATAGTCGGTTAGAAAAGGATCACAGTCCATTTTTTATTTTAGTCCACTTTTAGCCTAAATGACCTTTTATGTGTGAATTGTATTCCTTGATCCCTATTTTGAGCCTTGTAGCCTATTTTTCTTATTTCACCATTCACCTTTCCATTTGTGTTACAATGAACCTATTTTGGTTTAGGTCCTCCTTGGACATTATGCACCTCAACTCAGGAAAAATGCCTAAGTTGAGGGTGGTTATCATAAGGGTGCGTAGTGTAAAATGGATATGTAGAAGGGTAAAATAAGAGAAAATGTTAGTAGGGCTAGGTGTGGTAGCAAAAGAAAAGAAAAAGAAAAGAAAAAAATTATGAAAAAGTGAAAAATAAAGAATAAAAGACCACACCCAACCCGAATATGCATCAAAATAAAAAAAAAGAGAAATAAGGTTGAAATAAAGTGAAAAATTGGCTAGTAAGTGAGACCCCAAGGTTAGTGGCAAAGAGGCTTAGTCACTTGATATGTCCATATGTATCATACCAGCCCCCAAGCCAATATTACAAGCTGAAAAAAGTCCTATAGTGATCCTAACTTGACTATCTGAATACTAAAGTAAAGAAAATAAGGGCAAGCCTATGCTATCTGATGCACATTGATAGGAAATTCTGTTCTGCGTGTGTCTCTTGACTGTCCCTACATTGACATGCATTATTTTATATGAGTAAGTGTGACATCTTTGTAGTGAGGGCACTTGAGTCATATTTCTAGCTATTTGCTTATTTCTGGTTATGTAACTTATACATATTCATGATTGTCTGTTGCTAATGTAATGAAATACCTTGATTTTATTGTGTCATATTGTTGTGCTTCATATTCATATATAGTTGCTTTTGAAAAAGTAAGATTGGAGAGGGTGTTGTGTTCTGAGCTTAAAAGTGTTTATTGACTGCCTTGAATATCTTAGATTCTCCTAGTTAAGTGTCATTTTTATTTTGTTGTGTTTTGTTGCTTGAGGACATGCAACCATTCTAAGTTGAGGGTGTTGATGTGCTATAGAAATATAGCACTTTCAATGCTTAAAATAAGAAAAATATGCAAGTTTCTAAGGTTGTTTTGTTAGATATGGTGTGTTTTGGGTATGTTTTGTAGGAAATCATGTTTTAGATGCTAAGTTCGTGAAAAAGATGAAAAAGGTATTTTTGGTTACTTATTGGAGCAATTATGGATGTTCGGGATATTTTCTGTCTTGTTCGTGATCAAAGCATGTTCGAGAATTGAAGAAGAGATGAAAAGATGACTCCCAACACTTGCTAAGTCAACACATGGACCGCAAGTAGTGTATGTGGGTCACATGTGGGCAAAACAAGTGCCGGATGTCCAAAATCCCTAGAGCTGACTTGTAGGATTTTTGGTCGTGGCACTTGTGACCGGTACTTACGCCCACCCTGTAGGCCGCAAATGCTACCTGCGCCATGATCAGGGTGCAAACTGAGACCATAAGTGGCCACCGACCCTATTTTCTCTTATTTCGTTTGGTCTTTGATTTTAGGGTTTCCTCTTGCACTATAAATACCCTTTATATGTTTTTAGTAGTATTTATGCCTTTTTGATATTCATAAATATATTTTGATTCTAAGATTAGATTTTGATCTTTGGATTCTCTTGTATTAACTTCAGTTTATCAATTCAGTTACGGTTGTGGGTTTTTCTACTTCTTATTATTGTGATTTCATCTATGTATTCAATTATAAATGTTGTTAATTACTCCACAAGTATGAGCAGCTAAAAAATCATAGCTAGGGTTGTGGAAACCCTGACAGATTGACGAAGTAAGATAAGTGCTATTGCTGTTCTGAATTGATACCCATGCATGTATTTCTTTATCTTGAATATAATAATAGTTTTCTTAACGGGTGCACACGTTAGGATCCTTCCTAGATTATTGATACTTATTCTAAAAGAGGAGTAGTGACTAGAAAATGATAAAGACAACAATAATTTAGAGTTTAGCTGTCAATCCATGCATCCTGCTTTTATCTATGTAAGATGGTTAGATTTCATATAATAACTAGAAACTCAAAAGTTAACAGATAATTGGGATCAAAATAAGGGTTAGTAAAGCGACATCCTGAGACTAAAAAGATAAAGGGTAAAATCCTTCTGCTCGTCCAAAAGACTGTAGAAGGTACATTATTTATCGATTCTGCATGCAAGTTATAAGGTTTGCTCAACATAACACGATAATCCTACAAATTTGAGAAGCCAGGGGAAACACAATCCCAGTGTTCACTTATGTCTGATTACTACCGAAGTTAATATTTCCTTCTTTTTCGACATTGATACTCAAAACCCCTCATTTACTTTTTCAGTTACGCCCGCTGATTACAACAACTGAGAGTCATGAGTTCATGTATTCCATTGGGATTTAACCCCAACCTTTATTGGGTTACTATATTTGGCAACGACTATATCATCTTCTGAGAGAAGGTATAGCTTGGACGTTTGTCATGGCTCGAGACTACCCCCTAGTCGTAACATGGTATTTGGAACCATAAGTGATCCCAAGATAACCCATGTACTGGCATACTGCTTGAGCAACTGATTTAAATTATATAAAACTAAATTTGTTGAGCAGAAACATGATTATAAGGAAATCTAAATAAGTATAAAACTGATAAGGTTTACATCATGATAAAATTGAAGAAAGAAACTTAAATTACACGAATGCCTCTGACTCACCTTCTATGAAGCCTCTACTATACTGACTATATATAGTTGGGGCATGCCTCCAACTACCACTAATCAATATATATAAATAATCAAAATTAAGTACATGAACTGCTACTAACTGGAGTCCCCAGAACAAGAGAACTCATCACTTGCTAGCTGGAACTTACTAACTGCCTGATTATGATGAGTAGGCTACAGCTAGTACCTATATTATGATGTGTAGGCTACAGTTTCTACCTACATTATGAGAAAATGTAGCACATATACTTAAATGTAGATCTGTAACTTTTGGAATGTACTGAGTAAGTAAGGGTGAATGCAATAAGTAAAACTGATTAGGTACATAATCTTGAAACATGCATGCTAAGTGCAAGTTGACTCACCAATAGACTAAAATAAACTAAAAGCTGAAGTATCTTAAAACGTGAGTAACAAATAAAATCTGGTAAGTTGTTGAATTACTACACAGTTTTATAAAACCTTTACTTTTGTAGGATAATTAGAATTGAAGCTTGGAAATAATAACACATGAATACTGTATGTAATTCTCATGTAAAGCTAAACATGCTGTAAAGCTGAACTGAGGATCATGTATGGATACTGAACATAAAAAACATGAACATATAAAACTGAGAATGCAAGACCAATTATAGCATGTACTGACATGATCCGAATAACATAAATAATCTGTAAGACTGACTGAATAATTACTGAAATCTGATTACTTGGTCAAGCAAACCTGAATTAATCTACTCTAAATACTGTTCTGAGACTGTGGGAGCTAGCTATAACCGACATGCCCCAATCTGAGCTATTGGGGCCTAACTTATAACCCCAGTTGGAAGGGTGCTGGTACCTTACCAGTGGTACCAACATATGACTGACGATGTGGATCCACAATGTTGATGTCTAGAAGGATGAGGGTGTCATGCCTAACTAATGAGGGACCCCTCATAATCTATGGTGGTGCCGCAGGTCTGGAACTTGGGAACCATTAAAAATGCCTCATGCCTAATTGATGGGGGAGATGCCATCCCTACGTTCACTCGGTGTTAAGTGTTACTCCCAACTGAATGACACTAGTGTTATTAGTTGTTTAATATGGCATAGTACTATACTTGTAAGTGCTTAGCATGAACATGACATTCTGAATATGATAATAAAACCATGGTCCGACTGACTCGTAATTTGAAAATGGAAATCATGTAAAGCACATAGGTATCGGGTGTTCATAACCCGCCAGCACTAAATGACAATAGAATACAGTAACAAAGCTTTTAAAACTATAATATGGAAGCATGGTTCAAAGACCCAAAACATAAGAATTTCATCAAACATGTGAGAATCATTAACTTGGACATGGGAACGTGTTAAACATGCAAAATCAACATGATTACATGACTAAATTCATAAACTAGGGGTTTAACATGAAATTCACTTGAATATGACATGGGAAATTGAAACTAGAAGCATGAGATAGCCTCACTTTTCATGGAATCATACTTGCACATGAATTGAGTTCAAAATACTCGAGTAAAACATGAATTTAAATCATCTTGAACATAATAAACTTCATAATATAGAAAAAACTCACACTTTATTCAAAAAGGAGGGTTTTGGGCTCAATGGGCGAAAGGACCTATTGATGAACACCCATATACCTTAATTAGATGGGTTCTTATAGAAATATTGAAATTGAAGCTTGAATACTTGTGTTCTTGAGAGGAAAATCTTTGATCTTGGGACTTGAATGATGAACTTGTGAAAGGAACCCTATTCTTGTTGTTTTATTGAAGATTCTTGAACATGGAAGCTTAAACTCTTAATTTCTTGGGAAAAAGTGTTTGGATTTTGTTCTCAGGAAATGAGGAGGGTTATTGGATGATGACTTGAGTTCTTGGGGTTAAGGGAGTGGGATTTACCTTTTTAAAAACCTCTTATATTGTTTAGGAGTGATTAGGGACGGTTTAGGGGTGTGAAAAAACTTCAATGCCCTTAAACTAAGTCAAAATTGAGAAATTTTGGGCATTGTGTGATTGATAGGTGACATATTCCAATTTCACTCCTTAGTCTATGCGGCACATTTCAATCACACACCTCATCCAGTGGCCGTTTACGATTATCATACGACGCACAACCTTTGTATGGACATAATATTTTGCTCGGGTATCAGATTAAGGCAAAATTAGTATCGTTGGAAAGCTAATTCAATTATATACAATCTGGTGTGTCTTGATATGATATATTCCACCTATGTAAAAAGTTATACACCTTTAAATATGACCCTTGTAGAATCGAATACCAAGATTTGGCCGAATCAAAGGCTCTTAGCTCAAGTTTGCTCTAAGCAATTCCTATGAATATTTTTCACCTTGATAACACTTTACACACCAGGAAAATGTTCATAGCATATATATATTCAAATATAAATCATGGGATTTGAGTTTACATATGTAGGAATAACGGTTCGACTTCTAGCTAAAAAATGTGGGGTGTTACAACATTACCACCCGTAAGTCCTAAAAATTTTAATTCTCCGATTTAAACCTATTTTTACTTGGGTGAGTTGCTAATATTGTATTTATCACTTTTATTTTTATTTTATCTTTATCAAAACTTCAATTCTCGATTTTAAAATGAATTTTAAGGATTTTTTCTGATAAAGCTTGAACATGGTTTTTCTTCAATTTGAACGCCATTTTTAACTCATTTTTGCTTGGGTTTTTAGTTGTAGACTCCTAAAAATATGGGAAACATGTTTCAAAAATAAAGTTACAATTTTACCTTTTTTTGAGAACCCATTTTGGGGGTCCATTTTAATCCTAACTCATAATAGGCAATATTGGTATCGTTGGCTTTTTTTGGTGCACAAATTCTATATTTCAATTTTTAGATTATTTTGAGTTCATTCAGGAGAAGTTAGGCTTCGAATTGAAGGTGTTTAGACCAATTTTTTTAATTTAAGGTAGGTTACGACTTAACTTTCTTAAGACTAAACTGGGTAGTTAATGTTGATATAAAAGCATGTTAAGGGTGTGGGAACTTATCATGAAACTGGCTAAAATTATTATGTTGTGTTCATGTGGGGGCCTATATACTGATGTATTTGGTGATTTTGGAATATCATTTGCTATGTATGACCGTGTGGGGTCCTATATGATATTATTAGCTGTGAAAACGTTTAATTAATTGTGGCTTGTTTTATAAAAAAGCCAAATGTGGTATCAATGGTGTATTTATTTGTATTATACTCTCTTGGCATATGGTTTATGTTGTCATTCATGGATGGTTGGGGATTATTGAGTGGATTATTGGCTCACTTGGTTGGTATATTAGTTGGATATGAAAATAATCATTTTGGTTTGTTGTGAGCATTATATCCTCATACCATACACTTTCATGAAACATTGGTACCATCATGGCAATTTTGGAAATACTGATTTTTTATGACAGAAATATGACACCTTTAAAACTCTCTACCAATGGATGTGCCAGAGAGTAGATATAGATATTGGTATTGGATATTGTTTGTATACGGGTTGATACCTATCTACTTGTCTTTCTTTTTCGTATTGCTATGGTATATGTGAATATTATAAAACTGTTAGTGGAGATGGTGTAGGCTACCATTGTGGGATATTTTTTTGTTGTGAGTGACGGGCCCTTTCTGTGTATTTTGTATGCTTTATTTTTTGCTTTGGTCAATCGGCCTATGATATCTACTGAGAACAAGTGGACCGTACTCAACTCTAATGCAGCCTTTCTGTGCAAATCCATGTTTGAGTGTGCCTCATGGTGGTTGACTTTAGGTGATACTTTAGAGCTATTCAAGGTAGCAGTTGGATTCTTGCTTCTGAAATCTACAACTATCTTTCTTTATTTAGACTATGTCTTTATTCACATCTAACGATAGTGTTATTCCTAATTTAGATATCTTATGTATATTGATTTTGAGTTGTACTAACTAGTTCTTACATTGTGACACAAGGTTTTGGGATTATAGTATTATATCTTTGGTTATGTTCTACCACTTTTATTATATTATATGGTTTGGCTTTTTTCTAAAAGCCTACTTTGGGTTATTATTGTTATTTCCCCCTGTTGTATCAGTTTGTGTGATAGCCTTACTTGTCAAGGTTTGCCGTGACAAGTTCCATCATGATCCTTGGTTTTTGGGTTATAAAAAATTAGTATAAGACCAGCCAGGTTCATTGGTCTCAATATTGTAAGAACGAGATGTCTAATAGAGTCTAGTTGATTGGTACGTAGACATCCGTATCTATCTTCGAGAGGCTATAAGATATATTTAGGAAATTTCCCTTATTTCGTTCCTTATCGTGCTAATTTTCTTCATACCTTGTGTTCTAATTCATATTCATATTTTTCTACACAGATGGTGATGCTTAGATTTCGTGAGGTTTGAGATACAAAGCCTCCATTTAAGGATAAAGCCCAGTCTTAAGGGTAAGTTATGAGTTATTGACAGGCTTGAGGTAGTAACTGAGCACGTGGATCTGTCCCATCTAGAAGTAGTGCGAAGAGATTCTTCCCTGAGCCCCATGTTGAAAATATTGGGGATGTCGGTCCTACTTCAATTCCACTGTGTTCCTCTACCCCAGTCTTGGAGGAGTTGTTGATTCACTTGTTGACCTGTATGGAGGGTGCTCCTTTCGGTGCTCCTAGTGTTCCTCCAGTTCTAACTATTATACCTCCATCAATGTCGGAGTCTGCTTATGGAGTTCCTTCAGCCCCAAGTATGGATCCTTCTATAGTACCTACTTCTGCTTTTGGTACTCCTGACTCAAAGTATTATTTCTCCTTCAACACTTGCATTTGAGTATGGTATTCTAAGATCAGGAGTTCAACCTTCATCTTTGTTACCTTCTTAGGTGGGATCTTAGCCTACTAGATTTAGCATGACTTCTCTTATTAGGAGTGCAATTTGTTATTTGAGGATCAGAAGAGGTTTCAGAGATTCACTTATTTAGGGCCTCCTAGGTTTAGTGGTGTTGTGGGTGAGGATGCCTATGAGATCTTGATTGATTATCGTGAGAAGTTGTATAACATAGTTTAGTTTGAGTTGCATGGTGTTGTGTATACTACTTATCAGTTGAAAAAGCTCGCTAGAGATTGGTAGAGGTCACTTGTTGGTTGCAGACCTCTCGATTCTCCTAAAAGGACTTAGGATCAGTTTGCTGAGGCCTTTTTTGAGAGGTTCGTGCCTTATAGTCTGAGGGATCAGATAAGGGATGATTTTGATCACCTGGAGTTGGGCTCCATGACTGTTGCAGAGTATGAGGCATTACTGTCTATATGTTTTTTCCAGTATTTCCACCAAATCTGTGAAGATTCAGAAGTTCGTAAAAGGGTTGGATTTTTTTTTAGCTAGCTACATCTTAAATGGTAGTGTTTGGAGCATTATTTGAAAGAAGGTTCACCAAATCTATGAAGATAACTGAGGCTATTTTTCGAGCATCTCAAGGAGGCACCAAGAAGGTGCACTGTCTAGGTGTATTCAAAGGTCACACTTCTCAAGGTAGGAATTCTAAGGTTTTTTGTAGGTATTATGGTTGACCCGTGCAAATAGTCTTACCGAGTTTAGGTGGTGGCTCTTCTGGTTTAGTAGTTTCTGGTGGCCGCTTCGGTCCAATCATACCTCCTCCTACTGAGTCGGGCCGTAGAAGTTGCTATTTGTATGATGATACCGACCACTTGGCTAAGGACTATCATCACTGTATATTTAGAGCTATTCTTATTTCAATTATGAGAGGTAAAGGTTCTACCAGAGGTGCGTGAGACAGAAGCAGTGGAGCTTGTGGTGGTGGTTGCAGGGCTATTCATCTAGCTGGTGGTTATGAATAATACTATCCGATACTCTCTAGACTAGAGACAGAGGCTTTCGAAACTGTTATCACACATATCATCCCCTTTTGTTTCTGACCTGTATCTGTGTTATTTGATCTGCGATCGACTTTTTCTATGTGTTTGTATACTTTGCTTCAGATTTTGATTTAGTTTTTGAGCCTCTTGATGTGCCTATTCGTGCATCCACCCCCATAAAAGACTCTTTAGTAGTAGATCGGGTGTACTGATATTATTTTGTGACTTTTGCTGGGTGTGAGACTTGGGTTGATTTGCTTGTAGTAGATATGGTGTATTTGGATGTCATTTTGGGAATAGATTGGTTGGCTTCTTACCATATTATCCTAGATTGTGATGCTAAGATGGTGACCTTAGATTTATCTGGTGTGCCAAGAATAGCTTAGAAGGGTGCACTTCATTTAGGTCCCAAGAGGGTTATATCGTATATTCAGGCTCGCCATTTGGTTGAGAGGGGAAGTTTATCTTATTTGGATTATATTCGTGATACTAGTGTTACTTTATCTTTTTTTTTTTGGATTTTGTTCGTGTGGTTCACAAGTTTGTGGATGTCTTCCCCACAGATTTGCCTGGTATTCCTTCGGATTGTGATATTGACTTTTCTATTGATATTGAGCCGGGCACTATCCCATTTATTTTCTTCTTATAGGATGGCCCTAATAGAGTTGAATAAATTGAAGGATCAGTTGTAAGAGTTATTTGATAAGGGACTTATCCAACCTAGTGTATCACCTTGGGGTGTGCCTATCTGGTTTGTGATGAAAAAAGATGAGTCTATGTGTATTTATATTGACTATCAGTAGTTGAACAAGGTGACAGTCAAGAATAAGTATCCTCTTTCTTGTATTATTAATTTGTTCGATCAACAGGGTGCTTTGGTATTTTCAAAGATTGATTTGAGATTCGGGTATCATCAATTGAGGATTAGAGTTTAAGATATTCAAAAGATAGTTTTTCGGACTTAGTACGGTCATTATGAGTTCTTGGTTATATCTTTTGGGTTGACCAATGCTCCATCTGCATTCATAGAGTTGATGAATCTAGTATTTCAACCATATTTTGACTCTTTTGTTATTGTATTTATAGATGATATCTTGAATTATTCCAAGAGTGAGGCTGATCATAAAGAGCATTTACGGATTGTGCTTTAAAGATTGAGGGATGAGAAGTTGCATGCTAAGTTCTCTAAATATGAGTTTTGATTGGAGTCTGTCTCTTTCTAGGGTCATTTGGTGACTAAGAAAGGTATTATGATCGATCCAACCAATATTGTAGTGGTTCGTGATTGGGCTAGGCCTACTTTTCCCATTCAGATTTGAAGTTTTATTCACTTGGCAGGTTACTATCGGTGTTTTGGTGAGGGTTTCTTATCTATTGCAGCTCTATTAACCAAGTTGACTCAAAAGAAGGTTTCTTTTTAGTGGTTCGATGCTAGTGTGGTGAGCTTCCAAAAGCTCAAGGATTTTTTGACATCAGCTCCTATCTTGACTTTGCCCATGAAGGGCATGGGTTTTACCATCTTTTGTGATGCTTTAGGTGTCGGGTTAGGTGTTGTGTTAATGCAGGAAGGTAAGGTGATTGCGTATGCTTCTCGTCAGTTAAAGCCCCATGCGAAGAATCACCCTACCCATGATTTAGAGTTGTGCGCGATCATTTTTGCTTTGAGTAGTGGAGGCACTACTTATATGGAACCCGTTGTGATATTTTCTTAGATCATCATAGCCTTCAGTATTTTTTCACCCAATAAGATCTTAATATGAGGCCGTGCCATTTTCTTGAGTTTCTTAAGGATTATAACTTTACTATTCTTTATCATTCGAGTAAGGCTAACGTAGTTGAAGATCCTTAAGCTGAAAGTCGACTAGCATAGGTACCTTGGCACATCTTCTGACCTAAGAGAGTCCTTTGGCCTTAGAGGTTTGGTCTTTGGCTAACGAGATGGTTAGGCTTGATATTTCGACAACTGAGTATGTTTTGGCATTCGTGGAGGCTAGGTCTTTTTTGTTGAAACGGATTCGAGCTCATCAGTTTAATGATGTTAGTTTGAGATTGATTCGGGATTAGGTGTTGAGTGATGGGGTTAAGGAAGCTTCACTTGATTCAGTTGGTGTTTGAGAATGGGAGGTCGAGTTTGTATACTGAGAGTGGGTGATTGGATTAGATTGATTTTGAAGGATGCTCAATGTTCTAAGTATTCCATCCATCTAGGAGTGACTAAGATATATCATGATTTAAGGCAACATTACTGGTGGGGTGGTATGAGAAGATACGTAGCGTATTTTGTAGCTTGTTGCCTTTGTTGTTAGCAGGTGAAGGCCAAATATTTGAGGCCTGGTGGACTATTTCAGAGGTTGCCCATTCTTGAGTGGAAGTGGGAATAGATCACTACGGACTTTATGACTGGGTTGCCTCATACTTTGCATGATTCTGATACTGTTTGGGTCATCATGGACTGATTGACCAAATTTTCCCATTACATTCCAGTTTGGGTCTCTTTCAGTGTTGAAAGGTTGGCCTGTATTTATATTCGTGAGATTTTGCATCTTTATGATGTGCCAGTGTCTATTATCTTAGATCGAGATTTGGTGTTTATATCTCATTTTTGGAAGACTTTTCAGGATGATTTGGGTACTCGGGTTTATCTTAGCATAACATTTCACCCCCATACTGATGGGTAGTCCAAACAGGCTATTCAGGTATTGGAGAATATGCTTCACACTTGTGTGATAGATTTTGGTGGCCAGTGGGAGCTACATTTAGCCTTGGTAGAGTTTGTGTATAATAATAGCTACCATTCCAGTATTGATATGTCTCCTTTTGAGGCCTTGTATGGTAGGCGTTGTCGCTCTCTATTTGGTTGATTTAAGGTTTCTGAGGTTAGACTTCAAGGTACATACTTGCTTCGTGAGTCTTTGGATAGAGTTTAGATCATTTAGGATAGACTTCGAGAGGCTCAAAGTACGCAGAAGTGCTACGCAAATCGTAGATTTCGTGCCTTGATATTTAGTGTTGGTGATAGTGATTTTCTTTGAGTTTTGCCCATGAAGGGTGTGATGAGGTTTGGGAAGTGGGACAAGCTTAGCCCCAGGTATGTTGTGCTATTTAAGATTTTTTGGACTATTGGTGATGTGGATTATAAGTTGGCCTTGCCCCCATCTTTATAAACTGTTCATCCAATTTTTTATGTTTCTAAGATTTGCCAGATTCGTCATTCGTTGGGATTCGATTAAGTTAGATGAGAGGCTGTATTTTGTTGAGGAGCTTGTCTCCATCCTGGATAGGGATGTTAGACGTTTTTATTTTAGAGTTCTTCTACTAGTTAAGGTCCAGTGGAAGCATCATCTGGTAGATGAGGCTACTTAGTAGGTCGAGTTTGATATGCATAGTTCTTATCCCAAGCTTTTTGTTGATTCAGGTATTTTCCCTTGCCTTTAGTTTGAGAACGAAATGGATTTTTAGTGGTGGATGATGTAATGACCTAATTTTTGATGATGTAGGTGAAATATTCAGTTTTGTGTGATTTGACCATTTTGCCCCTCCTCGTGGTTGTGTTATGGTGTTTCTAGGATGTGGGTATGCTCTTTGCGTTCCCAATGTGTTTCGATGTGATTTATGTGATATTATGATTTTTGGTGGCTTGAAAAATCTTATTGTTGAATTTAGTCAACATTTGATGATTTGTGCATTGGATGACAAAACGGACTGCGCCAACAGATCTGGAACATTGATTTTAGGGTGGTAACATGATTGATGTGGTTTTATGGTTTTTAAATCTTATTTTGACCCTTGGTTTTGAAAGTTGTGAAATTGGGTCTCAAGGGTCAACTTTGTGAAAATGATATTTTTTCAAAAATTTGATATCTCCATTGAGTCCGACGTCGAATTTGTTAGGGTAGCATAATTCATTTGCGTTCATAGGGTCCCAAATTTGTGCTGAGGGGTCCTCAAAGACTTGAAATTCTCCAAGTCTCCCGTTGGTTCTAGTGCCATTGCAACTGCGAGTGGCTTGTCACATACGCTACTCAGTAGATCAGGCACCAGTGTTGCATACGTGACATCTCATCCTTGATCGCGAGTCGCACATACGCGAGGACCAGGTCACGGTAGCAATATCTGACATCAGTCTAGGTGGCGATGGCTGGACTATATATACCTTGTTTTTATCGTTTTCACCATTTTTGAGACTAGGAGCTTAGGGTTTCGTGATTTTGATCAATTTCTTCCATTTGTAAACTTGGCTAAGCTCCATAACACCTATTTCAACTACTTTCCTTCATTCTCATCTTTTAATTCTTATTTTAACCGTGGATTAAAAGATAGGAATTGGGGATTTTGGCGCGTAAGGCCTAAAGATTGTAATTCTCCGGTTTAAACCCCTAATTCAACCCATTTTCACCTGGTTGAGTTTCTAATCTTCTAATTATTACGTTTCTTTTGATTTCATCTTCAAAACAACATCAATCTTGATTTTTAAATAAATTTTGGGGATTTTTGTCGGTAAAGCTTAAACATCGTTTTTCTTTAATTTGGACCTCATTTTTTAACTTATTTTCACTTGGGGTTTCAGCTATAGACTACTAAAAAGATGGGGAACATGTTTCAAAACAAAGTTAGAATTTTACCCTTCTTTTTGAGAACCAGTTTTGGGGGTTCGTTTTAATCCCGACTCAAAAAAGGCAATATGGGTATCGTTGGTCTTCTTTTGATGCACAAATTCTATAATTCTATTTTTAGTTGATTTCGAGTCCATTCATGAGGAGTAAGGCTTCAGATTGAAAGCTTTCGAACCTGTTTTTGGCATTCGAGGTAGGTTATGTCTTAACTTTCTCTAGTCTAGGCCGGGTAGTTATTGTTGATACAAAAGCATGTTAAGGGTGTGGGAACTTATCATGAAAATGGCTAAAATTATTGTGTTCTGCCCGTGTGGGGGCCTATATACTGATGTATTTGGTAGTTTTGGAATATTATTTGCTTTGTGTGAATGTGTGGGGTCCTATTTGAAATTGTTGGTTGTGAATACGTGAAATTAATCGTGTCTTGTATAATGAAAAAGCCCAATGTGGTATCAATGGTGTATTTATTTGTATTATACTCTCTTGGCATATGATTTATGTAGGCATTCATGAATGGTTGGGAATTATTGAGTGGATTATTGGCTCACTTGGTTGGTATATTGGTTGGATATAGAATTACTCGTTCTCGTTGGTTGTGAGCATTACATTCGCATATCATACACATTAATTCTGGAAATATTGGGAACACTGGTTTTTTCTGTTAGAAATGTGATACCTTTAAAACACTCTACCGATGGATGTGCCAGTGAGAAGATATAGATATTGATATTAGATATTGGTTGCATACAGATTGACGAACCCTCAATGGGTCCTATGTCGGGAAGCTTTAGCTCCATAGGTCTATACGGAGGTTGTCCGGCAACCTCGGGCATTATCATCATTATCATCATTATCATCATCATCATTATCATTATCATCATTATGTCTATTGCATTTTTATATAGTTTGTACATTTTTGTGATGTATTTATTTTCCTTGATGTGATACCTGCCTATGTGTATTTCTTCCTTCATATTCCTATGTGTGATTCTTGTCTACTTGTCTTTCTCTTTCACATTGCTATGGTGTATGTGAATATTATAGAACTACTAGTCGAGACAGTGTGAGCTACCATAGTAGGACATTTTTTGATTGTAGGTGACGTAACCTTAGTGTGTATTTTATATGCTTTATTTTCTGCTTTGCTCAGTCGTCCTATTATATCTACTGAGTACAAGTGGATCGTACTAACCCCTACTACACCCTTTCGGTGCAGATCCAGGTTTGAGTGCACATCACGGTGGTTGACTTTGGGCTAAAATTTGGAGCTATTCGAGGTAGCGGTTGGATTCTTGCTTCTAGAGTCTACTACTACCTTTCTTTATTTGGATTATGTCTTTATTCACATTCAGAGACAGAGTTGTTCCTGTTTTGGATATCTTATGTATTTTGATTTTGATTTGTACTAGCTAGTTCTTACACCGTGACACCAAGTTTTGGGATTATGGTATTATATCTTTGGTTATGTTTCCGCTTTCATTATATTGTGTGGTTCAACTTTGTTCTAAAATCCTTACTTAGGGTTATTATTGTTATTACATCTTTTTGTATCAGTTTGTGTGATAGGCTTACTTGTCAAGGATTGTTGTGACAAGTGCCATCATGATCCTTAGTTTTTGGGTCATGAAAAATTGATAAGTGGTATACGCAACACTATGCGACTCAAGCATAAACAGGTTATGCAATTTCTCACGACAGTCAATCAAGAACTCATAGGCATCCTCGCCCACAACACCACTAAACCTAGGAGGATCTAAATGAGTGAACCTCTCAAACCTCTTTTGATCCTCAGAAGACATAACTGCACTCACAATGAGAGGATGCATGGTGAATCTGGCAGGATGGGATCCCACCTGAGGAGGCAACATAGATGAAGGATGAACTCCCAACCTTGAAATACCATACTCGGATGCAGGTGCTAAAGGAGGAAACACTCAGAGTCTGTTGAGTACCAAAAGTAGGAGTAGGTACCAATGGAAGATCCAAACTCGGGGATGGAGGAACACCATAAGTAGACCCTGGAACAAATGGAGGTACAATACTTAGAGCTAGGGTAATACCACGCACATTCAAATGAGCACCCTCCAAATGGGTCAACAAGGAAACCAATAACCCCTCCAAAACTAGAGTAGAAGAACTCGGTGGAATCGAAGTAGGACCCACACCTCTAATATGCTCAACCCGATGCTTAGGGGAGAGTCCCCTAGAACTAATCCTAGATGGGGCAGAAACATGTGCTCGTCCACTATCTCGAGCCCGTGCACAACTCGTAACTGGCCCTCTATACTCGGCTCTATCCTTAGATGAAGGCTCTACATCTCCAACCTCACGAGACCTAGTCATCACCATCTGTGCAGAAAAGAGTGGAATATGACTTAGAACACAAGGTATGAAGGAAATCCGCACAATAAGGAACAAAATAAAGGAAATTTCCTAAATACATCCTATAGACTCTCAAAGATAGATACACACATTTACGTACCGATCTGCGAGACTCTATTAGATATCCCTTTCTTACACCATTGAGGACAAATGTACTTGACTGCTCTGATACAAATTGGTTACTATCCAAAAACTAAGGATCATGATGGCACTTGTTCCGGCAGGCCTTGACAAGTTAGCCTATCACACAGACTAAAACAAAAAGGGAAAATTATAACAATTACCCAAGGTAAGGCTTCTAGAACGAAGCCAAACTACACAATACAATAAAAGTGGAAGAACATACCCAAAGATATCATACCATAATCCCAAAACCTAGTGTCATAGTGTAAAAATATCACTAGTACAACTTGAGATCAAAATACATTAGATATATAAAATAGGAACAACTCTATCTCTGAATGCAAAATAAAGACATAGACTAAATAAAGAAAGGTAGCAGCTGACTCTGGAAGCAAGAATCCAACCACTACCTCGAATAGCTCCAAAGTATCACCCAAAGTCAACTACCATGAGCCGCATTCGATCTAAGATCTGCACCGAAAGGGCGCAGTAGGGGTGAGTACTATCCACTTGTACTCAGTTGGTATCATAGGTCGACTCAGAAAATCAGAAAATAAAGCATACAAATACATACTAAGAACATGTCACCTACAATCAGAAAATGTCCCAATTGATAGCCTACACCGTCTCTACTAATAGTTCTATAATATTAACACACACCATAACAACATGAAAAAAGAGTAAAAGTATACAAATATCACATATACGAATATAAAGAAATAAATACACATAGAAAGTATCACAGCAAGGAAAACAATACATCACAAAAATGTACAAAGTAAATACAAATGCAAAGGTGATGATGATGATAATGCTACTGATGATGATGATGCCCGAGGTAGTCTCACAACCTTCGTATACTTCTATGAAGGTAAAACTTACCGACGTAGAACCCATGGGGGTTTGTCAACCCATAAACAACCAATATCCAATAACAATATCCATAACTCTTCTTCGGCACATCTATCGGTAGAGGGTTTTAGAGATGTCACATTTTTTGTCAGAAAAAAATAGTGTTTCCAGTATTTCCATAGTAGTACCAATGTTTCACGAATGTATATGACATGAGGATGTAATGCTTACAACCAACTAGAATGAGTATTTCATATCTAACCAATATACCAACCAAGTGAGCCAATAATCCACTCAATTTTTCCAACCATTCATGAATTTCAACATAAACCATATGCCAAGAGAGTAGAATACAATTAAATTACACCATTGATACCATATTAGGCTTTTTTATTAACATGATATAATTAATTTATGTATACAAGACCAACAACATTATATAAGACCCCACACAGTCACACATAACAAATAATGTTCCAAAAACCACCAAATACATTAGTATATAGGCCCCCACATGGGCACGATACATTAATTATAGCCATTTTCATGATTAGTTCCCACACCTTTAACATTCTTTTGTATCAATATTAACTACCCAACCCTGTCTGAAGAAAATTAAGCTATAACCTACCTTGAATGCCAAAAACCAATTCGAAAACCTTTAATACGAAGCCTTACTCCTCATCAACGGACTCAAAACCAACTAAATCATACAAATATAAAATCTATGCATCTAAAAAATCCAGTGATACCCATATTGCCTATTTTTGTGTTAGGGTCAAAATAGACCCTCAAAATGGTTTTCGAAAAAGAAGTCGAAAACCATAATTTTATTTTTGAAACATGTTCCCCATATTTATACAAGTCTACAGCTCAAAACCCAAGTGAAAATGAGTTAAAAATAAATTCCCAATTGAATAAAAACCATGCTTAAGCTTTACTGGCAAAACTTATCGAAATTCATTTTAAAATCAAGAATTAAAGTTGTTTTGAAGATGAAATCAAAGTAAAAGTGATAATTATAAGATTAAAAACTCACCCTATAAAAAACGAGTCTAAATCGGGGTTTATATCAGAGAATTACAATTTTTAGGCCTTATGGGCCAAAATTCCCAATTTCTACCTTTTTTTATTCATGTTTAAACAAGAATTACATGATGAAATTTGGAGAAAATACTTGAAATAGGTGTTATGGAGCTTACCCAAGCTTAAAAGTAGAGGAAATTCCTCAAAATCATAAAACCCTAAGTTTCAAGTCTCGAAACTAGTGAAAAATGGCCAAACATGGGTATACAAAGGACTCAGGCATTGCATATGCGATCACTGGGTCGCATACGCGGTACCTGGACCTCGGACAGGTATCACTTATGTGAACCTGTCATCGCATGCACGAGTCCCTCCATCATGGTTGGTGTGGTTTTATGGATCTTATATATCATTTTGACCGTCAGTTCGAAAATGTATTAAATTGGGTTTTGGAGGATCAACTTTGAGAATGTGACTACGGAGAGGAGTAAAATAGTGAAGTCACACAAAAATGAATATTTTACATAAATAAAAAAAAATCATGTCGTTACACAATGAAATATTGACACTAGTCAACACTATCAAATTAGCTAAAAATTCCACCACGCGCCAAAAATGAGTCTGAAAGCCTCAAGTTCCAAACTAAAGGCCCCCAAACCAAAAATCCACCTTTTAGAGCTAATAGAACTGTCAGAATTTGTACGTGAGCCAATTCTCCAAGAAGGTTGACTAAAGTCAAATTTTTCTAGGTTAAAAACTCCAAAACTAAAAAAATCAATTAAAACCCAATCGAACTCCCCAAAAATCAAACCACCCATCTCCTTAGATCAACAACACTACACATGGAAAGAGTTGAAATGGGAAACACTTGAAAATTAGAAAATGACTCGGAGGGTCATTAATAGAACCTATCTTACTTTTTAGTTAGAAATTCTTTTTTTCTCATTACTCAAAGTCACAGTCCTTTTATCACACTCAGCCCTTAGTCTATTTGTTGTGGTTCTTTTTCTTAATATATTTTTGCTTTCTTGAAGGGCCTAGTCAGAAATTACCTTGCCTTTTTTTTTGAGTCCTCCTATAAAATAAAGGATTTTCAGACACAACCTAAGCTACACCCTTACCTTTAACTCATTTCTTCTTAAGTATGGTCAACTTATCAACTAAAGTTAATCCCTCATTCTCAAAGATGTTAGACACATTTTGTAAAATTTTAGCCTGATTAGCTATCAAAGCACCAAGTTCCTTAGTTCTACCAACATCTACAGTAGACTCACCTTCTAGCAAAGCATTTTTCCATAGAGCCTACTTTTGTGATGGATATTTCTACTTTATCTTTAGATGAAGACCAATTAATTTCTTCTCTATTAACATCAAGATCTTCTTATTAGATTATTGTTTCAACAACCTCATAAACTATTCTTTTTACTCTTTCTATTTAGCTTCCCCCTTACTTGTATCTCTCTCATTTTGAACTCCCATATGAATCACTTTTTCATTTATAGGTTGTTTCCATTGAGGACTTATATCAAATATAGTATAAGTATGTTTTCTTCAATACCTTAAGGTTTCTAATATCTTTGACAAAGAATATCATCTCTATCTACTTTAGGGACTTGGTTCCCCTGAATCTCAACTTTATTGTTAGTTTGCTTACGATTTTCTAGATTTAAAAAAATCTCAGGTATTCAGGATTTTTATTTATAGATTTTAGGGGTTCTTGTGGTGATAAAGTGTTATGACCCAACCCACTGAGTCATTTTGGGCACCTACCTACACCTACTCTAGATAGGAGAACCAAAAATATCCCACCATTTAACCAAATAAGAAAGTTACTACAAATACACTTGGTCCATTTATGTCTGCCATATAAAAAACTAATCAATGTTTAAATACAATTACTCATTTAACTAGTTTTAAAATTTATTTGAATACATTAAATAAGAAAATTTAATATGGAAAAACAACTACAATTGACTTCCAGAACCTAGCCTAAACTGGTACAAGAGCACTAGACAAAGAGTAGGAACATTTATGACACAACATCTATGTAATATAGAGAGGGCAAGAGTTGTTGCTGGATGATTGGCATTTCTTCTATAGAAACTACAACTAACCTAAACCATAGCAATATCCTCAATTGGAGATATAGTAAGTGTAGCATCAGAACAACCTCACATATTTGCTAAGTGTCATTGGCCAACCAAAGTTAAAAAATAAATAACATCAATCATAAATAGGAAGAAATCACAACAGCAAGTAAGTTTTTGTTTTTTGAAAACCTTTTTTTTGGGGTTAATTTTGTATTTAATTAATAATCATTTTAAATTGGACCAATAAAATTCAGCCTAGCAAGATTCACCAGACCCGGCCCAACCCAAATACAAATAGTAAACAAATAGAAAGAGTAGGGTTTCCAAAAACATTTGAGTTTCCTAATCATCATCTCAAACCAACCGCCTTTTAATCTGCTTCTTCCTTTCTCTGCTCCGATCCACCTTCTGATAATGGTATGAATGATGCTAGGATTGATAAATATTGTAGCTCTTGCATCTTGATTTCCTTTTGCATTCATCTTGCCAAAGTAAGTACCGTGTTTCCCTCTAATATTTACTCATTCATTTCCTTGTTGAGCTGCATAGTGATGCTTTCCCCTCATTAGTCTCTTCTTGTTTTCCTTTATATTTTTTGGATCTGCTGAAATTGACCCCACCTTCTCTTACTTATGGCCTATACTTAGCATTTATGTGACCTACTCAGCATCTCTGTGACCTACACTTAGCATTTTTGTGGCCTACTTGTTATTTAATACGTTTGTATATCTTTGTTATATGGCTTAAAATTTTATATATCTTTGCCCTTCAAATTAACATTTTGTATATGCTTGTCTTTTGACTTAAAATTTTGTATATCTTTGTCTTTTGAATTGATATTTTTTATATCTTTGTCGTTTGAATTTATATTTTATATATCTTCGTTCTTTGACTACCTAATCCAACCTACTCCTTTCCCCCTTTACATAAAAACATTCTTAGGGTACTAACAATCTTTTAAGCTATAATAAAGCAAGCCTATCGATACTCAAAATCCAGACATCACAGTACCCCCTTCCATAAATATCATAAGTTCTACCTATCATATTATACAATAACTAGTTCCTTTAGGAAACTGTAGAATCTCACCTCTAACCTAGTCCACATAAAGGACCAAATTTACATATATAAGCTTTCTTCCATCATCTACCACAACCTATAAACATGTATGGGAACATATAAATAATATAGAATAACATTCAAACATATGGATAAATGCATGTATGCAAGATGTGCGCATTATATCTTACCCTTCTCAACTTTATTATCAATATAACATCATATCAATGGTGTAACTGACCCATTTTCATAATACCAAAATGGTACTCGACCCATTATCAGCTTTATACCAGCATGGTACCCAACCCATGATCATAGCATATCCATACAGTGCAAGTGAAATGCAATGTAATCATTAAATCACAAGTCATACTAGAAAACATCTATAAATGTCTAAATCACAATAAGCACAAAGACAAGAAAGTCTACATGATACACAATTATCTAACCCATTTGATCATTAACCTTAATCTTTACACATATACATATCACAATCACCACTACTTAGCACCCTTGTGGGACATCGTTACTCAAGTTCACATTATTATGAACTCTCCCTCTAACCGTATCCCAACCTTAAGATTTTCACATTACATTTTAAGCTCTAGTAAGCATTGATCATGATGATATGACAAAAGGTTCCAACTCTATAAACTTGCTAACCTCAATACCTTTTTACTTACTGTCTCGTCTCATACTTTTTTACTTACTATCTCATTTTGATAATTTTTTATTCATTATATTATATTGATACCTTTTTATTCATTATCTCATCTTCTAAACTCTAGAAAAATCCATTATAACTATACAAGCTTCCCTAACGTAATTTGGACATTTAAAGCATTTATATATTAGTCAAGTAACCTTAAGTTTTCCTTTTTATCATTCGCCCTATCTCATTTAACTTTCCACAGTACTCAAAACTTTGAAGATGATACATTGCAATACATTAACTCCATCTTTCTATCCAACCCTTATCCCAAACAACACTAGTATAACATTAAGCAATTCAATGTAAACAAGCCAATCTAGATTTTTAAACATGTTCATCTATCCAACACTGTGCCTAAAGGCCCAATGCATAATACTTCAGATATTTTTATTAATATTAGTTGCATCTATCCCAAGTCTAGTTATTATAAACATACACCTTAGATTATCTCTTAGGTGAAACATGCTTCTACAAAGAAGAGTGAGTTGTCCTGTACGCAATAAACATATTTTTATGTTGGGTTACCTCTGGGTGTATGTCATGACCCAAACCAGGTCCTAGTTGTTATGGGTATCTCAAGCCCACTATGGGCCGGAGACCACCTCCATAGACTAACCTCCAGATCATAATATAGCAAACAAGAAACCATTAAAAATAGTAAATAAGATAGATGAATCAAATGAAATCTAAGATTATAAATAAGACAACCAATCATCCCAATACTATCTACAAACACCTCTAAAACTAGAAATACCAAACTAGGTCGGGGCATTCCCCCAACCATGAAAAAAAGAGAATTCACAATTCCTAAAATATTAAAAAAGACCTATTAAAATGGCAGGACTTTCTGAAAGATAGAGTCTCACCACTTCACAGCAACTCAACCAACGTACCATACTACCTAATATTGCACAAGAGTAACTGAAAAGCCCTCAGACCCTCTATCATAAAATGATGCAGTGTCCAGGGATGGTCAGTGGGGAAAACACTGGCATATAACTTAGGGAAAAGTGATAAAATAATTCCATTGCCAAAAACTAGTCAAAACCACATGCACAATATTTATATATACATATGTAGGATACAGGGATAGGGACAAGGGTCATGAACATGAGAGTTTAAAATATTAACCTGAACTTTGTAGCTCGCTCCATCCTAAAAGCACCCATGGGCAATTTGGGTTCGACTTCCCCTAACTATGGGCCCAGTGCAGTTAGCCACACATATCAAGGAAATAGAGAAAAGACTAAAGACACCAAGGCAATAAACATCCAAATATAAAATGTTCACCAAGCACACAGTCACATAGACCCCCACTTTGACAAATATGGTTTCCTATGTTGGGCCCCCTATATGACATATTCATGGCGAGCTACATAATTTTTTTTAAACCCAAATTAAATCAGTTTATACATAAACACAACCACTAATTAATGGGTCTTTATTAAGGCATTTTCCAACATGTATTTTCATACCAATATGCTTCTAATTCAATTATGCCAAACCAGTCCATTTAACCATTTGACTCCCAATTCTATTGAAAACCCAAAACTGTGGCCACCAAGGGCACTCCAAACCATTGTTATCTATTTATAATTTAATGCAATGTAATGGGTTGAAAAATAAGTTAAATTATGTAAATAACGATATTTAAAACCAAGATTGTAAAGTAGGCGAGGTTAATACCATTAACAAGCCAAAATTCATCCAATTTAGGAAAACCCATGTACCATATTCCAACCATTAAAATAATACATCAATTCAGTCCCTAAACCATCATTAAAAGCATGAAATATATATTTACACGTGGGAAAAGAAATTAAGGTAGTAATCAATCAAAGCCCTTAACCCCATTTCAATCCCATTAATTAAATCATATGAATAATAATTAAATAAATGTCACAATATAAAATTCATATTAAGGATGAGAAACATACCTGTAATAGCAAAGAATTTGAAGAGAAATCAAAGGTTGGAGCTTGAATGATAAATTCTCTGTGAAACTCTAATATCTCTTGCCTTAGGAACTAAAGAGGAAAATAGTAAGGTTTAATCTTTATAACCAAAGGCAAAGGGGTCATTTGGGTGTTTTTAAGTCGAGGAAAAGAGTTTGAAGGGAGTAAAAGACCAAAAAGACCCTAATTTTGTGATGACCCTCACAGTCATTTTTTGATATTTTAACACATTTTCGATATAATTTTCTATAACCGCTGCCCCAAGTTATTTATGACTTGATGGGACTGATAGTTCCATTCCCAAGTGGTTCATCTAAAAATGTTAGTATTATCTAATATATTGTGGATCATTTAATTTAATTTGGCATTTGGTAGAAATACAATTTATTACACTTCTAAAATATTTTTTTTATTGATAAAATTCTTTAAGTTATGCTATATTCTTATTATTTTATATTAACTTTTATAGTCTATTAACATTTTAAGTGGAGATTGTAAATCTAGAAATGTTAAAATATTATTATTATATAATAGAGGTTTTATTATAAATAATTTTCTAATAATTATGATATATTAAAAATATTGTAATTACTTTACCACGAACTGATGCAATACCGAAATGCAAATATAACAGAGAGAAAAGAATGTTGCCACATCCCTCCAGGTGGAATCTATACAAAAAAGACACCAACTTTAAGTAGTGTCATTGTTACTTTAATGACAAATCATGGTAGATATAGATATACGTGTTAAGAGATATAATATTTCCTAATATAAATTGTATTCAACATTAGTTTAGATATTTTGTCTGTAGGAAATTATTATTATTATTGTTATGTTTTTCTTTTCAAAATTACAAGTCGATGAACTTTCTCATTCACGTGTGAGTATATTGCGAAGTAAATTTTAACATACTACTGCAATTATTCAACTTGGATTTTAGTGGGATACTATTCGGAGGCTTTCCAGAAAGATATTTTTAGCTTTGGCGTCCAGGTACGCTAGGCTTACCCTACCTTTAGATTAAGCTTATATACTAAAATTGTGAACTATTATGCTAGCTTTGGATAAGTAGTTGTCGTTGCGTACCATTTGATATATATATAACATGCCTTATTTATCTGGATTAGGACTCCGTTATAGTAAATTTTGGTATTTTATCTTTCAATACAATATAGCGTCTATCACTTTAGGATGTGGAATTAAATTGCAAAACCTTGAAATTGCCCTTTTAAAATTAAGATATGCATACAGTAATTCGATGTATTTTAGCTTCTGTTTAGGTTCAGTATATATTTTATTTCTGTCATTGATTATGAACTTTTATACCATGTTGACATTGTTATGGTATGGTATGGATTTTAATATTACAGTTGGGTATGGTTACTATGAGTTTCGGTCCGAGTTCGGCATCTGATTATTATGGTTACTATGAGTTTTGGTTCAAGTCTGACATTTGATTATCATGGTTACTATGATTTTTGCTTCGAGTTCAGCATCTGATTATGGTTATGGTTCCTTGGAGCTTCGGTTTGAGTCCGACATTTGATTATGAGTTCTATTATATATGTGGCCTATTGTTATTACCCACTATGTCCGGTTCAAATCCGGCACGTGTCCTCTTGTTACATCCATCACTATCGGTTTGAGTTCGGTATCTAGCCTCTCGTGACTACCCATTGGTGCCGGTTCAATTTTGGTGCACATCTGGATGACTATAATGATTTCTTAGGATTGACTCAGTTATAGATTATTTACGTTTATTTTCTTTAATTGCTACTTGTATGTCCCACCGGCTTATGGGGGTACAGTTGGGTTAATTGTCTTCTTTAGTGTGCCTAGCGGGCTTCTGGGGCCCCAGTTAGGTTATGTTTGATTTGTCTGTAATTACTGCATTATTTATTTTCTAATTGCTTACATTTTTTCCTTTATCTCATTGTCGTAGCTTGACAGTTGTTTACCTTTCTATCACTATTTAATGTTGACTTAGATTATATCCTTGCATTATAGTTATTCAATTTATGTATTGAGCTCAGTCGGCCGATGATGCCTACTGAGTACGCGTTACCTTGGTACTCATGCTACACTTCTGCATCTTTTTCTTGATGTAGTTTCGTGTAGTAGCAGTCGATATTAACGTGATTCCTACCTTTCAGTACTTATTCAGAGTAGGGTGAGCTTACTATCGTTCGAGGCTTATCCTCCTCTATCAACTCTGGTTTAGTCTTTTGTACTCGAGACTGCTTGTATATATTGGGTATATTTTAGGATATTATCTAGTACTCTGGGTATATTTTAGTAGTGGATCTAGTACCGACCTTACTAGGTCTTGGGAGAGATTCTTTTATTTATTTGGTCATTTTCTTTCCCTCATTTTAGTATATCAGATATGTTTACTTTCTGTTTGTTACTTTTTATTACTATTGCAATCATTATACGCAGTCTTTTCTGATTTTTGCCTATTAGCCCGTTACCTATTATTCCGAGCTATGGCTTGGCTAGCCTATTAGGGGGGATAAGGTAGGCACCATCACGACTTGAGAAATCGAGTCATGATAACTTGGTATCAGAGCCTAGGTTTCAATGGTACTGTTGGTACTAGAGCCGATGTTTAGTAGAGTCACGTTGATCGGTCCAAAGACATCTGTATCCTAGCTTCAGGAGGCTATGGAGCATATTTAGGGAAAAAATCTTAATTTTTGTGTTATTTTTCGTGCGTTGGGTCTGAGTTAGTTTAATTGGTTTATTCTTTATGAAGATGGCTAGGACACAAAGTTTGGAAGTTAGAGGTTGGGACCCCAGATCTGCTGCTAGAGTTTTGGTTAGGAGTTGAGGCCGAACCAGAGGTAAGGGTTCAACCAAGTTATATTGGTTCTAGAGATTAGAGTTGCAGTCAGTTGTAGAGGGGTATTAGTCAGTACCGTCGAGTCAGGGTGGTCATTCCAGATCCGCCTGACCTTCTAGACAGAGTAGGGTGATCGGGGCATGTTATGACATTAGGGTTGTTGGTCACTTCTCCCGTGTGTGTCCTCAGCGCAGGATGATTGAGCCTTTAGTTTTGACTGCACAACCAATTAGGTCAGTACTGCCGTTAGGTAGGGGTAATGCACAGAGTTATGGGAATGGTCCCAAGGGTTCTAAAGATGGTCCATAGGGAGGTAGGATAGGTGGTCGGACAGGCACCCAGTCCAGTAGTGGGAAGGGGCATTTGTATGCTTTACCAGGTAGGTTCAAGGTTGAGGCTTTGGATGCTGTGATCACTGGTATGATTTTCGTATCCATCAGTCAGCTTATACATTCATTGATCTCGGTTTCACATTTTCATGTGATTATACTTATTTTGCATCGCGGTTAGGTTAATGTTTGGAGTCTTTATCTGTGCCATTATATATATCTATCCCTGTGAGTGATTCTTTTGTAGTGGATCAGGTATATAGATCGCGTTTGGTGATCGTTCGGGAGTTTGATACTCAGATTGATCTTATTATGTGGCAGGATTCTTTTAGTTGTGTGTTGATGGGGATTATTTTTATGTTTCATATAGGAGCTAATAGCTATGGGTTATGAGTTATTTCATGCTTATGTTCAGGATGTTAGTGTCAAGAGTTTATTGCGTGACTCTGTCCCTATGGTTCGCGAGTTTCCTGACGTATTTCAGACCGACTTATCTGGCCTTTCTCCCGAGCGTGATATGTACACTCAGTATCCCTACCTGTCTAAGCCCTCAGGTATGTCCTTATGCTTTACTTTCACGGACGAAAGTCTTTTTAGTAGTGGATGTTGTAATAACCCTCACGGTCTTTTTTCGATATGTTAATACACTTTTGATATTCAGAGATTTTCTATGACTGGCCCAAGTTATTTATGACTTGTTGGGACTGATAGTTCCGTTTCCAGGCGGTTCATTTGAAAATTTTAGTAATATCTAATATATTGTGGATAATTTAATTTAATTTGGCATTTGGTAGAAATATAATTTATTACGCTTCTAAATTATTTTTGTTATTGATAAAATTCTTTAAGTTATGTTGTATTCTTCTTATTTTATATTAGCTTTTATAGTCTATTAACATTTTAAGTGGATATTGTAAATCTAGAAATGTTAAAATATTATTATTATATAATAGAAGTTTTATTATAAATAATATTATATTAATTATGATACATTAAAAATATTGTAATTACTTTACCACGAACTGATGCGATACCCGAATGCAAATATAACAGAGAGAAAAGAATGTTGCCATATCCCTCCAGGTGGAATCTATGCAAAAAAGACACCAACTTTAAGTAGTGTCATTGTTATTTTAATGACAAATCATGGTAGATATAGATATACGTGTTAAGAGATATGATATTTCCCAATATAAATTCTATTCAAATTAGTTTAGATATTCTATCTGTAGGAAATTAATATTATTTTTGTTACTATTTTTTTTTAAAGTTGCAAGTCGATGAACTTTCTCATTCAATCGTGAGTGTATTCTGAAGTAAATTTTAACATACTACTGCATTTATTCAACTTAGATTTTAGCGGGATACTATACGAAGGCTTTGCAGAAAGATATTTTTAGCTTTGGCGTCCAATTAGGCTAGGCTTACCCTACTTTTAGATTAAGCTTATATACTGAAATAGTGAACTATTATGCTGGCTTTGGATAAGTACTTGTAGTTGCGTACCATTTGATATATATAACATACCTTATTTATCCGGATTAGGATTCCGTTCTAGTAAATTTTGGATTTTTGTCTTTCAATATAATATAGCGTCTATCACTTTAAGAAGTGGAATTAAATTGAAAAAACCTTGAAATTGCCTCTTTAAAATTAGGATATGCGTACAGTAATTAGACGTATTTTAGCTTCTGCTTAGGTTCAGTAAATATTTTATTTCTATCATTGATTGTGAACTTTTGTACCACGTTGACATTGTTATGGTATGGTATGGATTTCAATATTACCGTTGGGTATGGTTACTATGAGTTTTGATTCAGGGATCTAATTAGTATGGTTACTATGAGTTCTGGTTTGAGTTCGATATTTGATTATTATGGTTACTATGATTTTCGGTTTGAGTCCGACATCTGATTATGGTTATGGATCCTTTGAGCTCCGGTTCGAGTCCGACATCTGATTATGAGTTCTGTTATATATGTGGCCTATCGTTATTACCCACTATGTCTGGTTTGAATCTGACACGTGTCCTCTTGTTACATCCATCACTATCGGTTTGAGTCCGGTATCTGGCCTCTCGTTACTACCTATTGGTACCGGTTCAAGTTTGGTGCATATCTGGATGACTATTATGATTTCTTGGGATTGACTCAGTTATAGATTATTTACTTTTATTTTCTGTAATTGCTACTTGTGTGTCCCACCTGTTTATGGGGGTACGGTTGGGTTAATTGTCTTCTTCAGTGTGCTTAGCGGGCTTATGGGGGCCCAATTAGGATATGTTGTGTGCCTAGAGGGCTTATGGGGCCCCAGTTAGGTTATGTTTGATTTGTCTATAATTACTGCATTATTTATTTTCTGATCGCTTACATTTATTCCTTTGTCTCATAGTCGTAGCTTGGCAGTTGTTTACCTTTCTATCCCTATTTACTGTTGACTTAGATTACATCCTTGTATTGTAGTTATACCATTTTTGTATTGAGCTTAGTCGACCGATGATGCCTACTGAGTACCCGTTGCCTTGGTACTCATGCTACACTTCTACATCTTTTTCCTTATACAGATCAGAGTAGTAGATACCGACATTAATGTGATTTCTACCTTTTAGTACTGATTTGAAGTAGGGTGAGCTTACTGTCATTCGAGCCTGATCCTTCTCTATCTACTCTGGTTTAGTCTTTTGTACTTGAGACTGCTTGTGTATATTAAGTATATTTTGGGATATTATCTAGTACTCTGGGTATATTTTAGTAGTGGATCTAGTACAAACCTTAACAAGTCTTGGGAGGGATTCTTTTATGTATTTGGTCATTTTCCTTCCCTCGTTTTAGTATATCAGATATGTTTACTTTCTGTTTGTTACTTTTTATTACTATTGCTATAATTATACGCGGTCTTTTCTGATTTCTTCCTATTAGCCCGTTACTTATTATTCCGAGCTATGGCTTGGCTTATCTACTAGAGGCATAAGTTAGGCGCCATCACAACTTGAGAAATTGGGTTGTGACGATACTATCTGGAGGCTACACAGAAATATATTTTTAGCTTTGGCATCTAGGTAGGCTAGGCTTACCCTATCTTTAGATTGAGCTTATATACTAAAATTGTGAACTATTATGCTAGCTTTGGATAAGTACTTGTAGTTGTGTACCATTTGATATATATAACATGCCTTATTTATTCGGATTAGGACCCCATTTTAGTAAATTTTGGTATTTTCTCTTTCAATATAATATAGTGTCTATCACTTTAGGATGTGCAATTAAATTACAAAACCTTGAAATATCCCCTTTAAAATTAAGATACGCATACAGTAATTAGGCGTATTTTAGCTTCTGTTCAGGTTCAGTATATTTTTTATTTCTGTAATTGATTGTGAAATTTTGTACCACGTTGACATTGTTATGGTATGGTATGGCTTTTAGTATTATAGTTGGGTATGGTTACTATGATTTTCGATTCGAGTCAGGTATTTGATTATTATGGTTACTATGAGTTTTGGTTCGAGTCCGGCATTTGATTATTATGGTTACTATGATTTTCGATTTAAGTCCGGCATCTGATTATGGTTATGGTTCCTTTGAGATCCGGTTTGAGTCTGGCATATGATTATGAGTTTTGTTCTATATGTGGCCTATCGTTATTACCCACTATGTTTGGTTCAAATCCGACACGTTTCCTCTTATTACTTCCATTACTATCGGTTCGAGTCCGGTATCTGGCCTTTCGTTACTACCCATTGGTGTCGGTTCAAGTTCGGTGCACATCTGGATGACTATCATGTTTTCTTAGGTTTGACTCAGTTACAGATTATTTACCTTTATTTTCTTTAATTGCTACTTGTGTGTCCCACTGACTTATAGGGGTACCGTTGTGTTAATTATCTTCTTCGGGGTGCCTAATGAGCTTATGGGGTCCAAGTTAGGTTATATTGTGTGCCTAGCGGGCTTATGGGGGCCCCATTAGGTTATTTTGATTTGTCTGTAATTACCGTATTATTTATTTTCTGATCGCTTGCATTTATTCCTTTATCTCATTGTCATAGATTGGCAGTTGTTTACCTTTCATCCCTATTTACTGTTGACTTAGATTACATCCTTGCATTGTAGTGATACCATTTCTGTATTGAGCTCAGTCGGCCAATGATGCCTACTGAGTACCCTTTGCCTTTGTACTCATGCTACACTTCTGCATCTTTTCCTGATGCAGATCCGAGTAGTAGCAGCCGACATTGACGTGATTCCTACCTTTCAATACTGATTCAGAGCAGGATGATCTTACTATCATTTGAGGCTGATCCTCCTCTATCTACCCTTGTTTAGTCTTTTGTACTCGAGGCTGCTTGTGTATATTGGGTATATTTTGGGATGTTGTTTAGTACTCTGGGTATATTTTAGTAGTTGCTCTAGTACCGACCTTACTAGGTCTTAAGAGGGATTCTTTTGTGTATTTGGTCATTTTCCTTCCCTCGTTTTAGTATATCAGATATGTTTACTTTCTGTTTGTTACTTTTTATTACTATTGCTATCATTATACGTAGTCTTTTCAGATTTCTGCTTATTAGCCCGTTACCTATTATTCCGGGTTATGGCTTGGCTTACCTACTAGGGGGCATAAGGTAGGGGCCATCACGACTTGAGAATTCGTGTTGTGACGATACTATCCGGAGGCTTCGCAGAAAGATATTCTTAGCTTTGGCGTCCAGGTAGGCTAGGCTTACCCTACCTTTAGATTGATCTTATATACTGAAATTGTGAACTATTTTGCTCGCTTTGGATAAGTACTTGTAGTTGCGTACCATTTGATATACATAACATGCCTTATTTATCTGGATTCAAACCCCGTTCTAGAAAATTTTGGTATTTTATCTGTCAATATAATATAGTGTCTATCACTTTAACATGTGGAATTAAATTGCAAAACCTTTAAATTGCCCCTTTAAAATTAAGATATGCGTACAGTAATTAGACATATTTTAGCTTCTGTTCAGGTTCAGTATATATTTTATTTCTGTCACTGATTGTGAACTTTTGTACCACGTTGACATTGTTATAGTATGGTATGGATTTTAATATTATAGTTGGGTATGGTTACTATGAGTTTTGATTCGAGTTCGACATCTGATTATTATGGTTACTGTGAGTTCTGGTTTGAGTCCAGCATTTGATTATTATGGTTACTATGATTTTCGGCTCGAGTTCGGCATCTGATTATGGTTATGGTTCCTTTGAGCTCCGATTCGAGTCTGACATCTGATTATGAGTTCTGTTATATATGTGGCCTATTGTTATTACCCACTATGTTTGGTTCGAATTCAGCACGTGTCCTCTTGTTACATCCATCACTATTGGTTCGAGTCTGTTATCTGGACTCTCGTTACTACCCATTGGTGCCGGTTCAAGTTTGGTATATATCTGGATGACTATCATGATTTCTTAGGATATACTCAGTTACAGATTATTTATATTTATTTTCTTTAATTGCTACTTGTGTGTCCCACCGTCTTATGGGGGTACGGTTGGGTTAGTTGAATTCTTCAGTGTGCCTAGCGGGCTTATGAGGGCCTAGTTAGGTTATGTTATATGCCTAGCGGGATTATGGGGGCCCAGTTAGGTTATGTTTGATTCGTCTGTAATTACCGTGTTATTTATTTTCTGATTGCTTACATTTATTCCTTTATCTCATTGTCATAGCTTGGCAGTTGTTTACCTTTCTATCCCTATTTACTATTGACATAGATTACATCCTTGCATTGTAGTTATACTATTTCTATATTGAGCTCAGTCGACCGATGATGCCTACTGAGTTCCCGTTGCCTTGGTACTCATGCTACACTTCTGCATCTTTTTCCTGATGCAGATCCGAGTAGTAGCAACCGCTATTGACATGATTCCTACCTTTTAATACTGATTTGGAGCAGGATGATCTTACTGTTGTTTAAGGCTGATCCTCCTCTATCTACTCTTATTTAGTCTTTTGTACTTGAGGCTGCTTCTGTATATTGGGTATATTTTGGGATATTGTTCAGTACTCTGGGTATATTTAGTAGTGGCTCTAGTACCGACTTTACTAAGTTTTAGGAGGGATTCTTTTGTGTATTTGGTCATTTTCCTTCCCTCGTTTTAGTATATCAGATATGTTTACTTTTTGTTTGTTACTTTTTATTACTATTGCTATCATTATACGTAGTCTTTTCAGATTTCTGCCAATTAGCCCGTTACCTATTATTCCGGGCTATGGCTTGGCTTGCCTACTAGGGGGCATAAGGTAGGCGCCATCACGACTTGAGAATTCGGGTTGTCACGATACTATTCGGAGGCTTCGCAGAAAGATATTCTTAGCTTTGGCGTCCAAGTAGGCTAGGCTTATCTTACCTTTAGATTGAGCTTATATACTAAAATAGTGAACTATTTTGCTCGCTTTGGATAAGTACTTGTAGTTGTGTACCATTTGATATATATAACATGCCTTATTTATCCGGATTAGGACCCCGTTCTAGTAAATTTTGGTATTTTATCTGTCAATATAATATAGAGTCTATCACTTTAAGATGTGGAATTAAATTGCAAAACCTTTAAATTGCCCCTTTAAAATTAAGATATGCGTACAGTAATTAGACGTATTTTAGCTTCTGTTCAGGTTTAGTATATATTTTATTTCTGTCATTGATTGTGAACTTTTCTACCACGTTGACATTGTTATGGTATGGTATAGATTTTAATATTCTAGTTGGGTATGGTTACTATGAGTTTCGATTCGAGTCCGACATTTGATTTCTATGGTTACTATGAGTTCTGGTTTGAGTCCGGCATTTAATTATTATGGTTACTATGATTTCCGGCTCGAGTCTGGCATCTGATTATGGTTATGGTTCCTTTGAGCTCCGATTCGAGTCCGACATCTGATTATGAGTTTTGTTATATATGTGGCCTATTGTTATTACCCACTCTGTTCGGTTCGAATTCGGCACGTGTCCTCTTGTTACATCCATCACTATTGGTTTGAGTTTGTTATCTAGCCTCTCGTTACTACCCATTGGTGCCGATTCAAGTTCGGTACACATCTGGATGACTATCGTGATTTCTTAGGATATACTCAGTTACAGATTATTTACATTTATTTTCTTTAATTGCTACTTGTGTGTCCCACCGGCTTATGGGGGTACGGTTGGGTTAATTGTCTTCTTCAGTGTGCCTAGCGGGCTTATGGGGGCCTAGTTAGGTTATGTTGTGTTCCTAGCGGGATTTTAGGGGCCCAGTTAGGTTATGTTTGATTTGTCTGTAATTACCGTGTTATTTATTTTCTGATCGCCTACATTTATTCCTTTATCTTATTGTCGTAGCTTGGATGTTGTTTACCTTTCTATCCCTATTTACTGTTGACATAGATTACATCCTTGCATTGTAGTTATACCATTTCTGTATTGAGCTTAGTTGGCTGATGATGCCTACAGAGTACCCGTTGCGTTGGTACTCATGCTACACTTCTTCATCTTTTTCCTGATGCAGATCCAAGTAGTAGCAGCCAACATTGATGTGATTCCTACCTTTCAGTACTGATTCGGAGTGGGGTGAGCTTACTATCGTTCGAGGCTGATCCTCCTCTATCTACTCTGGTTTAGTCTTTTGTACTCAAGACTACTTGTGTATATTAGGTATATTTTGGGATATTGTCTCGTACTCTGGGTATATTTTAGTAGTGGCTCTAGTACCGACCTTAGCAAGTCTTGGGAGGGATTCTTTTGTGTATTTCGTTATTTTCCTTCCCTCGTTTTAGTATATCAGATATGTTTACTTTTTGTTTGTTACTTTTATTACTATTGCTATCATTATATGCGAACTTTTCTGATTTCTGCCTATTAGCCCGTTATCTATTATTCCAAGCTATGGCTTGGCTTGCCTACTAGGGGGATAAGGTAGGCGCCATCACAACTTGAGAAGTTAGGTCGTGAAAAATTAAAATGTGCAGGAATATCCTGAGAATAATCCTTAGGGTTTGGGTAATGACTCGTGAGGTCTTACCACGAGTCGTGGAATGAAGTCGTTACCTGAGGATCGACAACATAGTCCTTCACTGTTATGACAACAAGTATTTCATAATGACTCATTGTCTGACGTAACGAGTCATCATGAAGAATTATGGTCTGGGGCTGAACTCTTGCGTATCCTCTTATTATGAAAATGAGTCCCTCCTAATTACTCTTTGTGTCTCACAATGGGTCGTACCCCAAACTCGTTGTTAAGGGACCAAAACTTGGGCTTCCTTACTACCATGGTAACACGTCCTCCTGACGACTCGTTATGTTTGACAATAAGTTATCGTCAAGGACGTTATTACTGGAAGTTATGACATCACTTTAGTAATTTGGCTAATTCTATTATTCATCTCTTAGAAGGTCTAGAGCCCAAAAACTTGTGGTGTTACATTACCCCTCCTTTGGATCATTCGACCCCGAATGAATAGTTAGGGTACGATAAAAGAAGGAATACAAACATAATCCAAGGACAAATTAAAAATACGATAAGAGGGAAACGAAACTCATACCTTAAGATCTTCCATCCATCGATGGAAACAAGGACGGGTATTTGACTTTCATATCTTCTTCAGATTCCCATGTAGGTTCCTCCATCTTTTTATTTATCCAAAGCATTTTTACCGAAGCTATATCCTTAGTTCTCAATATACGAACTTGCCTATCCTATATATTGACTGGGACTTCTTCATAAGAAAATGTGATATAGACTAGTGTAACAGGGTCTGAGCTTTCCCTTCTTCAAAAATCTCATAACTCCTTTCATAGGAGAAACCTTAAGGAACACCCAATCCCTAACCTCAAATCAACTCCCTCCCCCTCATACCCGCATAAGATTTTTGGCTACTTTGGGTAGTCTTAAGCCTTTCTCTAATCACTTTTACCTTCTCCATGGCTTGGTGAACCAAGTCAGGACCAAACAACCTAGTCTCGCT